>OZ005661.1:133546360-134234860 GCA_963930645.1 Salticus scenicus
TCCCATCTCTGCGCGGAATTATACATGAATAGGAATCGCAAATCATTGAGCTACTATAAAATCTATGTTTATGAATGATTAAAAGTTTTTTGCTTTAAAAAATTGTAAATTCATCATTATTATGATAAAATGGAATATCTAAAATTACAAAATACTTCCTTATTTAAAATATTATCGAAATAATTTTTTCACGAAATGCGAAATTTTGAAATCTTAAATATTTCCTTTATAACAAAAAATATATATATTTAAGTGAAATTTTATTTCGTATATATACAATAAATATTTAAAAGAAACAATAAAGTTTCTTTCTTGCATTAAAAAACAAAATCTTAATTTTTTATTGACTGCATTCAGATTGAACCAACCAACCAACTACAAGACCAAACCGAATAACACCTGTTCAGAATTCTGAGAATTATCAATAGAAATCTTTGCATCGCGTAGTAAAAATAGTTCGATTTTTAAACTGAGTTATAAAAAAACAAGAGTTTTCCTAGGGAAAAGGGAGATGTCAGGCACATCAGATAAAAGCGATTAATATCATATATAAATTAAACTAAATTCGCTCGAGCCATATTCGAGAAAAAATTCTTACACATTAGGCCGCCCATTTATAGCTTAAATGAGCCAATTCATATCTCGAAATATATTGCACGCAGAAATGTAGCGATTTCAGGGTAGGATCAGACAGAAGGTGAAAGACTATTTTGAAATTATCAGAACATAACCTCCCATATTTCCTGAGATATTAAGTGTCGGCTTTCAGCGGTTTCTTTGATCTTTAAATTGGTGTATATATAAGTGTCGCAGTTTCGTTCGTTTTTCCGTTTCCGCTGAGTGTCGTGGCGTTCGTTTGTTTTTGCGCTTGCGTCACTTGAGACTCTGCCGAGTCTCTTGATCAAAGAATACAGTTGTGCCATTTATATTGATTCAAAACATTTAAAAAATCACAATATTTTATTAAGATAGAACTATAAAAAGGAATCAAATCTCCCTAGTCCCCCCTATTAATAATTTACTGGCCTTTTCTTCTTATTTATTTATTAATTAAAAATATTTAAATCTTTGTTATTTGCAATATAATTTCAGTTTTAGAAAATAAGCAATTACATCTTGATATCATTTAGAGCCTATTAACTTTTGGTGAAAATTATCCAACAGGTGGCATTGCCATTCTGCTTTTTCTAAATTTTTAACATTGCAGTATAGGACAAAATTTCGTATAAATGTGCATAAGGAGAATTATTTTTTAAGAATCATTATGAAATTAAAAAGAACTACTTATAATAGTGGCAGTGAACTGGGAAAAATTTTTGTACATTTAGGGGCATTGCCAGGGTTGCTACGGCACCTGAAAAACAGGGAAAACCTGGAAAATTCAGGGAATTTGAAAATCTATTAAAAAACAGGGTAAACTCAGGGAATTTTCAAAATTTATAGCAAAAACAGGGAAAATTCAAAGAATTTTGAAATTTTTTGGAAAAACATAAAAAAAAAAATGTTTTCATAAAATATTTTAAGAATTTTTAGTGCTTTATAATGAATCAGTTATGTTTTTTCCCCCCATTTATAGTAAATTAATAAAATTGATATACCCTAAATATGTTCAATTGACTTGTAAACATGTCAGATTAAAATGCTGCATGATTATGTGTCATGTGTCATCTATTTTATTTCTAAAAGGGACTGGGAAAACTCAGGGAATTTTTTTTCCTGATTTGTGTAGCAACCCTGATTACTTTCCCCATGGGGAGTAAGTCCTTCCTCGAGGGGGACAAATTTTCATAATGCTTATCATTCAAAAGAGCTCGACAATACGTCTTTAAAACGAATGGTTGAACCATCAGTCAGTGATAACTTAAAATAAAGTTATTGATTTTTTTTTTTAATTTTTTTATATAATTAGAGAATAAAGTTGACTTTCTTTGGATGTTTAGGGCTACACTACTTCTCTAGAATGGGAATTATCTGCATTCATCATGGGAGGTAATTTTAATAAATAATTTGTACTGAGGGAATTTGTATAGGAAAATATTGAAGAAAGTCATGTAGTGGCCACAACATACTATTTTTTTTTCCCTGCATAATTGATTGACAAATTTCATGATATTTCCATGAGACTGAATTAGGAAACTTATTGTATTTTTTTAAGTGAAAACTTCTTTAGGCGCATTGAGCACTTTTTGGGTGAACAAAAATCATGGAACTTGCGTCATCATCAGCGAACGCTTTGAAATTCTGCATGCGTTCGTTACCATGACAATCCATTCACCCCGTCTGGTCGGGAAGAAACATATTTTTTACCAATTGACATCACGTGGTTTTTCTACTAGGAATAAAAATTGCAAATTTCAAAATACTTCAATTTTCTTCTAAATTCTTTCAAATTTTCTGTGCACCATTAACAGCACATAGTTGCAGTTCAAATTTCATTGATTTTGGAAAAAATTTACATTTTAATTGGAAATTAAATTTTATTCTAATACGCGTATTTCAAATTCTAATTTTGATTAAATTAGAAACCATCATTAGAAAGCTTTGTTGATTTGGAATCGAACAGTAGATTACAGAAATTTCTACTGCCAGATGGCACTATAATATTTTAAAATTTCAATATTTCAAATTCTAATTATGATTAAATTATTTTTAATACATCATTCGAAAGATATTTTAAAGTTCTTTTATATTATCGAAAGTGGAATTCGAGATTTCAGCTGATTTACACATTTTGAGGTGTCCTGAATCGGTTTTCTTTTGTATCTCAGCTACTAATTAAAATAATTTCAAAAGCAATGAATATTTTTACCTAATATAAGGCTTAGTTCATTTAATTTGGGGGTAGCTACAAATATTGTGCCGATCATATAATACAGATCATAAACACTTCTTTACAAACCAAAATTAATTCGAAAATAATAATCTAATAGCTCGACGATAGAATTCACTAGTTACTTAGTTTTCACTTCTATCGGCAGTCCCCAAAGACTGCTTTGATTTTTTTCCCCCCACAATTAGTGATGTGGGGTGGAAAATTCTCCGCGGAAAATTTTCTCTTGAAAATTTTTCTACTATGTTTCTCCGGAAAATTTTCCATCCAAAAAAACAATTTTTTTTAGTAAATCTTTTGCATGATATATTTAAAATTTCTTTCAGTCACAGTAATGCTATATACAGTGGGAAAAACAAAAGTTTCTGATTAAAGTCATCATTTAGAAAGTTACTAGAAATATGTTTTGAGCAACTTGCTCAAGAAAGAGGTTATTTATACTAGGCGAGTCGTATTAACCCTGGACGATATATTTAAACGCCCCATCCCGCCCGTTCCCGCTCTTCAATGTCTTTTTCTAGTCAATTTTGTCCTTTTCTTACTTCCGGTGTGAGCCTTTCTTTTTTTTTTTTTTTTTTTTAAACACACTTCACATTGTGAGTTTTTTTGGTTTTCTTCCCATGCTATTTCTATGGATTTTAGGCCCCCCCCCCTCTTTTCTACATTTTAAAGTGCGGTGGTACTACAAGCGATCTGTGGTTACTAATCAGAATTTAGAATGTCCATTCAATAAGTTTGTAAGAACATAATTATAAAACATTTGGCAACATTACAATACTGCTGAACATGTATATCTATTTTTCAAAATATTCATTTGATAAATGATACACCGATATTTTTCAAACTCAGGCAGCAATTCTGACTTAAGTCACCTTGTAGTCTCTGATTCTGAGAGTGACTCAGAAAGTTAGGACATTGTTATAATCTTTGTTAAATATTCAATTATAAAAGAACAAAAAAAAAAAGAGCAAAACTTAGAAAAAAAAAATTGCTTTAATTACAAAATAACATTGTTGAAAATTTTAAAGAAAAATTTTATGTAAAAACATAATTATATTTTTTTAAATCACTTTTTAAAACTAATTTATATTGTGAAACAGTAGTGTTTTATACACTACTGGCCATTAAAATTGCTACACCAAGAAGGAATGATAATAACGGAATGAAATTTGTTGGACATATACATTATAGTAGGAAAAACAATTCATTAAAATTTCAGGAAATTTGGAGTAATATGTACTGAGAAAACAGTACATAAAGCAGCGACCTCTGTGAGCAATTACAGCACTTATCTGCCTAGGCATTGAATCGAACAGCGATTGGGTGACATGTACGGGTAGAGCACTTCATAAAGTTTTAACACGATGCCACAATTCATCGATCGAAGTTACTGGTGAGTGGTGGGGGGGGGGCAGTCGCTTTTCAACAATTAAACAGTCATTTTCATTGGTGCGAGATCAGGAGAACGCACTGGCCAGAGCAACAATTGAACACATTTGGCATCAATGAAGGTCCAGACAATATGGACAACTTGCGGTCGTGCATTGTCCTGCTTAAATGCTTTGCTTCGGAGGCCTTGAATATAGGGCAGAGTGATGGGCCTTAACTCTTCAGAAATGTAATGGCTGGTATTCAGAGTGGCGGGAACGAAAACAAGAGGTGATCGGGACGTGTATCCAATGGTACCACATACCATCAATCCAGGTGGTGACTCAGTATGCAGCTTCCAAAATTCTGATTACCCTCAAAACTGCATCACTGATATGGGCGCCATTAATGTGTGATCAACGATGAACCTGGATGCAGGAATGGTGTGAAGTCACTTTTCAGACAAATCACAATCTTGTTTACAGCATCAAGATTGCTTTATCCGTATTTAACAGCATTATGAATAATGCACATTACCAGCTGGGATTCGACATCATCATACTGTCCATCATTTGCAATGATGTTATGGGTTCCCATTGGATACACGTCTCGATTACTTCTTGTTCGTATTGCTGGCACTCTGAACAGCGGCCATTAAATTTCTGTTGAGTTAAGGCCCGCCCCTCTGCCCTGTATTCGAGGCCTTCGTAGCGCAAAATTTAAGCAAGATAATGCACGACCGCAAGTTGTTTGTATTGTCCGGATCTTCTTTGATACAGAATGTGTTCGACTGTTGCTCTGGCCAGCACGGTCTCCTGATCTCGCACCAATGAAAATGACTGTTTAATCGTTGAAAAGCGACTGGCCCCCCACCACTCACCAGTAACTTCGATCGATGAATTGTGTCATCGTGTTAAAACTTCATGAAGTGCTCTACCCGTACATGTCATCCAATCGCTGTTCGATTCAATGCCTAGGCAGATAAGTGCTGTTATTGCTCACGGAGGTCGCTGCTTTAAATACTGTTTTCTCAGTACATATTACTCCAAATTTCCTGAAATTTTAATCAATTGTTCTTCCTACCATAATGTATGTGTCCAACAAATTTCATTCGTTATTATCATTCTTTCTTGGTGTAGCAATTTTAATGGCCAGTAGTGTATAATATAATTTTAGATAAATTAGATTAATTGTAACTATTTAAAAATTTTAATTGGGTGTAACAATTCTTTTTTTTAATTAATGAATCAAATAAATAAATTAAAATAGAATAGTAATTTAAAAAGCCCCTTTTCATCTTTTGATTAAAATTGTTTCGTTTTTTGAAAGCTAATGGTGTAAATTTTTGAATTAAAATTGGAATGACTAGAAAAAATAATTTTAGCACGGAAATAATGTAAGTTTTGATTCTGATAAAATTTTAAAGTCATTTTTACATCACATACAAAGCATATATTTCATAAGTTTATTTTTCTTCGAAGTAAAACATGCTCCAACTGTAGCAGTATGGGTCTGCTCTCGAAACTAGTCAGTGGGAAGTGCTTCATTCGATTCCAGGTCATGGTCGTCAAAATAAACGTTCGGAGTTTTCCGTGGTTTACTTCAAAACTCGAGTAAATACAGGCTAGGTCCCTTTAAAAAGACCAATATGAAGGCAATCCACCTAGGTCTAAGACCTAAATTAGGTAAAATAATATCATGGAGGGGTGATATTATTTTATCAAGTTATTATTTTATCAAGTATTATTATTTTATCAAGTGAATGTTTTGATTTTATTTTGCACATTAAGTTTATCGCATTTAATATATTTTATTATTTTTTTTAGGTTATCAGTTCATAAATTTAATTTTTTACAAGCTGACTTTTTTTTTTTTTTTTTTTTAACATTTTAAAATTTGTTGATGGTTTTAGGATTGAGGCTGATTGATTGCACTAGGATCCGAGGCTTGTGTAAGAGTGCCTTCCATGGGGGTCTTTCTAAGGGATCTTAGCCGTATTTAACTTAGTTTCGGAGAAAACCACCGAACACTTCGAACGGCTAGGCCGACGAGCGCGACCAAGGGTCAAACTCAGCACCTCATGTCTACAGCTTCAATGACAGGACCTCTTGGCCGTTAGTGGATCCTTAGCATTCTAAAAGCTAAAACTTTTATTATTATTATTGTAAGAATAAAGAGCAAATTTAGAATAACGATTTAAATAACAACATTTTTCCTTTTCATTAAAATCGTTATCATTAAAAAAAAAAAAAAAAAAAAATTAATGGCACAAATTTTTGAATGACTAAAAAATATAATTTTGCAGAGAAATATTTCACAGTTTTATCTAAAACAATTTGCATTAACTTTTACACTTCATACAAGGCATACATTTTATCAGTTAAATAAATTTCTTACTTTAAAATAAACTGGTTGACGTGAAGTGCCTGGTTCGATTCCAGGTTGCACTCGTTAACTAAATCGTTCGGAGTTTCCCGTGGTTTTCTTCAAAACTCGAACAAAATCAGGCTATGTCTCTTTTGAAAACCAATATAACCATTATTATCATATTGGGGGGAGGGGGGGTAGTAAATGTGTTGATCATTTTGCTAAGAAAATTTTATCTTCATCACATTCATTTAATGGATTTAAACTTCTTGCAATCGAACCAAATAAAATTCTTTAAAATAAACATGGAAGCATTTAAAAATACGAAAATGTATAAAAAAATAATTGAAATTTATTTCTAACATCGAAAATTATATTAAATAAAATTGGGGAAAAATAAGAAAGAAAATAAAGTATTTTAGGAAATATACCGGGTGATTCAAAATAGATGTTACAGCGATTATCTCGTAAACTAAGAATGATAGAAACATACTTCCAATTACAAAATTAATGCAAATTAAGAGTAGATTTCAGATATGGCATTTTTTTTGTACAAGGGGCTGTATTGTATACATATTAAATACGAAATTTAATTTTTATACGGCACCTCCTATCATATGACTTATATTTAGAAAAATATTCTCCTCGCTCTAACAATCAAAAAAAAAAAAAAAAAAAAAATCCTCTCTCTAAGTCAAAATCTCGCTGAGTTATTGCAATTTCAAAATTCTAGCATTTTTCGCCAAATCTTAAGGGGTTGTATCAAAAGTGAGAAATTGTAATTACTATAGCTTTTGTAATAAGGCACACGTTGATCAGCGTTTGGGGGGGAAAAAAAGAAAAATCATTCAGGGAAAGACGGCTATTTTAACCTGTAATGTCTCTGTGAATACACTTAAGAATACTCATTGATAATTTAACAAATAAAATTTATGAATAATTCATGTACTAAAAGGGAATTTTCAAATTCATTTTTCTTTCTTTTCTTTTATACATTCTCTTACTCATATACACGGTGTAGAGAAAGAATTGTTTTTGAGTCAAATTTCCGAAAATTAGCTTTTGTTATATTTGCACGTTTTCAGATCCTCTGAATTAAAAAATCATGTTTTAAGCGGTTTCTCTCTCTCTCTCTCTCTCTCTCTGTGTGTGTGTGTGTGTGTGTGTGTGTGAGTTTCTGTGTTATTAGAATATCTCAAGAACAAATAGTAGCAGAAAATCCAAATTCGATATTTTAAATCCGTATCATATTGTGGTGCTACACTAAAGTATTCGTAGCGATCAGACAATTGTTTGTTTACAGGATCATCCAAGAGATTTCAAATGCATTACGTCTGGGAGCGAAATTTCTCATATGTACAGTGCGACATGTATATACCGCACTAAACAAAATGAAAAGAACAGATTTTTTATACGCATAAAATCATGTTTTATGTAGATTGTGGTATAGCAATCATTCATCATTCATTTACAGGGTTACCCAGAGTATTTTGATATATTGGAGCTATACTTGGGAATTGCTGGAAGTGTATTTCAATTTATGTTACTTGTTTTACATATAACACTAAATTTACGTACACAAAGTCATTTGTATATAGTTTATAGACAATATACAGGGCTACCCAAAATTAAGGTAAACATTTTTTTATTATTATTATTAAATGTAATTGGCGTAAGTGCTTTGCTGCATTTTTTTTTTTTTTTTTTTTTTTTTTTTTCCGAAGAACACTGCTGACACAGAACGGAAAATTAATTTCTCATACCCATACTGTAAACAAAGTAGTTTTTGAAGCGCGATTTTTTTTTCTGTATAACGCCACATTTTGAGGCCTCCTGAATACGAAAGGTAAATTTTTATTGGTTGATCTGTATATATATGAATTATCAGCATAATTTAACAACAAATAATCTGGTTGCCACTCACACGACTTTATCTTACCCTGAAATTTAATACCATAAATACAGGTTGGAGATTAAGAGGTAACAGAAAGAGTACTGTAAACCTATATTAAAATAATTCAAATTAGGCTTCGAAAGAGTTTTATATGATAGTTAGTTCTGTGTGAGGGGTGATCTCATGAAATTATTCGTTTCCTGAAATTATTCGACGCAGGCAATGATCAAACTTTTAAAAACTTGACTTTGGTAATAAGGAAGCCTCAAAACCTGTAAATACACACACACACACACACACACACAAAAAAAAAAAAAAAAAAAAAAAAAAACAAGCGATGCATATTTAGCTTAAAAACATACATTATTTATCATTTGTCTATGAGGAATTCATTTCCATTCCTGAGCAGTTTTCCTGGACATGGTAAAATATTATAGTAAAGCACTTTCACTAACAATAAAAAATAATATTATAGCTTAAATATTTGCAACCCTGTATATCTTTTGAAAAATATGTACAAACCACAAAGTGCACCTGAATATAAACCTATAGTAATAATATATACGGCACAACCTAAAATGCACTTCCATCAATTTTCAGCTATTGTCGCATTATAATCTAATTATTTTGTGTAGCCCTGTAAATGAACAGTGAATGATTTCCCTGCCATATTCTACATGAGGCATGTTTTTATGCATATAAAAAATATATATTCATTTCATTTGGTTTAGTGCAGTCTATAGGTGTTAAACTCTATTTACCTGCAATTTCCCCCATAGACGTAATGTGTTTGAATATTCTTGAGTGTCCCTGTACACGAACCATTTGTTTCATCTAAATGAAAAGCTTAGTGTAGCATCCCTATATGATACATATTTATAATACCAAGTTTGAATATCTGCTGTTATTTGTTCTTAAGACATGCTGATAACAGACAGACACACACACAGACCAACCGCTAAAAACACGATTTTCATATTCAGGGGACCTCAAAACGTATAAATATACACAACTCACTTTCGAAAATTTGGCCCAAAAACAATACTTTCTCTACCAAGTATAGGCACTATAATTAAACGGGGGTTGAAAATGGCGGTAACCCCCCTGACATAGAATTATACATCTATACGATATCATATTCTATACAAAACATTTAGAATATTAACAATAAATATGAATTTCCTTATGATTTTTACAGTATAAAGTTATTTAAATGTAATTTATAAGAATGTCTGTCCCAAAACGCAATACATTGGCATTTTATGTGCGTTTCTGTACATAAACCAATTGTAGAGAATTAATTAATGCCATTTTAAATAGGGAATATCATATAGTAAACCTGAATAACATATATCATTTCTGAAAATATTTACAGACGCTGGGGGCGGGCAGACGGACAGATGGGCAGTCAGACAAAAAAATATGCAAATTGGAATCCTATTCACAGTTAAAAATTGTTTAATGTAAACGAAAATGCAATTCCAGCAAATGTCCAATAATAACCCTTAACGTAACTGAATATTTTTGTGTGCCCTGTAAACCAAATGCTAATCGTACTGTACACTATAGAAAGCATTTTTTTGTGCATATGAATAACATATTTCAATTTCATTAAGATTTATGCAAAGTAATTAAAAATTGGTTTATAGAAATATCTTCACATATAGAACGCAATGCTTTGGAATACTTTCGGGTGTCCTTGTATACAAACCAGTGATGGTGTTTACTCCATTTTCTATAGAAAATATCCGATAGAAAACTTTAATAACGTATTTCAATTTTATTAATATATGCATAAATTAAAGGTATTAAAATATGGTTTATAAAAATACCTCTCATAGAACACAATGCTTTGGAATACTTTCGGGTGTCCCTGTGCACAAGCTAGCAGAGGTATTCACTCCATTTTTAATAAGGAACATCCGATAGTGAACTCAAATAACATGTATCAGTTTCAGGAAATTCTATGAATATTCGCGGGAGTTAGAGCGCGGACACACAGAAAGACGAATGGACAGACAGACAAATCGAAGTCATTAACACTTTTCAACCTGGCTGGAAATGTTAAAGAGCCGAAGTCATTAAATTTTTCAACTATGATGGAAAGTGGTAAAAATAAAGCGCGAAAATTCCACACGGTTTTGCTAGACTTTTAATTTTTTTCCTCTCTTAACGTGTTTTAGTTTGTAGGTGACCCCTAAGAAATTTAACTATTAAATTTTTTAAAAATACGAAATAATGTAAATTTGCATAGAATTCTTAAAACTGTTGATTTCACGTGCTTGAATGATTTTAGTTGCTATTTTAAAATAAAGGATCTTTTTTTAAATTTTCTCATCTCATAGATAACCCCTAAAGTGAGCCTGTTGGCATCTAAAAATAGATGCCAAAATTGAAAAAAAAAGTGGTGTAAGTCATCATTTTCAAATTGCAATAACTCAGCGAGATTTTGACTTGGAGATGATTTTTTTTTTTTTTTTTTTTGCATGTCAGAGCGAGGAGAATATTTTTCTAAATATAAGTCACATGATAGAAGGGGCCGTATAAAAAATTAAATTTCGTATTTAATATGTATACAGCCCCTTGTACAAAATAATGCCATATTTGAAATCTACTCTTAATTTGCTCTAATTTTGTAATTGGAAGTATGTTTCTATCTTTCTTAGTTTACGAGATAATCGCTGTAACATCTATTTTGAATCACCCGGTATATTCCTACGTGAGTTTTATGACACCCCGTATAATAAGTCTATTATAATTCAAATACAATTTAAATTATTTATTTTCTTCCGAAATTCGTTTAGAATTAATGTTGCTTTAGAAAGTGTTCAATAGATGGCGCGAGGGTCAGCCGGTGTAGCAGCTCAGTTGGAAATCGGGACCATTTTCATATAACGCGGCGTTGGGTCTCCTCACTCTTCTCTAGCTTCATGGTCTTGATCTTCACTTTTATTCACGAACAGGTGACGCCACACTTTGTCAATCTCTGCCGATTCGTGGTCGTTAATGACGTTTTTGTTATGCGCGATTTCGATGCTCTCTCTAAAAAATGCGTAGTTTTGGTTATTATAGTTTGCGATTTTTGTAACTCTATTGAAATCTATATCTATATTGTTTTCTTGATAGCATATAGCTAATGCGGTGGTATTTCGATTAAATTAGATGTCATTTTGGTGCTTTGGCGGACTGGCTCAATTTGGCCCACCCGGCTACAAAATATTTTGGCCCACTCGCTCCATAAGGGAGTCTTAAGGAACCCTCCTAGGGCCAGACTCCAGAAATTCAAGATATTTTAAAGTTAAAATTCTACAACATTTAACTTAACTTGCCACATATAAGTGTATATATATATAGATATACACAGTAATTCTCGGCGTATAGTCCGCAAGTCAAATAACTACCAGAAATTTTAATTGACAAATAAAATTATGTTTGTACGAAATGTTTATTAAAAAAAACATATATTTCTGTTAAATAAAATATCTGCTGACGAAATGACATATCTTACCTGAGGATTATACGCCAAAAATTACAGTATATATACCATAGCTACCAACCTTTCTAATTTTTTAATCAAATGTATCAGCTCTATATTTTTAAAGGAATGTGTTAGCTATATTTTCGACGACTAAATAAGATGAAAACAATTATAAAAATTTTCCAGTATTAAATGTCCCTTGAAAAATGGAAAACATATATATATGTGTGTGTGTGTGTGTGTGTGTAATGAGGCTCACCACGTGTATCCTTAGTATTGTCTCCTAAACAAAGGATCCAAGGGATTAACGGCCTTCTTCACTCACCGTCGCCGGAAGCCCGAGCCAATGTTATTCTATGAAGAAATTTTCTTTACAAATAACTTATTAACTAATACATATTTTTAAATTCTGTTTTCACATTCAGAAAATTCCCAACTGTTAAATTGACGGACCTTTTTTAAAAATGTATTTTTTTAATTTTTAATATTTTATTTGGAAATTGCAAAATGAAAAAAATTCACATATTGAAAATTCGTATTTTGCAGCTTCAAAATAAAATATAAAAAATTAAAAAAATAATATTTTAAAAAAGGTGCGTCAATTTAACAGCTGGGAATTTTCAGAATGTGAAAACAGAATTTAAAAATATGTATTAGTTAATAAGTTATTTGTAAAGAAAAATTTCCCATAGAAAAACATTGGCTCGGGCTTCCGGCGGCGGTGAGTGAAGAGGACCCTTAATGAAGCAGTTTATTGCATACTCTATGAAACATGTTAAAGCTTATAGCCTGGCCGATAAAGTACGTTTAACATTCGAATGACGACAAGTAACATCGATGCAAAGCGCTTATACCAAGAATGCTTTGCATGAATGTTATTCACGATCTCAAAGTTGGTCTCAATTCCGGATTGGAATTTGGCTTGAGTTTGTTATAGCAAAAACTTTACACAAAAGATATCAATTTTCGCGAGCAGCCTCTTATAAAATCCGCAATTTATTTCCTTTCACTCCTTTTCTGTCAACCTATTTATCTTAGCACTTCAAAATTATATCCAACGATTCCTTTGCCAGTTTTCCACCGTAACTTTTTCTTTTAAGCCATTTTGTTTCACAAACCGAGGTTTGTAGGTGAATTCGTTCTTTTCTGTGCACACAGCACACTCGGTTAAGGTTCTGCCAAAGAATATCTACTACGAAAAGAAGGAAAGCTCCAGTAGAAATAATGTAAACGCGAACTGGGAGCGTCTGAGCAAGCGCGCCGCGCCGTGTAGGTACTGTTGTATAGCAAACTTTACAGGGAAGTGACGTGACGGCATTCTCGTAGAATTTTCAGTTTTGATCCAGTTTCGTTGGGTTTTATGAAACATTCCAAATTAGAAAATTACTTTAGGAATGTTTTCTTTTGGAATAAAATGATTTTAAAATATGGTTTTATCATAAGAAAATTAATATATATATATATATATATATATTAATGTTTTTAATGGGTGATTTTTTTTTATTAAACTTTTCATTTTTATTAAATGAAAATGGATGTCAAAATATTAAATTTTACCAACTTTAATCGTTTTGTAAAAATTATAATTTGAGAGAAATGTATGGGTGTGTTTGTGTACATTGTATAAAAATAGAAGGGGAAAAAACTTAATTTCCGTAAAACACAAAAATGTATAAATGTGTTTGTGTATATGTATTAAAAAAAAAAAAAAAAAAAAAACTTAAAATACCAAAAGTTATTAGGAGAGCAGTAATGAATGCTTTTGTAAACAAAATATATTGAAATTGCCTCATCCAATTTTAGATCATTAGTTTTATTGTTCATTGCAAAATAAATAAATAAATAGTAATAATGATAATAAAAATACTTTTTTTAAAGCTATTTTGATTGTTAATGAAAGGAATCATTGTCAAAAATATTAAACTCTACCCACTTTAATCATTTTGTAGAAACAATAGCTTGAGAGAGAAATATATATATATATATACAGTGTGAGTATATATATGAAAAACCTTTTCAAATAATTCACAGAAAAAAATAAATAAATATTTTAAAATAAGTGCTTGAAAAAATGGTATAATATCTAAATGTAAACAATATCAACAATTTTTGAAATAAGTTTTTTTTTTTTTATATATATATCAGTTAAAAAAATTAATGTTATGTCTCATTAATTACTAATCCTTTTTCAAAAAACATAATTTTATTTGTATTTCAGTTATTATTGGAAATGAAATACTGCATTTTTTGTTAAATCTTTCCAATTTTAAGCTTATAAAATCTAATTAACCAATTTAGTTATACTATTGTCTCTTACATTCAGTAAAATGTTTTTTAAACTAAAACTATAATCTGCTTTCTAAGAAAAAATATGTATTTAAAATCTCGTTTATATTAAGTTAGAATTATGAAATAAAAAAATTAATAAAAGCTATATAGACTTTCTCTCTAATTAATTTAAATATTTTGCTTTTTTTTTTTTTATATAATCATCTGTGATTTATAACTAGAATTGTATAATCTAATGTAAAAGTACAGATATAAGGTAAAGATGGAATAAAGTAAATTCAGTGTAATAAGAATTGATGGCATAAGAAAAAAAATTTTACTGTCTTATATATTCTATTTTAATGGGATACCATACTTTTGTATCTAAATTTATATGTACTACTTCTAATTTAATTATTTATTTTTAATCCATTTTATAATTATTGAAGTGTGCTTAATGTTATTCCCAATCTTTGATTGTATCAACAGTTCTTAAAAATTTATTAACTCCACTTATACAGTCTTTACTACATCACAAATGTATTCATAAATTTTCCACTATTACAATGCATTTTTTTTTTTTGTTGATTTGTGTTTAATATTAGTCACCAAATGAAATAACTTTAAGATGTAGTAAGGGTGTTGATACCTGCCATCTTAAATAAAAAATAACGATCATTTTTTATCATGTTTCCTGTCTACTTATACGGTATAAAACTATTTATCTGTAAACCAGTTAACGATAATTGCATTTTCCAACAAATAGCTCCCCTCCCCCCCCCCCCACCTAAAATACTAAGACTGTGATATTTTTTTCTTTTACTAATGTCATTTCTTTAATACAGCCACTGTATTTAAAGGAAAAAGAAAATCACAAATTCTTGTTTTATAAAATTTAGGCATTATTGTTAATCAAAATATCAATTATTCCTCATAATTTTTTTTATGTTTTCCATATAAGAGCTATAAGTAATAGCCACATTAATTCCTATACTGATTATATCTTGTGTGTGTGGGGGGGGGAGTTAAAATAATTAATACAAAACCTAAGTTATTTTTTAAATATGCTAATAGATATGTGAATAATAAAAATAAAATAATAATTCAGAACATGTGGACATACTTTTATAATTAATTACCTAATTTAAAGGTGCAGAATGCATACCTTTTAGATCTTTGAAAACCATCATCACTATCAATTTTTAAATATTCTTTAGTCTCTGAAGCCAGCAAATAGTCATCTTGGAAGGCGTAAAAGCAATAATATTTAATGCCTTCCAAAATTATATCAACTAGCGTAAATGACCATCTTGACTGTTGAAAAATATCTTCTTCCGATTTATCATATCAATCCAATTAATCAATTTGGCTTGAGGAGCAATAATCGAAAACCAACAATACACGATAAAATAATGCAGCTTAAAAAAAATGTATTTTACAGAAAAAGTGAGTAATAAAAGATTAAATCCCCATGAATATTTAATACACGTGAAATACATACTACGCACGCTAGTATTTTTGAATAAATTACGAAGCAAATACTTGTACAAAAAAAGATTTGAAATCCGAATTCGAAAATGGCGGCGAAAACCGAAAACACGTTACCAAGGGATTACCTGGGATCACAGACTATGGGATTACCACTTGCCTCTCGCCTCGTTGTTTACGATTGATTAGAGAGCGCATGCGCGCGGAATTGCAGCATCTCGCCCAGATCATCCTGTATCCTTGAATGTTTTCTTTTCCTTCGTACTCGCCCGGCGCCGTTAGATGGCAATACTTACGCTTTATTGAAGCTTTCATTCTTTACGTAAGTAGATATTCTTTGGTTCTGCAGCGAGAAATAGTGACTCGGATTTGGCATTTATAAGTGATTGATTAAATTATAGTGATCAGAGAAACGCACAAACGTCATTAGATATTCATAAAATACATATCAATTAAGGAGGCATTAAGACATTATGTTATAACTGAAATGTGCATGTACTAAATGAGCGGATGGCAATCAACTAAAACTTTCTTAACTATATGTGAACCGTTTTTAACACTTTCCAACGAGGTTGAAAAGTGTTAATGACTTCGGTTTGTCTGTCTATCTGTTAGCACTCTAACTACCGTAAATATTCATAGAATGTCTTGAAACTGATATATGTTACTCAAGTTCACTATCGGATGTTTCCTATTGAAAATGGAGTGAATGCCTTTACCGGTTTGTGTACAGGGACACCCGAAAGTATTCCAAAGAATTGTGTTCTATGAGAGGTATTTCTATAAAGTATATTTTAATACCGTTACTTTACACAAATCTTAATGAAATTGAAATATATTATTAAGTCCCTTATTGGATGTTCCCCATTGAAAATGGAGTAAATAACATCACTGGTGCATTGCGTTCTATAGGGGTACTCCTATAAACCAAATTTTAAGTACTTTTCACAAATCTTAATAAAATTAAAACATGTTATTCATATGCACAAAAGAATGTTTTCCATTAGAATACAGTATGATTAGCATTAGACTTACAGGGCCACACAAAAATATTCAGTTACATTAATGGGCATTATTAGAAATTTGCTTGAATTGCATTTTCATTTATATTAATCGTTTTTATCACTTTTTAAATGCTTTTTAACACTTTCCAATAAGGTTGAAAAGTGTTAATGACTTCTATTTGTCTGTCTGTCCATCTATTCGCGCTCTGACTCCCGTAAATATTCACGGAATTTCTTGAAAATGATATATGATATTCAATTTCACTGTCGGATGTTCCCTATTGAAGCTGAAGTGAATTCCTCTACTGGCTTGTGTACAGGGGCACCTAAAATTATTTGTTATCATTGTGTTCTATGAGACGAATTTATATGAACTATATTTTAATTCCTTTATATATGAATATTCAAGTTCGCTATCGGACGTTTGCTATAAAAAATGGAGTAAATGCCACCACTGGTTTGTGTACAGGGACACACAAAAGTACTCCAAATCTATGCGAGATATTTCTATAAACCAAATGTTAATAACTTTACTTTTAACAAATCTTAATAAAATTGAAATATGTTATTCATATACACAAAATAATGCTTTCTACAGAATGTAGTATGATTAGCATTAGATTTACAGGGCCACACAAAAATATTCAATTACATTGAGGGCTTTATTGGAAATTTGCTGGAACTGCATCTTTGTTTACATTAAGCGATTTAACACTTTTTAACATTTTTTAGTGTTAATATGATTTCATTTTGTGTATCTATCTGTCACACTGTCCATCTGTCTGTCTGTCCCTCTACCCGCTCCCAGCGTCCGTAAATATTTTCAGAATTTAAAAAATTATATATTTTATTCAAATTCACTATGGAATGTTCCCTATTTTAATTGAAATTATTAGGTCCTGTGCAACTGGTTTATGTACAGGGACACACAAAAAATATACCAATGCATTGCATTTTATGACAGACATTTTTATAAATTGCATTTAAAGAAATTTCTCATCAGAAAAATCATAAAGAAATTGTTAATATGCTAAAATAATACTATGCATAGAATATGTTTTTGTTAACATTCATATTTATAAGGCTACACTAAAATATTCAGATGCATTAAGGGCTGAAATTAGAATATTAGAGCTGCTTTTTTTTTGTGCGTGCGTTAAACATTTTTAACACTTTCTAACAATATTTAAGAATAATTAGGAATTCAATTAGTCTATCTGTATGCCTTTCAGAACTATTGTCTATGCGTTGTGTAATTATGTAGACAAAGAGCATCGGATGTTATACGATACAACAATTACTTGCGTTTGGAAAGTGTTAATAACCAATGCGTACCTCATGATTTTTCGTTCTTGTTTATTTTTTCAACTATTCTATATTTGACTGTACTGGAATTCACGATTTTCGATATTTTAAAATACAATTACATGATTAAAAATAAATCTGAAGTGGCTCAACTCGACTTTCCGAAGGTTTAGTACTTATCAATCATTTAAACAAATTTGAATCATTCGGTAAATAATCAAAACTGAAAAGTACAATAGAGTGTTTGAATATTCCTCAGTAAGTTCGAATATTTTTACGATGGACAATAATGTTTCCGCATTCTTTTTGGTTTCTCCGTAAGATATATATATATATATATATACATATATATAATTAAAGTAAGCAATATCCAGTAACAACCATTCTATAGCAAAATTCTAAAACATGTATTAGTTTCAGTGTCTTTTAAATAATCTAAGTAATTTCCTATAATTAACCCAATAAGATGTAAAAAAGGGAAATTGACGACTTGACTTTCTGTCGTCATTCGACGTCATGATGAAATTTAACCTATAGGAGTCTTAATTTAGCTCACAAATAAAGGACTATAGCCAATCATAGCGCAGCTTTCCCCCACAAACAAAGGGAAACTCCGCCTCTTTCTAGTCGTCCATTATTTCGAAATTTCCTGTGAAAAATCTCTAAGTAATCTGCACATTATTTCTTATAACAATCATACATTACAAAGTAATATAATGTATATCAATATTATATATATATATTTTTTAAACGATCTAAAATTATTAAAACAAAATTCAATTAACTTGAGTCCATAGACCGAAATGTATAAGAATTCTATTTCGTATTCCTCTGAACATATATATATTTATTTAGAATTTTATACACGATACTTGAAATAATTCGAGTCTACAGGCCATAATGATAAAGATTTTTTCTTCATTGCTCTATAAAGTATTATAAGTCTTATACTCGTTAAAATCAGGTCGTACGGCGGTGGCATTAATTATGTCGACGAAGTTTCAATTCACTCGGATAAAGTATTCAGATGCTACCACAATTTAAATAATTTGAATCTAAGTGTTATAGTGATAAGAATTTCTCCATGTCCCTATAAAGAACCACGAGTCCATGGTTCATCAAAATCCATACAGATCGTCCGACGGTGACCTAAATGTACCTATCATCTTTATGTTGAATTTAAAAGAAGCGCTTAGATATCATATTATTTATTCAGCACATACAAATATATATACGTACAGTGGCGTATGCAAGGGGGTGGGGTTTGGGAGTTTAACCCCCCCCCCCTTGACAAAATGTATGATAAGAAAAATTAGGCTGTTCCTTACATTTTTTTTTTTTTTTTTACATTTCAGGCGGAAAAAATGTATGGCAAGCATAGAATATTTTTTTCTATGAAGTGGTTTAAAATTATGACTAACTTTTTTTTTCATTACTCTGCGATAAACACTCCTGAAAATAACTAAACCACTTCATTTGCGCGGCGAGAAACATGTTTCCCCTGAAAACAATTCTCTGAAAGGATTTCACCTTTACGAGTTCATACTCAAGGACAAGAGGGGTCGACCATATGGGAAAGGGGTGACCATTGAAGTAGTGACCTTGAAGGAGTGACCCAAACAATACCCCAACCACGGATTAAAAGATAAGGATGTATTACTAATGTTACGGAACGGTAGTAATTTTCATCTTACAGATAGAGGGCGACCAAATCTCGAAAATACACCAATCAGCGCGTTTTTACATTTCTGGCTGTTCCTTCATTGGATGACTGAAGCCGAAGGGGCGGGCTTTCCCTTTCTTCCGATGAGTTTCAAAGATACTACACCAGGCGGCGATCGGATCGCTTACTCTGTTCGGCTGAATTAATGCGGAAAATAAAGCTCCGTTCCCCACGCTGACCGTCCTATCTAGTTTATCATCCTGTATCCTAATCCGTGACCCCAACAGTAGAAGACATTTTAAATGAACTAGCGAAAACCTCTCGTCGATTAGACTTCGCTCTGTAAATAAGAAAATTCAATGAAATATTTTGCGTAACTATGTATTGAATTTTATGTTTTGTGTAGCAGTTTGTACAGGCTCTACGTTATTCGTCGCTAATTAAAGAGTTTTTAGTTTGATCTTCTAACTGGTGAGTTTGTTTTACTATTTTTCATTTTCTTACTCTTATTTTCGGCAAGTAACTATGATATTTTAAAAGATTGTTAAACTTAATTAAAAATAAACTTAATTAAACCTAATTAAACTTAATTAAAAATTCGGAAGGACGAACCCCCCCCCCCCTTGGAAAAATCCTGGATACGCCTCTGTATACGTACACATACATACATCACATTAAAGCAGAAAAATTGAATTCCGGAGGAAACTCCTAAAAGTATAGATACACCACAATGTCATAGTCGAATTTTATCATGATTATATTAGTTTTGTTTTATAAGAGGTAATATGCTTGGAAAGCAAAAATTTGAGCTAGAAATCGGCACTAATTTCCCTTCAATTTTTAAAAAGGGAAAGACAGCATTTACACTTTCTCTTTAGAAGTCACCTGTGGGCAGGAAGAAAGGGTGGATTTGGCCAATAGCTTCTCTAGCATCTAGTCTAGGGGTCTGCACGGGCCGGGTTTGAATACTGAGACTTGAGCTCCAGCCCAGTTTGGTCCGGTCCCCGGTCTGAGTTTCTCAATTCAGTCTCAGGTGAGGTCAGGCCTGCATTAAACTCTTTCTGGGCCGTGTTGGCCCGGATTTTTTTTTTTTTTTTTTTTTTCATATTTCTCATTAATTTACATGGAAGGTATTTTGCATAATTTTATAGACTAGTATGTCACCGTAAAATTATTTTGGTTGGAAAGTGTTTATAACTTTAACTTGATTGTCTGACTATGTTCATTCTCACTCTGATTTCCGCAAATATATTTAGTATATTTGGAAACTGATATATGTTGTTTAAGTTTACAATAGAAGGTTTCCTATTTAAAATTATACACTGCTCGACATTGAAAATGCAACACCAAGAAGGAGTGGTCAGAAATTTATGCAAATTTTAGAGTAGACGCACGTCACTTAGTTATGCGAATGATGTGAAATGCGCAGCTCTCCGACGCAAGTGAAGTAAGATATAAGGGAAGGAACTTGCAGAATGGGCAATATTCGTGTCGTTATTTCTGCCTGATGAATTATCGAAGAAATTTTGTTTTTGTCTCGGAGGATACGTGTAATAGGACAGAAGGCCAAGCCGTCGTCAACGAAGGCACTTCCAGCAGATAGACGATTTTACGAGGGGTATGATGATCGGACTGAGAAAGGGGGGTTGGTCCTTACATCAAATCGCAGCTGATACCCACATGGATGCGAGCACGGTGCATCGGCTGTAGCGAACATGGTTGGAACAAGGAAATGTGGCAAGATTGAGGGATGCAAGTGCAGCCAGAGTGACGTCAGCACGCGTGGATCGACGCATCCGCCAACAAGCTGTGGCGGACCCGCAATTCACTTGTACCTCGATTCTGCAGCATGTGCAAGATACCCTGTATGTTCCCGTGTCGACCAGAACCATTTCCCGTCGATTGGTTGCAAGTGGCCTGCACTCATGGCGTCCGCTAAGAAGACTGCCATTGACCCCACAGCATAGACGCCAACGTTGGGAATGGTGCCGGACTAGAGCGACGTGGATGACAGAATGGCGAAACGTCGTGTTCTCAGATGAGTCACGCTTCTCTTTATCCAGTGACAGTCGCTGCATACGTGTGTGGCGTCGACGTGAAGACAGATCTAATCCGGCAGTAACTGTGGAACGCTCCACCGCGCGACAACGTGGCATAATGGTTTGGGGCGCTATTGTGTATAATTCCATGTCACCTCGAGTTCGTATTCAGGGCACTATGGCGGCCCAAAGATACTTGGATAATGTACTGCGGCCGGTGGCAATCCCCTACCTTCAGGGTCTGCCTAATGCAATTTTTCAGCAAGATAACGCCCGACCACACAGTGCTCGCATCTGCCAACATGCTCTGCAAAGTATACAGATGCTTCCCTGGCCACCGTACTCTCCTGACCTGTCACCAATCGAACATGTGTGGGATGGGATTGAACGCCGTTTGCAGACTCTGCCCCTGCCTCGTTCAGAAGACGAATTGTGGCAAATGGTTGAAAGGAAATGGAGAGCCATCCCTCAGGACACCATCCGCACTCTTATTGACTCTATACATAGACGTGTTTCTTCGTGCATCGCTGTCCGCGGTGGTCCGACATCCTACTGAGCCGAAGCCGTTCTCGCTCTGTATTCTGACTATCATTTTGAAATAAAGATCACTTATTTTTCCTTGCTGTCTCTGTCTGTTTTCCAAATTTCATCACTTTCTGACCACTCCTTGGTGTTGCATTTTCAATGTCGAGCAGTGTATGTAAGTCGGTACTATTTTGCGCACAAGTACAAACAAAAATCATTGGATACATTAACGGCTATGAGGCTATTAACGGCTATGTCTTATGGTTGTAGAATTTAAGGACTTGAGCGATATTTTTAATCACTTTCCCGCAATTTTCCTGGCCACTAATTATAATGAAATTAGCATCATTTTTACGATGCACAAAAGCATCTTTCCATTGAAAATACTTGGATTAACTTTAAAGTTTTGTTTACAGGATCACAAAAAATTATTCCGAATGCATTACGGGATATAAGAGGTAAAAGATTAAATTAGATTTTTATTAGAATTAACCTTTTTTAATACTTTCCTCCATTGTTTCATGAATACTACTATTTTCGGTTTGACTTTCTCTGTGTATGCATATCTGTTTGTTAATTGTAATGAATTTCTGTTTATATGTAATATTCTTCTAAAAGGTCAATAGTTTTGCTAATGGATAGTCTATTTCTTGGCTATATAAAACATCTGAAAACAGATGCTAAAAAATTTTCATAGAAATGCATGTATTTTTTTCCCCTTAGTCTAGGCCGGGACATACGTTTAAAAAAAAATAAAGGAGCGAAGCTGAGTCCAGGCCGATATTTAAGATGTCATATAAAACCAGTCCGGGTTAGCAAGGAGCCAGACCCAGACCTAAAAATTCTGGCCCGTGCAAACCTTTCTCGTCCTATTATTCTCTGGAGTGCCGGGGAATATCGGAGAGGACGCCTAGCCATGGCTTAGAAACGTCCAAAACTGCTCCCAAATCGATGAATGGCTTCCTCTCCCAGTACAATCTAGTCATCCCCATGGTAGTACAATCCTCAGGTATGATAACGGCATAGAGTAAAATCCGGTCCCAAAACGATCTTTTCAGGACGCGTGTATCATGACTAGCGCCATCTGTTGTCACAACTAGAAAGTGTATTTATTAATTTGATTTATGCACGCACTATGCATGCAGTTATTTCGTTTTATCATTTAAAAATAAATAGCAACACTGCATATTCTTTTCTTTTCTTTTATTTATTTATTTATACTGCTCGACATTGAAAATGCAACACCAAGAAGGAGTGGTCAGAAAGTGATGAAATTTGGAAAAAAGACAGAGACAACAGGGAACAATAAGTGATCTTTATTTCAAAATGATAGTCAGAATACAGAGCGAAAACGGCGTCGGCTCAGCAGGATGTAGGACCACCGCGGACAGCGATGCACGAAGAAACACGTCTAGGCATAGAGTCAATAAAAGTGCAGATGGTGTCCTGAGGGATGGCTCTCCATTCCCTTTCAACCATTTGCCACAGTTCGTCTCCTGAACGAGGCATGTTCGATTGGTGACAGGTCAGGAGAGTACGGTGGCCAGGGAAGCATCTGTATACCTTGCAGAGCATGTTGGCAGATGCGAGCACTGTGTGGTTGGGCGTTATCCTGCTGAAAAATTGCATTCGGCAGCCCCTGAAGGTAGGGGATTGCCACCGGCCGCAGTACATTATCCAAGTATCGTTGGGCCATCATAGTGCCCTGAATACGAACTAGAGGTGATATGGAATTATACGCAATAGCGCCCCAAACCATTATGCCACGTTGTCGCGCGGTGGGGCGTTCCACAGTTACTGCCGGATTAGATCTGTCTCCACGTCGACGCCACACACGTATGCGGCGACTGTCACTGGATAAACAGAAGCGTGACTCATCTGAGAACACGACGTTTCGACCTTCTGTCATCCACGACGCTCTAGTTCGGCACCATTTCAAACGTTGGTGTCTATGCTGTGGGGTCAATGGCAGTCCTCTTAGCGGGCCATGAGTGCAGGCCACGTGCAACCAATCGACGGGAAATGGTTCTGGTCGACACGGGAACATACAGGGTATCTTGCACATGCTGCAGAATCGAGGTACAAGTGACTTGCGGGTCCGCCACAGCTTGTTGGCGGATGCGTCGATCCACGCGTGCTGACGTCACTCTGGCTGCACCTGCACCCCTCAATCTTGCCACATTTCCTTGTTCCAACCATGTTCGCCACAGCCGATGCACCGTGCTCGCATCCATGTGGGTATCAGCTGCGATTTGACGTAAGGACCAACCCCCCCCCCCCTTTCTCAGTCCGATCACCATACCCCTCGTAAAATCGTCTATCTGCTGGAAGTACCTTCGTTGACGGCGGCCTGGCATTCTCTCCTATTACACGTATCCTCCGAGACAAAAACAAAATTTCTTCGATAATTCGTCTGGCAGAAATAACGACACAAATATTGCCCATTCTGCAAGTTCTTTCCCTTATATCTTACTTCACATGCGTCGGAGAGCTGCGCATTTCACATCATTCGCATAACTAAGTGACGTGCGTCTACTCTAAAATTTGCATAAATTTCTGAGCACCCCTTCTTGGTGTTGCATTTTCAATGTCGAGCAGTGTATTTTTAAACTTATGTTGTTATCAGGAGAAAAAAAAATTGTTAGAAATATTTACCTCCTATTAATTGTTCTGCTTATTATATTTCTTAAATAAGAATAATATACTAATATTTGTTTTTTTAACACAGAATACAAATATCTTGTTAAGTAAAGATATTCTGTATTTTCGCATGAAATTATTAATTTGAAAAAATTATAATTCTTAGGTAATAAAAAAAATTATGCTATATTAGTCAAGAGGTTTTAATTTTAAAGATACTTAACTAAAACATGAGTTTAAAAAAAAAAAAAAAATGTTTTGGTTATTTTTCCTATTTCTTTCTCTTTTCCTTTCTTTGCTGTTTTTTTTTTTATTATTTTTTTTTTATTCCTTTCTTTCTTTCTTTCTTTTTTTTTTTCTTTAAGTACTTATGTGTCACGTAAATGTGAAAATATTTTAATAAAAATTACAGCTATGAAAAATTATCGATTAGAAACAAAATACAGTGAAACATCTCTATAAAAGGCCACAAACTGTAGCTTCAAATAATGATTTTAGCTATTCCTATTTGCATAATTTATCTATACAGCATTCTGATAATTATTAATATTAGCTTGTTTTATTTTTGAAATCTTTTCAAAAATAATTTTCTTTTTCAAAATACAGTGAAATACGTTTGACACGAAAACGCTTAACATGAAAAATCGGTTAACACGAAATTATATAGCTATCCGAAGAATGTACACTAGGTACTGGCCATTAAAATTGCTACACTAAGAAGGAATGATAATTACGGAATAAAATTTGTTAGACACATATATTATAGTAGGAAGAACAATCGATTAAAATTTCAGGAAATTTCGAGTTATATGTACTGAGAAAACAGTACATAAAGTAGCGACCTCTGTGGGCAATAATAGCATTTATTTGCCCAGGCATTGAATCGAACAGCGAATGGATGCCATGTACGGATAGAGCACTTCATGATAATTTAATATGATGCCACAATTCATCGATCGAAGTTACTGGTGAGTGGTGTGGGGCCAGTCGCTTTTCAACGATTAAACAGTCATTTTCATTGGTGCGAGATCAGGAGAACGCGATTGCCAGAGCAACAGTCGATAACATTCTGTATCAAAGAAGGTCCGAACAATACAAACAACTTGCGGTCGTGCATTATCTTGCTTAAATGATGCGATTCGGAGGCCTTGAATATAGGGCAGAGCGATGGGCCTTAACTCGTCAGAAATGTAATGGCTGGTATTTAGAGTGGCCAGAATGAAAACAAGAGGGGATCGGGACGTGTATCCAAAGGTACCACATACCATCAATACAGGTGGTGACCCAGTATGCGGCTACCAAAATCCTGATTACCCTCAAAACTGCATCATTGATATGGGCGCCATTAATGTGTGATCAACGATGAACCTGGAGGCTGGAATGGCGTGAAGTCACCTTTCAGACAAATCACAATCCGGTTTACAGCATCAAGATTGCCTTATCCGTATTTAACGGCACTATGAATAATGCACATTGCCAGCTGGGATTCGACATCATTATACTGTCCATCATTCCCAATGATGTTATGGGTTCCCATTGGATACACGTCTCGATTACTTCTTGTTCGTATTCCTGGCACTCTGAACAGCGGCCATTAAATTTCTGATGGGTTAAGGCCCGCCCTTCTGCCCTGTATTCGAGGCCTCCGTAGCGCAAAAAGTAAGCAAGATAATGCACGACCGCAGGTTGTTTGTATTGTTCGGACCTTCTTTGATACAGAGTGTTATCGACTGTTGCTCTGGCAAGCGCGTTCTCCTGATCTCGCACCAATGAAAATGACTGTTTAATCGTTGAAAAGCGACTGGCCCCCCACTACTCACCAGTAACTTTGATTGATGAATTGTGGCATCGTGTTAAAATTTCATGAAGTGCTCTATCCGTACATGTCATCCAATCGCTGTTCGACTCAATGCCTAGGCAAATAAGTGCTATTATTGCTCACAGAGGTCGCTGCTTTATGTACTGTTTTCTCAGTACATATAACTCGAAATTTTCTGAAATTTTAATCAATTGTTCTTCCTGCTATAATGTATGTGTCCAACAAATTTCATTCCGTAATTATCATTCCTTCTTGGTGTAGCAATTTTAATGGCCAGTAGTATACTATGTTATTTAATACATTTTTACCATGTTTTTATTAACTTCGATTCTTGTGGGTTTGTCAGGGACAAATCTTGCAATCGATTTTTAACTAACTTCCCGACTAGCTAGACATTTGAAACTTTCACAGTAGCTCACAACCCGGTGACAACACAATACTTCGTAGTCACATTTTCAAATTTTCGAATAGTTTTCTTTTAATTAATTAAAATGTTAGCAATAAAAATAACCATTAAAATATTAACTATAATTTAATTGTTGCCAAAAAAAATTTACGAGTTCATTTTCTTTCGACCTAAAAATAAATACATTTAATTAAACGTGAGCGTTAAAAAATTGTTAAAAGTTAAATTATGCATTTGGCAAAAATTGACGTCGTTATCATTTTAAAGATTTTCTACACAATGATAAAGTGCTAATGTAGTTCATGATGCAAATATATGTTGTTCGGAAAGGATTAATATTTTATTTTTAAAACCAACTTTTTTTTTTAAATTCAAATTTCCGGCAACTCTTTAACCAATCACATTAGAACGTCCATCTTTGGAATATCCATAATAAGAATTTTCTCGCCAAAAGTCGCCAAAAAAGTCGCCAAGGTCAAAAAGTTGTCAAATTTGGCGCCAAATCCATTACCTGCCTATTGGAGCTTTTTAATGCGCTTTAAAGAGAAGTTTAAGCTATTTAAAAACATGGTATATAATTTTTTTTTTTTATTTTATAGTTATTGTTTCTTTTAACACGAAACAAAAAACGTTTAACATGAAAAGAACTCGCTTTCGATCTTCAGTGACATGTTTGCTACAACAGAGATGCCAACATTTTAATTTATTCCGGAGCATTTTTAACTCTGCCTTTATTTTCATACCACATTTTTCTTAAGAGTAATATTTTCTTATTTTATCGTAGTTATAGATTGAAGGAAAATAGTCTGTAAATAAAGTGGTGCGGATTTAAGGCGGGGATAAAAATGCTCCGGAATAAATTATAATGTTGGCAACTATGCTACGATATTCATATTTTGCCGTCGATGATCATGTGTGCACAGCACCGATAATGAGATTTTTGACATCGTTCATAATTAAAATATGATTCCACTTATGTAAATTTTTATGACGAATCTGACAACTGAATCAACGATGCAGTTTTCTGTCCCCTCTGCTTCAGAAATGAAGAAAGTAATGAGTATCTGCAGTTACTTAGATGCGCATTCGAATTGACAGATGAATAAAACAATGGATGATCTCAATCAATTTTTGAACAATATGGTGCTGAAAAGGACATTTAAGTAAAAGATATCTTTTTTCCAAAAAACAATAATATTTTTACTTGATTTTTATCCTAATGGATGCAAGTTAGTAGTAGTTTTACAGGAAATGGAAATAAAAATTGCTGACATGGAAAACATTGGCGAATTTTCTATTTTTTCTATGAATCTTTTTACACGAAATTCATTTAACCCGAAAAAATATTTCGATCCCTTTAGTTTCGTGTTAAACGTTTTTCACTGTATATTTCATATACCAAACAGAACACAATTTTTAGCTTGGTGATATTTTTATCGTGAGTTATTGATAATGTGGTTTATTATTATTATTCCTTTTTGACGTACTTATATTCTATTTAAATGTGAAAATATATCAATAAACGTTATGGTATGGTATTCGGCTTAAGACCAGTTCTTTATAATAGAGAATTCTTTTTAAGGGAGATGCCCTCGGTGGGGGGTAGGCCTTTTCTAAGGGGTTATAGCCCATATTTATGCGAGTTTCGGAGAAAACCACAAAATCCGAACAGCTAAATGAATGAGTGCTAATTGGGATCGAACCCGGCACTTTCCGTCTTCCAGCTTCGACAGAAGAGCCTCTCGACCACTGGTGGGGTACAAAAATTACAGTTATCACAAAAATTATTGATTAGAAATGGAATACGATAAAATCTCTAAAACGGCCATCCACTATACCTTTAAATATTGTACCTATACAGAGGTGGCCTTTTAATAGAGGTTTAAAAAATCTTAATTCATTAAACAAATTCTAAATTATTTTAATTATTCAAATTTGCATATTTTGTCTCTATATCTTTCTGACAATCATTAATATTAATTTGTTTTAATCATGAAAGCTTTTCAGGAATAATTTTGTTTTTCAAAAAACATTTTTCGTACTAGAACAAATTGTTAAACTTTCAATATTATTTATATCATATTGAGTTTTATTTTCATTTCAGTATTATTTTTGTGATAAATTATTGATAATATAATTTTTTTATATTCCTTTTTGAAGTACTTATGTTTTATTCAAATGTAAAAACATTTTCATAAAAATTACAGATATGGTATTCGGGTCAAGGCCTATTGTCTGCACTAGTGACCTGGACATAAGGAAAGATGCTTTCTAATTGGGGGTCTTTGTATATGGTTCTAGCTCGTATTAATGCAAATTTCGAAGAAAACCACGGAAAACTCCCAAGGACTACGTTGACATGTGCTACATGGAATCGAACCCGGTACTTCCCATTTTCTAGCTTCGATAGCGGCATCGCTCGGGTAAAATTAAATTTATCACAAAAATTATCGGTAGGCAATAAAATACAGCGGAACCTTCCTAAGAAGGCCTCCAGCCGTACTTACAAATATTGGACCTTCACAAAGGTTATCTTTTAATAGACAAAATCGGAATTCTGGAAACAAATTCTAAATTATTTTAATTACTAAAATTCCCATTGTTTATCTATATAACATTCTGATAATTATTATTATTAGTGTGTGGTAATTTTAAAAGCTTTTTAAGATTTTTTAAAATTTATTTTAAATAAGAGTATAAATCGTTTAATTTAATTGTGAAAATATTTTGATAAAAATTACAGGTATGGTATGGTATTCAGGTTAAGGCCTATTGTCTGCCTTAGGGACTTGTGCATAAGGGAAGATGGATTCTGGTGGTGGTTTTTTTAGGCGGTTCTAGTCCGTGAATTTCGGAGAAAACTCCGAACGGCTAGACTGGCAAGTGCTACATGGGATCGAACCCGGTACTTCCCATCTTCTAGCTTTGAGAGCAAAACTTCTCGGCTATTAGTGGGGAGTAAAGTTAACTTTAAAAAATATATCACTAGGCAATAAAATACAGCAAAACGTTTCTAAAAAGGACACCAATTATACTTTCAAGTATTGGACCTTCACATAGTGGTCTTTTAATAGAGAAAATCTTAGTTCTGGAAAGCAATTCTAAATAATTTTAATTATTCAAATTTACATTGTTTATCCATATAGCTTTCTGATAGTAATTATTATTAGTTTGTGGTAATTTAAAAAGCATTAAAATTTTTTTTTTAAATATATTTTAAATAAGAGAATAAATAGTTTACTTATGTTTAATATAAATTAAACATGTTTCAAATTGATTTAAATCAAGGTAAAGTAAAATAATTATGTTTAAAATTAAATGATGTACTATTAAAATTAAATTATAAGCCTTCACACGCTATCGTATTCACTCACATACATCATAAAAAAAAATATATTAATTCAGGAGACCTCAAAAAGTGTAGATAACACCAAAATCTCAAACTCGTTTTCTTGACATGATTACAATGCATTCCTCACTATAGCGTTTGGAAATTAAAAAAAGTGCTGAAATATGATCATGAGAAATACTTTTCTCAGTCCATAATGTATTTGAGTTATTTTGTCTGTCTGGGTATAGAAACCAATTTTTCTACAACTTTCAACAGGCAACATTTTACAATAAAGCTGAAAAATTTAAATAACATAATATATGTGACTCATAATATGTGTATAAATTTTCATCTCAAACAAATAAGGCATTTAGACATTATCACACTGCAAAATTTGGGCACACAGACTATAATGACAAAGAATATTTCTTTGTGTCACTGTAAAAAAACTATACTAGATTCAACAAAATCAAAATTGTTGTATATTTGTATTTAATTTAAAATGTAATGGAAACATGTCATTAAGAAAGGCAGATTGGCAACAACTAAGATTGTATGATGCTTGTAATTTGTTATGTGTGCGCTGCTGAAGCAGTATTTGAAGTTACCATAATTAATGATTATAAATGGTATTATTAATAAAGTAATTACACTAGAGATTGTCTTTCAAGATCTTTTCTTAAAAATACTACATGGCGTAGTCGTAATGAACCTGCGGAACTAAATGGCAAATGATTACTGTAGACCGCCAGTAGGCCTAAGCCTCGAAGGGAACGTGGCGGATCATTGGAAAAAATTTAAACAAAACTTTGAAATTTATTTGAAAGCATCGGGAAGTAGTAAAAAGGACTCTGATGTTAAAGTTGCTATATTACTCAATGCTGTTGGTGAGGAAGCTATAGAACTATATAATACGTTCGATCTCGCCGAAGGAGATAAAGAAGATTATGACAAAGTTATAGATGCCTTTGAAAACTATTTCAGTCCCAAAACTAATGTCGTTGTTGAACGATTTATATTTAATAACCGTGTTCAAGATGAAAATGAAAGCTTCGACTCATTTTACACAGATCTAAGAAAACTTGTAAAGTCTTGCGATTTTGGGATTCAAGCTGACAGCGTTGTCAGAGACAGAATTGTCTTGGGAATTTCTGACGGTGGACTTCAGGAAAGATTGTTACGCGAAGGAGACTTAAGTCTAGCTAGAGCTGCCGAGATTTGTCGGGCAGCAGAACTCAGCAAAAAGCAAGTCCAGACTGTGCAGAACAAAAATGTGGATGCTATTCTACAGAAAGTACCCAATAGATTTTTCAAGAATTCTTCAGGTGAAGGTGTGTCTCATCGTTCCTCAAATAGTGATTTACGACCTAATATGTCCGTCAAGAAATTTAGCGGTGATGGTAGAACTCAAGGTGTTCAAAGTATTATTTATCAATGCAAAAAATGCAATAGGAAACACAAGCGTTCAGAATGTCCCGCTTTCGGTAAACAGTGTTTTAAGTGTTCGAAATTTAATCATTTCTCATCTGTATGCACAATGCGTACTGTACGAGACATAAACTATTATGAAAATACAGAAGAACCACATTTCTCTCAGTCTGTACATAATGATTTTTTTATTGAATCTGTAAGTATTCTTCAGATAGGTAAAGTGACTGTACAAAATGAATGGACCAAAGACATACAAATATATGGTCTTAATATTAATTTCAAACTTGATACTGGGGCACAGATTAGTGTTTTACCTTTACATGTCTTTCTCAGTTTAGGCCATGATCTTAAACTTGAACATACAAATATAATATTAGAAGCCTATGGTGGCTCTAAAATTAAGCCTACAGGTATGATTAATTTAATGTGTAATATTGGTAATAAGCAGGCTTATGTAAAGTTTGTTGTTGTTAATAATACTAAATCTAGACCTCTACTTGGATTAGAAGGGTGTATTAAGCTAAATCTTATAAAATGTATTGATAATGTATCTGCAGATATGAATTTAACTAAGTTTATTGAAAGTAACAGGGAAATATTTACAGGTGTGGGGAAATTTGAAGGAAAATATGCTATTAAAGTGGACAAAAATTCTGTACCTATTGCTCGTCCACCTAGACGCATACCAGTAAGTTTACGTCCTAAAGTGGAGGAAAAATTAAAACAGTTAGAAAATCAGGGAATTATTTCCAAAGTTGATAATCCACTGGGTTGGGTGAGTAATTTAGTTGTTGTAGAGAAGCCTGACGGCTCAATTAGACTCTGTTTAGATCCTCAAGATCTCAATAAAGCAATAAAAAGAGATCTTGTTCTGATACCTAAAATTGAGGAACTTGTTCCTAAACTGTGTAATAAAACAGTATTTACTGTGCTTGATCTAAAAGATGGGTTTTTTCAAATCGAATTGAACGAGGAAAGTAGCGATTTGTGTACATTTAGTACACCATTTGGATGTTTCAAATTTTTGCGTCTACCAATGGGATTATCATGTGCCCCTGAAATTTTTCAAAAAAGGAATGAAGCAAACTTTAGTGATATTGATGGGGTTTTAATTTATTTTGATGATCTTCTTATTGCTGCAGAAACTCTGGAACAACATGATGAAATTTTGGCTAAGGTTGTCCAGAGAGCTAAGAAGTTAAATATAAAATTTAATCAAAGTAAGATACAATTTAGAGTACCAGAGGTTAAATATTTGGGATATTTATTCAATTCTAAGGGTATGAAACCTGATCCTGACTATGTCCAAGATATAATATACATGCCTAAACCAACAAATAAAACTGAGCTTCAAAGAATATTGGGCATGGTTAATTATTTAAGACAGTTTATACCCCAAGCTTCGACAGTATCTGCTCCTTTAAGAGAGCTTCTTAAGAAAAACATAACTTGGCATTGGTTACCTGTCCATGCAAATGCCCTTAAAGCTTTAAAAAATAAAGTTGCAAATGCCCCAGTGCTAGGAGTATTTAATAGCTCAAAACCAATTGTAATACAGGCAGATAGTTCCAAAGATGGGTTGGGTTTCTGTATGTTGCAAAATGGGAAACCAATTGCATTAGCTTCCCGCAGCTTGACAGAAACAGAAAAAAACTATGCTCAAATTGAGAAAGAGTTTTTAAGTATTGTTTTTGCTACAACTAAATTTCATTATTTTATTTATGGAAGACCTGTTGAAGTGTTAACTGATCATAAACCATTAGTTTCTGTCATGAATAAAAATGTAGGCAATGTTATGTCCCCTAGATTGCAGCGAATGAAAATAAAGCTTTTAAAATATCAATTAAATCTTAAATACTTACCAGGGAAATATATGTATATAGCTGATTTGTTATCAAGATCATTTGTTGTAAAGTCCTTGAAAGATGATATAGAAATGACAGAATTGGTTCATAGTTTAACTAAGCATTTGCAAATTAGTGAGTTTAAGAAAAAAGAATTTAGAGAGGCAACATTTGCTGATGTTGGTCTTTTACACGTGTTGAAATTTTGGGATGAAGGTTGGCCTTCTAATGTCAAAAATGTTCCATCTGAAGCTCAGAAATATTTTAAATTAAGAGATAACATATATGTCGAAGAGGGACTTGTATTTTTAAATGACAGAGTCATTGTGCCAGTAAGTTTAAGAGCCGAAATGCTAAAAATACTTCATAAAGCTCATTGTGGAATGGAAAAGGCTAAGGCTAGGGCTAGGCAGGTTTTATTTTGGCCGGGGATAACAAAAGACATTGAAAATATGATATCTAAATGTAAAGCTTGTGAGAGATTCAGACCTAGAAATATAAAAGAACCTCTGATTCATCATGAATTACCAAATTTACCTTATGAGAAAATAGGAGTGGATATTTGTGTGTATGGGGGTAATAGTTATCTCATTATTGCTTGTTATTTATCCAAATGGTTGGATATAATAAAACTATCTAATAAAACATCTGAGGAGATAATATCAAAATTAAAATCAATTTTTTCTAATCATGGAATCCCCAAAGTAATGGTTTGTGATAATATGCCATTTGCTAGCATCAAATTAAATGAATTTTCTAATAACTGGGGAATTGAAATAATAAACAGTAGTCCCAGGTATCCGAAATCTAATGGATTTGCAGAAAAAAATGGTGGGTGTTGCCAAAAATATTCTTCGTAAATCTGGCACTGATAATGATAGTATAAATGAAGCCTTGCTTGAATATAGAAATACACCTATTAGTGGAATGAATGTTTCCCTGCTCAAATACTTATGAGCAGATGTCTTCGTACCAAAATACCTGTAACATTTTCAGTTTTACAGCCAAAAATAATACAAAATTTCAAGAACAATTTGGAATTAAAGAGAGAGAAAAGTAAAATTTATTATGATAAACAAGCTAGACAAAGATTAGAATTTAAGGAGGGGGAAAGTGTTCTTTTGAGAGTCAATAATAAATGGGAACCAGCTCAGATTATAAAAAAATGTAAGACTCCTAGATCTTATTTAGTAAAAACAGAACAGGGTAGTATATTAAGGCGAAATTCAATTCATTTAAGGCAGCGGAAGAATTCGTTTCAATATCTGTACAATGATGGTGATCTTGAAAATAGTGAGGTTCAAGGGGGAGATAGTGCAGATTTAAATAATGCAAACATGCATAGTCATGGTACAGGGAATATTACATCAAATGATTATGTTACTAGAAGTGGTCGTATTATAAGAAAACCTTCTCGTTTAAGGGATTATGTTACATGAGAGGGTAAGAGGGGAGATGTTGTATATTTGTATTTAATTTAAAATGTAATGGCAACATGTCATTAAGAAAGGCAGATTGGCAACAACTAAGATTGTATGATGCTTGTAATTTGTTATGTGTGCGCTGCTGAAGCAGTATTTGAAGTTACCATAATTAATGATTATAAATGGTGTTATTAATAAAGTAATTACACTAGAGATTGTCTTTCAAGATCTTTTCTTAAAAATACTACAAAAATGTTTTGTGCTATGGGGAACTGTAACATGTGTACCAATTTTCAGCTCATTTGAACAGAGCGTTTAGACGCTATTGTGTTTACTCACATCATTTTCAAAATAGTAAACATGAATTCAGGAGACCTCAAAAGTGTAGAAGCACCAAAATCTCAAACTCATATTTTTGATATGATTAAAATACTTTCCTCCTGATAATTTTCTGAAAGTAACAAAGTGTTGAAATGTGATCAAGAGAAATATCTTTCTCAGTCCATAATGTATTTGAACTATTTTATCTGTCTAGGTGTAGAAACCAATTTTACTACGACTTTCAACAAGCAACATTTTACAATAAAATTGTAAAATTTAAATAACATATAAATTTTTTTAAAATTCTAATAAAACTTGGAGGCACGTGAATAGCCTTTGTAGGGAGATTTCACTCTCGTCTATTTCCTACAGATAATTATAATTTTTAGCCCCCACCAGTGATTCTGTTCTTTGAGCTGGAAGGTGAGAAGTACCAGGTTTGATCCCAGATCATGCTTGTCGACCTACTGATTCGGAGTTTTCTGCATTTTTTTTTTTTTTTTTTTAATTTGCATGAATATGAGCTAGAATTCCTTCGAAAGATACCCACTGAGGCCATCTTTTCTTAGGTCCAGGTCCCTAATATAGACAGTCTTCCTTAATCCAAATACCATATCATACTTGTAATTTTTATCAGAGTATTTTCAAATTTAAACAAAACATAAGCATTTCAAAAATTAATTCAGAAATCTACGTTATCAGTATCTTATGATAGAAATAATACTAAGCTGAACTGTTGTTCTGGTATATAAAATATTTTTTGAAAAACAAAAGTATACCTGAAAATAATTCAAGATTAAAAGAATATTAATGATTAACAGGAAGCTACATTGACAAATTATGTAAATTTGAATTAAATTAATTATAATTAAAATCATTTAGAATTTATTTCCTAAATTAAGATTTTTTTTAATGTAGAAGTCCACCACTATAAAGGTCTAATATTTAAAGGTACAGTGGGTCGGCCTTTTTAGAGAGGTTTTACTGTATTTCATTTTTAATCAATAATTTTTGCATTCCACCAGTGGTTTAGAGGTTCTTTTCTTGAAGCTGGAAGACTGGAAGTGCCGGGTTCAATTCCAGGTTGCGCTTATCCCTATAGCCATTCGAATTTTGCCACGGTTTTCTCCGAAATTCATGTACATGCAGGCTATAACACCGTATAAAGACCCCACCCCCACATAGGACATCTTCTTAAAAAGAATTCTCTACTATTCACAATTGGTCGGAACCCGAATAACATGCCTACCTATAATTTTTATTGAAATAATTTCACATTTAAGTGGAACATAAGCACTTCAAAAAGGAATCCAAAAAACCTTACATTATTAATAACTTAGGAGAGAAATAATACAAAGCTAAGCAATTTGTTATGTGTTTGGTATATAAAATATAAAAAAATAAAAATAAAAATCCATAAAAGCTTTCAAGATTAAAATATTATTAATGATTATCACATAAAGCTATACAGACAAATTATTTATAGAGTTAGTCTTTTAGAATTGGCTTTTTGCATTTATGATTTTTTGGACCTCTATTTAATGACCACCTATGTAACCGTCCAAAATTTAAAGCTACAGTTTGCAGTTTTTTTAGAGAGGTTTTACTGTATTCTATTCCTAACCGATATCTTTTTGTGATAACTGCAGGGCCTGATTATCCAAAAAGCTCAGGAAGCACAAGCTTCCCCTCTAAAATTTCAGAGGGGACCCCATAAGGATTAAAAACATGGTCTTGAATTTTTTGTTTCATATTTTCACACTGAGATTGAATTTTTTCTGAGAAAGGTTACCTAAAACAAGACAAAACACTCACTATTTCGGGAAAAATCTAATATTTAACCTCAAAAATCTCAGTGTTCTTAATTAAAAAGTTGTATGATTTTAATGTTCTGTGTAGAAACCACCCAGGTGTACGAAAAAAAAAAAAAAAATAAATAATAATAATAATAATAAACACACTCTTTTTTGGTCTATAGCATTTTTATATTACTACTATATGTACCAGGAAAACAAGATTTTCAAAAATGAAAGGGGGCCCCGAAATGATGCTGAGCTTTCCCTAGCTACAAAGCTTAATCGGGCTCTGGATAACTGTAATTTTTAACAAAATATTTTCCCATTAACATAACAGATAAATACTTAAAAAAAGAACAATAACTTTAATTCTTTAATAACTGATGTTTTTGTTAGATAACTTTATAATAAAAACCTCTTGAATATATATTGATATAGCATAAAAAATTTTGTTACTTATAAATTATAATTTTTGTTAAATTAATTTTACGTGAAAAGAAGATATTTTAATTTGTATTCTGTATTAAAAACACAGATATTAATATTTTAATCTTATTTAACAAATATAATAAGCAGAATAATTAATAGGAGGAGGTAAATAATTCCAACAAAGTTACTTCTCCTCATGACAACATGAGTTCAAAGAAAATACAAGAATATTCAATATTGCTATTTTAAATTAAATAATTATAAGATAAAAAAATTTTTATAAACCATGTTTTTTAATTTTCTGTTGAATCATATAAACGCTACTGAAGGCAGCCGGAACCCCAGCAATTGGATAAAAGTATTAAAAAAATTCCTTGCTATCGTCTTTTTTTTGAGCTATTATAAAAGTTTCAAATGGCTATCTAGCCGAAAAGTTAGTTAAAAGTTGATTGCAAGCTTTGTACTGGAAACGCTGCCGAAGGCAGCAGGGTCCCGAAGCAATTGGATAAAAATATTTTTAAAAAGCACTTTCACCGTATTCTGAACTGTTCCGAAAGTTTCAAATGTCTAGCTACTCGGGAAGTTAGTTAAATGAATTTTCTGTTGAATCATATGAACGATGCCGAAGGCAGTAGGGACCTGAAACAGTTGACTAAAAGTATTAAAAAAATATATTGCCACCGTGTTCTGAGCTATCCTGAAAGTTTCAAATATCTAGCTAGTCGGGAAGTTAGTGAAAAATCGATTGCAAGCTTTGTACTGGTAACGCTGCTGAAGGCAGCAGGAACCCGAAACAGTTGGCTAAAGGTATTTAAAAAAATGCATTTTCACCGTGTTCTGAACTATTCTGAAAGTTTCAAATGTAGCTAGTCGGGAAGTTGGTTAAATAAATTTTCTGTCGAATCATATAAGCGCTGCCGTAGGCAGCGGGACTTGAAAAATTTGACTAAAATTATTAGAAAAATGTATTGTCACCGTGTTGTGAGCTGTCCTGAAAATTTCAAATGTCTAGCTAGTCGGAAAGTTAGTGAAAAATCGATTGCAAGCTTTGTACTGATAACGCTGCCGAGGGCAGCGGGAACCCGAAACAGTTGGCTAAAGGTTTTAAGAAAATGCATTTTCACCGTGTTCTGAACTATTCTGAAACTTTTAAATGTCTAGCTAGTCGGGATGTTAGTTAAATAAATTTTCTGTCGAATTATATAAGCGCTGCCGAAGGCAGCGGGACCTGAAATAGTTGACTAAAATTATTAGAAAAATGTATTGTCACCGTGTTGTGAGCTGTCCTAAAAGTTTCAAATGTCTAGCTAGTCGGAAAGTTAGTGAAAAATCGATTGCAAGCTTTGTACTGATAACGCTGCCGAAGGCAGCAGGAACCCGAAACAGTTGGCTAAAGGTTTTAAGAAAATGCATTTTCACCGTGTTCTGAACTATTCTGAAAGTTTCAAATGTCTAGCTAGTCGGGAAGTTGGTTAAATAAATTTTATGTCGAATCATATAAGCGCTGCCGAAGACAGCGGGACTTGAAATAGCTGACTAAAATTATTAGAAAAATGTATTGTCACCGTGTTGTGAGCTGTCCTGAAAATTTCAAATGTCTAGCTAGTCGGAAAGTTAGTGAAAAATCGATTGCAAGCTTTGTACTGATAACGCTGCCGAAGGCAGCGGGAACCCGAAACAGTTGGCTAAAGGTTTTAAGAAAATGCATTTTCACCCTGTTCTGAACTATTCTGAAAGTTTCAAATGTCTAGCTATCCGGGAAGTTAGTTAAATAAATTTTCTGTCGAATCATATAAGCGCTGCCAAAGGCAGCGGGACTTGAAATAGTTGACTAAAATTATTAGAAATATGTATTGTCACCGTGTTGTGAGCTGTCCTGAAAATTTCAAGTATCTAGCTAGTCGGGAAGTTAGTTAAAAATCGATTGCAAGATTTGTCCCTGACAAACACACAAACAAACCCACAAACAAACCCACAAACAAACACACAAGAATCGAAGTTAATAAAAATATGGTAAAATATGAAAACGAAAATCGAAATATTTACATCCATGTACGTGTGCGCGCATGACTGAATCAAATAAATAAATAAATAAGACTTTCTAGTTGCGACAACAGATGGCAGCAGCTCTGATATATGCGTCCCGAAAAGTTCGTTTTGGGACCGGATTTTGCACTACGCCGTTGGTTATCGTACCTGAGGATTGTACTACCATGGTGATAACATCTCTAACGTTATGTAACGCGGACTATTTTTTTTTTCTTTTTCGCTACGCTGAATCCGGTCATTAGCAGTGGCGGCCCGTGGCAGGAGCTGCAGAGCTGCAGCTCCCCCAGAAATATTCGAAGTCATTGGATTTATCAACTTATAAAATATCTTGAAAATAAATATTATTATATTTATATAGCATCATGCATATAGAAGAGCAGATTACTTCGCTATCATGAAAAATTATTATACAGTTGAGAAAAATTAACCAGTTTTAAGCGTAATAGTGTCTCCAATGCTCGAAAAGGGGCTGCTCATTCATGCAGCTCCCGAAAAAAGGTATTTCTTTAGGGAAAGGACAGTTAAAACCTCCCCTACTCGTTTTCCCTACCAGTTTCGACCATATTAAACTAATCACGGTGGAGCTGCATTTGAAATAATCCGATCAGATTAGAGGTTTTGGTTAATGCCGGGAAACCAGGAAAGAACGATTTTCCTTTGAAATCTATGGTTTTTCTTCACAGTGAAGCGATAATCGCTGTGTTTGAAGATATTTATGCATGAGAGGTAGAAAATTTAACATAAAGGCTAATCACGATTATATGAGGGAGAAAAAAAAGTCGTTTACATTTATGTTTTCCAACAAATTTTTATTTTATTTTACATGGAAATTTCACACAGTTTTCCGGTTTCTTGCTTTCTCAATGGCAGAAACGTTGAATAGACAGAATCACAAATCTTCCCTTTTATTAAATATAGTACTTAAATTTTATGAAGTGTTTAATTGCTTTGTTGACAAGGTTATTATTATTAATTTTTCCTTTTTACTTTAATGACTTTTTTTTTTTTTTTTTTTAAATTTTGATGAGAAATATTAGCTGTCGAACCTTTCTTAAAAACACAAGATCACTAAATTTTTTAATTTCTGACACTTTCCTACGACGAAGTTGAAGAGCATTTATAACATATTTTTGTGTGTTTTTCTATTTGAGTGAGAATTTTCATAAATATGCTTGGAAATTTCAGAATTTTAACATCTTATTTAAAATGACCACACCATTTTTACTTTCTTCTATATCTAATATAGAGAAAGTATTGGATTCGCGAAAATTTTCGACCTCCGTTTTTTGACGGATCTACACCTTTTGGGATGTCCTGAACACGAATTGATAGTTTAAAAAAAAATGTCTGTCTGTCTGTGGGGTTTCTTGTTTTCACCGTATCTCACGAACCAATGAATGAAATTCAACCAAACTTGGTATATAGTTGGACCCTGGCGGGAAGTACCCCCCCCCCCCCCTCGGCGTGCAAAGTTTCAAGATGGGTATCTTTCGAAAGGTCTCGTCAATACCTTTAAAACGAATGGTTGAACCATAAAACTGTGATAATTTAAAACAAAGTTACCGATTTTTTTTTACTTTTAACGAAAAAAAACTTTAAAAAAAAAATCTTTTTTTTCTTTTCTTTTTTTTTAACGAAATTTAACCAAACTTGGTATTTAGTTGGTCCCCGACATAAACTGGTGCTGATAACATTTGGGGATCAATAGCTCAACAGGAGGCACTGTGATCGCATTTTATCTAAATTTTTTACATGGCAGTATAGGACAAAATTTCGTATAAATGTGCATAATGAGAGTTATTTTTAACTTGTGATTGTAAAATTAATATGAATTATTGATAATAGTAGTATTTAACTAGGGAAAAAATTTTGTGCAAGTGGGGGCATCGCTTCCCCCCCAGGGGGGTAAATTTTGAAGATGGGTATCTTTCGAAAGATCTCGTCAATACCTGTAAAATGAATGGTTGAACTATAAATCTGTGATAATTTAAAACAAAGTTATCGATTTTTTTTACTTTTAACCAAAAAAAAAAAAAAAAATCTTTTTTTTTTTTTAATATTGTTACTGATTGAATATGTATTACTTTTAACAAAAAAAAAAAAAAAAAAAAACTTAGAAAAAAAATCTTAATTTTTTTTTAAATATTGTTACTGATTGAATATGTATAGGAAAATATAGAAGAAAGTCTTGTGGTGGCCACAACATAGTTCCTATTGAAAATGGAGGTATGTTTCGTTTACTATTCATTCAGAGGATTGCGAAAAAAATTCTTACACATTACGCATTATGAGAAAATTAATTTAAATACATTTTAGCAGTGTTATTCTGCTTCAGAATCTAGGAAATTTATATAAATTATTCTAAAGCATAAGTAAGTTATCTATTTGAAAAATGTTGTATGTTTTATTTACACTTTTTGTTTTTTACAAGGACGCACAAAGCATGCAGAATGCAATACTGGCTTGACTATGCGTCGTTTTAGTTTTGTGATGATATTTCAAATCAAATTAAACTGATATGTACTATTGAAGTCTTTTTAAATATATTTAAAGGAAATAGTATTTTAACATTTGTAGATTTTTTTTTTAATGCACAGCAATACAGAAGATATTGGTTACGTTACTGACTATATGTGATAAATTTTGGAAATTGATTTTTATTTATAATAAGAGATTTCGTATCTAAATAAAATTTTAGTATACTGTATCGTAAGTATAAGTATAAGTAAGTTATCCATTTGAAAAATGTTGTATTTTTCATTGACACTTTTTTTTTAACAAGGACGCACAAGCATGCAGAATGCAACTTCGTGTGTGTAAAGTTCGCATTTTTAAAAAATAACCTAAAATGTTCGTAATGTTGGCAAGTATTTCATAATCTATGTAATGTGCATGTTTTACATCAATGTTAATTCTTTCAAAGGAAGGTTCTAAATAAATTAACGAAACGCATAATTATAATTGCACTTTTAAGATATGGGCAAAGATATGGGTTAAGATATTGTATTAATATAAAGTATAAGACAGGAATTTTAAAAATAAATAATAAATTATAATTCGACATAAATGTGACATCTAACATAGGCGTAGCCAGCTTTCCGAGCGGAGGGGGGGGGGGTGCCCAAATTTTAAACTAAAAGTTACAATATGAATACGTTATGAACATAGTGCGCATATGTATGCATGTGTGCATTTTAACATGCATGTATGCATTTGTATAAAAGTTACACAAGTTAACACATGTACGTTTTAACATATAAATTGAGTAGCTTTCTCTTAGAATAGATAACTAGACTTGACGCAGAACAGAAATAATCAATATTTACACAACGTTAAAATGCGAATGTAAAAAAATGTTAAATGCAGACTGCAGTTTCCGTAGCGTAAATCGGTGCATTTGGCTTCCTTTGAAATATCATTTGATAAAGTTTGGACTTTCAGAATAGTGTCGCTATCCGTCTAACAGAAAAGGAACAGAAGTTTGAAAATTGATTAAAACAAGAAAAGAATGTTGCATAAAATATATTAAATGTTGTCGAATATTTGGTTTCAGTACGAAACCAATGAACGTCAAAAGGTTAAATAAAAATCTTAAGCCTTAAGTTATAAACGAAAACCTAAAAACTAAAGTACGGAAAAATTTATACTATGGAACTTAAATTGCGCACACAAAGTGATAAAGTAGAATTATAATGATATGTTTACTTTATAATCTCATTTCATTTCTTTTATTTTACCAATATATTTATATATATATTAAATTAATACAATCTTGTAGCTACCTTTTTTAAATTATTATTTTATTCGTTCCCATATTCATGAATAACATTTATTTTCTATATTTTAGAACATTGTTGTATTGTTGTAGGTGTGATGTTAGTTTCAAACAGAATAGTACAAACGGGTACTGTGATCGCTATAAAATTAAAGTGATACTTATTAATAAGATTGTAATAAACTGCTGTGTATAGCATAATATAAAAATGTGATGTGTTTAAAAGTCGCAAAAAATAAAATCAGCATTAAATAAATGTATCGAATCGGGGAAAGTGTAGAAACACGCCACAGACCGGACCAAGCGCTGACCATTAGCCAAATAAATTTACGAATTACCACAGTACATAAGAATTCCATGAAAAATTGCATAAAGTAAAATGAAAACATTAAAAGCGACACATACCAATAAAATTGCACTGAAAATCCCCGCAAAGTAAATATATCAAAATGGAGGACATGTAAAAAGCTAGTGGGGTGTCTCACTATTCGACCGTGTACTGGCCATCAGCCGAAAATATTGTCTAGCAACCACCACAATTCAAAATTGCATACATAATCGAATCCAGAAACATTCATTAATAAAATAGCACGAAAAATCATCATGACATAATAGCGGAAATTTTCTGCCCACACAAATAAACGCCTTTGCTATTTGAAAAAAAAAAAAAATTTAAAAAGACTAAATAATGGAGCATATTTTGCGCATACCTTTCTTTGATGTTTGTATTTTCTGTGTTGTCTTGAGCTTCCTCTTCAAACTCTCCTTTTCTTTGGTTAGAATAATTATCAAGTCCTTCACATTTTTGCACATGATTCCAGAACAGTTTTTCGTTTCTTCAGTCATTCAATACTTTAATAGAATTTTACATCACCTTCTCCAGATCCAGGATTTTCAGGAAAGAGGAAATTGTTTCATAAAATCGCATGAGAAGAAGGAATCCGAATAAATATTTACACTGTAGCCTAATTTTTAATAATTTTCTTTCTTTATTAATTACTAATACAAAATCGTCTGTTCATAAATACATAATTTATTTTCAGCAATCCGCGATTGTAATGAAATGCTCGCCCTCTGGTGGGCTAAGGTGAAATTATCACACCACTGATAGCTTTCACGCTGAAACAATGATAGAACAACAAGAAAGAACAATAATAAATGCACGTGGCTATTATAATTTACTAACAACTGCAGTTGAGAAAGTGCCATCTATCGATCATTACAAACGCGGATAAATTGTTTGTCAAAGTTCAAAAGTGATGCAAACGATTATAAAATGTTTTATTATTATTAAATTTCAGTGACAGCTTTTAAATAAGGTAAAAAAATTAAATAAATAAATAAAATGTGGCATTTAATCACAAAAATAAGATATTGTATACTTGACCGACCATTTCTGAGGTGCTTTAAAAAAGTTGAATATTGTTTTACAAACAATTTTGTTTGGCATGTATTTTTGTGAAGGGGAAGCATGTCTATTGCATCCTTCAAAACCTTCTGTTTGATTACTCTACTTGCATTCTTAAAACATTTAAGGCTTAAATTAAAAATATCTTTAAAATGATTCGAAGAACTTTCACCCACAGTAAATTTTTCAAGAAAAGTCTGCTTATGATATGATTTACAATGCTAATTTGAACTTTCCAATGTTCTCTTTTTTTACTTCCATTACACTACTACCGTAGGTAATGGAAGTATTGTTTCGGTCTGAAAATTCAATATCGGGTTTTCACCTGATTTACACGTTTTAAGGTCCCCTGAGTCCAAAAAAGTGGTTTTTGGCAATTGGTCAGTGTGTATGTATGTGTGTGTGTATGTATGTGGAGAATCTTCTAGCTATTATAGCTCAGAAACTAATAAAGATAGAGCTACGAAACTTTAGAATTCAAATACGTCTGGCGTACAGATGAAATTTCCAAATTTTGGTGAAAATTGAAAAACCGGAAGTGGGACATCGGAAACCGGAAGTTGGACCGTAAGTCCGTATCTCAAAAACGGCTCTAACGATTTTCTTCAAACTTGCTATATAAACACTCTATTAGATGTCCTTTCGAATGATATAGTTGGTTAGTTCAAGAAAATTGATAGGCGTCCTGTATAAATAGCTCAATTTCAGGCCTCCCAAGGGCGTTCCTTTAAAAACGGTTGTACGGATTTTTTTCAAACTTGCCATTTTAACTCAATTTTAAATATGCTTTTGTATGTAATTATTGTTTTCCTGTCAATAATTGAGTTTAACCGGAAATGGGACATCGGAAACCGGAAGTGCGACCGTAAGTCCGTATTTCAAAAACGGCTCTAACGATTTTCTTCAAATTTGCTATATAAACACTCTATCAGATATCCTTTCGAATGATATAGTTGGTTAATTCATGAAAATTGATAGGCGTCCTGTATAAATAGCTCAATTTCAGGCCTCGCAAAGGCGTTCCTTTAAAAACGGTTGTACGGATTTTTTTCAAACTCGCCATTTTAACTCACTTTTAAATATGCTTTTGTATGTAATTATTGCTTTCCGGTCAATAATTGATTTTTTGTGAAAGTTGGTATCTGAAAAACGGCTCTAACGATTTTCTTTTTTGGTCACTTTTATGTTTTCTGATCACATTATCTCTCAAAAATGCATATAATACATGTAATAGCGGGTAATGGAAGTCGTGTGGTTGTTTCACACCAGATTTTTTTAAATAGCAAATAAGACAGGCCGACGAAGAAATTTTTTCTTCAGGTTGATATGTTTTTACTTCCATTACCCTACTACCGTAGGTAATGGAAGTATTGTATTCGGTCTGAAAATTCGATATTGGGTTTTCACCTGATTTACACGTTTTAAGGTCCCCTGAGTCCAAAAAAGTGGTTTTTGGCAATTGGTCAGTGTGTATGTATGTGTGTGTATGTATGTGGAGAATCTTCTGGCTATTATAGCTCAGAAACTAATAAAGATAGAGCTACGAAACTTTAGAATTCAAATACGTCTGGTGTACAGATGAAATTTCCAAATTTTGGTGAAAATTGAAAAACCGGAAGTGGGGCATCGGAAACCGGAAGTGGGACCGTAAGTCCGTATCTCAAAAACGGCTCTAACGATTTTCTTCAAACTTGCTATATAAACACTCTATTAGATGTCCTTTCGAATGATATAGTTGTTAGTTCAGGAAAATTGATAGGCGTCCTGTATAAATAGCTCAATTTCAGGCCTCGCAAAGGCGTTCCTTTAAAAACGGTTGTACGGATTTTTTTCAAACTCGCCATTTTAACTCACTTTTAAATATGCTTTTGTATGTAATTATTGTTTTCCTGTCAATAATTGAGTTTAACCGGAAGTGGAACATCGGAAACCGGAAGTGGAACCGTAAGTCCGTATCTCAAAAACGGCTCTAACGATTTTCTTCAAATTTGCTATATAAACACTCTATTAGATGTCCTTTCGAATGATATAGTTGGTTAGTTCAGGAAAATTGATAGGCGTCCTGTATAAATAGCTCAATTTCAGGTTTCCCAAGGGCGTTCCTTTAAAAACAGCTGTACGGATTTTTTTCAAACTCGCCATATTAACTCACTTTTAAATATCCTTTTGTATGTAATTATTGTTTCCCGGTCAATAATTGATTTTTTGTAAAAGTTGGTATCTCAAAAACGGCTCTAACGATTTTCTCTTTAGTTCACTTTTATGTTTTCTGATCGCATTATCTCTCAAAAATGTATATAATATGTGCAGTAGTGGGTAATGGAAGTCGTGTGGTTGTTTCACACCAGATTTTTCTGATATATTTTTGGATGCTATTAAGGAAAACCTATTTAAAAATTTCCCTCATGTACAGTTTGAAAAAAAAAAAAAGAGAATTGTTTGAGCTTAAAGCTCCATTTTTTTTCGACTCCCATCTAAATTATTTCCCTTAAAATTTGGATGATGTGAATGAAGAACAAGGAGAGTTGTTTCATCAAGACATCAAAGAAATGGAAAGCAGGTATCACAGACGATACATTTTTAACATGTTAGCATGTTGCATAGAGAATCCCCCCTCCCTTCCCCACACACAAGACCCTCAACCTCAAGCCTTGCACAAAATAAAATGCTCTAAAGGGAGATTCGATGTGAAGAAATACATTTAAAAGTTAATGAGTAAATAATAGCCTATTTCAATACATTTTTTATAAAAATTGTTTCGAATTTGCTATAACTTCTAGACGAATTCTTCCGATTGTCATCCTTACTTTGTGAAAATTTCTTACGTGATAGGAAAAAAAAGAAATAATCATTTCTGAATTCAGATTATCAAAACACATAGAGACAGACACCCGACGCAGTACATGAAAAATTTGAAAAGTACGATTTCGCAGACCAGTGTAATCGGAAAAAAAATTACCTGCTATGTTATTATGATACCAGGCATGCATTCAAATCAACAATTACTAAAAACATTATTTTTGTATTCAAAGAACTTCAAAACCTGATATTATCGCAAATATTTTGTTTCGAAAATTCGACCCCGTAAATAATACTTTCTGTAACTCATGGTAAGGGAAAGTAATTATCGTTTTTAAACGTTTCTACTGGACGCAATATAATTTGATACGAATGCTTTTTATCGAACCTAACTTTTCTTACAATCTTTTACGAAAATTATTTTATATCAATAGAATATGTTAGTTTCATTATGTTTAGTTCACTTTAAAAATGTTGTTGATATGTATCAACTAGAAATTTTGTACTTAAACAATAATGTATTTGAACTCTTTGCATGTCATAGTATACGGATCATTATTATATAAATTGAATACGATTTTTAGACTTCCTGCCAATACCTGCTTTTGAGTTATGCCCATGCAAACTAACCACAAGAACCTGGTTATACAATTTAGCGGACCTCAAGACATACTATTGTAAAAACTATTTCATATTCAAAAATTGGACCGCAAAACATTACATTCTCCAACATGTATGTGTAAGAGAAAGTTAAAAAAAAAAAAAAGTGCTCATTAAAAAGAAATGACAAAAAAAAAAAAAAAAAAAAAAAAACTTGACTCTCTGTTAAGACCACGAGTTTAAATAAACTAAATCATTTTATCGCCTCTTTTCCTTGAAGAAAAAACAAACTACTAATTTTATTTTATTTTTTTTTGTTTACCAAGAAAAATTACTTTGCAAATTTTTGTAAGAAATATGCAAGTAAATTTGGATTTATGAACAATTTAGATTATTCTTTTAAATATATTTTACCACCATGTTTAAGAAAAATTACTTTGCAAATTTTTGTAAGAAATATGCAAGTAAATTTGGATTTATGAACAATTTAGATTATTCTTTTAAATATATTTTACCACCATGTTTAAGAAAGTGTCTTTATATTGCATAGAATCATTGGTATTAGTAATAAAAAAAAAAAAAATTTAACCTTCAAATCTTTTATTATTTGTTCTGCTTTCAATAAGTTTTTGTTAAATATACTGATACTGAATGTGTGTGCGTGAGCGGGCACCCCCCGACCTCTCCCACTGGCTGCGCGCATGTCTAATGACCTTGACCAGCGGCGGCTCGGCTCGTGCGAACTAGACGGTGTCGGGTCTCCTAACTCTCATCCAGGGTCCAACCCAGTATCCAATCGTGTACGACTTTACATATCTGATGAGTGAACCAATCAGACGAAGCGTTAGACTAGTGATTGTCCTGAGATGAAAGTAAACAAAACAAGAATGTATTTGCAAGAGAATTATTTACTGTCGATCTGAACGCAACGGAATATAAAAAGATAATAATCCTTAATATAATAAGATAATTCATCCCAAAGTCCCGTACTCCCTTCAACATTAAAGAATTTAATAATAATAAAATGATAAAAAAAAAATTAAAGTAGGTATTAATGGCTTAAAATTTTAATTCTTTTTAAAGTAAAAAATCATTTAATAAACATTAAAACTAAAAATTTTGCAAGACATAGTTTTGTTAACAAGAAAAATAAATGCCCTCCTAGCTATATTTTGAGTACAAAATGTAATAGCAATTTTTTTTCTTTGAGTTAAAAAATAGTCCATTCTCTCTCTCTAGTAATTAATAATGTATTTCTCTGCATATATTTTTAAAATCACGTTTCTATTTATACTATTCGCAGCATTTCTTTAAATATAAAAGAATTTATGACATTTATTTATTTGTAAAGGCTATTTTTAAAGCATTTACCTATCTTCTAAATTAATGTATATACATATGTATTAAAAAAAAAAAAAAAAAATTAAAAATATTTACCTTATTCTCCCTGAACACAAGATTGAGTAGTGCATTTTTTTTTTTTTATCTACTTTATGTAAAAGCATTAAAAAAAAAGTGTTATGTGATTATTAGTCGTTCTTTGTACATGCATACTCAGATAATTTATTTCAGAATGTACCACAGCTAACTGAGCTTCAGAAAATGCCCAATTTGTCTGTATAAAATCTGCTTCTTATTATGATATTAACATAGGCATCGACTTTCCAAAACTTTAATAGGGGAGAGAGAGGACAATTGATCTTTTGTTGTTTTTGAGCAGTAATGCCCCCCCCCCCCCCTACCTTTTGCAGCCAGGTATTTCTCTATTCTAATTTTTTTTTTTTTTTTTTTTTTTTTTTTTTATGAAAATTTATATCAGAGATAAAAAGCAAGTTTTTTATTCAGTTCCAGCACCATGCTGTATTCCCATTGTGAAAGGATTTCATTAATGCTGGAAAACAATAATTTCCCTTCAGTTTTTTACTGAATAATAGTGATGATGTATTTAGATTGTTTCTGTGTGAGAGGTAGAAAATGTAGCATGAAGATGATTTTGGGCTATATAAGAATTATTGTTTATTATATTATACTCAGATTTAAAAAATATTTTCTATATTACACCAAAATTTCACACAAATTTAATGTTTCTTGCTTTCCAAAGACAGTAACGTTGAATAGAGAGAATCTTTACACAACTAAATTTTATATTATTGCATTCTGTTAAACATAGTACCTTAGAATTTAACACACTTTTTATTTTGAAGCGTAATTTTTTCTTCCACAGTAGCGACAAATGTTTTTTATTGCGTCGAGAAATATTGTAGTCAACCCCTCCCCCCCCCTTTTTTTAAAAAATACAAACATACAGCAAGCTTTTTACACTTTTCCACAATAAAGTTGAAAATTTACTTTATTTCATTCACCTATGTGTCTGATCGATAATTATGCTTATCAAGATAAGAAATTTATATCCACTATTGCGATACACTGTGGTAGGTACCCGATTGAAAATAAAGATTGTAGCAGGTACAATTTGTTTATAGGGTTATAGGGGTACACAAAAAATTTCTTCTACATTATTCTATATGGGAAGGGGGAAAATATAGTAGTGTTATTGTGCTTTAGGTGTTGGTCTAGAGATTAATGTCAACTGACAAAGCTTGGATAGCTAAATCTGGGTAAAATGGCCCGTGCAGGGGGGCGGGGGGGGAGTTAGGGAGTTTAAAGGTCCAAAATTTACACAAGTTTCAGAGAAAACTCAGACAGCTTGGCCGACAACTCCAACCTGGGATTGAACCTGGCACTTCTCATTTAACAGCTTCGAGAACAGAACCTTTCAGTCACTGTTAGTATTTAGACATTGCAAAACTAATATACATTGAAACATGCACTAACATAATTCATTTAGAAATTGATGTGCTCAGCATGTAAACTAATACATTATATATATTCTTTTTAGTATAAAGAATTTTTTTTTAATGCATTTACTTCGTTCACATGGGTGCACTATGCACAAAAAAAATGCCAAATGCATTGTTGGTGAAGTATATTTTTAGTCATACATTTATAGCTTTTTTACAAGTCATTGCAAAAGGTATTCAATACATTGCTGACTATATACAATAAATATTTGTAATTTTTTTAAAATTATGATATGATCTGTATGAAACTTTAGCAATGTATCGAAAGTTGTAATGTGTGTAATGTTAACATTTTCAATAAAGGACCACCCAAAATTTTGTACTGTTGGAAATCAAAATCTCAATAATGTGCTTGACTTTACATTATTGTTAATTTTTTCAATTAAAATTTTAAACAGTACATTATAGATAATATTTAATAGGAATTAACAGGCTTTGCCTGTTTCACAGGTCATTATATTTACATGAATTAAAAAAATATATACATATTCACTATTTTTTATCACTTTTAAATATAACCGAAAAAAAAAAATTAAATAAATATATATATATAATAATCTTTTGAAGTTCTTTAAAACATTTTTTGGGGGGGATTACATATAATTTTGGTTTTTAGGTTTTTGTAATTTATCCTGCTGCTTCTAGATATATTTTGTCGCCCAAATTGGCACTGCTGTAAGCAGGTACATTTTTTAGCAGTATGTTGTGATGTTTATTTTGTACTGTCTTTGGATTTTATCTGATAATTTTTTTTAAACTATATTAGAAGTGATTATGAATTCATGACAAGATATCTGAAATTTTAGTGAGAAACAGTTTTGGCATAATGGAGACATATGATTTATTTTAAATCCTTTCATTATGAAAATTATTATTGTAATTAGGTTTAGCAGTTATATGAAATTAACAGTCTAGTCTTATTTTGTGAATTAAATTATCAGAAAAACTGAAATTATGGAATTGGAAAAAAAAAAAAAAAAAAAAAAAAAAAAAAACTTGAATTTAGGTAAATTACCTAAATGCAACCACCTACCTCTGTTAATTAGAATAATTTTAAACTCTGAGTCCTTGTTTATTTCTTTTTTTTGGTACAGTACTTAGAAGTATGTAGTATTTTTATTCCACTATAACAGTACAAAAAAAAAAAAAAAAGTCTAAAAAGAGGAAATTTATGAGAGAGCGTCGAGTTCTCATTGTCGCTTATTTACGTTTCAAATTGCATTTAAACTGCTTGATTGTCTATTTCTAAACTATTATTTTGAGGCTGATAAAAACACAACCTACTTTTAGGCACTATAATATTGGATAAATACTTCATTCTATAATAAATTCTAAAATCATATATATGTAAGGATCCGACTTATGTGGGCTTTCAAAACAGAAACTACTAATTCAATTAATTACTAATCATTTAAAATTTAATAGAAAATTAAGGTACTATATAATACAAATATACAAAACGTTAATATGGATTGAAGTTGTACTGCTCAAATGTTCGTTTAACATTTTGTCTAACATAGTTCGTGGTACAAATAAATCACTCATAAGTCCACTTTTCAGTTACTTCAAAACGAAAGTACGCGGTCTCAGGTCTCATACTAAATTCCGGCACTGCTAAACGTCGTCTAAACAAGCGATGCACTCGTCAAATGTGCATGACTTGTCATCCATTTGTCGACTGCCTCTTTTTCAGCCAGAGCACTTCGCTCCACGATGAAAACGGGTGTTCCGGAAATGGCGTCGTCTCTCGTCACAGGTATGAACTTCCGCTCAGATTCTGCACTCTTCCTCACATCGCTATGGGAAACCCAGCTGTTTTGGAGTTATAAGCTACGGCAAAGAGGGAAACTGGACAGCTTTGGATTCCAATGTTAAGGGAAGTAAGGGCTCGTCACCACATATATATATATATATTTTTAAGTACAGTTAATATATTTTATACTCATTTCAAACAATTATTTATTTACTTATTTTTGCCTTTTTAGTACCCTTTTCAAACTATTATTTCAAAATAAATATTTGATTTTTCTTTTTTAATTGCACAATATGAATTTCAAGTATGTAATTCATAAAGTTTCAGAAAATTATTTGCTCATAAATTTTAAAAGCCTCCAGATTTTATAGATTTTACAAAAATTAATTATTGGTATAAAAATATACAATACAGCATGATCAGCATAAATATTTTATAATATACCAAGAAAATTAGTAGAGTTTAAAATATAATTAAAAAATAAAACCTTTTGCTTGCTTTGTGCAGTAGCCGAGATATATTTTCGCTGGGATTCACCGGCGTGGTCAACGGTGCTGGAAGTGGGACAGAGCAAGTAAAAGGTTTTATTTTTTAGTTATATTTAATTTAAAAGCTTTGTGTTCTTCTGCGATTATTCATAGTACAGTTTTATCAAATATGTTTTTCACTAAATAAATAATTGAAATATTTTTGCCACAAATACCATAAATCACCACTAACATTATGATTAAGTAGTTAAAATGTGATTTCAAACGTAAATAACGACTGTAAGAACTGTATGCCCTCGTGAATTTCCTCCTTTCAAAGATATTTTATTAGTGTGCTAAATACATTATATACTTATAGGCACTGTACTTTAGGTATATTCCAACAGGCAAAGTCTGTGTTATTTTATAGGGAAATTTGTTTCTACAATTACTCATTACTTTTTTTTTTTTTTAATTCCATTACCACATTCAGAAAATTCCTAACCATTAAATTATTACTTGTTTTTACTGAATTAAAAAAAATAAATAAATAAAGAGTTATGAGAAATCAGTGGCGGATCCAGAACTTGACTTTTTTTTTTTTTTTTTTTTTTTTGGGGGGGGGGGGGGGGGGGGGCTAAGATTTTTCAAAGTGTTATTCTAGACCAATAAAAAATTTAGAATTGCAATATTCAATTGTGATTGTCAGTGTTTTGGGGGGGGGGGGCTTCAGCCCCCTCCTTAAATCCGCCACTGTGAGAAATTGAGAAAACAAATTACCCCATACGTATGGGCATTGACTGTCAACGAACCCTTCATCAGATGAAAAAAGTAAGCAATTGTGCAGAATGAAAACTGTAATGCACTAGTGAATACCAGGGTTGGTTTTTTGACGTCAAAACTGGTTTTTGACGTGACAGGTGTCAAAAACTGGTTTAAACCGTCAAAAACCATATGGGAAAATTGGAAACTGTTAATTGCCATAGCACTATGAAAAATTGCATATGCAGATGGTAAATTATAGTAATAAACTAAGCATATTAAAAACTCTATAAAACTAACTAAATTTTACAAAAAATAAATAAAAATTTTACTCTTTTTTTTTTTTTTTTCCCCTCCTCACTTTAACATTATGACTTAAAAATATAAACTAAAAATATTAAGAGTTATTAAATATTAAGTTTGTGAATTCAATGACAGGTTAATTTTTAAAATTATGTTGAATGCTGAAATTTCAATGAAAACTTTTAGCATTCAAATATATATATATATATTTTAACAATTAAGTAATTAAATCATATCAATGAATTCATAAAGTAATATCCAGATATTTTAGAATATATTGTTACATGATAATAATGTAAAATCAAGATATGAAATTATAAATTAATTAGATGCGAGCATTTAAAAAAAATGATGGAATTTTTTTTATTTAAATACAGTTTGAGAAATTTTAATGTATTATTTTATTTTGCATTTTAATGTATTTAATATTACATTTCAATGCATATAAATCCAAATTTTCATTCCTTTAAGACATTAATTCATAAAAGAGAGATGTACTGTCTTCTTAATTTAAAATTGAATTATGTGATGCATATTAAAAATATAGTTCAACTAATCATGCAATACCTCAAAAAATTTTTAATTGTACAACATTAAAACATGTTATTAATATTGAATTGATTATAACCGAAAATGAAAAGATATGATGCAATATTGCACAGTAATTTTATTCATTGGGATAGAATACTTATGGCACCATTTAATTACATTTAATAGAGTATTTTGTAAAATTTTTGATAACTTAGTGCAATAAGTAGTTCACCTTAGAATATACAAATTTCTATATTCGAAATTTTGTATTTTGTAAAGGTAATAAATATCAATTTTTTGTAGTTAAACAGAAATCATTGACATTCATAGTAAACAGATAATACTAGTGAGGTAATTTTAAACGGTTTTAAATGTTTTTAATATATTTTATACTTTACCTTTTATTGATTTTAAATAAATAAAAGATAATACTCTTCTAAAAATTATTTTTAACCATGGGAAACTTGTAAACTAACCACTCTTTTTAAGACCAAATTATTTCGTTTCTCTAAATAGGAATACTTCATTGTTAAAATATACTAAAAAGTGTAAAATTTGAGGTTTTTGATGTGACAGTTTAAACCGTCATAAACTGTCATGCGTCAAAAACCTGCCAAACCTGGTGAATACTTTAACATTTTAAAACAGGGTTGGTAGGTTTTTGACAGTTTAAACTTTCTTGTCAAAACCCCATATGTTTTTACTTATAAATAGTAGATAAGTTTAGTTATTAATCAATTTATTATTTGAAATAAGCGATTTTGAGTTTTTAAAGAAAAACTGTTATATAATATCTTGATTAATGCATAAGAAAGAAAACCTTACACTTTTAAACATTAATATTTCACTTTATGAAGATTGTTACAAGCATTCAAAATATACGACACTTACTCAATACTCAATTATTTAAAGATTTTTTTTTTTTAATTCATAATTAACATAATAAAAATATAAATGCTTTCTAGTTAATTAAATTTTTCTTTATAGTATCCAATTTGATTTTTAAGCTTAATATTTCGTTTAATAGCGTATTTTAATAATATGTCCAGATGAATATATTTACTCAGACAAATATTTATGCATTATTTATTATGAAATAAAGTCTAACCTCGTTAACGTGAATATCAAGGGGGATAAAATATTTGTTCATGTTATCAGTAGTTCATGCTATCAGTAAGTAATCTTCATATAACTAACCTTCATTTGTACGAGAATCGTGGAAATAGTTCATGTTAAAAGTAATTAACCGTTAACAGAATAGCTAAATATTCAGAGATAGTGTAATTATTCTCTTTATTTTCACAGGAAACGTTTTTTTTTTAAAGTTTATTTCTTCAAAATGTAAATAAACATAAATATTTATAATTACTTGTATCATTTAATAATAGTTTTTTTTTTTTTTTTTTTTTTTTTTTTTGTATTAAAAGAAGACAAAAATTATTGGTTTTTGATAAAAGTGGTTATATGCACAGTTACATTTGTACTCAAAATTATTTTTAAATTTTAATTAACCTAGTTCCAAAATAAGCACTAGGACTAAAATAAAATAAACAATCGACGTCATTGCGAAATCTGCCTCAGAAGAACCACTTGTCTATCTAACGCTTCGTCTGATTGGTTCCCTCAGCAGGTATATAAGATCACACGCGATTGGATACTGGGTTGGACCCTGGATAAGAGTTTGGAGGCCCGCCACCGTCTAGTTCGCACGAGCCGTCGCTGGACAAGGTCAAGGTCATTAGTCATCAGCTGTGACGCATGATAACAGACGACAACAGGTATGCAGTTCTACCCATAACTACCCTACGCACCAAAGCTTCCTAGCATCTGCGGATTCAATGTGGTAGCATGGAGCCGAACCAATCAAAATCTTTCTTCCATTTCTCCTATATATTCTTTTATGACAGCATCTTTGATTGGTTAAGACAAATGATTACCATACCATCATGTTAGCGAAAATGGGCTTCTTGGCGTTGGCGGTTGGCGATATATTTTTTTCTATGTTTACGAGTTTACGGCCATATTGAGCGATTTTGTCCTCATTTCTGCATGCCTTTTTTTTTTGTATTTACTTAGTACCATTATCATTTTCTCTATTCTAATCTGTGCCCTTTCTTTCTTTCTTTTTTTTTCTGTAAGATAGATCGATCCAATATTAAGCGTATCTGTTGTATATTTATATATTAATGTTTGGTAAACAGTAAAAAAAGAATCATTTTTATTTGAACGTTATAACATTAGTAAATATGCTATCTCCTGATAAATTAAATTTTATGTTGAATTTTTACCTTTGAGTAAGAAAAAGGTAAATTTAAAACATACTAGATATTGTAAAACGTTTAATAATAATAATAATATGTCGCTTGTTACTTGTACATGTTTAATTCTAAATATTTAACTGTTTAATTTTGTATATATCCTTTGTTAATTAAAAAAGAAAGATTAGTTTTTAATTGATTTTATTAAGGCTTTTTTATTTTGAAAAAGTCAAAAAGTATTTAATAATCTTCTTGTAAATATTAATTTTACATATCTGCGTAGCATATTTGAAGCTGGATGCTGTTAAATTAAATAAATAATAATAAAAAAAACTTAGGTTTAGATTATGAATTCTCATTGTTTTATTAAAATACAGTATACGAACAAATAAAAGTAAGCTTAATGACAAATTTATCATCTACCACTTGTATTTTATTTATTTAATTTTTAATGCAATATCTATAAATGTTAATTTGCAGCAAATTATGCATTAAAAAGTTAAAGTATTGTGCAAAGTCCTGTTAATAATATAATTTATAATATGTATTGAATTAGATAATGGTAGACTATTTTGTGCCACACATGCTTTAAAAAGTTATATATTTGTAAAATCAACCAAAATTTTTTTAATTTTTTAACCTATCAGCTTCAGATTTCAATTAAACATTTGGTAATCATTCTTCCTTTTGAAATAAATGATAAAATACTCTTAAAAATGTTTTATTTCATTTGATTTTTTTTTTTTTTTTTTTTTTTTTTGAAAAAATTAGCATTTTTTAAAGCTTAAATAAACACATTCTTATGTATTATGAGATAGAAAAGTTTCTGACCCTGATTTTAAAGAGAATTTCATGAAATTTAATTTGATTTTATTAGGTAAAAATATATTTTTATTTATTTATAGATATAGTATTTTGTAAACTTTTTTTAAAAGTTTTTTGTAATACTATTAGCTATTATAACTCGAACCTTTCAATAAGGATTTATGACAAGTTACTGTACATGTAAGAATATCATTATCATACATTTTGCTTACATTATAAAAGACCTCATTTTTAAAGTCAGTAATCTATAAAAGATGAATAACCTATCCATTTTATTATGGTCGAAGAATTCATAGCCTAGTGTAGGGAAGGGGGCGGCACCTGGAAAACAACCAAAACCCTACACAAGCTATGAATGAGACGTCAGGGGTGGTCTAACCACCCCTCCTCAATGTTGAAAAGTTATAGTTTGAAAATTACAAAATTTTAATAAATAATCTAAGATTTTCTTTCTTATCTGTACAGAATATAAAAATATAAAATGTATACAAAGAAAATAATCTGGTGTGTCACTCACACGACTTTCTCTTACCCTAAAATTTAATACTATAAATACAGGTTGCAGATTAAGAGGTAAGATAACGAGAACTGTCATGTAAACCTATTCTAAACAATTGAAATTAGGCTTCAGAAGAGTTTTATACCATAATTAGATCTGTGTGAGGGGGGCTACCGCCCCCCTCAACCCCCCGTTTCATTAATGCACCTACATTTATATAAAATTTAATTCGGTTATTAAAAAATATTTCTCTTTTTAAAAAATAATTTCTTAAAATTATTATTTAAAAAAATTATTTTTTATGATAATGCAGACGATTTCCATATTAGAGAGAAGATTTTTTTTCGTTAAAATAAAAAAAAATCTATAACTTTGTTTTAAAATATCACAGATTTATAGTTCAACCATTCGTTTTAAAGGTATTCGCAAGCTCTTTTGAATGATACCCATCATGAAAATTTACTCCCCTCGAGGGGGGACTCCCCCCCCCAGGGGGGAGGCGAGGCTCCTACATACACAAAAAAATTTTCCCAGTTAACTATCTCTATTACAAAAAATATATGTTCGTTTCATTTGGTTTAGTGCAGTCTATAGACGTTAAACTCTACTTACCTGCAATTTCCCCCATAGACGTAATGTATTAGAATTCTCTTGATTGTCCCTGTACACGAACCATTTGCTTGATCTTAACGAAAAGCTTACTGTAGCATCCCTATATGATACACATTTAGAATACCAAGTTTGAACTTTCTGCCATAATTTGTTTTTGAGATATGCTGATAACAGACAGACACACACACAGACACACAGACCATTTGCTAAAAACATGATTTTCGTATTCAGGGGACCTCAAAACGTGTAACTATAACAAAATCTCGCTTTCGAAAATTTGACCCAAAAACAATACTTTCTCTACCTTATGGGTAAGAGAAAGTAAAAATATATAAATTTGTTTTGAATTATTACTTTCTTTATATTAAATAGGGCATAATGGATGTGTAAAAATTTTTTACTTCAATTTTCAGTGTATTTACACATTTTGAGGGGATTAGAATACAATTTGATCATTTTTAGAAAATGTCTGTCTGGTAAAAATTTTGTGTAGCAGCTCTAGTTCAAGAACTAATGCACGGAATTTCATATAAATTTATACATAGAAAAAAAAGTGCACATCAGTTTTTGATGCAAATCACTCAACAGGTGGCACTGCTATACTGTGATTTCTCTCATTTAATTTAAGACTATATCTCAGCTTCTATTGTGTATAATAATAAAATAAGTATGTCATAGGGCTATCATGAAACATGTTTGTTTAATTTCTGTGCACATCGGCCAATAGGTGATGCTGCTGTACTTCAATTTTTCAACTGTGAATAGGGAAGTTCATTCAGATTTATTTGTGTATAATTACACAAAATTTTGTATGTGAGAGGGCCATTTTTATAAAACATGTTGATTCAATTTTGGTGCATATTGGGCGATAGATGGCAATATTATGCTGCAATTTACTCTGTCTATAGGAAGGCTAAATCTCAACATCTATAACATTTAACTGTACTTAACTTGATATGCAAGATAAATAATATGAGAACGAAAGCTGGCTTAATTTGGGTGTATATTGACCTACAGGCGGCGCTGTTCCTAACCTTTTGTGATTCTTCATATGGCTACATCTCAACCTTTTGATTAAAATTGCACTAAACTCCATATCTAAACTCTTTATTGAGCGAAGCTATGATTAAATTTCTTCTGTGCATGTTAAACAGCATGTAGCATTGTTATATAGAGTGATATAGAAGAAAGTTTTGTGATGGCCATAACACAGTAGTTTGAAGCTTTTAGTTTTTTTTTTTTTTTTTTTGTCCTTTTATGTTTTCTTATGAATGTCTCAAAAGAAAGTATTGGATTCATAAAAATTTTCAACTTCTGGTTTTCGATGGATTTACACATTTTAAGAGGTCCAGAACCTGTCTTGATCACTTTTAAAAAATGTCTGTTTGTGTGTGTGAGAGAAAAATTCTGTTCAACTATACCTCCAGAACTATGTAGTAGTTCTGGAATTAAAATAAAAAATTAAATTACATATAAATTTATATGTAGTTTCACCATGACATAAATTAGTGTCTATCAACTTTTGGTGATATGGCTCAACAGGTTCTGGCGCACTGCGATTTCTGCAACCTATAAGAAGGCTATATCTCAGGAACTACAGCACAGAATTTCATATAAATTTATATATTGTACATGCACCTTGGCATATATTAGTGCCTATCAAGTTTTGGTGCCAATCACTCAACAGGTGGTGCTGTTATACAGTACTTTCTGCAATTTTAGGGAAGGCTATAACTTATGTTCTAATGCGCATAATTACACGAAACTTTATGTTAGAAGGGCATTATGAGAAGTTATGCTGATTCAATTTGGGTGCATGTTGGCCGATAGGTAGCGCTACTATACTAGAATTTCCCCCAATACGGGAAAGCTTTATCTCAGATTCTATCGTGTATAATTGCACAAAACGTAGTATGTGAGAGAGTCGGCCATTATGAAACACTATCGTTATTTTATTTTGAGTGTATATCAGCTAACAGGTACCATTACTGCACTGCAATTTACCCCACGATTTTTCATAAGCCTATATCTCAGCATCTATTAATTAAAATTGCACCAAACTCCATACGTAAAATATTTATTGTGAGAAACTATGGGCAAGTTTTTGTACAATTTAAACAGTAAGTGACGCTGTTATACAGAATTATATAGAAAAAAGATTTATGATGGCCACAATATATTAGTTTTCCTATGAAAATAATCCTTCAACTATGATTTCATTAGTAAAATACAGTATCCGCCACTTATTAAAATCACATTCGTTCTGAGCAAAAGTGATTTTATTAAGTGGCTGATTTTTATATCCAGCTAACGTTCCTGCACACAATAAAAAGGTGTTACTTCCCTGAATTTGAAAAGAAATTTTAAAAGATACTGAATAATGGAATTAATAAACAATGCTAATTAATTTTTAACAAATAATTATTTAGGTGTTCCTTCAAAATAAAAGAATTAAACACATCCCAAGCTCCGATGCGCTTTCCTTTGAGGAAAATCATCATTACTTTGCTAAAAGTTCACGCCTTTCTTTAAAATATTTTTGTTTAAACATTTTACTTCTTAGTTATTTCAGAATAAGAATTAGAAATTGTCTTTAAATAATCTATATTAATAAAATCAGAGTTTTGTCTGTAAATTTGTCGGAATCGAAAAATTTTGCGATGTCTTCACGTTTCACACCCCATGAAAGCCGAAAATGACTTCAGAAAATTTTGCCTGTGTGTGTGTGTGTGTCTGTGTGTGTGTCATCGTGTCCGAATGTCGCTTTTTTTGTACGGGCATCACTTGAGAACGGCTGGACGGAATTCAACGGCGCTTGGCAGGAATTTAGGTCTTCACCCAACTTAAAATTATATCTATCAACTTTTCAGAAATTCCCCCCCGTTCCCCCCCCTAGGGGGTAAAAGACTAAAACACGTTTGTCCGGGCATCACTCGAGAACGGCTGGACGGAATTCAACGGCGCTTGGCAGAAACTTAGGTCTTCACCCAACTTGAAATTATATCTATAGAAATTTTCAAAATTATGATTAGTGTTTAAATTGTGTGTAAAAAACGCCTGCGCATGCGCCATAAATATTTTTTCACTAAAACGCTTTGAATGGAAAAATAAAATGCAAAAATAAATTTTTAAGATAAAGACTTTTGTATTCGCGTGATTTTCACTACAAATTATGAAAAGATTGAAATGAAGTGTTGCCATCTAAGTTTATACTTTAGTTAATTTTATAAAATCTAATTGTCGTATCGAAAAACTGTTTACACCCCAGAATTCAGAAAAATCACCTCTTTCATTTGGTACTGAATTTGTAACGATAGGTCTGATATTTCTAATTTATTTTCCCCTTTTTCCATTGCCACTTAAATTTCACACTTTAGTTATTTTTTAAAAATCTAATTGTCGCATCGAAAAACTGTTTGAACCCCTGGATTCAGAAAAATCACCCCTTTCATTTGGTATCAAATTTATAAATATAGGTCTGATATTTCTAATTTATTTTACCCTTTTTCCGTTTTCAACTCAGATTCGATATGGAACAGCTTTAGTATTGGATCCCTTTGGCAAAATTTGAAATTCGGCACCGAAGTAGCTCGGACGTTTCTCGCCAAGATCTTTAATTGCACAATTGAGATAGCCAATACAGTTCATCGCAAAAATGGCTTAAAATATTTAAAGCCACCAAAGGGTTCCGATACTTAAGCTGTGTTTTTTTTTTTTGTGCTAGAGGCCTATTTCAGTCGGTACAGTTGTCGAATTTTTATAGGTCACTCTTAATTAGTGCTATAGGCCTATTTCAGTCGGTTTATTGAATGGGGATTTATTGAATGAAGTCCCCCCAAGGCCCAACTTTGACATGAGTCCCCCCCCCCAGGCCCAACTTTGACATGAGTCCCCCGCAAGGTACAACTTTGACATGAGTCCCCCCAAGGCCCAACTTTGACATGAGTCCCCCCCCCAGGCCCAACTTTGACATGAGTCCCCCCAAGGTCCAACTTTGACATGAGTCCCCCCCAAGGTACAACTTTGACATGAGTTCCCCCCAAGGCACACCTTTGACATGAGTCCCCCCCCCAAGGCACACCTCCCCCTCATTGGGAAAAAGAGAAAAAACGTTGTTTTGCGGCTATAAGACAGTTTGGACTTCCAACTTTATTTGTTACAATATCTGCAGCTGAAACACATTGGTTTGATTTAATGAAAACTTTATCATGGAATTTAGATCGTCACGAATTAACTAAAGAATTTGTCGATATTAACAAATTTAGCAGTAGGCCTCTGGCACTAAATTAAAGTCTGTCAATGTCAGATTTTCATATTTTAAATAATGAAATAATGTCGTGTCTGTATAATTATTATTTTTTTATTTATAATATTGCCTATTAAAGACTTCTGTGGTCACGAAATTTGGTGCGTAAATTGTTTGTATGCACCCGTCACTTATTGTAACTGCATTTCACGAAATTCGAAATCCCCCCCCCCCCTTCTCGGAGTCGGTGGGCAAAAAACATGTGTAAAAACATGTTTTCCGTTTGAATTCGCTTTGAATTATTTTAGAATGGCGAATTTTGGTGTGTGGATATTGATTAAGTGTACTCATTATGTACATTAGTGGGATTTTGCAAAACTTCGAACTCACCCGCTGAGGGTGGGGAAGTAAGAAGTGGGTAAGTTGTGCCGAAGACAGTGGGGACCCAGACTCCTCACATTGGGAGCGAAAAAACTTCTACTAATCACAGCGAGAACTTAGGTTATTAATAAAGATATGGCATTTTGACAACTCATTTAAATTTAATGTCCAGCGAAGCGGGCAAAGCCTGCTAGTTAAAAATATAATTAAAATATCACTGGCGAATTAAATCAAATTTGTAACTTATTACGCCTTGAAGAATACATTCCTTGAAATTGTTCCTAAGTCAAGTGATGGGGCGTGTTTAATTGCTGCAAATGTAAAATTTAATGTTGTAAAATTTTCGACAGAGGGATTTCTGTATTTATTTTTTATTTAAAAATTAAAAATTCGGATTGTAAATAAGAATTTACCCAGCATGCATAAATGGTATTTTTGCTTCTGATGAGAATTTTTTAGTTTATTAACCAGCGATGCTGATTTTATTAAGAGGCAATTGTAAAGTTGGTTTGCATTTATTTGATTCCGATCCTGGCAATTTGATCAGATTAAGCGGCGATTACTGTATTTTGTTCCTTTTTTTTTTTTTTTTTTTTTTTAATAATATTGCAAAAAATATGTAAATAATAAGTTTTAGTTTTATAATTCTGAACAAAACCTATTTCTTTGTGACAATGCTTTTCACCACAAATTGCAAGTGTAAGATTAAGTATGTTACGCTTAAAGTTTTATTCTTCATGGCAATATTGCACAAATAAATAGAATATTAAATATGTTTAAATAAATTATATTTAAAATGTTTTTAAAAGGTGGGTTATATTTTATTGTTTTAAAATAACATGGTTCATACTGAAATATGGGGAAAAAATTACCTGAGTTCCCAGACAATTTTCAAGAAAATATTAGTGACATATTACAAGAAATGCTTCTCTAGACAGGACAAAATACAACTACTTCTGCTGTATGATGTCATATTACTGCCGATCATGCTAGAAATTCAGGTAGAAATTATATGCATATTTTCACAATACTTAATCATTTAAATTTTGATATGAAGCTAAAAAAGAAAAACATAACTTGAGAGAAAATAAAAAAAATCTTTCTCCAGGTTTTATGTAACTGATTTTCCCTGACTTTTAATGAAAATTTTTGTTTTCCCTGACTTTTTTTAACAAATTCCAAATTCCCTGAGTATTCCCAGTTTTCCCTGATGAGTATGAACCCTGAATAATGAAAAAGAAAAGAAACATACAAAAAACAAAACTAATGCCGGATATCCGGCAAAATCTTTATCCGTTTTATCCCTAAAAATAACAGACATGCCATAGTATAATAATACTTTAAGTACTTAATTTCTTTCCATGTTTAAGTTTAAGTTTTCCATGTTTAAGTTTAAAAGCACATGACAAAATGATATATGTAGATATTTACCATGATCTTGTGTTCACTAACAGAAAGCAAAAAAGGAAATATAAAATATATCTTACAAAGAATAAGTAAATATTTATAGCTTACTTTAAAAATATTTTTCTGAATTTTACAATTTATATGCAATATTAAATGTATTTATATGGTCATTTACAAAATAATACTAAGTGCATGCATTCTACTTTTAGACTAGATAAAATCTAAATTATTTTCACACTGGCTACATAAAAAACTTTGTAAACATTTTTCCGCAGGTTTTAAGGATTTTTACAAAGGGAAATATTTATCGCCACAAATGTGCTTTTATCTTTTAAAATCGAACTGAGAATTCTAACTAAAAATGTTAAAAACAATGAGTCAAAGAAACATTTAACAATTTATTGAGTAGCCTACTGTAATGCGTAGATTATATTTTTTTTCTTTGCTCAACAACTTTAAATATTAAGTACTTTCATTTTTATCATTAAAAAGAAGTTTTAAAAAAAAGAATAGCGTTAAGATAATAATAATAACTTTAACATCTTTAGAGACAGACTTGTTAAAGGACTAAATAAAGTTACATATTTAAACACAAATATTTAAAAGCACTGAATTCAGTCATCAAAGAACAAATATCTAAAATCACATTAGTATTATATTTTAGATGCGAATGTAATTGATTAATATTCAACACATTTTAATGATAAAAACTAGCGGGTCAGTATTTTCAAATGAATCACTATAATTTATGAATCACTAACAGTAACTTTTAGTGTTAAGAAAATAAATTAAAAAAAAATCATTTGTGATTGGGTAAAAAGTCGGCCCGGGTCCCCACTGCCTTCGGCAGCGCAGTCCCGTGCGCGCTGCGCGTGCACAACTTAAGGGATACACGCGCTGCGCGCGCGTATTCCTGCCCTGACCCTTTGTGCCCCCTAAAAAAAAATCATTTCTGATCGGGTAAAAACTCGCACCGGGTCCCCACTGCCTTCGGCAGCGCAGTCAGCGCGCACAACTTCAGAGTACACGCGCTGCGCGCGCGTATCCCTTCCCTGACCCTTCGTGCCCCATAAAAAAAAATCATTTCTGATCTGGTAAAAACTCGCACCGAGTCCCAACTGCCTTCGGCAGTGCAATCGCGTGCGCGCGCACAACTTCAGGAATACACGCGCTGCGCGCGCGTATTCCTTCCCTGACCCTTCGTGCCCCCTAAAAAAAATCATTTCTCATCGGCTAAAAACTCGCACCGGGTCCCCACTGCCTTCGGCATCGCAGTCCCGTGCGCTCTGCGCGCGCACAAGTTAAGGGATACGCGCGCGGTGCATGCCTATTTCTTCTCCACCCTTTCAGGCCCTCTTAATTAACCTACGTATACCAATTTTGAGCGATCTAACTCATTTGGCTGAGATACAAAAGAAAACGTAATCAGGACACCTCAAAACGTGTAAATCTGGTGAAAACTTTCGATAATTTAAAAGAACTTTAAAATATATTTCGAATGATGTATTAAAAATAATTGAATCATAATTAGAAATTTAAATATTGAAAATTGAAAATATTACAGCGCCATCTGGCGGTACAAATTTCTGTATTCCACTGTTTGATTCCAATTCAAAAAAGCTTTCTAATGATGTCTTACTTATGAAATTATTTTAATTAGTAGCTGAGTTGCAAAAGAAAATTAATTCAGGGCACCTCAAAACGTGTAAATCTGGTGAAAACTTTCGATAATTTAAAAGAACTTTAAAATATATTTCGAATGATGTATTAAAAATAATTGAATCATAATTAGAAATTTAAATATTGAAAATTGAAAATATTACAGCGCCATCTGGCGATTCGAATTTCTGTATTCCACCGTTCGATTCCAAATCAAAAAAGCGTTCTAATGATGTATTACTTATGAAATTATTTTAATTAGTAGCTGAAATACAAAAGAAAACCTAATCAAGAAACCTCAAAACGTGTAAAATCTCGCGCGCGGTGCACACCTATTTCTTCCCCACCCTTTCAGCCCCTCCTAATTAACCTACGTATACCAATTTTGAACGTTCTAACTCAATTAGCTGAGATGCAAAAGAAAACCTAATCAGGAGACCTCAAAACGTGTAAATCAGGTGAAAACTTTCGATAATATGAAAGAACATTAAAATATCTTTCAAATGATGTATTAAAAATAATTTAATCTTAATTAGAAACTGAAATATTGAAATTTTAAAATATTAAAGCGACATTTTAATTTGCAATTAAAATGTACTTTTTATCTTACTCAAAATACCTCCGATTCTCAATCAGTGCCAGCTGTTATTATTATTATTATTATTATTATTATTATTATTATTATTTTTCGCTTTCGTCGAGAAATTGAACGGGTTGCTATGGTGACGCAATAGACGTCTGAATTATTTCATTTTGCAATGCTTCATTTGACGGAAGGAAGGTCGGTATTCTGTTTCAATGGGTTTAAAGCGAGAAATTAAAAAATTTATAACTCATTCAGTTTTTGAAATTTTCTCTCAATCTTTTAGGAATTAAATTATGAATGCGAGATCTATGTACAAAAAAAAAAAAAGAAATGATTTATCTCTAAACGCTTTTGAGTTATAAAATGTTTTGCGAAAAAATCGATGTTTCGTAAAATCTAAAAATATGGATCGCTAATCCGTATTTTGTAAAAATGTTTCTATGGTTCGAAAGAGGATTAAATGGCCTTTCTTTATATACCAGCTGTTAAGAAATGGAAGGGTTACTCGGTCGTACAGGGCCTTTCAAAAAAGACGACCGCGAAAAAGATAAATTTTCGACCCTTTTTAAAACTTTTTTTAAAAATATAAAAAATCCGTATTTAAAAAAAAAAAAATGTACCGTAAGAATCGGTAATAAATGCTCTTTCTTTTGGTACAGCTGTATTTTCGATATGTCGAACCGTTCAAACAGGATCGCTTTACAAAAAACCCCGAAATTTTCTCTCTTTGCTTTTTCTTTCGAGGTAGGCTGTTCTGTAACAAAATGGCCGTCGCCCGCGATTTCGAATCGTTTTTTCGTTAGACAATGGTCGACATTTTAATTAATATCTGTATCTCCGCTAATTAGGGTCGCAATATAAAAAGAAGTTTTTATATACCGTGTTTTAAAATTTTCTGTTGAATCATATAAATGCTATTGAAGGCAGCGAGAACCCGAAACAATTGGCTAAAAGTAATTTAAAAATGCATCGTCATTGTGTTCTGAGCTATTTTGAAAATTTCAAAAGTCTAGGCAGTCGGGAAGGTTGATGATCGGGATGAGTATATGATTGCTGAATCATATAAACGCTACCGAAGGCAGCGAGGACCCGAAACAATTGGCTAAAAGTATTAAAAAGTGCATTGTTATCGTGTTTTGAGCTATTCTAAAAGTTTCAAATGTCTAGCCAGTCGAGAAGTTAGTTAAATAAATTTTCTATTGAATCATATGAACACTACCGAAGGCCGCCGGGACCCGAAACAGTTTGCTAAAAGTATTTAAAATATGCATTGCCACCGTGTTTTGAGCTATTCTGAAAGTTTCAAATGTCTAGCTAGTCGGGAAAAAAGTTAAATAAATTTTTTGTTGAACCATATAAACGCTGCCGAAGGTAGCATTGACCCTAAACAATTGGCTAAAAATATTTAAAAAATCCATTGTTACCGTCTTCTGAGCTTTTCTGTGAAAGTTTCAAATGTCTAGCTAGTCGGGAAGGGAAGTTAGTTAAAAATCGATTGCAAAATTTGTACTGATAACGTTGCTGAAGCTGAAGACTGCAGGAACCCGGAGCAGTTGGCTAAAAGTATTTTAAAAAATGCATTTTCATCGTGTTCTGAACTATTCTGAAAGTTTCAAATGTCTAGGTAGTCGGGAAGTTAGTTAAAAATCAATTGTAAGATTTGTACTGAACAAACAAACAAGAACTCTAGTTAATAAAAAGCATGGTAAAATCAATCTTACTGCGATAATTTGGAACAAAGTCACTCTTAAAAACGAGATTATTACCCCCTCCCCTGCTACTTACCCTCTGTTTTAATTAAAAATATTTTTGAGAACGAATAAAATTTTGAGAACTTTTCTTCAAAGCAAAGAATTTTCAAATTATTTCACATATGAATTTGTTTTATTCGCAACATTTTGAATTTTACCATTTAATGTTTCGTGTTTTAAACCCTAAGAATGGATTTAGGTTCTAAGTGTGTGCCAAACATGTTTTGTTTCATTAATTTTTGTAAAATCGCAATTAAAATCAAACTATTCAGCAAATTGTTATGCTTTGTTTACATGACGACGACTACTGGTGAAACTCATTTTTCAAGTGACGAGCACTGGTGCATTTTTATAGGTTACATTTTTATTTTTTTTTTTAAATTGGCGTAATGTATTGAAAAATTGAAAGTGTCTAACAACGTAACAACAACTAGAAGAATCAGTGCATAAAATAAACTAAAGTATAACATTGATACATGAATACCACACGAATACTCCGCGAAAAAAACAAACATTTTAAAAATAAGACTGACGAGCACTGGTGTCTTTACCTTAAATTATCCACAATTTCAGGGCGTCTAGCGGTCTTTTAATTAAATGCCACTCTTTTTTAATCGTAAACTTCATATTATTCAATCGAAAAAATTTCAGAAAAATATTACTAAAAATCAATGTATGTTATTCAATTAAAAGATGGCTAAAAGCCCTGTGTGTTGGACCTAGATCTGGGTAAAATGCACTTCATAAGTATCTTTTTAAGGAATCTTAGTCAATATTCGCGCATATGTCTGAGAAAATCAGGGAATGCTTTGAATGACTAGGCCGAATGAAACTAAATCTATAATTTTTTTTCAGAATATTTTAGATAATTATTACAAAAATATAAAAAAAAAAAATGCACTGATTAGCTCTAAAGATCTCACATATAGAGAAAGTTCGGACAGTTTGAGTTGGAGGGAAAAAAATCTAACAAAAAATGCTTTAAAAACTGACAAAGTAAAATTTCCCTTTTTGAGAATAAATTTCCCTCAATATCTAAAAACAACGCATCAAAATTTCCCTCAATCTGGCAGCACAGGATGTAAACTGTAATGCTGTAAACAAATCGCTAGCGAGATGCACACAATGAATGTCAAATGTCAAAAACAGTGTTGCCAGATAGTCCAGAGTGAATTTCCCCAAACAGTTCTCAAATTTCCCCAAAACAAGGGTTTTTTCAAAAAAAATCCCCAACTCAATTTATTCTAAAAATGTAATTTTTTTTGGAAAAAGTTGAAAAATATTTAATAAATTTAAGTTCACATTTTTCCCCAAATGAAGCTCTTTATAGAAAAAAATCCCCATTTAAAAAAATAAATTTCTATACGCTAGTTTTTGGAAAATTTTTAATTTGTGTAACTTTTGTCTATTTGTCTAACTTTCTGAGTTTCCTCATCTCTAATCATTTGTACTTAACCCATAAGTTTATAAAAGGAGTTTTTTTTTTTTTTTTTTTTTTTTTTTTTTAAATGCATGAAAAACAAGGTAAACCCAGACCCAGGGAGCTTAAAGAGCTTTCATCAAACTGAATATTTATTCCATCCCTGCAAGTTTAATTCAAGCTAGCTAAGACAAAGCATCCAAATTTATGCAATTCCAGCTTACTATATCAGAGTTTACAAGTGGAGAAAAAAAAAAAAAAACAGAATAAATTTTATAATCAAAAAGATGAAAAAGTTGCTTTTCTGTTTCTGAAATAGAAATAGCATTCAGAATTGCCCATTTTTTTGTTTTTATTGAATTTTAGGAAATATCATCTTTTGCTGATTTTAAAGAAAATCCCCGTGTATTTCCCCAAAATTTTTCTTTTCCCCACCCCCACTAAATCTCTGTCCCCAAATATTTCCCCTGAAGCTTCAAAACTCCCCAAAATGGGGAGAAATCCCCAAGTCTGGCAACACTGGTCAAAAAGATTTTGCAAAAGCAAGCCATTCATTTCATCGCCAATTCGCTAACAGGTTGCTATAAGAACTGATAACCAATCAACAATGGTGTTATAAATTTTCAGTGTAAGTTGAATTCTGATTGGTTCGTCTCCATACTACCACATTGCATCCACAGATACTAGTCCAAAGCTAAACTAAGCTTTGCTACGCACTACCACTAGCGCTTCAATGTTAAGCTCGATCCCTACGAAGTGGATCATTCTATTTAATTTGCAGGTAAGACAGACCGTAAACGGAGGGATAGGAAGCAGAAGGGGAGATACGATAGATTGCGATTTCGGACTTCGTTTTTTTTTTTTTATTATTATTATTACTTATTTTTGGAGAAAAATGCAAATGCACTGAGCTAATAGGACGGTCGGAGAAGAGATTCAGGTTAGGTTCAATAGAATTACGATAAATTTCAATTTCGGACTCAGTTTTTTTTTTTTTAACCTCTTAACATATGCACGAAAATAGTTTCTTCTTTTTCTCCCCCTCCCCTTATATATCTATGAGAATCTGAATTCAGGCAATTCAGGTAAAAATTGACAAAATCCTCATGTACTTGGTAAATTTTAACAGCAATATTTATGAAAGCTTTTCCAAATATTACTAAATAGCAAGTATAAGATAATTAATATTATATTAATAAACGAAAATGACTTTATTTTGTTTCTATTTACATTCATGTTAAAAAAAAAAAAAGTGAATAAACCTTACATTAAATTATACTTAATGCAAGAAAAGGAGGGTAATGTAGAACTTAGTTTCAATTAGTGAAAAGATGGTGTACCTCAAAACAAGTTTTAATGTAATGCTTTAAGATTATTTAATTATTTACTGGAATAAAATCAGTTTACTGCATAATTACTTTTAATATAATGGCACTTAAAATATAATTTTCATCATATGATTGAAAACAATTGCGCATTGAATTGGAGCATTGATTGAAAACAATGCACTGTATGATTAAAAATATAGTGCAAGGTTTTTTTTTTTTTTTTTTTTATTATTATTATTATTATTAATTAACATTAGCTACAATACATGCAATGAATGTAAAACATTCTATGTCAACATAAACAAGTACAAATTGTTCCTTTCTTTTGACAGATAGGGCATTAAAAAAAAAAAAAAAAGGCGAGTGAGAACTGTATTTTCTTGTAAATTTTATTTAATCAATTCACACTTTTCAATCCTTATCTTTTTCAAAAGTTGCAACTATAAGTATATAGATGATTTAAAACATGTTTTGAAGAAATTTGAACTATATTTATTTCCTATATTTTGCAGTGCAAGTTGATTTCCTTGTACAAAGAAATTCAGGAAAACTTAAAAAATGTTTACTCCCCAGTCACAATTAAAGAAAACAAGTATATTGTGGCCACCACAAGACTTTCTTCTATATTTTCCTATACATATTCAATCAGTAACAATATTAAAAAAACTAGTATGTTGTGGCCACCACAAGACATTCTTCTAAATTTTCCTATACATATTCAATTAGTAACAATATTAAAAAAAAAAAAAACTTTTTTTTTTTTTTTTTTTTTTTTTGTTAAAAGTAAAAAAAAATCGATAACTTTGTTTTAAATTATCACAGATTTATAGTTCAACCATTCATCATTCATTTTAAAGGTATTGACGAGATCTTTCGGAAGATACCCATCTTGAAACTTTGCCCCCCCCGGGAGGGTACTTCCCCCCTCAGTTGGGGGGGGGGGGGGAACCGATGCCCCCACATGCACAAAATATTTTTCCTAGTTAACTATTACTATTATCAACGAGACCTTTCGAAAGATACCCATCTTGAAAATTTACTTCCCCCCGGGGGAGGGGGGGGTAACCGGTGCCCCCACATGCACAAATTTTTTTTCCTAGTTAACTACTACTGTTATCAATAATTCATATTAATTTTACACTCACAAGTTTAAAATAACATTCATTATGTACATTTATACGAAATTTTCGTCCTATACTGCCATGTTAAAAGTTTACATAAAATGCGATCACAGCGCCATCTGCTGGGGGATTGATTCCCAAATCTAATCAGCACCATTCCATGTCAGGGTCCAACTATATACCAAGTTTGGTTCAATTTCATTCATTGGTTCGTGAGATACGGTGAAAAATATGAAATTTTGCGATCACAGCGCCACCTGCTGGGCGATTGATTCCCAAATCTAATTAGCACAATGCCCCGCCAGGGTCCAACTATATACCAAGTTTGGTTGAATTTCATTCATTGGTTCGTGAGATACGGTGAAAACAAGAAACCACAGACAGACAGACATTTTTAAAAAACTATCAATTCGTGTTCAGGACATCCCAAAACGTGTAGATCCGTCAAAAAACGGAGGTCGAAAATTTTCGCGAATCCAATACTTTCTCTATATTACATATAGAAGAAAGTAAAAATGCAGTTGAGTGTGTGATGTGTGCAGTGAAAATTTTTAATTGTACATCTTTGTAAGCGTATTCAAAAACACCAATAACCACAATTTCATAAAAAATATTGTCAATCTGATTTAGATAGTAGAATTTGAAATGTCAAGAACTGAGATTTTAACCTTCATGTTGCGACATAGATACTTCCAAAAAAAGGATAATAATAAAATAATCATAATTATAATAAATTTATTGTGATTTATTGTGATTATCAATATATATGTGAGCTTAAATTTGGTAAATATTTTTAAACTTAAAAAAAAAAAAAAAAATCAGTTTGAAATTTCTTTTGGAAAAAAAAAAAAAAAAAAAAATGTATATATATCACTTTGACTTGAAGAAATTTGAGAACTGTTTGGAGAAATTTACTTTCGATCATCCGACAACATTAGCCCCAGAGCTTTTTTTGCGATAAAAGAAAAAAAAAAAAAAAAATATCTCGTCAATCAAATCTTTGACAGGAGTCAATATGAACTTAAAATTGTCAAGAAAGAATCAAGCAATAAGCAACAATTACGAGCCAAATCAAAATCGTAAACACTCACACCTCGCGCGCGCAATCGCAAGCAAAGGTTCCCATTCCTCTGTCTACCGATTTACCTGCAAATTAAATAGAATGATCCACTTCGTAGGGATCGAGCTTAACATTGAAGCGCTAGTGAAATCAGAATCAGAATGTGGTGGTTGTCAACGTCAACGGTCTGTTATTATTTCTGTGATCTTTAAAATATAAACTTTCAAAAAGTACTTTATAAATTTTACTTAAGAAAACCAACTAAAATTAATAAATATGAGTGCTGATACATTCATGAAAGAAGCAGAAATGATCACACAAAATTGGAGTGAATCAAATGAAAAACAGAATTATGGCTTAATCAAGACTGCTGGAACTGAAACATATAGTGATACTAACCAGAATAGATCACAAAAACGACATTTTCTTGATAAATCAAGTAGTGATATATTTTTTCGCAATTTGCCTGTGGAGGATAATGAAACATCAGAGAATAATATTGATCAAGATGATTTATTCCAGTCAGCTGGAATGGAAACATGCAAAGCTGATCAAAAGCAATCTGAAAGACAACATTGTATTTCACCTGTATCAACAGATGATGCTGATAAGAAACAAACTGACAGACACCATTTTCATGGCAAAACGAGCAGTGACATATTTTGCAATTTACCTTCCAAGGATATTGTAACATCAGAGAATGATATTTATCACAATGATTTATTCCAGTCAGCTGGGATGGAAACACGTAAAGCTGATCAAAATCAGTCTGAACGGCAACATTTTATTCCGCCATTAGAAGATTGCATGCAGTTACAAAATGCAGATCAAGATAAACAAGTTGATTCAGCTAAAGCATCTGAGTTAACAGATGTTGCTGATCAGAAACAAACTGACAGACACCATTTTCATGGTAAAACGAGCAGTGACATATTTTGCAATTTACCTTCCAGAGATGTTGAAAATTCTTTGATTGTAACATCAGAGAATAATATTTATCACAATGATTTATTCCCGTCAGCTGGGATGGAAACACGTAAAGCTGGTCTAAGACAATGTGAACGGCAACATTTTCGCCAATAGAAGATTGCATGCAGTAAAGGGAATAATGCAGATCAAGATGAACAAGTTGATTCAGCTAAAACATCCGAGTTAACAGATATTAAAACAGATGTTGCTGGTCAGAAATAAATATAAAGACATCGCTTTCATGATAAAACGAGCAGTAATATATTTTTAGTGGCTTACTTCTAGAAGGTATTACAATTAAGGAATCATATAGATCCTGCTGATTTTAGAAAAAGAAAGGAGTAACAAGATGATTAAGATCATAATATAAGAATAACCTGGCATAATTATAATACTCTCAAGTCTTAAAATATTCAACTACTTATAATTATTTCTATCGAATGTATTAGATTTATTTTGTGTGCATACATTATGATTAGGCTATATTGAAAATGACAATAACTGTAAATAAATTAGTCACTAATATGATACAGAAATTGCAAATTTTGAAACTACTTAAAACTTAATGTTTTAAGTAAAATATGAAAATGCCAATATTGTTCTTTGAACAACAGGGTAGTATAGATTTTGCTAATGGTTGGATCATTGTGTAACTAGCATTTAAATTTGGCAAAACCTGTTAATATACTAACTTTACATGCTTTATACAGCTTTAAAATGTATTTTTAAAATAATTATTGTTATTGATATATTTTTTATTTTTATGTATGGTAAAATTTTTTATAGATTTTATGTGTTTTTTTTTTTTTCTATTTCAAATTCTATAAGCAAAAAATAATTTTTAAAAAATCATAGAAAGAAAATCTGAAAATTATATTCAGGTCTTATCAAAAAGTTATGGTTTAATTTCTTTTTACCTTTTCTCTTTATTTTCTTTTTAATCACTTATAACCTATGTAGTTTCACATTTTTCAGAAGTTTTTTGGTTCATCCAATCTTTTTTCTTCTGAGTCCTATTGTGGGGGAAAATATAATTGAGTGAAACTAATAAACCACTTTGTTGTGAAATCCTAATGTATGATTGAACGTAAAACTTTATAAATTTGAATTCTGTGAAAAATTGGCAGAAATCACATGCACAAAATACTATATTAAAAATGACAATAACTGTAAATAAATTAGTGACTTAAACATCCAGCTTTGGATTCCAACGTTAGGGGAAGCAAGATGCCGATACCACATATATATATGTGGCATGTTTTTTGTTCAAATCAATAGCTTAAATCATTTATTTTACGTTTTTACAGTAAGTATTACTTATGATTTGTTTCACATTTACTAATTTTCATGTAAGTTTATCTTTAGTTATTTTTGTTACATATTTTCAACTTTTATATGACAGAAAACATATATTATAATATCTTATATATCCGAAATCCGATTAAAATTTTCAGACTACGAATTAGATTAAAAATGTTCTGCTTACAAAATATTTTTTCACATATTTTGCTAACAAACGTTCTAAGAAACATCCATCAAATAATGAAAAAGAAAAAAAAAAAAAAAATAATAATAATAATAATAAAAGAAATAATAAAGAGAGAAAGAAAAATCAAACCTCTCAAAAGAAGTTGTTGCACTTTTGTGCATGTATAGTATTTTGCAATTAAAAATAAAAGGCAAATTATTCATTTTGAATATATCATAAGTTGTAGCATGTATAAACCTAAAATTATAAGAAATTCTATTCCCTACATTCTCAGTAGCAATCATAATTAGTGATTAAAAAAATAGATTTACATCAAGGTTGGGGTTTAGGACGTCTGAAACTGGTTTTGGACAGGACAGGTGGTTTTTACTGTCCGAAAGTGTCCAAAACCTAAAATTATAAGAAATTCTATTCCCTACATTCTCAGTAGCAATCATAATTAGTAATTAAAAGTATTTTATACTGAATATTTAGACCTTTTTAAGTTAAAAGAAATTTACAATTTATAAATAGCTATAAAAAAAATTTAATTTTAATGACTCAAAAAATTTTTCTTGCAATAAAAAATGTATGATATATTCAAAATGATTATTTTTAATTGCAAAATACTTTTACGTATCCAATATTTTACTGAACATTTTTTGTGCTTACAATTTTCCCTTAATCTCAATATGTAAAAAGATTTCAACGAAAGTTTATAACTACCATTGCAATTTCTAAAATACCCATGGAGGATAAAATTAAAATGTAATATAAAATTCAATCATAAAAATAATGGGCTAATAGTTATTACATCATTTTCTTGCAATCATGATAATGTACTTATCTGATATAAACAAACAGTTGATTGCGACATCATATTTATCAAATTAGTTAAAATAAAAAGGGTTACAAATAAGGTACCTAAGGTTACTTTGTTACAAATATGGTACCTATCATTTGGTACCTTATTTGTAACGGAAGTTTTGATTAGATATTTTAAAATTAATTAAAATATGAAAATTATTTCAATATTAGACATTTAAATTTATGATTGTTGCCAAAAAAAAAAAAAATTATCAGTTATTGTTATATATATAATATATATATTATTTATTTTTTAAGGGGGGTGGGGGCATAAGATAAAATAATGTTTTCATGCGAAAAATTAAAAAATATCAAATTTGCCCATGCATATAAAAAATACTCATTAAAACGAATCGAAGAAGGAAGCGAAATAAGTACTGGGTTATATTATGATGAAAGCGATATATAATATGATACGTTATAATAGACCTATTGTTCAGGGTTATTAGGTATTTTCGTTAAAAGAAATAGTTTGTTCGTTCGGTGCAACTTGCAAATTAGTCCCGTCAGGTACAACTTGCAGATTAGTCCCGTCAGGTGTAACTTGCACATTAGTCTGCTTTAAATATAGTGTCCAGCGAAGCTGGCAAAGCATTCGTTTATTCACTACCTTAACTAATTTAACATTCCGTCATTTTTGACGGGGTTATATACTAGTAAAATATGTTTGTGTAGCTGCACATTTTTAATATTCATTTGAAGATGATTTATTGTAAATCGTATATATATATAATTATATATTAATTTGTTCTCTTGATATATTTATTCATGTTGCTTATATATACTGTGTACCTATGTATGTGTAAATATTATAAATATCAATATTTGAGGTACAATTATCCACATTTTTCCATTAAAGCTTCAGTAATAAATTTTTACTTTTGAATATTATAATTGTTAATATATATATCTTTCACTAAACATTATGGAATATACTGGAAAATGTTACAAAACAAGAATAATTATAATAATTTTGTAAATTTTTCAAATATTTGCATAATTTTAATAAAATATAGTTTATACTAAACTATAGTTTATACTAAACTATATTTTCTACTAAAAAATATAGTTTAGGACAGTATGGTAAAAACCATGGTTTTGACGGTTTAAACTATGGTTAAAACCATCATGTCTAAAACCTATATTTATAACTTAACTGTCATATAAAAACTTAGTTTAATAAAATACAGTTTATAAAGATTTTTTGAAAAGTAAATAGATTGATGTTCTTTGAAAAACACATTGTTACAACATTTTGGTTAATATAAAGAACAAAACTTTAGGCTTTTAAAATTTTATTATGAATTATTTCTGTGTTCATTCAAAATATGTTGTGATAATTTTATATATTATTATGAAATTTATTTAAAACTATGCTTAATATAGTATTATGTTAAACTTAGTTACGTGATACTTTAAAAATATAGTTAGTTGTTTTCAATAAGATATTATTTATAAGTATGTTTTAAAAGGTAAACATATTAATGTTTTTGGAGGAACATTATTATAACATTTTGATTAATATAAAAAATAAAACTTAAGGCTTCTAAAAGTTTATGATTTATAAATCATTGATAGATCATTTTGATTGACAAATCATTTTCTTTGTAATACAACATTAATTTAACATACAACAAAAACAAATTCTTTGTAATACAATGTTTATTTAAAACTATGCTTAATATAGTATATGTTAAACTTAGTTATGTGATACATTAAAAATATAGGTAGATAAAAATATATACTATAAAATAATAATATAGGTAGATAATATAGGTATTGATAGATCATTTTGATTGACAAATCATTTTCTTTGGTAGATAAGGTAGATAAAAATATATACTTATAAAATAATAATATAGGTAGATAAAAATATAGGTATTGATAGATCATTTTGATTGACCAATCATTTTCTTTGTAATACAGCATTAATTTAAACATACAACAAAAACAAATTCTTTGTAATACAATGTTTCTTTGTAATACAACATTTATTTAAAACTATGCTTAATAGCTTAATATAGTATATGTTAAACTTAGTTATGTGATACTTTAAAAATATAGGTAGTTGTTTTCAATAAGATATTATTTATAAGTATGTTTTAAAAGGTAAACATATTAATGCTTTTGGAGAAACATTATTATACCATTTTGATTAATATAAAAAACAAAACTTTAGACTTCTAAAAATTTATGATTTATAAATAATTGATAGATCATTTTGATTGACAAATCATTTTCTTTGTAATATAACATTGTATATTTCAATTTTTTTAGTATTGTGCTTTTGTATTATGTAGTTAACCAGTAAAATAAAAATGCATTGCCTAATATTTTGTATTTAAATATTTTATAGAAGTTTTTTGTTTTTAATGACTGCTGATATTGCAAAAGATTTTTTTTTTTTTTTTTAAAGCAATTAATTCTGAATATTAAACAAACTTGAATTGCGTCCGAAATTCTTATAATTACCATGAGACAAGAGAAATATGAATGCTTTCTGGACATGTATAAATTGTAAAAAATTGAGTATTTACTCGTATAGATTTTAAAAATATTTATTAGTCTAAGCTGTAGGGCTCACCAGCGGCCAAGCTGTTCTACACTCAAAGCTGGTAGACGTGAGGTGCTGGGTTCAATCCCAGGGCGTGCTCGTCGGCCTGGCCATTCAGAGTTTTTCATGGTTTTCTCCGAAACTTGTATAAATAAGGGCTAGGACCCTTTAGAAAGACCCCCACGGAGGGCATTCTCCCTTAGGCCTAAGACACTAGAGTAGTCAATCAGCCTTACTCCCAAAACACCAATAGTTCAAGTTATAAACAGGTACAAATATATACAATCAATAATAATAATAAATAGATAAAAAATTATTAATAAATGATAAGTGTAATAACTACAGATTATAAATATAATTATTTTCAAATTCATATTAATTTACTGCCCACATATATTATGTTTTACTTAAAGGGGAAAAAAAATCCAGTATTCCTGTGTTTTTATGGCTTATTTAAAAATTCATAAGTAACTTTGGAATTTTAGAATTTCATAAATATTAATATAAATAAACATAAACATACAGAATATATCTATGCATACTTTGTGTATATTTCTTAGGTTATAAACCAGTATATTTACCTAAATTTTTATAAATTATCTACAAATTGTTTTAAGATTTGTTAATTTATAAACAGCATAATATTTAGATATTCACTTGTATATGGCAAATATTACTGAATCCTATTTCTAACCAGATTCTAGATCAGTTATAGATTTTGAATTTTGTCAATACAGGTTTTTGATGGTAGAGGTTTCTGATGGGTTTTTGACAGTTTAAACCCTTGTCATGTCAAAAACCCAACCCTGGCTAGGGACAATATTTCGTCATTCTATAATTAATGCGTGTCGCCCATATATTATTTTACAAGGAGCAAGTAAACAATTCAATTAAAAATTTAAATGAAGGAAAATTTTAAGAATATAACTAATTTTTAATTCTAAAGCTAAAAATAAATGGAACAACTTTGGTATTAATCTAAACCTCATATTTGACATTATGTTTATTCACATGTGTATTTGTGGTACAGCTTTGATGTCTGTCGTCCTTCATGATTTTTGAATTTGGCAATCAAAAATGTATATTATGAAAAGATACATGCCAGCCCTGTGGCAGAATTTAGGTGACACAGCGACATTGTCACAGAAAAAAAATTGTCACTTGCAGAAAGATTTGCCCATAAAAATGAAAGCTATTCCTAAATTTCAGTAGAAAATAAAAACTTGTGTCTTGTATTTAAGAATTCTTCAACAGTCTACTAATAATATATTGATGTCTTTATAGTTACATGTACATATTATGTGTAAATAAGAAAATATGTCAATATTGTCTTGCAGTAAAGGTTTGCACGAACAAGAATTGTCCTAGAAAGCATAAAAAATTTCTGTTATAGGGCACTCCAGCAGTGGCGAGGCGTGAGATTTCGTCAGGGTCATCGCTAATTATAATCCCCCCCTCCCCCAATACAGTATATAGGACCTATTATCCGGAACCCACGGGACCAGAAGAATTCCGGATTTCAGAATTTTCTGGATTTTGGGTCCTTTTCCCATTATTGCTTTCCCTTAATTATAAAACATAACTCAGTAATTGACAGTTACTAATTTACTTCTAGGAGCAACTACTTCACATACAGACATAAAAAAAAAATATTCGAATTATATTCTAGAGCTCTTAAAACATGCAAATAAATCAAAAACTGGAAGTCAAGATTTTTTTGCATATCTGATACTTTTTTTTTATTAAATTTAGCAGGAAGAAAAAAAAATAACTATAATGCATTTATATATACAAACATGCACATAACTGCCACTTGCCATGAGTGGCATGGTTGCTTCTTTATCAATGCTGCTAAACATGAATACTGTCTCAATCATAAGAGCAGAATGCTTAAAAAAAAAAAAAAAAAACTTTAAAAATTTCCATTTCTTTTTTCTTTCTTTCTTTTTTTTAAGATCTTAATGAGAAGTTAAAAATCACCGGAAATCTATCATAAAATAAATTATAATTTTTTTTTATGTGGCTTGCTGTGAATTCCAGGGTTTTCCTGGACCACAAACATCCCTGACCATATGAAAGAAAGAAATTCTGTTTTAATTTCTAAATTTTCATAATACTACCTAATAAAACACACAGTAATTTATTTTAAGGCGATTTTCTTTCTGTTTTTTTCTAATTTTAGATATAAAATGTATTTTAATCATTAAAAAAAAATTCTGAAATGATTCTGGATTTTGGGTCTTCCGGACTTTAGAATTCCGGATAATGGGTCCCATACTGTACACACAACATCTAAATCATTCCTACATTCTCTTTATTACACTGGTCAAAAAAGTTTAAGGATCAGCCCGTTTTCTCTTTCTCTTCTTTTGCACATAATTTTTAAACAAATAAACATATAAACATAAAATTTGGATAGCCTGTTCATTATCATATTATTAACCGAATCTTATGTAATTTTAGCATAAGAATAATTTTTAAGCTAATAAATATTCAGTTTTCTCTCAAAAGTAAGCTTTAAAAAAAATGAAAAATTTCAATAATTTTAGGAAAGAACACTTAATGAAAAATGGTCATAAGGATGCCTTACAGATAGGTAAAGATGCACACGCGTTCCTATGTTAGATTACAACCAAATCTTTCTACCTGCATTCATTTTCTGTTTCTTCTTTTTTCTTCTTCTTTTCGCATGTGAATAACTTTTTAAAATATGCATACAAATATGAAAATTGGATAAGATATTCATTATACAATTACTTTTCAACATCATTATTATTCCAGTGCTGAGTATAGTTTACATATTAGTAATTATATATTTTTAAAAAGTTCATTATAAAAGTTAAAGAAAAGTTAATACAAAAAGAAAAATCGAGATTTAGTTTAACATTTCAAGGTATGAGCGTCTTTACCTATCTCTAATGCATCCTTAACACCACTTTTCATTATGTGTTCTTTCCTAAATTTGTTGAAATTTTTCATTTTTTCCAAAGCTTACCTTTGCGAGAAAAATGAACATTTATTAGCTTAAAAATTATTCTTATGCTAAAATTACATAAGATTCGGTTAATAATATGATAATGAACAGGCCATCCAGATTTTATGTTTATATGTTTATTTGTTTAAAAATTATGTGCAAATGAAGGGAAAGAGAAAACGGGCTGATCCTTAAATTTTTTTGACCAGTGTATATGGCACATTTTGTAAGGAATTGTAAAAATAATAATAATAATTTAGCAATATTTATTTATTTTTTAATTTTAAACTTAAATCTTAAAAACATAATTTTTATTAATTGATTATATTCAATCAATTACATACACTCAGTTATTACTTGTCTCACTTTTGCTATAACTATATCTCGTAATATGGGAAAAGTATTTCGTAGTTTACAAGAGCTGCATGATTTAACATTATTGTTTTTCAAATAACATTCATGTAATCATTCTCTGACTCACTCTCACTTTTGCTATATCCAGTAACATGCTATAATTTAAATTAATGTGTGTAATATTCAATTGATAAATAATTGGTTAATTTAATTAGTTGTGGTATAATTTCAAAATTCGTGAGCAATACATAATTTTACTTTATCTTATTATTATATTAATTTAACCATTCGCTGACTTATTACCACTTTTATTATAGCACTATATTGTAATAGGGGTAAAAGTAATAGTTTATGAATAATGTTTTTGAGTGAGTTTTGCAACATGAATTTGTCTTACACACGTGTAAACATGTATTAACTAATCAAATTCTTCAGTTTTTTATTTTTACCAGTTGCGATCACAACTGAATCCCATAACATGGAAAAATGTGTTCTTCATTTATCAGTGACGCATACTTTTTATGATGACGATTTATCTGCAGATTGAATTAAATAATCATTGTCCGTGACTGTCTAACTGTAGAACTGTCTAAAATCACAGAAAATTTGTTAATAACATTATAATTAGATATATGAATGCATATAAATTCGGAGAAATATGTTTTCAGCATGAAAGTACTTGTGGAGGGGGATAACATAATCTTTACTATTTTGTTATGAAAATAAATAAATAAATAAAAAATAAATCTTGCAATAAGAGAGAATTTGTTTCATTCTTGGAGCAGCAGAGAGGAAAAGGTAAAGAAGCATTTTTTCATAATGTAACTAGAGAAAAATTGATTTCGTTGTTAAGGGTTAAAAATAGATTATTAACTTATGCACACATATTAGTTGGAACATTAAAAAAAGATAGTTTGAAAAATTAAGAAGATATTTTTCACATTGCTTTCTAATATTGAATAAAAAATATTTTATCATTGGATTTCTTTTCTAACGAAGTATACGAAGAAATATTTTAATAATTCAATATTTTAAAGATTTACTGCTGGCTCAATTTGGACTTAAGGCGCATTAAATACAATAATTTTATGAGTGCTTTTTCATTTAAAACATTAATAATACAGTGAACTCTCGTTCAAACGGACAATCAAGGGCCGGCAGTTTTTGTCCATATTAACGAGAGTCCATTATAACAGGAGTTCATAAACTGAAGTTCTATATGAACTCTAAAATCACTATTATGTACACATACGAATGAAAATTTGTTTCCTCAAACCTTTTTATTCACAAAAAATATAAACGCAGGAAAAACAATACTTAAAAACTTCTTTTCTTCATATAGTACAACATAGTACTACTTGATTTAAAGCAAAGAGTAAAAGTGTGAGACATTCCGATTGTAGGGTGTATAAAGCGATGTTTATTAACATGCAATTATTATAGGCCTTAGCCGGGGATTCTGTTTTTGTACGTAATAACGAGAAATCCATCTTAAGCGGGGCCGTCTTAACGAGAGTTCACTGTAATAACAAAATGATAATAATAATAACAATGATTATAATTTTTATTATTTTGTTTATATTTTATGGAAAAGAAAAGAAATAAAGTTATTCTAACAATAAATAAAAGGATTTCCTACTTATCAAACTTATTAATACCTTAAAACTTGTCCTTTTTATTTTCACAATGCATTTCGGGTGCCTTCGCACTCTTCTTCAGGTGACTTGTGATTCTCATCGTCGCCGACAAAAACACAAGCGACGATGAGAGTCACAAGTCACCTGAAGAAGAGTGCGAAGGCACCCGAAATGCATTGTGAAAATAAAAAGGACAAGTTTTAAGGTATTAATAAGTTTGATAAGTATGATTATCGTCCTAAAATTAAGTTTATTAAAATTATAAAAGGATTTCCATTAACTCTGGTACAAATAAACCTAAAAAAAGAAAAGACACAGATTTTCAAATTTAAAATTCTTTATTAAAGCCATAATTTAACCTACTGAAATATCCTAAATTATTAAATGAAATTTCATAAAATTATTTTAAAACTAAATATTCCATATTGTCCATACACAGAGCACAAAATATCTTTACATTAAGGATAAAAGTCCTTAGTTAAATGAAAAGTCACACATAAAATAAAATAATGGAAAATCCCTGATAAAAGACTTACATAAGACCCCAAAAATCCCTTACAAAGTAAAAATCCATCCCCACATTCTGAAGGAAACTTCTGTACTGTTCGACTAGCTTTCAAAGGTGGCCCAAGTGGGAACAGGTCTCCGTAAGGTCAATCTATTCTTCAAAATAGGGGAGTTGATAATGACAGGGAAATTTCCTCCTACTTTCGTTTCTGAGTGGGGTGAATGCTGACCGGGCGATGTTTTTGCTTCTTATACGGTAAAAGTATAAAAAGCTGTAGTTTCCTGTTAAATGGAAAGTACAGTTTCAGACTAGTGTTAGTGTAGCTCGTCTGTTAATAATGTTGAGGTTTTAAATTTGTATTTTTTTTATTTAAAATTTACATTATTAAACATCTTAAATGGCACAGAAAATAAATAACGCAAAAAGCTTTAATTTTTCCTTCAACAGAATTTTTCCGAAAAGACGCCGCTGCGTTTACAGAAAATTTCATTCTAAATTTGAATTTTCCTAATTATGAAAATAGCTTTTTCATGACCAAAGTCAAGAGGGTTATATGTCCTTCGTTTGGTAAAAGTTACGAAAATGTTAATTCTAATTTTTTTTCGTTGCACGATATTTAGATACCAACAGTATTTAACCTATGAAAAGCAATATAGATTTGATTATTAAAAATATACGAAAAAGACGTTTTATTATACCTATTTCCCTAAAATTATTCAAGAATTTAGGCCCACCAGTGGCGGAGCGGCTTAGACCACTGAACACTGGGAGACGGTGAAGTGATAGGACGTGAGTTCGATTCCGCGCGCCGTCGGTCTAGCTGTTTTGAGTGGTTTTCTCCTAATGTAAAGTAAATACGAGCTAGAACCCCTTAAAAGACTTTCACCCAAGGCAGATAATCGGTAGATCCCTCGTGTAGATAATCGGATCAACACCATCAAGAATTTAGATTTTTATACATGTAAATGACAGGGTTTTTTCCCCTGTATTTTCTGAAATTGATTTAGCAGCAACAATATTGTGTGAAAACACCATAAGCAGAAATTGTCGCAACAATTGTTTCGGGTCGAAAAAGACAAAGCACGACCCTTCATCAGGCGAAAAGTTAGTGCAGTTTTCTTTTATATTTTTTGTCACTATATGAATTTATGAAATTCAATATTAAAATTTTATTTAGGGTTTCATGAAAAGGCTGGCAAAAACGAATAAATAATTTTATTTTTAAAGAGAAGGTCTCAGAAAAAAATGCAATAAAATGCTTGTTTTTCATATTATCATCACAGACCTTCTCTCTCAAAAAAAAAAAAAAAAAAGAGAGAGAGAGAGAGAGAGAGAGATGAGGGGAAAAATATATGTTCATCTTTAATGAGAAGTGAAAATTATTCACTTTCATCATCTGAATCATCAACTGAAACATCATCATCATCATGGCTGTCATCATCTAAAGAGATAACTAATGGATCACATAATTCTTCCATTACGCCATCTTTTTCCCAGTATTCATTTTCTAAACTTTCAATGTGCGTGCAATAGTACTTCCATCTCTCAACATCAATGTTCTCTAATGCAAGTTGAGTCAGGTTGAAAAGTTGATCCATTTTTAAATCAGCCGTTACATTTCTCTGCCTAATAAAGTCCTTTATATCCACCCATACATATTCTATGGCATTTATGTCGCAGTGATATGGAGGCAATCTTAATGCATGATGTCCATGTTCAGCTAACATCTTATCAAATTTATATTCCTTCGCTGAAGGCGAGTTGGCCTTTACAAGTTCCATAAGTTCAACTTTACGCAAATTTTCAGAATATAGCACTTTGTTTAGTGTTAGCCAATCCATTATTTCTCTTTTATTTTGTGAAGAGTTTGGAGGCTTGTTTAACTGAACCGAATGGTACGGGGCATTATCTATAAGACAAAGAATAAATCGTAGTAGTCAAACAGCAGCCAAAGGAAGAATGACAATCGGTCATCGGTCAGTTACGTTAAGGAGAAACATGTATCTCTCCCCTCTTTATTCACCCTTCTCTCCCTACGGAATGGGTCACTGCTTTGGCAGCATGCCAAAAGCAACATTTGAAAACTTGTCGAGCAGTACAATCGTTATACGTAGGGATAAATCCCTACAGTTTGCAACACTGCTCATTTTCCCGACACTAGAACCTCTAAAAATATAGATGACTAGCACCCGATTTTTAAGCTATTTGATACATGGCAGACGAAAAGTGCTTGCGCATGCAGGCTTGTGCAGACGTAAAACATATTCACTCCAAGAAACGGGGACTTGAAAATGTTTTTGAATGGTTCTTTGTAGAACCGATAGATGGCAGCACCAGACTCAACTTTAAAGAATAAAACTTTCGGATTTAGGCAAATGGTTGAATTTATTTCTACTCTTGTTGTAACAGTACATCCATTTACTTAAAGAAGAAAAATAATCTGGTGTGTCACTCGCACGACTTTCTCTTACCTTGAAATTTAATACTATAAATACAGGTTGCAGATTAATAGGTAAGATAACGAGTACTGTCATGTAAACCCGTGTTAAACAATTCAAATTAGGCTTCGGAAGAGTTTTATATGATAATTAGTTCTGTGTGAGGGAGGCTACCGCCCCCCTCAATCCCCCGTTTCATTAATGCACCTACTTTTATATGGAATTTAATTCGGCTATTAAAAAATAATTCTGTTTTTAGTTTCTCTTACCCATAAGGTAGAGAAAGTATTGTTTTTGGGTCAAATTTTAGAATGCGAGTTTTTGTTATATTTACATGTTCTGAGGTCCCCTGAATACGAAAATCATGTTTTTAGCAAATGGTCTGTGTGTGTGTCTGTCTGTTATCAGCATATCTCAAAAACAAATTATGCCGGAAAGTTCAAACTTGGTATTCTAAATGTGTATCATATAAGGATGCTACAGTAAGCTTTTCGTTAAGATCAAGCAAATGGTTCGTGCGTACAGGGACAATCAAGAGAATTCTAATACATCACGTCTACGGGGGAAATTGCAGGTAAGTAGAGTTTAACGTCTATAGACTGCACCAACCAAATGAAACGAATATATATATTTTGTAATAGAGATAGTCAACTGGGAAAAAAAAATTGTGTATGTAGGATCCTCGCCTCCCCCCTCGAGAGGAGTAAATTTTCATGATGGGTATCTTTCAAAAGAGCTCGCCAATACCTTTAAAACGAATGGTTGAACCATCGATCTGCAATAATTTAAAACAAAGTTATCGATTTTTTTTTTACTTTTAACGTAAAAAAACTTAGAAAAAAAAAATCGATTTTTTTTTTTTTTTTTTTTTTTTTTTAATATCGATAATAAAATGGACTATTTTTGGATATTTGGTTTTATACTACTTCTCTAATATGGAAATCGTCTGCATTATCATAAAAGATAATTTTTTTAAATAATAATTTTAATAAATTATTTTTTTAAAAACAGAATTATTTTTTTTTAATAACCGAATTAAAATCTATATAAATGTAGGTGCATTAATGAAACGGGGGGTTGAGGGGGGGAGGTAGCCCCCTTCACACAGAACTAATTATCATATAAAACTCACCCGAAGCCTAATTTGAATTGTTAGTTTAACATAGGTTTACATAACATCGTTATCTTACCTCTTAATCTCCAACCTGTATTTATAGTATTAAATTTCAAGGTAAGAGTGAGAGACACACCAGATTATTAAAAAAATTATCTTTTATGATAATGCAGACGATTTCCATATTAGAGAAGTAGTATAACACTAAATATAAAAAAAAAAGTCCATTTTATTCTCAATATTAAAAAAAAAAAAAAAAAAAAAAAAAATCGATAACTTTGTTTTAAATTATCGCAGAGATCGATGGTTCAACCATTCGTTTTAAAGGTATTGGCGAGCTCTTTTGAAAGATACCCATCATGAAAATTTACTCCCCTCGAAGGGGGGCTCCCTCCCAGGGGGGGGGAAGCGAGGCTCCTACATACACAATTTTTTTTTCCTGTTGACTATCTCTATTGCAAAAAATATATATTCGTTTCATTTGGTTTAGTGCAGTCTATAGATGTTACTCTACTTACCTGCAATTTCCCCCATAGACGTAATGTATTTGAATACTTTTGAGTGTCCCTGTACACGAATCATTTGCTTGATCTTAACATAAAGTTTAATGTAGCATCCTTATATGATACACATTTAGAATACCAAGTTTGAACTTTCTGCCATACCATAATTTGTTTTTGAGATATGTTGATAACAGACAGACATACACACAGACCATTTGCTAAAAACATGATTTTCGTATTCAGGGGACTTCAGAACATGTAAATATAACAAAAACTCGCGTTCGAAAATTTGACCCAAAACAATACTTTCTCTACCTTATGGGTAAGAGAAAGTAATTATTATTAAAAAATAAGCAGCAAATCTTAGATTTTTACATGGTGTTTTTAAGATGTTTATTTTGTTTTATATTGTAATTAAGCGTAGTTAAATTAATCTCTTTCTACCGTCATAGTCATCCCCGTGAAACAATAACAAAAGGAGGGGGACGAAAAAGTAATATTTTGATTTTTTTTTCCTGGCCAGTTGGTGTATCACATATTTAAATTTGTAGAATTTTAACATTTTTACTTGAAGAATATTAAGCATATATTGACACTAGTTTTTGCTTATCAAATAAAATTAATGGCGACAGCAGTGGCGGATTTAAGGGGGGGGGGGCTATTGAGCTGAAGCCCCCCCCCCCAAAAAAAAAGCACTAACATTCCCAATTGGATATTACAATTGTAAATTTTTCATTGATCTGGAATAACATCTTGAAAACTCTTACCCCCCCCCCCCCCAAAAAAAAAAAAAAAAAAAAAAAGTTCTGGATCCGCCACTTCGCGACAGTTGGGAAAATATCATTTGGCCCATTTTTGGCAGTTGGCCGGGTGGGCCAGTCCGCTCCTGTTTTGGTGTTCTTTAATTCTTGTTTTGATTTTCCTTTTAGTAACTCCTATATAGTGGTATTCCTCATTTTCATAATTTTTAAGTTGGATATATGCCAGCAGTTTCGATGGGGGAAATTTGGTCCTTGTCGCTTCTTATTAATTGAAAAATATTAGGATTGGGTTTACTAGCCGCGTTTCTTATTTTATTTGAAGTACCTTGTTATAGGGTATGGAAAAAGTAAATTTGTGTGTGTGTGGGGGGGGGGGGGAGTTGCCCACTAGGAATTTTATTTAGCTGTTTAATTTGTTTTTTATATTTTTATAAAGTTGATCTACCAGTTTTTTGGGGTATCCTGTATCCGTGGTTAATTTACTTATGAAATTTAATTCTTTGTTTAAATCAGACTTTTCAGAACATATTAAAGATAGCACGGTTGATGTAACTGCGTATTGCGTTAATTTTATAGCGATATGGTGTTCTACTTCTATTATTTATAATTTTGTTACTTGCGGTGGGTTTTCGATATACGGTAGTTTTAAAGTGGTTATTGATTCTTTTAATTTTAACATCGAGATAGTTGATGTAATTATGTAACTCCATGTCTGTCAAGTACTGACAGTTTTAATGCCCCAGAGGGGTTCTGTTATCTGTAACAGGTACGGAGTGAGAGGTATTACCATTGATACTTCCGCTAATTATCTACGCTAAAAGAAGATTTAAACCAACATTCCAGATTACTGAAATGCTCAAACATTACAACTGAAATTCTGCTGTAATCAGTGGCGGCTCGTGCAAATTTTCACAGGTGGGGCCCGACCGATCCATCGTATGATGCGTAATTTAACTTTAATACTATTCATTATTCAAACATGCAAACAAACATTAGTAAAACGAAATTTCGGATTTTTTTTTTTTTTTTTCTTTTTTAATGATGGCGAATCTTTAATTCATCACTATGGAAAACATTGCATAAAATTATCTCAAAAAGTTTTATAAATATAATTGCAAAATTCTGTAATGTTCTGATAAATGGAATATCAAAATTGAAATATCTGGAAGCTAGTAGACGGAAATTGCCAAGTTCAACACCAGATCGCTTTCGTCGACATATACATTTGGAGTTTACTATGGTTTTCTCCCAAACTTGAATAAAAAGGCCTATATAACACTTAGAAAGACTCTCTACAGAGAGTACACCACTCAGGTCTAGGACCCTCTTTTAGTCAACTGGCTTTAACCCTAACACTACACCATTAAAATTTAAATTCAAATGTCTCAGAGTGTAATATTATTTAGCTTATGCTAATTATATCCCTAAATCTTTTAATTATAGAATTTCAAGTGTTATATCCATGTTTCTTACCTTAAAAAATAAATAAAATAAACCTTAACAAATCTGTAAGAAGTTATATTAGAATTTAGAAAGTCATGATTATTGTAATGTGGATACATATTAAAAAAAAAAAAAAAAAAAAAAAAAAAACATGTTTCTCACTTTAAAAGCTTAATTTTAGATAATTTAAATTATCTTTCAATAAATAAAAAAAGAAGACGGGTTATCATCTTAAAAAAAAAAAAAAAAAAAAAAAAAAAAGATAGAAAGAAAGAAAAAAGAAGCATTGCGGATGTTTCTATTAAATCGCATTTAAAGGAAAAATCATTTAATAATAATAAATCACAATTTTATGCTGATATTTTATCCATTTAAACCCATTAATTATTTATCTAAAATTTTTACAATTTATTTACATAAAAGTTTTAATACACTATTCTGAAGGGGGGGGGGGAATCGCATATTCTTTTTATTTATTTATTTATTTTTTTATTTTTCCCCCTCATTTAAATTCAAAATACTTTAGTTAAAGAGGTCTTAAATTCTTATACAGGCTTTTATCTCAAAGGCTAGTCTAGAAAATATTTTTGACTATTACCAGGTTTATTTCTTTAAACACTAAAATTTTAAACCGTCATTTATAACTCTAAAAAATTCACCGAAAATCAGTGAGGGAAAAAAAAAAACGTAATGCAGAAGTTGCCAAATTTTATCCTTGAATTGCATGGTTAACAAATTTTAAAGGAGACAGTTTTTTTCCCCTATAGCTTTGTTCCAAAGGGCCACTCTCTGCTGGCCCATCGACGAGAAAATTACAGCGTGCTTACACTGATAATGAATCTCGATTCTTCTACTTCTGGCGCCCATCCCCCGACGTCTGCAACCCTCTGTGCTACTTAACAGTCGCGTTCTGTCAACCTTCTGCCAGTCACCTTGCTTTAGGGATTCGTCTTTTAGTGTATATAGCTTTTGTAAAAATTTTCTTTTTTTTTTTGCACTTAAACTGTAATGTAATCCTTTTCTTTTTTGAATTATTTTATCGTATCATACTTATATTGTAAATATTGTAAAATTTTCCTTTTGTTAGTATTAATTGTTAGGCAAAATGCTTTAGGAAAACATGCAGATCCCTATCCAGAAGTTCTAAAGGTGCCTTTTTCAAGGCAAATCTGTCTTAGACAGGCCGAGGGGACTATGGGGCAGGACTGCATGTAATCCACTCAGGTTAATTTTATAGAAAAACTAAAAAAAAAAAAAAAAAAATGTATATATATTTTTTTTTGTTTGGGACAGAGCGGGCCTCGGAATTCCATCAAGTACGAGATAGCTTTTAGATCTTTCTTTCCCCTTACTTTACGACCTTCCTCACTGGCTTGTTTTTTTTTTTTTTTTTTTTTTTTTTCCCATCATATCATCACGCCGAGCTCTCTGAGCTCACTTCATTCAAGAAGACCGAATACTTGCTTGACTATGCAACATCTTCTCATGCTTTTACAACTTCAGGTGGAGGTAAGCGGTGGTCTAGATCACTGCAGGTACTCCCAAAGCTCCCGTGATGATGATGAAGAAGCAGTTCGTCGCCAAATGTGTTAACCCGCTGTTCTAGTAGAATAAACTGTACAAATAAACACGCCAATTTCGGGCCGATTGTAAACGGCACCCTTCTCTAAGGTAAGGAAGGAAAGTAGCAGTCGGACAGTCATTAGTGATTTGTGACAGCTGAAAAAAATATATTGACAAATAAATTATAATGAAAGAATATTAAGAAAAAAGTTAGATAGACTTGTTATTTTGTATATATATTTTTGAACAGTTATAAAAAAGCAAAAGAATTATTATTATTTTAATCGAGAAAAAAATTAGGTGGGACAGTGCCCCGCTGGCCCTCAATTACGAACCGCCACTGGCTGTAATATATATATGTGTGTTAATATATATGTATATATATAATACAATTTTTAAAATCAATTAAAAAAAAAAAAAAAAAAAAAAAAAAAAAAGAGAAAAAGTACGCAAAAGAAATTAATGAAATGAATTAATCGTTGCTAAAGAGTGCAACTTTACATTTTAAGGGATTTTTTTTTTTTTCTTTTCTTTATAAGAACAATTGGGGGGGGGGGGGGGAATTACATTACCCTCCGATATGGCATCAAACTAAAAATCAGTTAAAAATAAAATTGAACGAAAAAATGCGAAATATGTTTTGAAAAATGAATGTAGTAACCATTGATAAGAAACGCAAGACAAATTACCACATCTTTTTAGAGAAAAATAGGCTAAAATTTTGATGTCATCCTAAATTAAATTCTGTTTTGTACAGCAGTTTGTGTCTACTAGAGATATAAATTGGCTTCTTTTTTTTCTCATTCTTCTTCTTTTTTTTTTTTTTTTTTTTAAATCTTTGTAATAATGTTATTAAGTTTATTTCTTTTTAGTTCTTTAGTTCTTTTCTTTTTTTACTTTCTTCTATATGTAATATAGAGAAAGTATTGGATTCGCGAAAATTTTCGACCTCCGTTTTTTGACGGATCTACACGTTTTGGGATGTCCTGAACACGAATTGATAGTTTTTAAAAAATGTCTGTCTGTGTGTCTGTCTGTGTGTATCATTTTTTTGTGGACGCTGTATCTCACGAACCAATGAATGAAATTTACCCAAACTTGGTATTTAGTTGCACCCTGAAGTGAACTGGTGCCCATTAGATTTGGGGATCAATAGCTCAACAGGTGGCGCTGTGATCGCATTTTATGCAAATTTTTAACATGGCAGCATAGGACAAAATTCCGTATAAATGGGCATAATGAGAGTTATTTTAAACTTGTGATTGTAAAATTAATATGAATTATTGATAATAGTAGTAGTTAACTAGGAAAAAAAATTTGTGCATGGGGGGGTTTAATTTTGAAGATGGGTATCATTCGAAAGATCTCGTCAATACCTTTAAAACGAATGGTTGAACCATAAATCTGTGATAATTTAAAACAAAGTTATCGATTTTTTTTACTTTTAACAAAAAAAAAAAAAAAAAAAAAAAAAAAAAAAACAGAAAAAAAATCGTATTTTTTTTTTTTTTTTTAAACGAAATTTTACCAAACTTGGTATTTAGTTGGTCCCCGACATAAACTGGTGCTGATTATATTTGGGGATCAATAGCTCAACAGGAGGCGCTGTGATAGCATTTTTTTAACATGGCAGCATAGGACAAAATTCCGTATAAATTGGCATAATGAGAGTTATTTTAAACTTGTGATTGTAAAATTAATATGAATTATTGATAATAGTAGTAGTTAACTAGGAAAAAAAATTTGTGCATGGGGGGGGGGGGGCGTCGGTTCCCCCCCTGGGGGGGGTTAAATTTTGAAGATGGGTATCATTCGAAAGATCTCGTCAATACCTTTAAAACGAATGGTTGAACTATAAATCTGTGACAATTTAAAACAAAGTTATCGATTTTTTTTACTTTTAACCCCCCCCCCCCAAAAAAAAAAAAAAAAAAAAACTTAGAAAAAAATTCGCTTTTTTTTTTTTTTTTTTAAATATTGTTAGTGATTGAATATGTATTAATTTTTACAAAAAAAAAAAAACCTTAGAAAAAAAAAAATCGTATTTTTTTTTTTTTTTTTTTTTAAATATTGTTACTGATTCAATATGTATAGGAAAATATAGAAGAAAGTCTTGTGGTGGCCACAGCATACTAGTTCCTCTTTCCTCTTGTATGTGTGTATATATATATATGCCTATTTGTTTCGTACAAAATAGACAAATGAATACTTATTTTCCCTTTTCTTCCCCTTTTTTAGTTGACTTAAGTAAGAATAAACTAATTATAACATGTTAGTTCAGTAAGTGTAACTTATTACAATATCAAAATCTTATATTTGTTTATCCAAAGTTAAATCTGTGTAAGACATAATTTTAATTATTATTTCTTTAATGTGTAATTTATCTTTTATTATTATATTTTATTTAGAAAGTAAAATGCAGATAATTTTTTTAAATGTAAAATCTTTAGAAAAGTGAAAATTGTGATGTCACAAGTAGAGCAATATCGGAAACAGAAATAAAAACCTGGTGTGAAACAACCACACAACCCACTACTACACACATATTAAATGAATTTTCCAGTAAGAGAAACTTTATACATGTGTAAAGACATGTAAAACAGAGTTTACACAGCGAGTTAAAAAATAAAATAAAATAAATGATGATAGTTATTTTTTTTTAAACACCAATTTATGAGATCTAAAACTGAGCTATCTAATCAGAATGACTGTTAATTTTCCTGCAATAACAACATAATACATGAGAAAGGGTATCTAAAATGGATTTCTGTATTAATTTTTACATACATCACATATCAGTGATGCAGTTTTGAGGGTAATCAGAATTTTGATAGCCGCATACTGAGTCACCACCTGGATTGATGGTATGTTGTTACATTGGATACACGTCCCGGTCACCTCTTGTTTTCATTCCCGCCACTCTGAATACCAGCCATTACATTTCTGACGAGTTAAGGCCCATAGCTCTGCCCTATGTTCAAAGCCTCCGAAGCGCAACATTTAAGCAGGACAATGCACGACCGCAAGTTGTCCATATTGTCTGGACCTTCATTGATGCCGAATGTGTTCGACTGTTGCTCTGGCCAGCTCGTTCTCCTGAACTTGCACCAATGAAAATGACTGTTTAATCGTTGAAAAGCGACTGGCCCCCACCACTCACCAGTAACTTCGATCGATGAATTGTGGCATCGTGTTAAAACTTCATGAAGTGCTCACCCGTACATGTCATCCAATCGCTGTTCGATTCAATGCCTAGGCAGATATGAGCTATTATTGCTCACAGAGGTCGCTACTTTATGTACTGTTTTCTCAGTACATATTACTCCAAATTTCCGTAAATTTTAATCAATTGTTCTTCCTACTATAATGTATGTGTCCAACAAATTTCATTCCGTTATTATCATTACTTCTTGGTGTTGCATTTTCAATGTCGAGCAGTGTATTTATCTTATTCTAATCTATTAATTTATTTTATTGGGATCAATTTCGTAGTTTATTTTCATGCTACTATTTCCAATGCAACTTTCTTAAAAATGCATATTTATATGAAATATCGTCCCATTTTGCTAGGTTGATAAAATCTTAAATTTCGAATAACTTATGAAATTTTCCTATTAGAATATTTGTAGTCAATCATGTTCATACAAGTATCATAAATGTTATTTTGAAATTGTCTGATATATTTATGATCCTCAAAATGGACGTTTATACTCGATTTTGCCTTATTCTGCCATTTTAAGTAAATCGTAAATTCCAAATAACTTACGGATTTTTTAAATTGGAAAAATCATACTCTATGGTATTCATGTCAGTATCCTAAATAATATTTCGAAAGTGGTTTGACATCTTTACGAGGAAAATATCCCTCACGATTGACGTTTATTTGAAATTTTGCTCTATTCTGCCATGTTAAGAAATTCGTAATTTTCCAATAACTTACGAAATTTTTATATTGGAAAATTCATAGTCATTAATACTCATGCCAGTGACCTAAATAATACTTCAAAAGTAGTCTGACATCTTTACGATGAAAATATCTCTCAAAATTGACGTTTATGTGAAATTTTGCCCTATAATGCCATGTTAAGAAATTCGTAAATATCCAATAACTTGTGAAACTTTCAAAGTAGCATGTTTATAATTACTTATGTTCATTCCGGCATCAAAACTGATATTTTAAAACTGGTCTGACATTTTTACAGTAAAAAGTTTCCATTTAATGCACGTTTAAGTGAATTTTTGTCCTATTCTCACATGTTAAGAAAATCGTAAATTTCGAATAACTGCTGAAGTTTTTAAAATCGAATGTTGCAAATGAATAGGGTTCTTGCCAGTGTCGAAAGTAATATTTTAAAACTGATCTGACCTCTCTACGACAATTTGTTCTTGAGATATGGTGTACACAGACTAACAAACTAACGGACTATAACAGACACCCTACAGACAGACACCATAAAAATTTTGTCATTTTCGGATTCCTCACACCTGAAAACGTGTAAAAAAGTCAAAAAACCGAGGTCGAAAATTTTCACGATTACCTAAGTTCCCCATACCTATAATATGATGGGGAACTAAAAAGACCGAAGATGAATATTTTGAAGTGAACGAAAGTGTAAACAGAAAGAATGAACGGTTTACATCGCAGACTAAAATTCCCAGAAACAGAAAATTGGATGAAAAATTAGAGGAAAATTGTGGATGCTTTATGAGAGAAATGAAATTGACCTAGAAAATATAGGAAAAAATGATATAGAGCTGAAAAAAGAAAAGAATCTCGACTTGGATATATTGACAGAGCTGGTTGAAATAGTAAGAAGACTGAAAAGGAAATTTCTGACCGGAAAATATGAAACTTGTGAAAATGTTCCTGATTCCGGAAAACCTTACGCTGATGAAGAACCAGACTATATTGACAAGGATAAAAAGAAAATGAAAACTAAGAAAAGAAAAATTCTAGGAAGCAAACAGATGATGATGAGGAAAACGGGAAGAAGAGAACAGAGAAAGCCAGTTCCGGAGAACCTTCCCTTTTATTGTCTGTTGTTAGACCCTTAAAGAAAATGATCGACAGAGAAACTGTGAACGTGAATATGCCTGTTCTTCAGAAGCTGGAAAAGCGTTCCATCTGCAGAGTTAAGATGAAAGAAGATCCTGTGCCAGAAGTCAGTCCGGTAGCAACGATCAGCGAATGTGAACTGGTGAGAAGCCTTGAGTTGAAGACTTTCTGCAAGAATCGTTATTCCTTCGAACTGAGTGATCCTGGGACTATAACAAATGTTATGTCTACGTCTTGTGTACGAACTGTCCGACCCCCTGATCACCTCGGGGTGGTGTGATGCCTTAAGTTGAGTTCTGGTTCCCTCTGAACTCAAGGGGAGAGTGTCGTGAACAGATGCCCCTCTCTGTTAATAACCAGACGTGTGAATCATGAAAACTCTTGTGTGAACTTACTCTTTTATGATGACTAATCTTTTTTCTTATTTTTGTAGATTCTACTGTTGCTATGTGTTTTGGGCAGAACGATTTTAGAAATAAGACGGTGAGGACGGTTGTTATAGCGTCCGAGCCGAAATATAAATTTGATATGTGTGTTTAAGTTTTAATTAAAATAGAAAAAGACAACAAAGACTCCAGATTATTTTTACGAGTATTGTTTTACTTCATCTTCCATTTAAGCTCTGACAAACAGACAAATAATCGAAATGGAATTCTACCGGAAGAGAGTCTGCATCCGTCCCATCGAAAGAATCCAGGTAGGCCCATTTATATCTATTCATTCTCAATAAAAATGTTTGATTGCTGGAAATAAAATATGCCACTAGATAGGGCCTTACCAGTAATGTTAGAATTAAGGAAAATAATTAGATTGAAATTTTCCACAGGTATCTATCAAAAGAAATTATCAATGTCTTTAAAAGAAACGACTGAACCATTCATCTGTTATAAGTGAAAAAAAAAAAAAAAAAAAAAAAAAAATCAAATTAATTAATTAAAAAAATCGTTTTAATTATTATTATTATTATTTTTTTTTTAAAGACATACGATCAACTTTCTTTGGATATTTCGTGTTACGCTTCTATGAGAAAAAAAAAAAAAATTCTTCAATCAGCATGGAAGATAATTTAATAAATTATTTGTACTGAGTGAATTTTTGTATAGGAAAATATAGAAGAATGTTTTGTGATGGCCACAACCCATTAATTCATTATTGTTATTTATCAGGACAACTGGCCACTGTTTCTTGATTTGTCGAATAGGGCAAATTTGAAATAGTTTCATCTGGAAATATCGACTGAAGTTGTAGTAAAGTTGACAGTAGTTGAAAACTGACTATTTTCTAAATAATTGCTTTTTTATTTTATATAGCGGGAATTTAAAAAATAAAATAAAATAAAAATTCGTTTTTCGAAAGACATTGAGCATTGATTTATATCTTTGTTATTCTTCTATGCATATGCACATGGAGTGTTAACCTGATTAAATGATTAATTAAAAAAAAAAAAAAAAAAAAAAGACTTCTATAGGAAACTAAATTCTGCTTTTGCCAGAATTTGATCAAAATCGTTTGTTTTATCCTTGCGACTTATATATCAGAGGACCCTAAAATGATTTCAGTTTTATTTTTCATAAACCTCCACTTGCCCGTTTTAAACTACAGGCAAATGTCATTATAATTTTAACGAAAAGTAAGACTTAGTCACACAAAGTTTCACATAAATAGGTAGCATGGTGATATAAAAACAACCATTTTTTTTCGAATCAGTTACTTCTCAAAAATGTGAATGTTTTCATAACTATATATATATATATATATATATATTCCAATGGATGTATAAGAAAGTCATATGGTGCCTACATCAAATTTTTTATTTAAACTTAAGCCTTTTCTATTTATTTTATTATTTTTTTAATAGTTTTTTTTTTTAAGCCATTAGCGTTCATATATTATTTTAATTACACAAACACTTATATATATATACTTTATATATATACTTTATATGTACACTTATATATATACTTTATAAACACTTTGTATATATACAGTAGCCGTCGCTTTATAAAATCACACTTGTTTTCATCAAAATGATTTTATTAAGCGGCTGATTTTTATATCCGGAGAACATGCCAAGTACTCAATAAAAGAGTTCATTACCTAAATATGGAAAGAAAATCTTCTTCGTCATTCCATCTATCAACTAGCCATTTGTAGAAATGGAGTTTTTGCTACTTATCATTAATATAAAATTTTCAGCTTTTAAGGACAAAATTACGTAAAAGATGTAAATTTTCTTTGACCTGGCATTCTTGTACCTATCTAAAAGTGCTGCCTTGATGACGTCTGCTCTCCTTATTCCTTTTCGCTTCCTTCTCCTTATTCCTTTCGCCTCTTCAGTTTGGTACAATTTAGGCACTAATATCTTGTTTACATGAAGCAAACTGAGAAATTTCAAGTTTCGATGTCGCCTTCCTTTGAGTAGCCATTTGAAGAGAACTATCATACTTTACCAAAATTTTACGCTTTATCTTCAAAACAAAATCATAACTACGACACGTGGTGGGCGTGTTTTTCTTTTTTTTCCTTTTCTTTTTTTTAAGCGTGAAATTTTCCACAAAGAGTAATAATGTAATGGCTTGCAGTGTTTTGTTTCTCTTTTTCTTTTCAAAAATCCGGTGAGAAAATATAATTTGTTGTTTAGCTTACATACATGCACATGGTTATGTTTACTCTTGAAGAGATTTTCTTTTGAGTTTATTAACCGGCGATGCTGATTTTATTAAGCGGCGGTTTGTATAGATTTGATTCCGGACCCAGCAATTTGATCAGATTAAGCGGCTGATTTTATTAACCATAGATTTCATTTTGCTTTTTACAGCGGCTACTGTATATATAATATATATATAGAGAGAGAGAAAGAGAGTTTTAGTTAATTTAAAAAAAATTGTCTCTCTCACACACACATAAAGAGACACATAGACACACATTTTCTGAAAATGGTCGAATCGTGTTTTGTACCTCTCAAAACGTGTATTTTCATTGAAAACTGTGATTCATGCATTTTTACGAATCCAACATTTTCTTCTATTGAATATAGAATAAAGTAAAAATCAGATTACAACATTACAACATTTCCATTGCGCAATAAATTTTCGAAAAGTAAAAAGTATTTTATTTTTTTTTTCCTAAAAGGAACAACTCGTTCATTTATAGATCTGAGAAAAGAGCAGGTAACCCTGCCCCTGATACAAAGTGAGAATCTTTCTAGGGCGGAGTTTTATGAAAAAATGCGAAATTTTTAGCAAAAATTCATACTTTGCCCCATTGTTATTAATACGCATTTAAAATTAAACTTTTTTCGTGTGAATTAATAGTAAGCCCGATTATTTAGAAGATTTTTTAGCTTTTCAGCCTTTCGATATCATAATTTGTTAATTTCTTACGAGCTATAAATCTGTGAAAAAAAAATCAAAACAATTTTCGCATTTTTTAGCTTAAAAATAAAATATTAAAAAAAAAAAAAAATAATAATTTTTTGAAAGCGAAAAAATTTTTACTAGTTGTATATTTTTTGAATGTAAAAACAGAATATAAAAATATGTAATAGTTAACAAGTTATAAAGGGGCAAATTTTCCTATAGAAATATACGGGCTTTGGTTTCCGGCCACCAAGGCCGTATCCAGAAAAAAATTTCGGAGGGGGCCCAACTTTCACTCAGATGTCACATATGTACACCAAGAGCGTGTGCATTAAAGTTTGTCCCCCCCCCCAATCACCTTAACTTTAAAACAAATATAACTTATTGCCTTAAAATTCGTATCTAGGCATAGTAAAATGGTTATGCGCTATAAATAAGATTGGTTACAACGCCGCATGGCGGCAAATAATGGAATTAATATTCCTAAAATCTGAAATGGCAAGAAAAGTTTTAATAATAATATTAATTCTAAAAAGTGCCTTGGTCCTAAAACTGATGGAACTAGTCTTTTAAAATGCACAAGTCTCTGCTAGAGAGTTCTTTAATCCGTGACAGACGGAGAAAATCCCCAAAAACTGGACTCACGGTAGTCCGGTTAGTAAGGAGTCGAGCTCGTAAATGAAGGATTGAGCGATCGATGCTGAAGCCATCCAAAGACTGTCGTGTAGATTAATGGTATCTGGTGCACATAAAATCCGTTGTGTCCTCCATGTTTTGTAAATGTAATAGACCCATATGGTGGCTTTTTCCGCATGTGGGTTTGACACTTCGGTTTCTTTTTGGAAAACAAGAAAAACTGATATGGAATTTCTTGGACAGAACCTGTTGACTGCATGTACCCAAGAGTCTGGTCCAGTCAAAGCCCAGTCTGGTTTGGGAATCTGGACATTCGTTAGAAAATCTGCCTCGCTGCAAATATGAATACTGAATGCTATACTCTATGATGTGATTACTGGTATTTTTGCTTTAAGTAGGATTAGATAGTACCATCTTTCATCACACGTCTTTCTGTAAAGTAACTTTACATTGGCTGTTTTCTTTTGTTAAAATTTATACTCTATGGAAGGTATACTACGTGCATACCTAACAAAACTAGAAGTTCCATATGCAACTGTGATCTTTGTTAATGAGGAATCTTTTGTCTCACATGGAATTAAAATGCTATTTCTGGCAAGAGAAGTGTTTAAAAGAAAGGAGACACATTACAGTGTTCAACAGTAAGTACCATGAAGATCTCTTTTTAGTGTTTTTTACAAAGAGCTAATATGCATTTCAGTAATTTGGACTTTACAAGACAGAAAATTGCTAATAAATAAGGTTTCACAAGCAAACAAACTAACAACAAAAAAGGATATTGTAGAGAAAAAATTCATTTTTTTACAATTTTTTTTCTGGTCAGTAGAACATGAAAAAAATTGTCTCAGACAATTTCGGGGGGGGGGGGGGCTCGAGCCCCCAGAGCCCCCCCTCTCGGCCACAGTAAGTGGAGAGTCCACTTAAGTAAATATTTATCGATTCATGATCATTAGCGATCAAACTAAAGAAAAAGAAAAATATGGATGTGTGCTTCAATAATTTTGCTGCCGACTGTATAATTTCTCTGCCACTAGCAGCCAAACCCCATATTATTCTAAACAGCAATTCGTTATGATAATTACCTCTGTTTTTTATTATTATTATTATTATTATTATTCTGTTTACTTTCAGAAAATTCACAATTGTTAAATTTGTTCTTGTTTTTCAAAAACAGTTTTTTTTTTATGTTTTATTTTGAAATTGAAAAAAAAAAAAAATAAAAAAAGAGAAACAAAAAAAAACTTTGATCATTTTTTTTTTTCACTTTGTAACTTCAGTATGAAGTATTAAATATTAAATAAATTTTGGGAAAAACGAAGGCAAATTTAATTTTTCTAGAATTTTTTTGATAATAAAAACAGAATTAAAAAAAAAAAAAAAATCATTAATTCTCATAAAAATTTTCCCTATATAATAAAATGGGGTTTATCTGTTGGCAGTGATATGTGAGGGTCTCTGACAGCTATAGAACGTTCACAGACACTTTTTTTTATATAAATTATTTAACCATTATACATGCAAAACAGCCATTAAAAATTACAACTTTCTAGCTTTGTATATGTTTAATAAACCGTTAAATCATAATTTCTGTGTTTTGTTTATTGCTTTCTTTTTGAATTGAATAATTATTCATACTTTTCTTTGAATAGTTTTGTTTACTTGTAGCTTTTAATGTATTTAGTTTTATTATAAAAAACCTTCGAAATTTAAAAGATTGAAAATTTTCCGGAAAACCCACATCCCTACCCACAATCAATAGACATTAAAAAATATGGTAGCTTGGCAACAAAAATCATTCTTGTGCTAGATTCAAATGTTTTAACTGTTTGTCATTTTCATTATTCATTCATTATGGTTTCTAAAACAATTTTTAGAAGTAGTTTTTTTTATTTCAAATGTGAAATAAAGAATTTTTTTTGTTTGAATTTGTAGCGTGTATTGTAGTTATGTGTGTTTAATAATTGTGAATAAAATAATTAGATAGCAAGCAGATGTAGGTTTAACTGATAAAAATAATAATAAAAATAATAATAATAATAATACTTTTGTGAAAAAATTATTATGGTTTAAAACTTTCCACTTTAGCATCGCTCTGTATACTGTATAAGTGTAATGTTAATAGTGTTTCATTGAAACAAGTGCAGGAAATCATTTGAAATGATACTTGAAAACATGGAAAAATGTAAAAAGATCATTTTTATAAAACGGAATTTTATCAATTTGATTTTTATTAAGGGGCCTGTTTTATAGATTTGAATTTTGTAATTGGGCAGCAAAAGAACCTCGATTTTGCCTGGATCGCCACCTGTTTAAACAAATGTTGTTGGTTTGTTTTGCATTTTCCTTAGCATTTTATTAATGTAATGTGGGATCCGGACATAATATCGTGGGACAAAATCTTGCGTCGACTAAAAAAGAAATAATGTGATCTCTGGTGGGGGCATAGGGCCTTATAAATGTAAATATTTATATCATAGAGTGGAATTTCATTATTTTATCATTTGCTTTTCACCATTTAAAATACATTTTAAAAATATTATACATCACAGCCGACAAAGATGAACACTGTTTACAAATCTCAATTAAAAATTATAAAATTAATAAAGACGATTGAATTCATTATGACTCTTGACAAAAGATAATAAAGATAGTCTTTAAACTCTTTTAATCAAAATCCATAACAATTTTTGTGATGGGTTTTTCTGTATATCAGTGGTGTCTGATTAAGGTAAATGCATGTGCTGACATGAAATTTTATATAACATTACCAATAGTTACCCACTCATTCAAATAAAATATGTCATTTTATTTGTATGTGAACACAAATCACATTTTTGCTTTCCATACATTTATGTAGGCGACATTTTGTCCCAACCCGGGTCTTAATTTTGCTTGGATCGTCACCTGTTTAAACAAATGTTGTTGGTTTGCTTTGCTTTTTCCATAGCATTTTATTAATGTAATACGTGTAACATTAAAATTTTTTAGTGTGTGTTATATGTTACTTCTGAACTGAGTGATTTATCTTGTTTGAAAATGTAAGTTGAAGCTAGTAATATTTGCTTATTTTGCATTTTTTCATCCATTTTATTTAATATCCTGAATGAGCATAGACGTTTATATGTTACACAATGTGTTGATTTTTCTTTATTTGTTTATCATATTAAAAATTTTTACATGACAAAAATATTTTTATATTTAAATTTATCTATTTTAATTTTAGATTCCTTTATTGAGTGCCAAGATTAGTTCTGTTTGTTGTAAGAAAGGTGTATCGAAAAGGAAAAAAAAAAAAAAAAATGTGAATTTTATAAACTTGTTTTTAAATTTTTAATTCATTTATGAAATTATTAGATTGTTTTTGTCTGTAGTCATATGCAATTTGCATATATTATTATATATATGTGTGTATGTGTAATTTTTAATTCTAGTTTTCTGGAAATGAACTATGTTTTATTTTTCAATTTAAATAAAGAAAGTAAATTTCATTTAAGATTTTTTTTTTTTACTTAGCACAGTTTTTGAAATAACACACAATAGTTCATGATACTGCGTTAAATTTGAAAAAAGAGAGTTTTCAACATTTGGGCTAAGCAACATTAGCAGGTTTAATTTTCAGGTGCTACTCCCTGAATTTAGTGTTTTTGAACATTTTGCAATCACTAAATTTCATGTTTAAATTTCCAATAATGCATTAAAGAACTTTCTGAAAAAAAAAAAAAAAATCTTATTTATTAATTTGTGATTTACATTTCATTATTAAATTAAAATTGTTTGGCTTTATCTGTGAAAAAAAGTTTAATAATGAAGAAAATACAATTAAATAACTATAGCGACAGATTAATGGAACTAAAATTTATTTGTCTTGTGTAAAATGAGCCTGTAATTATGAAAACACAACAGATCAATTAAACCAGAATTTATGTATGATTTACAATTCTTTTTGGACCATCTATAGCTCCACACCAATAATTTCTGCAACGGCTTTTTTGGTTCCTTCCAAATGTAGATCCTTTACTCAGTCGGCCTTTGATTGATGCAGCAATCATAGGATTAGACATGACATTCTGAAGAACCCTACAGTAGAAGGAAACATAATTAGCTTAATAAAATACATTATGAATCTAAGTACTTTTTATGACTCTCTAAGCCAATCATTAATACTAATCATATACAGGGGTGGCACCAGTTAGCCCCCCGTCGGGGAGTCTGTGACCCTCCATCGGGGCATACTCCTAAAATCTCTCGTGTGTGTGTGGGGGGGGGGGGGGATACAAAATTTTCAGTTTTACTACTTTTGGCAGCATTTTTTTTTTTCCTTGTACAAATTTGGAGCATTCCAGTTTTTCCATTCTATATTCAATAGAAGAAAATATTGGATTCGTAAAAATTTTCAGCTTCCAGTTTTCCATGAATGTACATGTTTTGAGAGGTTCAGAACATGTTTTGACCACGATATTTTTAGAAAATGTCTGTCTGTGGCATGATGATCTCCAAAATATATTCATATTCTTTCCATATTCATGGAAAACTGGAAGCTGAAAATTTTTACGAATCCAATACTTTCCTACTAAATATAGAATGGAAAAACTGTAATGCTCCAAACATAGAAAAACTGAAAATTTTGTATTTTTTTCCCCGAAATATTTTAGGAGTATGCCCCGATGGGGGGGGGGGGGCGGGTCACAGACTCCTCGACGGGGGGGGGGGGGCTGTGCTCCCCGGTCCCCTAGCTGGCGCCACCCCTGGTCACTACTGATCATATATAATATACTACATAGAAAAAAAGAATATATTTTTTTGCATTTGTATAATTTGTGTTAATTTCGTTATGTTTCATGCAGTTTACTGGCATTAAAATATGTTTAAAACAAATACCTATCTTAAACATAATATATCAGAATTCTTTTGTGAATCCTTGTTCACAAATTAATCATGTTATTTATATAATTTTCAATAGAATACACAGGGTGGCTGCTAGTCAGGGAATTTTGACAAATTTTGTGGAATTAAGCCATATTTAAAAGCTCATTAATGTAAATTGCTAAATTATTTGCTAAATTTCGGAAATTTTTTTGGGGAAAAAACTGCATAAGTCGGGTAAAATGGTGAAAAATAGTCATGGAAAAGTCAGGGAATTAGGAAAAGTTCTGATGTTAGTCACCCTGATACATGCAATAATAGTACATCAGTTTTAAGACATTCAAAAATAGTTGCTGAAATGAGAGATCTTAAACAGACAGATTAATCGAATTAATAAAAACTCAATTTTCTTGAAAAATGTGTCCATTTCAGTGCAAGTAATAGTTCGTAGGTATTTCTCCGAACTATTGTGTGAAAAATATCCTTTTCTTTGGTGATATTTTAAATTTGATAGTGATAGTATCTGAAGAACAGAAATAATAATAATATTAGCTTAAAAAATTCTTCAGATTTTTCTGATTTATTTAACATAAATAGAATTATTTTCTGATGACTACTAGAAATGACTTAAAATATTTTTTAAACTTTACTGAAGTTTTTCTTTTTCTTATTTTCTTTCGTTTTGTTTCTCTCTCTCTCTCTCTCTCCTGTAAAACATGCTGTTTGGAACTTGGAAAAAGTTTTTGCTTAAACTATAAAACCAATTCGACTGACTTTTTTTTTTCTCTTACTCATATATACAGTAGAGAAAGTATTGTTTTAGGGTCAATTTTTCAAAGTTGGACTTTTTGTTAAATTTACAGATTTTGAGATGTCCTGAAAACCGCAAAACTTGTTTTTACTGGTTGGTCTGTGTGTGTGTGTGTTATCAGCAGATCTCAAGAACAAACAGTAGCAGGAAGTCCAAATTCGGTATTCTTATTCTATATCATTCTATATTAAACTTTTTGCTGAGATTAATTTCACTGAGGATTCGGAATCTTATGGAATTGCATAAAAACTAAATATGAAATTGACCCCAATAGAATTAATTAACAAATTTTGATACGGTAAATGTATCAAACTGAACAGTGGGTAGGGCAGCCTATTAGGTGGAGCATTTATGTCTTGCACCATGTTGACGATTGATCAAATTCATTTCTTTTAACATTAATGTAGTATGCCCTGTAGTAGAATTTTATGAGAACAAGTATATGATGGGGAAACTAAGCAGAATCTATATATGCCAATTACAGGGATGGAACACGGGCGCAGAATTCATACCACTACGAAAGTAAGAAAATTGTCTACCTCTTAAATCAACGATATTATAGGTATGGAAATTTCTTAAACTGATTCCGGTGTGAATTCTGCGCCCGTGTTCCATCCCTGCAATTAGTTTAATCTTAAACATTTACTATAAATTGCTATAATTTTATAAATTCACTTGAAAATTTCAAGAGATTCAATTTCAAGAATTACAAAATTTAAACTTTTATAAGGCTTCTCAGTACAAAAAAAAAAAAAAAAAAAAAAAAAAAAAAATCCAGTTTGTGCCTCATATCTTAATAAGGCCATATACATAATTCCATCATTATACATATCATTAAAAATCTCCAAAATATGACAAGATAAAATGTATACATAGTATACATATATACATGGTCTGTCCCGAAAGTAATGCGCCCCATTTTCTTCTGCCACGCCTATCCGTCGCACAGGGTTGCCGCTTGCTCGGATGGGTGGGTGGAGTCTTGGGAACACAGTGCCACCAGCGCCAGTCGGCTCCGAGGTCCTGTGGAGTCACAGTGCCTATTTCAGTGAACCCTTGTGTGAGTGCTCAGTCGAAATCAAGATGGAATAAACTCTCGAGCAGAATTGTTGTAGTGTTGTGAGGACAATCCGACTGTTTTGGACAATGTGGTAAGTGATGACGAATCTTTTACCTTCTTGTATGACCCAGAAACAAAAAGACAAAGTGCAGAGTGGAACACGACGTCATCCCCATGCATGAAAAAAAAAAAAAAAAAAGGGCAAGAATGAGCAAAGCGATGCTCATTGTTTTTTTTTTTTTTTTTTTTTTTTTTTTTTTTTATCCAAGGGAGTGGTCCATTTTGAATTTGTTCCACCTGGCCAACCAGTCAGCGCCAAATTTTACGTCGAAGTACTGAAAAGGCTAAAGCAACGGGTCAACTGCGTCAGGCGTGAGATCAAGAATTCCTGGAAGCTGCACCATGACAATGCTCCCAGCGTCTCAACGCTCCCCCAGCTGCCTTACAGTCCTGATTTGGCCCCATCCGACTTCTTTTTGTTCCCGAAGATTACAAAATTCCTCAAAGGACAGCATTTGGGGACCCTGTAGAACATCAAGGTGGCTACGACGAGGTTACCAAAGGACATGTCTGTGACGTACAGCCAGGACGCATATAAAGCATGGAAATCGCGTCCGAACAAGTGTGTTGAAGCAGGAGTTATGTATTTCGAAGAATATTAAGTAAGTGTACGAATCGGTTCAATAAATTTCTTAAAATAAAAATGGGCGCATTACTTTCGGGAAAGACTATGTATATTTAAACCATTTTCCTATGTTTTGTCCTACGCTCTCGGCCATCAACAAATTTGTGTAAACATAGCTATAGGAGGACTTTCTATAATACAACCTTAAAATTCTGTACAGAATCATCGAAACCCCAGAAATTTTTGATCAGTTTGATAAAATTTTGCATCCCCTCCCTTCCCAAACATTTTTGTAATACAATATGTATGTCTAAGATCAATATTTAAAAGATTAAAGCCGAGGATATAATTTTGTTATACACCTTGTATATTCCTATAAGAAAAGAATAAATATAGGAAGATTTGAAAAAATAAGCTTCTAATAAATTTTTATACTTACATTTTAGCAATGCGCCTTTCAGCAGGATCCATAATTGAAGTTTCATCAGTATATTCACAGGCTATTCTTTCAAGGCACTTATTTCTTCTTTCTGTATATTTTTGGCAACTAAGAAATGCTTCTCCCATTTCTTCAGCAAAATCTGTTGATCCTGTCTTAGCAATGAAATCTTGAATAGCTAAGAATAGTTGAAGTCTTTTTTCCAGTTCTGCCATTTGTCTGGGATCTCGAACCGTCCTTTTTTTTCGTTTCCCAGAACTGCCAGCTACTGAAGTCACCGATGTCAATGCACCATTAGTAATCCATGGTATCATAGCTTGTGTTGCTAAAAGAGGTCCAAATACAGCAAGAAGGATTAATGGCGCCATGAGAATAAACAAGGCTTTTGCTTCTTTGCCTTTCTTTACAGCTTGCCCTATATGCACTAAACCCCCTGCTCCAGATCCGAAATTTAGTCCCCCAGGGAATGTATTCCATCCTCCATAATTCTGATCATCTACATAGTCATGTTTTTTCAGAGGCAATACGTCATGATCTGGTATAGAATGCATAGTCATGTGGTCCTGATAAATGGAAGCTCTATGATCGTAACTATCTTCAGATTGTTGGTCTTGGTACATTGGTATTTTGTGATTTGATTCTAAAGCTGTCAAATATGGATTCCTTATACGAGGATTTATTTGTCTGTTTTCTGTGTAATAGCTTGCTAAACGGTCTTTGATATTGGGTATATAATCGGATGATAGATACCGAGTAATTACTGGAACTGAAGCATCATTAATCCAAGCTCTAAGATATTCATTTGATGAATTAGTATTATGAAGGATGTGTGAATTTGTATCTGCAAAGAAAAAATTAGAAATCTATAATATAATTACAGTATCTATAAAGGAAAAACTAATGATAAAAATCTATTATATGTCAGTCATAAGCAATACACCTGTAGAGATGGTTGATAAGATATAAGGATAGGAAATAAGATGTATTAATCATAAGACCATGCAATTTATAGGACTCTGATTTACATATTTCTCGCTACTCGTCCATGCAGCACCCTCTATCAACGAAACAATTATCTATTTTTTTTCTGTAAAAAAAAAAAAAAAAAAAAAAAAAAAAAAAAAATCTCCCTACACGAGAATAACTTTTTCAGAAACTGCATTCAATTCTACCAATTCATTCGATTTTTATGAGTTTAATGTCTGCATACTTCTCCGACACCCATTACGTTAGTCTTGTTTAATTGGTAATCCTTTACCACACAGAATATCTGCGTGATAGTACCCTAATATGATTTTCAGAAAAATCTGACAAATAAAATCACTGGAATTATTATTATTATTATTATTATTTTAATAAAAAAGATTTAAATCTTTGACATTTGCATTATAATTTTAATTTTAGAAGATAATCTTTTCCACTGCTAAGTAAAAAATTCTTAGAATAAAAATATTATATTAAAAATCAATTGTTTCCTAAAATTTGATTGGGGGAATTAAAAGAAAAAATGTTCATTCTATTCCTAATGAATAAAAAATCTAAAGAAAAAAAACATAGATGGAGCCACTGCAGTACTGCCGTATAGCCACCATTAAATGCAAGGCTAACAGGTTTTTAATTCTTCCAAATATACATCTAAATATGAGATTTTGAGCATAGGTTTCAAAACAAAAATTTAATACATTGGATTAAATTTTTGTAACTGAAAGTGCTATTTTTCAAAGCACTTATAATCGCTTTGTTTCTTCTCTAACAGCCGAATTTATGCTTTGGGTCTGGATTGACGAATCAGATAACATCATACGTCACTATTGTATCATTTCAACAAAATTTAATCGTAACTGTTATACGTTAGAGAAATATCATATAGATAGTATAACGTCATTCAAACACACTTTAATTATATAAAAAAGAGTGTAACTTGTGTTACACTTTAAATATAAATATAAGTGCCTATAAATTTAAATCATTATTATTATTATTTTTTTTTCCATGCATTCCTCTAAAAAAATCATAAATGTTAGTCAGTTTTAGGAAGAAATTACAGAACAATGCACTTAAATATAGTGTGAATGAAAATAAATGAAAACTTTGTAACTTAACATTATAAATTATAAAAACTATTGGGAATGCTTTGCTTTGGCATATTGTTTTGAATGATGGTGAATGTAAACTTTGCAATCTATAAATTGCAGAAACATGCGACTTATAGTAGGTGCAATAACGCCCAAAGAAGCGGTAAATTATTGAAAATGCTCTGAAATACTGATGATAAATGAAAGTAAATAAAAACTTTGTAAGCAAACACAATATATTGCAGAAAAACGCGACTACTGGTATTAAATGAAGATGAATGAAACTTTGTAAGCTAACACCATAAATTGCAGAAAAACGTGATTGATTGGTGTGAGAATCCCCCCCCCCCCCCAAAAAAAAAAAAAAAAAAAAAAAAAAGCAATAAATTATTGAAAAAACTTTGAAATACTGTATTGAATGGATGGGAATGAAAACATTGTAAGCTAATATCATAAACTGCAAAAAGTAGAAAACGCGACTATTTGGTGCAAAAATCCCCCCCCCCACCTCCGGAAAAAAAAAAAAAAGAAAACAGTAAATTTTTGAAAATGCTCCGAAAAGCTGGTATTGAATAAATATGAATGAAAACTTTGTAAACTAACACCATAAATTGCAGAAAAACGTGACTGCTTGGTGCGAGAATTCCCCTCCCCCTCCGAAAAAAAAAAAAAAAAAAAAAAAAAAAAAGCAATAAATTGTTGAAAGAGCTCCGAAATGCTGTATTGAATGGAGGTGAATGAAAACTTTGGAAGCTAACACTATAAATTCCAAAAGATAAAAAAAAAAAAAAAAAAAAAAAAAAAAACGCGACTACTTAGTGCATACTCCTCCCCGCCGGAAAAAAAAAAAAAGTAATTGTTGAAAACGCTCCAAAATACTGGTATTGAATGAAAACTTTGTAAGTTAACACCATAATAAATTGTAAAATCACATTCTTTTGCAATGGGTGGTGTTTTGCTTACAGAGTTTTCCCTCATCTCTATTTAGAATGGGAATAATCATAACTATATAAAATCATCATAACATATAAATAAGTTTAGTTATGTTTGTAATAAATTAACATGCCCAAAATTCTTACTAAAGCAAAAATACATTGAAGTGTGCATACTTTTGTAAATAAGCACAATGAATTGGAAAAACTGACAGCTATTGTTTAGAGAAGAAATGTTGAAACATAATCCTTTATCGTACGAAAACAATTCTTCAGACGTGCTTTTTGTATAATTTGTTACGTTTTCGTACGGTATTTATTCATCGTAATGCATCTTATTAGTTTCTATATCATCCAATAGACAACATGCAACAAATCATTTTTTCTAAGAGGTGCGAGTTTATAAGGGGTTTTCGTAAAATTATTTTCACAATGTGGGGTTGAAGAAATTGGATCTCCAAATTGAATACAAAGCATGCGGAAAACCCTAAATGGGCTTGTAATTTTTAGGCAATATGCTGAAATATAGTTCATTCTTTTGACGATTTATTTAATTATTTTTTTTATTGTATTGCAGTAAAAAAATATTTACTAGAAGTAATACTCACATGTTAGCCTTAATAATATATCCCATTTCGGCAAGAAAAGTGATACAACTTAAGAATGCAGTATTTCGAAAAAAAATAAATTTAAAGATAACAATAAAACATTAACATAAAACTAACGCAACTGTCTCTCAGGCTTTCAAGATAGAGATGTGATGCATTTTATGTACGTTGAGGCCCTTCATGCACATTTTTCAATAACATAAATTGAAAATTGTCATTTCTTGAGCCGTGTCACTTTTTTTTGCCGGTTTTCGATTTGTAAATGTCATAGAAATGCATATATATTTATGAAGTTAGAACTGAGACAAACATACAAGCAGTAGACAAATTGGAGTTATAAACAGTTTTAACATTCTTGGAAAGTGTGGCATCAACTTATATTAAATTAGAATAGAGATCTGCATAAAATATTTAAAAATAAAATGAAATTTTTCTATGAAATGTAAAATTTACAAGACAGACAGTGTACATAAAATCTCCAAGTACAGAGGGTGATAAAATTAATTATAAAAGTTTTTTTATTTCTATTTTGTAAGGAAACAGTGAATGGAAAATCCTTAAACTTCAGACATGCAAAAAACATGTGACTGGGGAACCAGAAATAAATTGAAGAAAAATACTATGGATTGCTTCTATATCATAAAAAGCTATAAATGACTTGTAACATTAACATATCATTTCACTTATTATTTACAATATTTGTATGCTGTTTTTAGTACTAGCTTGAATATTTAAACATGCATAATGTTTTTTTCTCAAATTCGTTTATAATTATTATTTTCATTTTTATTTATTTATTGCAAATTTTTCGCTTTTAAAAAGAATGGGTTTCAAAATAATTTTTACAAAACTTACAGAAAACATTACAAAACATAAGAGAAATATTTTGCTGAAACATATAATGCAATGCACAGTGGCGTACCAAGGGTGGGGCGGAGGGGGCGGTTCGCGCCCGGCCTCATATCATGAGGGGATCTTCGAACAAACTTAACCTTTAAGTGTATATACATATGGTGAAGTTGTGCCATTATCAGAGCCTGATTAAGGGGGAAGCACACATTATCTCAGCTCTCACCGGAATACTTTTACAATTATTTTTTACTTCATGTCATAGAAATTCCACGCTTTGACGAGGAAATATTTTTTATAAAAAATGAACTGTGTAAAACAATCCAATTTACTCACCGTTATTAGACACCAGAATTCTTTTAAAATAATTTTTAATGAGAATTTTCTGTTTATTATAGGAGGAGAGTATTTGTTAAAAAATAACGGTGTAAGTATAAATAATGTGTACTTCCCCCTTAATCAGGCTCTGGCCATTATTTTAATCTGAAAAATTCTCAGCAGTTCTTTAAGCCGTAGGTTCTTGTCTAAAGAGCCCTAATGTACAGATAATATGACCATAGATCGACAACTCCAAATATATATATATAATTTATATAAAGCCTAATTAAGGAAGCACAAGTGCTTCCAATGCCCTTGGTCTTCTTGTTGGGTGTCTGGCTTCTGAATCAATCTTAAAATTTATTTCATTGCCATTTTATAGTAATAAATTTGTTTAAGAAGCACGACGGGGGGCCTCTAAATAACAGGGGCTCCAAATAGGGGGCCCCCAGTGAAGTTTTCGCCCTGGGCCTCGAGACCATTAGGTCTGCCACAAGAGTAATTTGTAGTAAATGATTTTTTATAGTGTTTTTATGTAGCATTTTTTTTTATTACATAGGTTGAAACCTAGACATACAGGGCAAATCATACCAAAAATTTATTTGAATACAATAATGATAATAAATCGTCAAAAAAATGAACTAGATTTCAGATATTGCAAGAAAAATGTTTAGAAATTTCAAATCCATAAATGTTTTTCCACATGTCTCGTATTCAATTTTGGGATTCAATTTTATTCAATCCACGTTGTAAAAATAATTTTATGAAAAACGACTTATGAGCTTGCACTCCTGAGAAAAAATAAATAAAATTCAGCTTATTCTTTTGATGATAATTTTCTTCATTTGTATTCTATTCAACTGACCTTTTGACACAAGTTGCCCTATATATAGCTTTCAATCTATGTAATGATTAAAAAAAAGAAAAGCATTCTGCCTTTTGTCCATAAGCATAAAAAAAAAAAATAAAAAAAAAAATCTGGAGTGACTCCACTCGACTTTCCGAACATTGAATAATCAACGGTTTTGTAGATAAAGTAAAGTAAGGGGAGCTGTTAAACAAAAGAGAGAAAATGATAATAGGGTGTTTGAGTATTTTTAACCGACTTCAAAAAAAGAAGGAAGGTTCTCAATTCAAACCGTATGTTTTTTTTATGTTTGTTAGCTCATAACTTCTGAACGGATGCTCCGATTTTGATACTTTTTGTTTTGTTGAAAAGGCCTTGGTCTACAATGGGTCCCATTGTAATATCTTTACGATCTAAAGAAAATACAGGGTGCCCAAAAAAATCAGTCCCAACTCCTTTAACTGCTAAACGACTGCAGCTATAGTGATAAAAATGGTATGTAAGTATAGAAAACTGGCCATGCTGTACAAGGTTAAACCGCTTGCAGCGCCACCTGGTGGAAAATAGCGGAGTTAGTGTTCCTATCTCGAAAACGGTTCTACAGAAAAAGTAAATTACAAAGCTGAAGGGTATCACCGATTAAGTACAAAAAGATAGTTTAGACATTCATACTAACGTTCCTATCTCGGAAACGGTTCAAGACAGGGGGGAAAATTTAATTATAAAATTGCAGAGCATCATCGATTTAGTACGAATAGATAGTTTTGACATTGATGCTAAAAATACAAGGCTAAAAACGTGCATTTTTTTGTTCGCAATTTCTTACACTACGCATACTTGAGCTACATTGCTCACGTTGCAGCATAGCTGCTGAGACATACGCTATATAGTTCAAAATGCGGTTACTTGATATTTTTTGTTTTGTTGTAGAGATCTTGGTCTGAAGTAGGTCCCATTATAACTTCTTTACAATCTAAAGAAAATAAAGCACCATCTGGTGAAAAACAGCGGAATTAGCGCTCCTATCTCAAAAACGATTCAAGGTGGGAAAAAAGTTAATTACGAAGTTGTAGAGCATCTTCGATTTACTACGAAAAGACATCATTGCTAAAAATAGAACGCTTAAAACGTGCAGTTGTTTGTTCGCAATTTCCTACATTGGGCACACTTGAACTACGTTGCACGCTTTGCAGCGTAGCGGATGACACGTATACTCTGTGGTACAAAGTACTGTTACTGTAAGCGGTCACATCGATTAGCGCAAAGTCGTTTTCAACCAACTTCAGAAAGGAGGGTGTTCTTAATTCAAGCTATGTGTTGTTGTTGGTGTTTGTAAGCTTATAACTTCGTAAGATATGCTCTAATTAACCGACTTCAAAAAGGAGGAGGTTCTCAATTCAAAGCGTATGTTTTTGTTTTTGTTTTTGTTTGTTAGCTCATAACTTCTGAACAGATGATCCGATTTTGATACTTTTTGTTCTATTGTAAAGGTCTTGGTCTGAAATAAATCCCATTGTAAAATCTTTACGATCAAAAGAAAATACAGGGTGCCCAAAAATGTCAGTCCCGACTCTTTTAACTGCTGAACAGCTGCAGCTATAGTTATAAAAGTGGTATGTAGGCATAGTAAAGTGGACATGTGCTACGCTATTCAACCGCCTAAAGCGCCACCTGGTGGAAAAGAGTGGAGTTAGCGATCCTATCTCGGAAACGTTTCAAGACAGGGGAAAAAAATAATTATAAAATTGCAGAGCATCATCGATGTAGTACGCAAAGATAGTTTAGAAATTAATGCTAAAAACCGAACGCTTAAAACGTGCATTTGTTTGTTCACAATTTTCTATTTTGTGCACACTTGAATGACATTGCATATGTTGTAGCGTAGCGGGTGACATTTATGCTATGTAAAATTCAAAGTATGGTTATTGTAAGCGGTCACATCGATTAACGCATAGACGTTTTAAACCGACTTCATAAAGGAAGAGGTTCTCAATGCAAACCATGTTTCTCTTTGTTGTTGTTGAAATTTGTTAAATTATAACTTCGTAAGATATGATTCAATTTTAATACTTTTTTTGTTGTCGTAATGATCTTGGCCTGAAATAGGTTTCATTATGATTTTATTAAGATATAAACAAATTATAGGATACTCACAAAAATCTGTTCTCACTCTAACTGCTGAACACATGCAGCTACAATGGTAAAAGCACTATGTAAGTATCGATGTTGAAACTTCTGACCGTCAGCTGCAATGCATATTTTGCTCTTTATTTGAACTTTATGCTGCGCAATTTCCAGCGCAGCGGGTGACACGTTTTCACTGTAAAGTACAATATATATGCCTAACAGAATTTCCGGTTACGAATACAGCGTATCCGTCCTTTACATTTCTAAAGACTTTTTAATTTAACGTATGTTCGTTCAATAGATAGTTTTTTGCTCATATCCGATAAAGGCAAGAAAAGTAAAACAACTTAAAAATGCAGCATTTGAGAAAAATCAACTTAAAAATAACTTGACTATAATAAAACTGGCACAACTGTCTCTCGAGTGGATAACTTTCTAGATGGAGATGTAACTTTTTTTTTCACATTAGGTGCATTTCATGTATTTTTCAGTGACATAAACCATTTTTTGAGTAATGTCACTTTTCTTGGAACTTATGATTTGTGAAACTTCCGTCGAACGTCTTCTCATGCTCTGCTATATAAATAAGTTTTCACTGAAAAGAGAGAAATAAAATCTTTTTGTAAAAAAATAGAACCGACTCCAAAAAGGAACTACTATTCAAACAACTAAAAATGAAAGAAAATTCGCAGAAAATGGAACTGTAAATTGCGCCTAAAAGTATAAAATAATTTCCTTCGCCAAACAACCTATAACACTACAATTAATCATAACTTTTGAAGTCGGCGCAAAATTAAATAAAAATTGATACCTTTGTTCAATACAAAAATCAAATGCTATTCAAAATACACATGCATCTCACATTGTTACCTGCAAAACGCAACCGAGAACTAATTTGATTCAAGAAAACAAATAAGATTTCGTAAGCAGCAAAAGTTGGCGAAGATGCTGGTATCTATCTGACGTCCTTGGTGAAAGAAAAATCGCAAAATTATCAGGCAAACATATTTAATTTCTTTGGGATATCATGATTATTTTCATAAGGTATATCAAGAGATAAATCAAGAATATGAAACAACACATCATACAATATATATTATGAAAATATACATCTTGCGTGTATATTTTTGCCTTACGTTTTGATCCCCAAATCCAAAAGCCATCAAGGATGATAGTTATCAAAGTTATACCCAATTTGCAAAGGAAACTCTAACTTCATAGAAACATAAATACCGCATTGTGAAGAATGTTCACTGTTCTATGTAGATGCTACTAATGGACAAATTGTATACAGTGATAAAATAATAAAGGAAACATGAAAATGGATCATTCGAAACAACAGCATTTGTTGCTACCGATCTAAAGACAAACCTTTAAAAACTAATTAAATTTTATTTAATTTTGCGCCGACTTCAAAAGTTATGATTATTTGTAGTGTTATAGGTTGTTTGGCGAAGGAAATTATTTTATACTTTTAGGCGCAATTTACAGTTCCATTTTCTGCGAATTTTCTTTCATTTTTAGTTGTTTGAATAGTAGTTCCTTTTTGGAGTCGGTTCTATTTTTTTACAAAAAGATTTTATTCTCCATATAGTACACGATGATTAATTTAACGCTATTGTACTTTGGGTCCACAGATCGTAATGATAAAGAGTTTTTCGTTATGTCCCTGTAAAAACATGTAAATTCTAGATTCACCAAAATGCTTATAGTTAGTGCAACAGGGACTTATAATATTTATAAATTTTTTCAGCTACATCGGATAAGGCATTTAGACGCTATCGCACTTTAAAATTTTAGCCCATATGCCACAATTATAAAGAAATTTGCATTGTGTCCCTGTAAAAACAACCATAAGTGCTAGATTCTCGAAAGTTCCTTAAGTTCGTGTGATGGTGATCTATAACATGTATATAAATTTTCAGTTCATTTGAATAAGGCTTTTAGTCGCTGTCGTACTTTAAATAATTTGAGCCTGTAGGCCATAATGATAAGCAGTTTTTATTTGTGTCTCTGTAGAATTATGTAAGTGCTAGAGTCACCAAAATCTATACAGTTTGTGTGATGGTGACCTAAAACATTTATATAAATTTTCAGCTCATATTGATAAGGCATTTAGATGCAATCGCACTTTAAATAATTTCACACTATAGGCCTTAATGATACAGAATTATTTGTTGTGTCCCTGTAAAAAAAACTATAAGTGCTAGATTCACCAAAACCTATACAAATCGTGAAACTGCGACCTATAGTAATATGTGTATATATATATATATTTTTTGCTCAATTGAATAAGGCGTTGAGACGCTATCGCACTTTTAAAAATTTGGTCCCATAGGCCATAATGATAAAGAATTTTTCTTTGTGTCCCTGTAAAAAAACTGTAAGTGCTAGATTCACCAAAATCTATATAGTTCGTGCAACTGTGACCTATAAAGAATTTTTCTTGGTGTCCCTGTAAAAAAAAAAAAAAAAAAAAAAAAAAAACTAAAAGTGCTAGATTCACTAAAATCAATAGGGTTTGTGCTATGGTGACATACAACATACGTACCAACTTTCAACTCATTCGAGCAACGCGTTTAGACGCTAGCGTGTTCACTCACACAGATACGCACACACATGCATACATCATCATAAAAATATTGAAAACAGACTCGGGGGACCTCAAAACCTATAGAAACATCAAAATCTCTAATTCGGATTTTTGACATGATTACAATACTTTCCTTACATATGTATGTTCGGAAAGTAAAAACATTTACTACAAATAATACAATATTAAAGACAATTAAATATCTACATAATATATTTCACATTTTTTTTTTTTTTTTTTTTTTTTAATGTTTATCGAAATTTTCGCAAGTTTTGTAATATTTTGTTGAAATCTATTCTTTTTATTAGCGGAAAATTCACCAAAATATTAATAATTTTAGAAAAAAATTAATAATTTAAATAAAATTATATCTGTGTAAATATTCAGGCTAATCCTACAAAACAGCATATAATAAGTGAAATCATGTGCTAAAGTTACAAGTTATTTGTAGTTCTTTATAATACAAGGTAATCCTAAGTATGTTTGTTTTTCTTCAATTTGTGGTCAGCCCGCTAACTGTATTCGTGACTAAATCGTGACTGGAAACTGTGAGTCTAAGAATATTCTTCAAGTATTTCTTAGAAAACAGAAAAAAAAAAAAATCTGGAGTGACTCCACTCGTTTTTCCGAACATTGAGTAACTAACAGTTTTGTAGATAAAGTAAAGAAAGAAGAGTTGTTAAACAAACAAAAGAGAGAAAACCATAATAGATTATTTTTCTCCATATATTACACGATGTTTTATTTAACGCTACTGAACTTTGAGCCCATAGATCATAATGATAAAGAATTTTTCTTTGTGTCCCTGTAAAAAACTATAAATGCTAGATTCACCAAAATGCTTATAGTTAGTGCAACAGTGATTTATAATATTCATATAAATTTTCAGCTCAATTGAATAAGGCGTTTAGATGCTATCGCACTTTTAAAAATTTGGCCCCATAGGCCATAATGATAAAGAATTTTCCCTGGTGTCCCTGTAAAAAAAAAACTATAAGTGCTAGATTCACCAAAATCTATAGCGTTCGTACTATGGTGACTTACAATATACGTACCAACTTTCAGCTTATTCGGACAAAGCGTTTAGACGCTAGCGTGTTCACTCACAGACATACACACACACATACATACATCATCGTAAAAATAGTGGAAACGGACTCAGGGGACCTCGAAACGTATAGAAACATCAAAATCGGATTTTTGACATGATTACAACCCAATTGCTTCTTCACTATAGTGTTCGGAAAGTTAAAAAATAAAAAATAAATAAATAATAATAATTTAATCACTCACTATATAGAATTGTAAACGAGTGGTGGATGCTTTTTACACCATATTCTGTGCGAAACAGGGTTTTATACATATAAAAAATATACGTTCATTTAATTTTAATTAGTGCAGTTTAAAGATCTAAACTGTACTTAAAAGAAATTCCATCCATATATGTAATGTATTCGAATTCTCTTAGATGTCCCTGTACACGATCCATTTGTTTGATTTTAATAAAAAGTTTCGTATAATTTAGCCATTTGATACAGATTTAGACCACCTAGTTTTGAATCATTGCTATAATATTTGCTCTTAAGTTATGCTGATAATAGGTTCACATGCAGACAAACATACAAACCAACCGTTAGAAACCTGATTTTCGGATTTAAGGTATCTCAAAAACGTGTACATTTAGCAAAATCTCAATTTCGAAAATTTGACCCCAAAACACTCTACTACATATGGGTAAGAAAGAAATAGTAATTTTCGAGTAGTTGGAAAAATACAATTCAAATAAAAGAATTTTTTTAAGACAAATTTAAAAGTAAGGAAGTTGTATAAAGAGTAAAATTAAATGCTATAGGAATTTTCACTTACTAAGAATTGTTGCGACACAGAATTCCGCTGATATGAATACCAACATGCATGATAAAATATCTATCATGTTTATCTATGTGAATCTAAAATAAGAGATAACAATAATTAAATATGTAAAAAATACAACGACTAAGATATTACTTTATTATTATTTAAAAATAATAATTCAAATTCATTAATATAAAAAAATATAAAATTACGCAAACATATACATGTGCACATATATACCCTTTTAGGTTGATTTCTTTAGAAATCGACCTATTGCAATCACTTCGTTTATCTATATATATATATATCTATCTATAATGAAAATTTTGTCATCACGATAACAACCGAAATAATACTCGAAATGGAACCAAATTTGGACAGTGAACTGATCTTATAAATATCTTGGGTGAGTTCGTTAACCAAGTTGCTCCGACTTTTTGTTTTCAAGTGGCAGCCACTTGAAAATTTCAAACCGATATTGTAAAAAGCATATTTAAAGCAAGATTTGCTTGAATTTTGTTGTAAATACAGGCCACATAAGGGTCTTAATGAAGTTTATTAATGAAGTTTATCCGCCATTTTTAATAAAGTGGCAGATATTTTAAGTTAAGTGGGACCACTTGAAATCAGGCTACCACTTGAAAATTTAAAATCACTATAACTTCCGAAATAATACTCCAAATCGATCCAAATTTAGACAGTGTCTTAACTTATCTTATAAATATCTTAGATGAGTTTATTAACCAAGTTGCTCCACCATTTTGTTTTCAAGTGGAGACCACTTGAAAATTTCAAATTCAAATTGTAAAAAGCGTATTCCGAATTTGTTTGAAATTTGATGTAAATATAGACCACATAAGTGTCTCAATGAAGTTTATTAATGAAATTTATACGTCATTTTTAATAAAGGTTATAGATATCTTAAGTTAAGCGGGGCCACTTGAAATCACTCTACCACTTGAAAATTTAAAATCAGAATAACTTCTGAAATAATACTCCAAATCGAACCAAATTTGGATATTGTCTTAAGTTATCTTATAAATAAGTCAGATGAATTTGTTAACCAAGTTGCTCCGCCGTTTTGTTTTCAAGTGGAGAACACTTGAAAATTTCAAATTCAAATTGTAAAAAGCATATTCCGAATTTTTTTTATTTTGATGCATACATAGATTATACAAGTGTCTCAAATAACTTTATTAATGAACTTTATTCGCCATTTTTAATAAAGTGGCGGATATCTTAACTTAAGCGGGACCACTTGAAATCAGGATACCACTTGAAAATTTAAAACCATGATAACTTACGAAATAATACTCCAAACGGAAACAAATTTGAACAGTGTCTTAACTTATCTTATAAATTTCTTAGATGAGTTTGTTAACCAAATTGCTCCGCCATTTTGTTTTCAAGTGGAGACCATTTGAAAATTTCAAATTTAAATTGTAAAAAGCGTATTCCGAAATTGTTTGAATTTTGATGTAAATACAGACCACATAAGGATCTCAATGAAGTTTATTAGTAAACTATATCCACCATTTTTAATAAAGTGGCAGATATCTTAAGTTAAGCGGGACCACTTGAAATCAGGCTCCCACTTGAAAATTTAAAATCACGATAACTTCTGAAATAATACTCCAAATCGAACCAAATTTGGACAGTGATATTATCATATAATTATCTTGAATATTTTCACTGGGCAACTTGTCCCGACATCTTGTTTCTAAGTTCCAGCCACTTGAAATCACACTGCCGCTTGAAAATATGCCATCACGATAACTTTTAAAATACAAAACGGATTCAAATAAAAGTTGGATAGTGAACTTATGGTTCAAATATCTAGGATAAGTTCACTTGGTGACTTGATCCGCAATTTTATGTCCAACTGGCTGCCACTTGAAAATTGGTCAATATAGTAACTTTAGTAATACAGAATCGATTCGCATCAAATTTGGGTAGTGGATTTATCCTTCAAATATCTCAGATAAGTTCACTGGGCATCTCACTCCGCTTTTTTTTTTTTTTTTTCCAAGTGGCGCCATCTGAAAATTTCTTATGACGATAATTTTTGAAATACTGATTTAATTTGAACTAGAACTGGACAAGGAACTTATATTAGTATACTGGATGATTTCACTGGGCAAGTTGTTTTGCCATTTTGTTTCCAAGTTGCAACCACTTAGACTGCCCCTTGAAAATTTGCCATAAAATTAACTTTTGAAACACGGCACTGATTTAAACCACAGTTGGACAGTGAACCTATGCTTCAAATACCTTGGATATGTTTGCTGGGCAACTTGTCCCGCTGTATTGTTTCCAACTGGCGGCCACTGGAAAATTTGTTATCATGGTAAATTTAGAAATACTTAATCAATACAAATCAAAGTTGAAAAATGGATTTATCTTTCCAATAGCAAAAATCTAGAAAATTCACGTAACTCGTGAACCAATCAAGTTATTGCGTCCATCTTTGGTATATCGATTATAAGTATTTTCTCGCCAAAAGTCGCCAAAAAAGTCACCATAGGGAAAAAGTCGCCAAATTTGGCGCCAAATCCATTACCTGCGTTGCTGGATCTTTTTAATGCGTTTTTAAGGAAAAATTAGGCTATTTTAGTGCTAAAACAAGCTAGAAATGCAGAAAACTAACATTTTATCAATTTACTAATTGAAAGAATTTCTAAAAAAAAAAAATTATTTTCAAATTTGAAACGATATTTTAGATGAGGAACTTTCTCTGCCATTTTGATCGATGTGCCAGCCACTTAATTTTTCAACACGATGACTTTTGAGATTTTGAATTAATTCGAGCTATATGTGTACAGTAGACTTATCTCACAAATACATTTCATATATTTGTCAACTTATCTCACCATTTTGCTTCCAAGCGCCGGCCACTTGAAAATTTTAAATTCACATAAAAAGGTATTTATGAACCGATTTGCTTAAAAATCTATATGTGCATACCCTACATCAATATTTCTACCAAATGCATTAATAATTTGTAGCCGCTATTTTCAAACAAAATGACGGCTACTTGATAAGGAAAAAGAAATCAACCTATCCTTCCGAAAAAGCCGGAAGGTCTTGTTTTCGTATTGTATCTGTCGATGGTTTTATGGGTAATCAGCACAAACTCTTTTTTTTTTTTTTTTTAATAATAATTTAAATTTTTATAATATTTCAAATAATTAATTTAAATTTTTCTATATTCAATCAGGGGCGTAGCAATTCAAAAATCTTGGGAGGGGCTCAAAAATTTTTATTTTAAAAATGGTTCAAAATTAATCTCAAGAAAACCAATTAATAATTAGATGCTAATTAATATTCACTAATTATTAGTATTAATTTAAAATATCACTAATTATGAACATTTATAAGACAATAATTTTAGTTTTAAATTGATGATTCTTTTAATTGGCATTAAAAGGAAATTTCGTAATAAATAATGAATAAGGAAGGGGGGGGGGGCTTGAGCCCCTCCCTTTCCTACGCACGTGTATTCAATAGAAGAAAGTACTATTGGATACGTAAAGATTTTCGACTTCCGGTTTTCGTCGGATTTACACATTTTGTGAAATCCTGAACATGATTTGACCCTTTTTAAAACATGCCTGTCTGTGTGTAAGTCAGTGAGTGTGTGACAAAAAATTAGTGGTAGCTCTAGCTCAAGAGCTAATGCACAGAAATTCATACAAATTTATATGTAGTTGCCTCTTGACGTAAATAACTGCCAATCAACTTTCGATGAAAATCACCTTGCAGGTAACGTTGCCATACCAAGTTTTCATAATTTTTAATATAGTAGTTTAAGACAAATTTTTGTATAAATGTGCATAATGAAAATTATTTTTAATGAATCAATAGTTAAAACCCGTCAAAATGTGACGGATGATGTGCAACTAAATCTTCTCACGGCATAAAGTTTAAAACACCCTTGCTTTAATATTTCGCATTGCTCTTAACCGGTTTAAAACCCCCTGCTTTAATCGATTATCTTTTGGTTGGAGGGAGGAGCGAGGAGGGATAAATTTCATGAAATTTCAATATACAAAATTTAAGCATACTCCATATAATAATAATAATAATTAAAAAAAAAAAAAAAAATCCCAAGGTTTTCCTAATTTTACTCTAAATATGACCAAAAGAATGTTAGGAGTACTTAAAAGAAAAGCGGAATTTATATAAATTATCGAAAGAATCAATATTTCTTAATGGAATAGTATCAATATTTGTGATAATACTTATCAAAGCATCAAGCATGTAAATTAATCCCACAATGGAATTCCTCCCTGTCATACCAAATCGACAAATACTCATACTCTATTGAACTGCACTCGTTTTATGTTTACTGTAAAATTTATTCGTTGCTTTTCACGCAAAATGAATGAATACAAAGATTTACTACCAGATTATAATTCTAATAACTTACTATCAACGATAACAGGTCACAGTTTTTTAATAAAAGACATACATGAAAGACAAATATTTCATCCACTTGTAAAGTATATCATTAATTCTAATTTGCCAAGACAATAAGTGCATTTTAAGTGTAAAATAATAGTTTTGATTCTGATTTTTCCTTCCCATATTTGTAAAACCACTTGGATATAATCCAAAATATTAATTCATTGTATTCTAAAAATAAACTGCAAATAGGAATAAAGTTAAAATTTGTTTTTACTGGAATAGTATTATAACACTTTATTCTATCAAAATAGTATATTTCAACAAAAGTATACTGTTAAAAATAAATAAATAAGAATGAATTTAATACTTTAGTAAATTAACTTGCTCATTAAATTTTTAATAATAAATTATACTATGTAAATTTTTATTCGTATAAAATATCAATATTTTAATGTTATTCTTTTTAAATTATTTTTACTATGATATGGTATCGAAATGAAGCATCAGAAATAGAGATTATAATAATTAGAGTAATAAATAAATAAATCTTTGATTTTAAATATCTATCTCCATCTTTTCTAAACAAAGTTTTCAACTTATAAAAGTTAACTTTTAAAGAACAATAAACTCTGACAATTTATTAATTTTAAAAGATTTTTTATTTTTATTTTTTTCTTTTAAGAAGTATAATATATTTACATGGCGACAGATGGCACCACATCTTGTATAAAGAAATTTTTGGCGAAAATGTACACCGATCATAGATAAATGTAACCGATAAGTATTCCAGAATTGCTTTGTTTTTAATATACTTCCTAAGCTAGACGTTAATAATATTCAACTTAGGAAAATAATTTTGGACATGTAGAAACATCGTTTCCCCATCATGCGGAGGGTGTAAATTTTCAATATAAGTATTTTTCGGGAAAAAAAAAAAAAAAAAAAAACTCAATATCTTTAAAACGCGCATGGTTGGACCATAGGTATGTGATTGATTAAAAGAAAGTTAATGATTTTTTTTTTTTTCAATAATAATAAAAAAAAAAGAGGCATTTTTTCAGATGTTGTCTATAGAGCACAAAATTAACTTTCTTTCGATATTTACTGGTGTTTCTTTGAGATGAAAATCGTCTTCATTCATCATGGAAAATATTTTTTTATAAATAATAATTTTAACTAATAATCTATACTGTGTGATTTTGTAGAGGAAAATATAGAAGAAAATTTTATAATGGCCACAAAATACTAGTTTAGTAATATGTACTAATTCCCTTAAAGGCTGTAATTATCGTAAAGATATAAATTATGCAAAATATATTTTTAATAACTTTTAGTAAATTCCCCAAAAAACTGGCGTTGAGATATTTAGAAAGTAAGCGAACACCATAAATTCTAAAAATACGCAACAATTGGGTTAGTTCAAAATAATTAAGCTCGATCCTTTATCAAGGCAAAAATTAGGCCCGAATGAAGAGTGAAAGAAAGAATGCAGTTTAGCACACTAGAAGTGACACTAATCTGAAGATAGAGAAGAGAAAAAAAGCCTTGAAAATGACTTTTGAGCTATTAATGAAGTTTACTAAACAAACAACAAAAATTGGGGTTAAATCTCTTTTTAAATACGCGGATTTCAAATTACTGAAAAGATTTTTTTATTTTTATTTATTTTTTTTTTTAAGAACATTTTTAAAATATATAAGTAAATGTATTTGTTTCGATTTCTTTTTAATAAATATAGAAAAATTTAAAAAAAAAAAAAAGTTTAAAATACATTTTATGTGATAAATTTGTCGCCCATATTTGTGTTTTAGGTAACATTTGTTGATGATCTCAGGGGTCGATCCAGGCAAAAATTTGGACCCTTTTGCTGCCCCTTCACAAAATTCAGATAAAATAAACCCAGCTTTTTCACAAAATTTCGTTTTATAAAAATGATAATTTTGTAAAATTTTTCCATATTTAGAGTATTATTTTTAATGACTATCTATACTTGGTTCAATAAAATCCTATTAACTTGATATTAAACATTAAATAGAGTAACTACTGAAATGAAAGGTTTCACGTGACAATTCTTTTTGTTGCAAAAATAAATAAATTTTCACAGAAATATTTTGTTTTTCTCCCAAGAATAATTTGCTTTTGCTTTTCACAAAAATGGGTCCTAAAAATAAAAACCTGGATCAGTCCCTGGATCTTTAGATATTATCGCCTTCTCATTATATTGGCATGAACCCTGCAAATGTAGCAGGATCGAATCTTCACTTGATCACTTTTCGCTCAAGTGGACAAAGGACACTGAAATTAAATTATTAGGACTGAGGGCCTATTAGTCTCAGACAGCGATTTTTGCGTTGTCGTTTTCGATAGTTGCACAATTGTCGAAATCATTTTTCGATAGTTGGACATTTATCGAAATCTAAAATTTATCGAAAATATAATTGAATAATTTGAAAGCGATGTTATAATTGGGAAGAAAAAAAAAAAAAAAAAAAAAAAAAACTAATAGTCCTCCGTCCTAAACTAAATTCAGCTTTTGCCAGAATTTTATCAAAATCTTTTCAAAATGACATTGACATGAGTCCCCCCCCCCCAAGGCACAACTATGACATGAGTCCCCCCCCCAAGGCACAACTTTGACATGAGTCTCCCCCCCAGACCCAACTTTGACATGTCTCCCCAAGGCACAACTTTGACATGTCTCCCCAAGGCACAACTTTGACATGAGTCCCCCCCCAAGCCCCAAGGTACAACTTTGACACGAGTCCCCCCCCAAGGTACAACTTTGACAATGAGCCCCCCACAAGGTACAACTTTGACACGAGTCCCCCCCAAGGCACAATTTTGACATGAGTCCCCCCCAAGGCACAACTTTGACATGAGTCCCCCCCAAGGCACAACTTTGACATGAGTCCCCCCAGGCACAACTTTGACATGAGTCCCCCCAAGGCACAACTTTGACATGAGTCCCCCCCCCCAAGGTACAACTTTGACAATGAGTCCCCCCCAAGTTTATTATTATTATTATTTTTTTTTTTTTAAATCAATTTCAAAAAAATTTTTTTTTTTTTTGTTTTTCCTTCTGTCACTTCTCAAATCAAACACTGCCACGAAATCCATCCTTTTTATGCATATAGCGTGTTTTAAATGTTAAAAAGTAATTTTTGAGATGAAAAGGACACTTTTATGGGGAAAATAACACAAAAAAAATTGCCAATTTCAAAATGTTCAGTGCTAATTCTAAATTATTCCAAAGTTCTTTTTCTTTTTCTTCTTTTTATGTAACTGAACACATCTAATGTACAGAATTTTATGGAAGTATTGTATTCGGTCCAAAATTTCGATATCGAATTTTCACTTGATTTACACGTTTCAAGGCCTCTCGAGTCCAAAAAAGTAGTTTTTGGCAATTGGTCAGTGTGTGTGTATGTATGTATATATATGTGTATGTGTATGCATGTGTGGAATCTTCTGGCTATCATATCTCCGAAACTATCTCCTAAAGTTGGTTAGTTCAAGAAAATTGATAGGCGTCCTGTATAAATAGCTCAATTTCAGGTCTTGCAAGTGTATTAAAAACGGCTTAAAAACCTTTAAAAACGGCTGTAGGGATTTTTTTTCAAACTCGCCATATTAACTCTCTTTCATATATCCTTTTGTATGTAATTATTGTTTTTCGGTCAATAATTGAGAATACCAAGTTTTAGTAAATGTTGGTATCTCAAAAACAGCTCTAACGATTTTCTTGAAAATTGTTTCATTAATTCAATTTAGATATACCCTTTCTCATAACTCGCTATGTAAACTCTGTTTTATATGTCTTTATACGTGTATCAAGTTTCTCTTACAGGAAAATTAAAAAAAAAAAAAAAAAAAAAAAATGCATATATCTCCAAAAAATGCATATAATACGTGTAATAATGCATAATTGAAGTCGTGTGGTTGTTTCACACCAGATTTTTTCTATCTCAATTAAAGTATCAGTTAACAAAAATATGTTTAAAACTTGAAATCTTCATGAATGTTTGTCATGCGACTGAATTTAAGAAATTGTAATATATGTAATAATTTCTTGATATCAAAGCCCAGTTTTGTGACAAATAAACTGATTAGCATTCAAATAAATTTTTAAGAGGGTTGGATGAAAACAAATAATTAACAAGGAACGTTAACAGTAACTAATTATACTCGAAATTTGGAACCCCCCCCCCCCCAAAAAAAAAAAAAAAGTTAAAAATTTTGTAAAAAAAATTAAATAATGTTTGAAGAGGTAAAATGATATTATTTTAAAATTATTACATAGCTTAGTACATTCTATAAAAACTATCTAGTTATTTTTAATATTCTGGTTATTAGTATATTCTAGTTATTATTCCGGAAAGAGAAAGTTAATACACGTCTAAAAACATAAAAAAGAGTTTACACAGCGATATATATATATATATTATTTATTTATTTATTTATTTTTTAAAGAAAAAGAAATGAAAAGAAAATTGGTAGAGATTTTTATTTATTTATTTATTTTTGAAACACCAATTTCCGAGATCTAAAACTGATCTATCGGATCAGGATGACTATTAATTTTATTGTAATAACCAAGTAAAGCACGAGAAATGGATGTCTAAAATGGGTTTATGTAACAATTTTCAAGAAAATCGTTAGAGCCGTTTTTGAGATACCGACTTTTACCAAAGCTTGGCATAATTAACTATTGACCAGAAAACAACAATTACATTCAAAAGGATATTTAAAAGAGGGTTAATATGGCAAGTTTGAAAAAAATTCATACTGCCGTTTTGCAACGAATGTACTTGCAGGACCTGAAATTGAGCTATTTATACAGGACGCCTGTCAATTTTCCAAATTATTGGAAAGGACATATAATAGAGTGTTTATATAGCAAATTTGAAAAAATAGTTAGAGCCGTTTTTGAGATATGGACTTCCGGCCCCAATTCCGGTTTCAGATGTCCTACTTCTGGTTTTCCAACTTTTACCAAAATTTAGAAGATTTATCTGTACACCAGACTTGTTTCAATTCTAAAGTTTCGTAGATCAATCTTTATTAGTTTCCGAGATATAATAGCCAGAAGATTCCCCATATACATACATACACACATACACACTGACCAATTGCCAAAAACCACTTTTTTGGACTCAGGAGACCTTAAAACATGTAAATCAAGTGAAATCTCGATATCAAATTTTCGGACAGAATACAATACTGCCATTACCTACGGTAGTCGAGTAATGGAAGTAAAAATATAAGTGTGTAAGTTATGAATAATGAGAAGGCATTTCTTATGATGCATATCCATTGTCTAACGGAATATCGCAAAATTCCGATGAAAATGAGTATACTACCTAACTGCCACTTAAATATGTGGAACATAAAAATAATATATACTTAGAGGTCTGCACGGGCCGGGCTTTCGGCCCGAGCCCAGCCCGGCCCTCGGGCCGGGTTCGAGCCGAATTTTTCAATCTGTTCTCGGGCTGGGCCGGGCTCGGGCTCAGTTTTTTTTGTGTATACTCGGGCCGAGCCGGACCTGAATGAATTTTTTTCCGGGCCGTGTCGGCCCGAATCTTTTTCTGGTTTCATCGTTAATCAATGAAAAGGGAAAATGATAAAATATTTTTTCAGTCATTTATTTCACATAATTTTACAGGCTGGTAGGATCACATAAAATTTTATTTTGTTAAATAATGTCTGTAACTTCAATTTAATTGCTTATCAGTCTGTCTGTTTGCGATCTGATTTTCCGCAAATATTTTTAGCATGTCTCGAATTTAATATATTTTATTTGAAGTAATATTAAATGGTTTCCTATTCAAAATAGTATGCATGTCACTACTAGTTTGCGCACATATTCAAAGAAAAGAAATTAGATACGTTAATGTGTATAAGGCTTTGTTCCCTATGGTCTGTAGAGGTTAGGTGGTATGAAGGCTAAAAAAATCCTGCCGCTGTAACGTTTTCTCTAAACTCCTTTTTTTTTTCCTCCAGTGCACTGAATGAAAGTAGTATCATTTTTAACATGTACAAAGGCCTCTTTTCTGTAGAATATGGTTGGATTACCATTAAAATTTTGTCTACCGGATCACATGAAAGATTCTCATACATTACGGTACATAAGAGGAAATGGTTGAACGTGCATTTTTAGTGTAATAACCATTTTAAATAACCTTCTATATTGTTTGATCAGTGCTAATATTTTCGATTTGACTTTCTGTCTGTCTTTGTGCCTTCTGTACGTCTGTAATAATGAACTTTTGTTTATATATAAATATCTTGTAAAAGTTCAGCAGTTTTGTTAAAGAAGATTCTATTGCTTCGCTATATAAAACCTCTGCAAAACACATACTAAAAATCTTTTTCATAGAAAGGCATGCATTTTTTTTTTTTTTTTTTTTTTTCATATTTTTGAATCGGGCCGGGCCGGGCCGGGACGTACACCGGTAAAAAATAAACGGACCGGGCCGGGCCTGGGCCGAATTTTTCAATTTCATACCGGGCATTTTTTCAATTTCATACCGAATTTTTCAGTTTCATACCGGCCTCAAAATTCCGGCCCGTGCAGACCTCTAATATACATGCTCACCAAAATCTGTACAACGGTGACCTTTAACATGTATGTATAAATTTTCAGCTCAATCAAATAAGGCATTTAGATGCTATTGCACTTTAAATAATTTGAACCACTATGCCATAATGATAAAGAATTTTTCACTGTGTCCCTGTTAAAGAAAAAAAAAAACTACAAGTGCTAGGCTTCATCAAGATCTATATTGTTCGTGTGATGGTGACCTATAATATGTGTATAAAATAAAGTTTCAGCACAATCGAACGAGGCGTTTAGACGCTATCGCACTTTAAAAAATTTGGGCCATAGGCCATAATGATAAAGAATTTTTCATCCATATTTTTCATAAAAACTATAAACTTGTAAAAAAAAAAAAAAAAAAAAAAAAAAAAAAAAACTAGAACAAAGTATTTAAGACGCTATTAAAAAAAAAAATTTTTGGACCCATAGACTATAATGGAAAAGAATTTTTCTTTGTGTCCCTGTAATTATAAGCGTCAAAAGCTACAAAGGTGACCTATAACACGTATATAAATTATTTTTATATACTGTTAATATTTAAAACAGTGGACTATCTAGAAGTAAGTGTAAAACACAGGAAATTTTATTGTGTTATGCTCTGAAATTTTGTTTGTAATTAGATTAGTCATTTTTAATATAATTTTAATTATACACTAGTTTTAATAAAATTATTTATTTGTAATATTTATGTAATAATTAATTCTCTGAAAAATTCGTACAATAACATAACTGTATTTCGTGAAATAGAATTTTAATTCGATTTCTTAGATAATGTAAATTGAATATTTTTCAGCGGGTTGCGGGTCAGAAGCTTCGGGTTTGGGTCGGGTTGTGGCTGTGGGTCGGATGCGGATCATGTTTAATCGACTCGCGCAGGACTCTAGCCCATAACCATAATAATAATATTTTTTTTTTTTTTTTTTTTTTTTCTTGTCTCCCTGTAAAAAAAACTATAAGTTCTAGATTAACTAAAATCGATACATTTTATGCGATGGCCTATAATCTATGTATAATATTTCTCTAACGTGGACAAATTACGATTACATTTTGTCGAAATGATACGATAGTGATGTAATTAATAAAATACGCAAGGATTAAAAAAATAATAATATTTATAAATGAAGAATATTTAAGCACGCGGTTTCAGCTTAATGGTCTAATAAGAAAAATAATCTGGTGTGTCACTCACAACTCACACGACTTTCTCTTACCCTGAAATTTAATACTATAAATACAGGTTGCAGACTAATAGGTAAGATAACGAGTACTGTTATGTAAACCTATGTTAAGCAATTCATATTAGGCTTCTGAAGAGTTTTATATGATAATTAGTTCTGTGTGAGGGGGGCTACCGCCCCCCCTCAACCCCCCGTTTCATGAATGCACCTACATTTATATAGAATTTAATTCGGTTATTAAAAAATATTTCTCTTTTTAAAAAATAATTTCTTAAAATTATTATTTAAAAAAATTATCTCTTATGATAATGCAGACGATTTCCATATTAGAGAAGTAGTATAACACCAAATATCCAAAAAAAGTCCATTTTATTCTCAATATTAAAAAAAAAAAAAAAAAAAAAGTACGATTTTTTTTTCAAAGTTTTTTTTTTCGTTAAAAGTAAAAAAAAAAAAAAAATCGATAACTTTGTTTTAAATTATCGCAGATCGATGGTTCAACCATTCGTTTTAAAGGTATTTTCGAGCTCTTTTGAAAGATACCCATCATGAAAATTTACTCCCCTCGAGGGGGGACCTTCCCCCCAGGGGGGAGGCGAGGCTCCTACATACACAAAATTTTTTCCCCAGTTAACTGTCTCTATTACAAAAAATATATATTCGTTTCATTTGGTTTAGTGCAGTCTATAGACGTTAAACTCTATTTTCCTGCAATTTCCCCCATAGACGTAATGTATTAGAATTCTCTTGATTGTCCCTGTACACGAACCATTTGCTTGATCTTAACGAAAAGCTTACTGTAGCATCCCTATATGATACACATTTAGTTTGTTTTTGAGATATGCTGATAACAGACACACACACAGACATACACACAGACCATTTGCTCAAAACATGATTTTCGTATTCAGGGGACCTCAGAACGTGTAAATATAACAAAATCTCACGTTCGAAAATTTGACCCAAAAACAGTACTTTCTCTACCTTATGGGTAAGAGAAAGTAAAAAAGACATTTGTCTTATGAGACCATTTTATGGAAAAATGTATTTTTTAAAAGTTGTTTCTTTAGAATCTTTGCAAGCGTCATTTTAAACCTAGCAATACTTTAACAATATATACAGAATATGAATTATTGTCATAAATTGACTAAAAAGCGCATTCATAAAAAGTGAAAATAGGAATTCGTTTTTTTTTTTTTTTTTTTTTTTTTTTTTTTTTTTAAATTATGCCGAAAAAAATAAATAAAATGTCATCGCGACAAAAGATTAGAAGGGTGTTGTGTTTTGGATTAAGGCCGATTGACTGCTGTAGGTCCTGGGCCTGAGGGGGAGTGCCTTCCATGGAGGTCTTTCTAAGGGGTCCTAGCCCGTATTTACGCAAGTTTCGGAGAAAACCACGGAAAACTCCGAACGGCTAGGCCGACGAGCGCGACCTGGGATCGAACCCGGCACCTCACGTCTACCAGATTTGAGCGCAGAACCGCTCGGCCGCTGGTAGGCCCAAAAGATTAGAAGGAGTCACGGGGGTCTTATAATAAAACTGTACTGCCTGCGAGCTGCGGAAGTATGAAAACTGGGTCGTGTCGTCAACCATGAATTTTATTTTGAAACCTTTCTTTAAATAATTTTGGTTTCACTATTGCACAATATTAATTTGGATCTAATAATAATTTGGCTTCTGTTAAGTTAAAACTTTAATTAAATGGTAAAATTAGTATATTTATGAGTTTCAAATTTTACAAGTAAATAAAAAGTCAAATAAAGTGCGAAAATTTCGCACAGATTTGCTAGTATGTGTATAAAGTTGCAGCGCATTCGAATAAGGCGTTTAGACGTTATCGCACTTTAAACCCTTTATCTACTGACGGTACTTTAAAGTACCATTACTTTAAAAAGAGTATAAAATCGAATTTATGGAAGAAATGTCAAAGATATTTATAAGAAGGGAACAGATGTACCTCCCTTTAATCTCAATACAAAGCATTAGACGATACATATAGCCATATTTGTTCCATAAGGGATTTTATGGAATGCACTTGCTGTTTTTGCTTGACATTTTTCACGATCTTCATGTGTGTTATAATTAATTCCTATATTATTTCAAGAATATCCCACTAATCTTAGAAAAAATATGAGAAACATAAAAAGTAAATATTTCTCTACACTTTTTTCACGTCGAAATAATTTTTTCGACCTCTATGTACCAGGGGTACACTAAAGTACGATCTCACAAAATTCTCATTAATTATTATGATGAGGTGATATGCATAATTTTTAACATATATATCTTTAAATAATGCACTTTAGTAACTAAAAATATATGTTTCAAACACAATTTTTGTCTGTATCATAATGCAATAGATAAAGGGTTTTAAAAGATTTGGTCCCATAGGCCATGAATGATAAGTAGTGTAGTAATACCAACATCTTAAAGTCGGATTTTTGAAATGATTACAATGCATTTCTTACAAATGCATGTTCGGAAAGTGAAAATCCATAATAAACTGACCAAATTAAAATGCTACTTTAAAAAAAAAAAAAAAATGACCAAAAAAAACTCACTTCCTTAAATAATTTTAAAAATACAAGCCACTTACTTTCAAAATTGAATTCTACACTTTCACGAAGTCAGTACCACCGTGTATTTATTCCATCCTTAGCTGATCCAAGAAAAAGTCCAATATCATTTGCCAATGAATAAACCGTTTTTCATTTTATATACTTTGTAATACAATAGTTGACAACTTATTTTAAGAGCAAATATCATATCTCGGCAAAAAATAATAATATATAATAAAAAAAGAAATCCTCAGCATTATTGTCTTTGAGGTTGATTTAGCAAGAAGCAGGTGGAACGGAAATCTTCAAAAAATATTATATATATGTATAAGAACAGCTACATATTCATATTCTTCATCGGTGCGTATCATTCATATAATCATATCCTACCGGAATCTGGGATTCAAGATGAATGACTATAGAATTTGGGGAAAACTGAAGGGCGGGGAGGTAAAATTTATGATGAATCTTTTATGTAGAAAATAATTAGACCGAATTTGCAAAGTTTATTTAGAGTTGTTCTAATTTCCTTAATTTTAAAGATGAAAGAACTTAATAGCTTATGACTTTGACTTAATTTCGAATATCTAGCACATGAAAAACATTTCTTCAATTACGACATCGTGATATATGTTTTACGACATCGTGATATATGTTAAGGTTAAATTATGTTACAATTAAAATATTTTAATTATATATCACAGTGACAATGATATTTTATAGAGCATTAATTTTAGTCAGTTCAAAGCAATTTAATCATTACTAAACTAGTGTGATGTGGCCACCACATGACTTTCTTCTATATAATTTTACACAAAATTTATTCAACACAAATTATTTATTAAATTATCAAATTATTTTCCATTATAAATGCAGACGATTTTTATCTGACAGTATTATATTATCACTAAAAATGCCGAAAGGTGTCAATTTTTTTTTCAAATCAGAAAAAAAATTCAGATTTGTTTCGTTAAAAGATTTAAAAAAAAAAAAAAAATTCTTTGTTTTAAATTATCACAGATCTATAGTTCAACCATTCGTTTTAAAGGTATTGACGAGATCTTTCGAAAGATACACATATTGAAAATTTACTTTCCCTGGGGAAGGGGGGGGGTTACATGCTCCCACATGCACAAAAATGTTTTCCTAGTTAAATACTACTATTATCAATAATTCATATTAATTTTACAATCAGACGATTAAAATAACTCTCATTATGTACATTTATACGAAATTTTGTCCTATACTGCCATGTTAAAAATTTAGAAAAAATGCGATCACAGCGACACCTGTTCAGCAATTTTCCCACAAATCTAATCAGCACCAGTTTATGTCAGGGTCCAACTAAATACCAAGTTTAGTTAAATTTCGTTCATTGGTTCGTGAGATACAGCGTCCACAAAATTTGTGATACACACACACAGACTGACAGACAGGCATTTTCTAAAAACAGTCAAATCGTGTTCAGGACGTTTCAAAACGTGTAAATCCATCGAAAACCGGAGTTCGAAAATTTTCACAAATCCAATACTTTCTCCATATATACATATAAAAGAAAGTATAAAGGCAAAATATTTAATATATTTTCCTCAACTTCAATTAATTTTCAAAACTCAAAACAATTATTTATTCTGCATTAAGAATTTTAACAACCCCTGTATTTTCTTCAAAAATCTTAGAAGAATAGAACTGTCGGACCTCTATTTTAATGAACCTCTATTACTATGCGAATTTTTAACATTTTACGAAATTTTCTTTCAAAGTAAGAATATTTTAAGAATTTCCTACTCTCTCGTTTATTCCAGGAGATCTCATACCAGAAATTTTCTATTAAGATTTTCTACTTATTTAATTGAAGGGGGAAAAAAAAAATTCCTTTAAAAATTGTGGTGCTAAGTCTGATTTAAAAAATCAAATGTTGAGGTTGACATTATGATCTACACTATGTCACTATCTGCCAATGAGTATTTGGACCATAGATATAATATAGTAATACATATAGATCTATCATCCCCATGTTATCGAGCAGAAAATTTTGATGCCGAAAAAAAGTTCTAAAATCAGCCATTAGAGAGTATTGAAAAAAAAGAATGAAAAGAAAAATGAATTTGAAACTGTATCTGGAGTTTTTCATTCACCTTTAGTAAATAAATTATTCATAAATTTTATTTACTAAATTATCCGTGTGTATTCCTGTGTGTGATTTACTCGAGGAAAGGCAGCCATTAGAGTGACTTTACCCGAAAAAAAAGGTATCACTCTTTCCCTCTCGCTGATCAATCTATGTCTTATTACTATATCTATGATTTGGACACTTTCGAATTTAGACATTTTCTCAAATATCTAGAAAAGTTCTGTAAGAATTATCTTGGAACTTTGGGAATATAAAGAACATGTTATACCTCATATATTTCAGCAAAAATTTTATCCTGAAGAGGCAAAAGGGACAAGTAAAAAATTAAACAAATGTCAAAAATATTTTGGATCATCTTGTAAAAAGTAATACTTGAAATGCGTTTTGGCTATCCGCGTTTGTAATGAACGATAGATGGCGCTTTATCAACACTGCAGTTGTTAGTAAATATAATATCCACGTGTATGTATTTTGTTCTTTCTTGTTGTTCTATCATAGTTTCAGCGTGAAAGCTTCCAGTGGTATGATAATTTCACCTTAGCCCACCAGAGGGCGAGTATTTCATTACAATCGCGGATTGCATGTGATTATGAGTATCCTTCTACTTATCTGTATCAATATGTATGAGGCCACACATATATTCATTGAGATATAGCTTTTTTTTTTTTTTTTTTTTCAAAAAACAATACCACAATTAATTAGCCCCAGTGCAAAGCCATTTTCAGGAAACTTGGCGTAACTACATTAGACATAGAATATTGCAATCAGAATGTAAAAATGTTAGATATCTTAAGAAATATGAGCACTTTTACTGAATAATTTTTAACTACGCATGCGCAAGTTTTAAAAAAAAATGCATTTGCATAATTTAACAGCCTAAAATATTGAACTACTTATATGAAAGCCACAGACAAATATCGTTCAAATTCAAAAAGTTATGAGAGGTAGAATGAACAGAATTTCAGTTCCTCTCAAAAAAAAAAAAAAAAAAAAAGCTAAATTATAGGGGTGATTACTCACATTTTTATTTTTATTCAATCAATGTCCATATGCTAATGCAGTATTCGCTGATTGTAAATAAATATTATTAAAACTCCTTATGCCCTTATCATCTTCCTTTTTTAACACGCTTTTATTAGCTTCACCTGTATGTATGTTTGTAACCGCTCTGGGAGCAAACAAAAAATCTATATTGTAAATAATATTATAGTTTTAAAAAATTAAAGAACACGCTTTTATAGAAATGTGAACTAAAAAGCACAAAATATCTATCTTAGTTATTAAAATGCAGGGTAAGAGAAAATCGTGTGAGTGACACACCATAATATTTACATACATTTAAATCTTTAATTAAAATAACTTAGAATTAAACAAAAACCATTTTTAAAAAATCTCCCCTGACTGGGCTCGAACGCTAGACCTTTAGGTTCGCAGCGCGGAGCTTTACCTCAGAGCCACAGCCTTCACGTAAGGAAAGTCTTTTTTTCACAATATAGATTTTTTGTTTGCTCCCAGAGCGGTTACAAACATGCAAACATACATACAGGTGAAGCTAATAAAAGCGTGTTAAAAAAGACTTTCCCTACGTGAACGCTGTGGCTGTGAGGTAAAGCTCCGGGCTACGAACCTAAAGGTCTAACGTTCGAGACCAGTCAAGGGCGATTTTTTAAAAATGGTTTTTGTTTAATTCTAAAATATTTTAATTAAAGATTTAAATGTATGTAAATATTATGGTGTGCCACTCACACGATTTCCTCTTACCCTGCATTTTAATACTATAAAGATAGATTTTTTGTGCTTTTTAGTTCACATTTCAATAAAAGCATGTTCTTTAATTTTTTAAAAGTATAATTTTATTTACTTCCATTTCCCTACTACCATAGGTAATGGAAGTATTGTATTCGGTCCGAAAATTCGACATCGAGTTTTCACCCGATTTACACGTTTTAAGGTCCCCTGAGTCCAAAAAAACGTTTTTCGGCAATTGGTCTGTGTGTATGTGTGTGGGTAATCTTCTGACTATCATATCTCCGAACCTAATAAAGACAGAACGACGAAACTTCAAAATTGACACAGATCTGGTGTACAGATGAATTTACACCAAATTTTGGTGAAAATTGGGAAATCGGAAGTGCGACCGTAAGTCCGTATCTCAAAAACGGCTCTAACGATTTTCTTCAAAATTGCTATATAAAAACACTCTATTAGATGTCCTTTTGAATGAAATAGTTGGTTAGTTCAGGAAAATTGATAGGCGTCCTGTATAAATAGCTCAATTTCAGGTCTCGCAAGTACTTTCCTTTTAAAACGGCAGTACGGATTTTTTTCAAACTCGGCATAGTAACTCTTTTTTAGATATCCTTTCATATGTAATTGTTGTTTTCTGGTCAACAATTGAGTTTGTCAAGTATTGACAGCAATTGAGTTTGCCTGTATCTCAAAACGGCTCTAATGATTTTCTTGAAAATTGTTACATAAATCCATTTTAAATATCCTTTCTCATGTATTACGTGGTTATTACAGAAAAATTAACAGTCATCCTGCTTAAGTAGGTTAATTTTAGATTTTGGAAATTGGTGTTTCAAAAAATAACTGGACCATTTTTTTTTTACTTGCTTTGTAAACTTTGTTTTATATGTCTTTACACGTGTATTAATTTTCTCTTGCTGGATAAGTTTTAGGTTTCTACTTCGTTAGGTCAATTATATGTCTTCTAATTACATTATCTCAAAAAAAAAAAAAAAAAAAAAAAGAAAAGAAAAGAAAAGAAATATGCATATAATACGTGTAATGGAAGTCGTGTGGTTGTTTCACACCAGATTTTTTTTTTTTTTAAATAAGAGTTTAAATGATATATAATTTAAATCAAACTATGCACTCAAAATACTAAGACGTTTTTGAATTTCAGTTTAAATTGAAGGTAAGACAGACTACCAGAAAATAACGAGGTTTCCGTTTAACCTATTCTGTCACTTAGAATCTTACTAATACAATGATGTATTCATTAGGGAAAAATAAATACATAAAACATAAGATAAATATAACTATCATATATTAAAAACTCAGACTTTTGTCTGTAAATTTGTCAGACTAAAAAAAATTTGCGATATCTTCACGTTTCACACACCATGATAGATAGCTAAAAATGACTTCAGAAAATTTTGCCTGTGTGTGTGTCATGGTATATGTATGCCTGTAACGCTATTTTTGTCCGGGTATCACTTGAGAACGGCTATACGGAATTCAAAGGTGTTTGGCAAAAACTTAGATCTTTACCCAACTTAAAATTATATCGATCAAGATTTTCGAAATTCCCCTCCGTTCACCTTCCCCTGAGGGGGGGGGGGGGCAAAAGTCAAAAACAAGTTTGTAAGCTTAACTCGGCTCCAACTTACTTCACAGTAAAGAAATTGCACTTGGGGAGACTAGACATGAGTACAAATAAAACACTATCTGCGATTTGGAAATTTTCAATTTTTAATAGGAGCTAGGGGGCAAATCGATTTTTGGCGGGAAACTTCGCAAATTCCGGATTTTTGAGTAGAACTTTATCAAAAATGGAAGAAAGATGTTGAAAAAAAGCTATGCGACTTTCTTAGAATATTTCCAAAAACACATTTTTGTTTTTTGTGATTTGCGATTTTTTTTTTTTTTTTTTTTTTTTTTTTTTTTTTTTTTGGGGGGGGGAGGGGGGTTATGAGGGGGCACAACCAAGACACCCTTTTTAGCGCTAAATTTGTCCTGAGGGAGCTATGGGAGCTGCGGTCACGAATTTTGGTGCTTGAATTGTTCATATGCATCCGACGCCTAAAGTAACGGGATTTATCGAAATTACTCCTGTTCCCCCCTTAGGAGAACAGAATTCAAAAACACCTTTGTAAGCATAACTCGGCTTCAAATAACTTCACAGTGAAGCAATTGTACATGGGGAGACTACACATGCCTACAAATAAAACATTATCTGCGATTTAAGAAATTTCGATTTTTAAGGGGAAGGAGGGGGGACATTGATTTTTGGCGGGAAAATTTGCAAATTCCGGATTTTTGAGTAGAACTCCACCAAAATGGAACAAAGATGTTGAAAACAGCCATGCGTCTTCTTTAGGATATTTCCAAAACAAGTTTCTGATTCATTGTAATCTGCCTTTTTTTTGGGGGTGGGGGGGAGGGGTTGTTATGATTTATGAGAGCTCCGGTCACAAAGTTTGGTGCTTGGATTGTTTATATGTATCCGACCCCTAAAGTAACGGAATTTATTAACGGACACCCCCCCCCCCCCAATAGATTAAGATTACCTAACGTTCAGTTCGATGCTTTAGCCTTATCCTAATTTGATTATTTTATTGGGGTTAGTTTCATAGTTCACTTTTCATGCAATTCCACATTATTTTTAATGCAAAGTTCCCCATAACGCAAATTTAAATAAAATATAGCTCTATCCTGCTATGTTGAAAAAATCTTAAATTTTTAATAACTACTAAATAAGTTGTTTATTTTTTTATTTTTTTTAATGGTAGCATAGGACAAAATTTCGCCCAAATTCTTATATTTAAGAATATTTTTTTACGAATTGTTGTAAAAGTAAACACTTTTGTTTAGAACAGCAATAATAATTCAGCGTTTTTTTTTAAAGTACATGTAAGGAAATACTATAGTTTTTCTCCCGAGAGGAAAATTTACCCTCAGTAGGTACATAATTTTTCTAGATGACTATTTTTGAGTTAGTACTAGTAATTATCAATACCCGAAAAACTGTCTTTCACGTGGATCATCTTCAAGACTTGTATATGACCACTTTTAGATGCAGCAACGGACATTACCCAACATTACCCATCTTTCTACAGTTCGAATTGAAGATGAAGAGTCCTTATACACTTTTAACAATCGTTCATAAATGTGTTTTAGCGCTACACTTAATATATATATATATTTCAGATTTTTCCATTGTACAAAAATACTGTGATACGTCAACTTTAAAAAACCCGAAAAACTTAAAACTGGCTTATTTATTTATTTTTTTGTGCTTATATTTTCAAATTTATGAATAGAACACAAATGTATGATGAAGAATTACGTATGTCAACTAGTTTTTATTTATTTATTTTAATGTATTTTGTAAATGATTACTTAGAAAACTAGTTGGCAAAATATCTGTAAAAAATATATCAAAAACCCTAAGAATTAGTGCCTGAATATACTAGGTTGTTCAATAAATTTTGTCGCTCATAAAAAAAAAAAAAAAAAAAACATGATTTTATCTTTATGGTTTGAAATACGTTTTATTATTCAATATAATCTCCTTGAACTTCAATACACTTGTTCCAATGATATTCTTATTTATGAATCTCCCTGAACTTCAATACACTTATTCCAATGATATTCTTATTTATGAATTCCATCCCTGAAGTGAGAATCCGAAAGACTGCCAAAATACACTTCTAGGGCTGCTATTACCTCTTTGTTTTATGAAAATAGTTTTCCATGCATGAATTTTTTGAGATGTCAGAACAGCCAAAATTCAGAGGGAGCCAAGTCTGGTGAATAGGGTGGATGTTGCAACAGTTCGTACTTTAATTAACTGATTTTTGCGATGGTTTTTTGAGCTATGTGAAGGGTGCGTTATCTTGGTGAAAAATATTTTTTTTTTTTCTTTTGTAAACCATGACTTTTCTCACGAATTTTTACATCCAGCTGGTCCAAAAGGTTACAATAATAATCTGCGTTTATTGTTTTACCAGTTTCGAGGTAATCGACAAAAACAAAATTCTTTTAGCATCCCAACAAACTGATGCTAACACTTTCTTGGCTAATTTTTGGACCCTAACTCGCTTTGGAGCCGAAGTATCAGGTTCACACCAATTTTGAGCCTCTTGTTTTAAATTAGGACCATGGTGGTAGACCCAGACCCAAGTGGTAAAACGATTCACAAAATCCTTTTTATCTTTTCTAAAACGTTCCAAATGTTGTAGAGAAAGTCATATACGAGTGTGTTTTTGTTCCATTGTTAGCGAATGCAGTACCCACTTTGCGTTTGCACACACCTTTCTGTAACCCAAAACTTCAGCCAAAATATTGCTCCCACTGCCTGAGATACCTAGGGCTTTTACTACTGTGTTTTTGCCATGTTTTCTAGTGTTGATGCACTTTTTGAACGTCCTTCACGTGAGACTTGTATGACCACTTTTAAATGTAACAACCCAACTTTCTACTGTTCGAATTGAAGGTGAAGAGTCCTTATACAATTTTAACAATCGTTCATGAATTTGTCTTGGCACTACACCTTCAAAATAATAATAAATAAATAAATAAAATAAAATAAAATAAATTACTGCATGATATTCAAATTTTTCTGTTGTACAAAAATACTGTGATACGTTAACTTTGAACAGCTGCAAATGTATGAATGAGTTGGCAGACCTACATAAAACTTCACATAGGTTCATAAAATAGTAGTACCACTTTTAGAAAAATAATACGACGAACCTCTCTCATTGAAGAATAAAACTTATTGAACAACCTCGTATATTTTATTGAACAAACCTAATATAGTTCAATTTATAAATATTAAATGGAAATATAAGCTTTTATGTAAAACCTAATTCAGTATCAGTAGTGACGTCAAAGGTGCCAAGTCCTGTTATAACAACAGAATTTCTGAGATTGGTTTTTACGAATTGATTTTTTACTTTCTCTTACCCATAGGGTCGAGAAAGTATGGTTTTAGGGTCAAATTTTCGAACGTGAGTTTTTGTTATATTTACATGTTCTGAGGTCCCCTGAATACGAAAATCATGTTTTTAGCGAATGGTCTGAGTGTCTGTTATCAGCATATCTCAAGAACAAATAGTAACAGAAATTCCGAACTCGGTATTCTAAATGTGTATCATATAGATGCTACGGTAAGCTTTTCGTTGAGATGAAGCAAATGGTTCGTGTACAGGGACACTCAAAAGTATTCAAATACATTACGTCTATGGGGGAAATTGCAGGTAAGTAGAGTTTAACATCTATAGACTGCACTAAACCAAATGAAACGAATATATACTTTTTGTAATAGAGATAGTCAACTGGGAAAAAAAATTTGTGTATGTAGGAGCCTTGCTTCCCCCCCTGGGAGGGGGAAGTCCCCCCTCGAGGGGAGTAAATTTTCATGACGGGTATCTTTCAAAAGAGCCCGCCAATACCTTTAAAACGAATGGTTGAACCAACGATCTGCGATAATTTAAAATAAAGTTATCGATTTTTTTCATTTTTAACAAAAAAAAAAAAAAAAAAAAAAAAAAAGTAATATTGAGAATAAATTCAATTTTTTTTTGGATATTTGCTGTTATACTACTTCTCTAATATGGAAATCGTCTGCATTATCATAAAAGATAATTTGTTTAAATAATAATTTTAATAAATTATTTTTTAATAACCGAATTAAATTCTATATAAATGTAGGTGCATGAATGGAACGGGAGGTTGAGGGGGGCGGCAGCCCCCCTCACACAGAACTAATTATCATATAAAACTCTTCCGAAGCCTAATTTGAATTGTTTAACATAGATACATATATTTACATAACAGTACTCGTTATCTTACCTCTTAATCTCCAACCTGTATTTATAGTATTAAATTTCAGGGTAAGAGAAAGTCGTGTGAGTGACAGATCAGATTATTTTTAAAACTTTTTGTTCTATTTTCAAAATTACTTTTAAATTGTTAGATTTGAAGATAGGTCTCAATTTGCTGGTCTAAAAAGGGTAGAATTGCATATACTTCAAGGGAAAAAAAGAAAATGTAAATAAAAAGAAAAAAAAAAAGAAGTTACATAAGCATTACGGTATTTATTAATATATATATCTATATATTATATATTTTAATTTTGTGATTTTGAGTTAAAAATTGTTGAACAAAAACGGCATTTTAAAATGTCTTCCCTCTGTACGAGGCCAACTTTGGACAGCTTAGGCAAGGCCGTAAGCAAAGGGAAGTCCTCCCTCCCCCCCTCATTACCCCGAAATACATATGATGAAAGATTGTTTTCGTGTAGTTTTAAGTTTAAGGGAAACATTGCTACCTAATACAATGGTTCAAAAAATATTAATCCACATACAAATAATTTAATAAAATCTATTAATTCAATTTAAGGGGCTTTCCCACTATGTTCTTCTCTATATTTAAGCTCTAGAGCGTCGTAAAACCCATTCTAACTTAATCTTGCTATACTTATTCACTTAATTTCATCCACCTTCATATTATAGCTAGATTAGACTATTATAAAGCATAGATTCAATCTTTTTACTTTCTTCTGTATTCAATAGAAGAAAGTATTGGATTCGTAAAAATTTTCGAATTCCGGTTTTTGATGGATTTACTCGTTTTGAGAGTTCTAGATCATGATTTGACCATTTTCAGAAAATGTCTGTCTGTGTATAACAATTTTTTTTTTTCAACTGTATCTCAGGAACTATTGCACTGCACAGAATTACATATAAATTTATTTATATGTAATTTATGTATATAATTGCAATTTATGCAGTTGCACCATGACATAAATTAGTGCCTATTACTTTTTGGTGAAAATAGTTCAACAGGTGGCGCTGCCACCCAGATTTTAAGTTTTTAACTAGACGGTATAGGACAAAATTTCTAATAAATCTACACGATGATAATTATTTTTAACGAATCATTATGAAATTAAAAAGAATTATTTATAATAGTAATAATCAAGTAGGAAAATTTTTTTTTTGGACACATAGGAGCGACGCTTCACTCTAGAGGTGAAGTCATCCCCCCTAACAGAACCAAATTTTCCATATGGGTATCTTTTGAAAGAACTCGTCAATATCTCTAAAACGAATAGTTGAACTATTGATCTGCGATAATTTGAATCAAAGTTATCAATTTTTTCATTTTTAACAAAAGAAAAAAAAAAATAAAAATATTTTTTTAAGATATCGTTAGTGAACATAAAATTGACTTTCTTTGGACATTTAGTGTTATATTTTTATTAGAAAGAAATTGTCTGCATTCACCATGGAAATTAATTTTAATAAATAAAAGTTTTAAATAGTTATTTGTACTGAGTGAATTTGTATAGGAAAATATAGAATAAAGATTTATGTGCAAGGCCTGATTAATACATAGGCATGTGACCTGAGTAGCAGGGAGCAATAAAACTGGCCCTGAAAATGACATTCAGCTTTTTATGCTCTAAAAATGGCAAAAATTGATATCATATAATGCAAATTCTGCCATATTAGTCCATAATTAGTCCTGTGCTGACTGACGTACAGTGCGAGGAGGAGGCGAGCTGTCGAAAGTATGTGTGGCCCGAGGCTCACATACTTTCAGGGCCCATTTGTGTGTGCGTATATGCTTTTCTTTGTGTATGTGTGTGTACATTATTATATCACTCTCTTTCAGTGATCCCACATTAGAAATGTGGTCCCCCCTGAAAAAAAAATCCTGGCTACGGCCTTGAGCTTGGGTATAAATTTTGGGTAAAAATTTTTTTAATCAAAGAATAAAAAAGTCTTAACACTGACTTTTGGTATGACTAGTTCAGAAGCTGTCACATATTAAATTAGACATTGAATTAAACACACAGACATTAAATTAGTCACAGACCATCGCACTTTAGTCAGCTTGCTTTCAGAGGATAAGCCTGTGTCTTTACTGCAGCAAGATATACTCTGGGACTTAACCCAATCAACTTAAGTGTTAAGGCAAATTCTCGTTCATACAATAAAATATTGTGATGGCAAACTTCATCACAATGAATGATTCATATAATCAGTTGCTCCTAGAAATCAAAAATGCAGAACTTCCTGCTTCCTCTGAATCGGTACTCCTGACAAAGTAATTAGATGATAGCATGATTACTAGGTATGAAATCATCACTGAGTTTTAGAAAAGCCCTAGTTTAATTTTATGTTGGTTCTAGATTATTAAGTGATGCAAAATTTGCGTCTTTTTTTGGAACATAAAAGATGAGCTCTTGTTTGATGGAGACATCACTTTTAGAGGTTTGCAGGTCTTTTATTTATCCAAAGTTTAGCAAGTTTATTGTAGATGAGTTTTATTCTGACTATTGAGGCATCTCCTCAATTAAAGCTTTAGTACAGCAGGGCCGTCGCTAGGTATGCTGCCGCCCTCAGGCAAGCTCCAATTTGCCGCCCCTTTATATGCTGAAACTTTGCTTAGACGAATTTTTATAACTCGAAATTTTCTGTCAGTTGAAGTTTTTATAAAGGTAACTCCATTTTCCCTTCTTAGTCATTAAGACTTTGGTTACTTATGTACACTTAAATTTGGTTTAATGAAATTTAAGTGTACATAAGACCGTAACAAAATAAAATGTTTAAAAAATTCACAGTCTTCTTTTAGATCTATTCTAAAATTTTAGTATCCCCCCCCCCTTCACTTTTGCGTGTTGTCACATTTTTAAAATCCGCAATTTTAAGTAGACTAATTAAACACTGCATAAAAAATGGTTTCAAAATAAATTGATTTAGGCACACGAAACTTTACACAGGTTTGTAAAACAAATAGAAAATACATTGAAGAATCTAATGGCCCACCAGCGGCCGAGTGGTTCTGCGCTCAAAGCTGATTGATGAGAAGTGCCGGGTTCAATTCCAGGTCGAACTCACCCACCTAGCCGTTCATAGTTTTCCGTGATTTTCTCCGAAACTCGCGTAAATACGGGTAGGACCCTTTAGAAAACCTCCCACTGAAGACATTCCACCCATATGCCTAGGACCCTAGCGTTGTCAACCGGCCTCAAAAATCAGCTATCTCAATCTTCTCAGCAGTTTTCTCAACCAATTTAGATTCTTTTGTGAGGAGGGTGAGGTGGGGGGGGGAGGGCTTATCAATGTAAATTTTTGTAAATATTTTTTTTTTCAATCTTGCATAATTTTTTACTTTTCTTTCTTCGTTTTAATGTTTCGGGTGCTGCCCTTAGACAACTGCCGCCCTCAGGCATTGCCTGAGTTGCTTAATGCCTAGCGGCGGCTCTGAGTACAGTCTTATGTTAAATGGTCAGGGATTGATAAGAATTTAGAAATGAAGGTAAAATGGTTGTGCTTATTGTCAGAAAAACGCTTCATCTCTTCCTGCTAAAATTTTTATGGCCAAATTTATACGAGGCCTGGAAACTTATTCAAACTGATCATGAAAACCCAATGGAAGGTAAAATGTTTCTAATAGTTGTGGATGCCAAATCAAAATGTTCAAAGATTTACTTGTTCAAAATACTACTAACTTTAGAAGCTTATTCCACTATAGATTTACAAATTTCATTTGCCTGTTTTTGTTTTGATTTACCCAAAAGAAGTCTTGTTCCTGTTAGTGATAATGGAATTAGCTTCAGCAGTGTAGAATTTTCAAACTTCTTCCATCAGAATGACATTACTTGTATTAAGTTAAGTCAGCACCTCATCTTCCAAACTCAAAAGGTTTAATATTAAATTAAAGAACTAGTGTACATGTACAATCAATATTTAAACTTGAAAACTTCTTCACATACCATAAAATTAATGTAAGTGTTATTTGTTTCGAAAGGAGGAGGCCTTTCTTATTCAAGTGCAAAAACATGTGCTACTGCCTTGGAGGTAAAAGTCAGTTTTGCTTTTGCCTCCAAGGCAGTAAGCATGTATTTTCGCATCTGAAGAAGAAAGGCCTCGTCCTTTTGAAATCAGTAACACTTACATTAATTTTATGGTATGTGAAGAAGTTTTCAAGTTTAAATATCAAACAGTTTAGTTGAAAATCAAGAAGAACTATTAAACCGACCCTAAAAAGAGAACCTTTTAGGTTTGTTTGCAGAAAGATTGGCTAGGTTTTAGTTTAGTCATAGAAACACTCCTTTGGCAGCTTTGGATCATCTTTAACTTTTTGGGCAGACCCTGTTGGCCATTGGGAATGCTCCTAGAGACATAAAAATGTCAAAATTTAAAGTTAGGGCAACCTTATTTAATTTTGGGTTACAAATTTTGGTTGTAGTCCTAAAGTGAGAGAAAAAATGCTATCCCTCATTAGGTAATGTAATGTTAAAAATTTAAAATTTATGGAACAGTTGGTCTCAGCATACAGATCAGACCTATGATATCCTTCCACATGGCAGATGATATTCACCTATTTGGCGAATTTTCTTCATCTTCATTGCACCTAGCTCAGTTTCTGCAGGTGTTTCATGAAATTTTACAGACATGTTGGAGAACTGATCTGATTTCAACCCTTCACACTTTCTGAATGTGATATAGCTAACCTCAAAAGACATGTCAGAATCTGATTCCAGTCCTTCAGTACTATCTCTTTAAGCATATATACCAGTAATCAGTGAGTGCCAGTCTACATTACATAGAAACAGGTGACCTACAAGGACTAAGTATAATCAAATGATTAAATTTGTAAGACTGTTTAGAGTTATTTTTCCTCTCTTTTTATTCCTTTTATTGTAAAATAATTTATTTTTAATATTAATGAGGAAAGAGATTGTTGTACATGCATTACAATTATAAAAGGCATATAAAAAAGAATGACCTGGTTCTTAACTCTTATACTTTTTAATGAAGACATACAAAAGTAATAGAACAAAGTGAAAGATACTCACAAAATACTCACTAAAGTTTTATCAGTGATATTATGGTAATGAGGGTTACCATTACCTACAAGGGAGGACTTAAAACACACGATATTAGAAGCAATGGCATCTGTCAATATCATTACCTTTCAGAAAGTGTGGGAGGGATTCAGCTATCATCTTGACATTATACGTGTTACTGGGAGTGAACATATAAAAAAACATTTATGCCATTGACTTTAGTACATTGTGAGTTTTTTGCAATTTATTTCATTAGTTTTATATGTTTTTATTAAAAATATAACAGTTCAACATTAGGTCATTTCTTTTTATGCATCCTGATAGCTGGCCAATAGATGGCAACAATCCAAGGCATTCTCCTTCAGCATAAAGATCTCATTCATTGTGTTATTCAATAATTAACATTAACCTTGATTTACAAATCACACTCTGAGGATAAGTTACCCTAAAGATTTTTTTTATCTATCAAAATAAATGCATTTAAGCAATAGTTCATGAAAGCATTTTAAGTGTAAAACAATCAAGTTGAAACAAGGGGGCCTGAAACTTGAGATCATTTTCTTTCATTTACTCAAAATAATTTTCTTTCTTTAGATTTGACACAGTCGTTTTCTTTTCTAAAGGCTTAAAACAAGCCTGCTTTGAACATCATTATTTTTTAAAGAGTTGGGCCTGACCTTTGTCTTCAAATTTTAATCTGCGCAGATCTCTAAATATGCATTAAAGATAGTGACACTTATCCACAAGGTCACATGAAAATCACATAGATAGCCATTGACTTATTTTCTTAAAGAAATGAAAATTTATTTATGCTACTGCTACTTTTGAGCAAACATCAATCTATATTTTTTAGGTCACAATATAAAATTTATATGTATTGCACAAGTGCATCAGGACATTTCTAACAGTTCTAGACGTTACTTGAAGCTTTAAGGCCGATTTTATTGCTGAAGAATATGTATGACGAAGATTTTCGTCAACGCAGTAACCCAATTTCATGTTTAAATTTGCCGTGACGAAGTTGCTAAAAAAATCTGTTGACTTAAACAATCCTTTGCAGATCAAAGAAGAAGAAACAATTAACTAAACTGGTATTTATTGACAGGTTTGTAAAAACAATCTTCTTCAAACATGAATTACATCTTTTCTTGAAGCACAGATGAACATACCAATCTCTTACGGAAATTGGGACAGGGAGGAGAGGAGGAACACAAAAACTTTACGTGTTACTCTGACCGAGTCTCAATCGAAAAGCTTACCTAAATCTGCCAGCCACAGAGAGCTTAAAATTGCAACCCCAAAAATTGGCATCCTTAATATTCAGCCAAAAGAATGCCAAGCAGTTTCTTTGTCCTTCTAACATATTAATACAAAATTTTTGAATATCAAAAGAAGTTAGATCGATTTGACATTGAGAAGCAACGCCAAATGACCTTCAACTCTCAACGTACATAAAAGGGCGACGCTTAGACCGCAAAAATCCATTATAAATCTATTTTTAGAATTATAATGACCCACTTGAAATAATAATAGGTTTTTAACGTAAACATACAAGGGTAATAAACATGAAATGAAATGATTATTTTATTTTATTAATAGCTGTATATGCTAGAAACAGGTTGATAACGACTTTTTAAATTACCCTCTGAAAATAAATAATTATAGCTAAATTGATTTAATGTAAACACTAGAGTAATAAATATGAATTGAAATGACTGTTATTATTTTATTAATAGCTACTTGTGCTAGAAGTAGGCTGATACGAATTTTTAAATTACCCTCTCAAAATAAATAATAATAGCTAAATTGATTTAATCCATTCGGGGGAAATGTATAAACAAAATTACTTTTCAAAAACCCCGATATAAAAATTGCTTTATTTTATTCCTAGAGCAATGTGCTTGTAACGATAAAAGAACAAAGAAATGCTATAAATGAAAGATTTTGAATTGTAAATAAAACGGGAAATTCTATATAATTAATTAATTGAATTAGATAAATTTAAAAAGATTTTTTTTATTATTTTATTAATCCCTCCTTTTTGTTATATATTAAATTTGAATAAATAAATAAACTTTTAAAGGACATATGTGTGAGAACACTCACACAATATGCATTGTCTTTTACAGCCATTATTATAACATTTTTTTTCATTCTGGCTGATAGTTTTGAGGGCATTCCTCCTCTATTTTTTGTACCATATCTGCATGGATTTATGAGAAACTGATGAACTACAGTTTTAGACCTCTCGATTTTGCTAGCGATTCGACTTTCTAGAAATTCCATGATTTTACCTTTTTCAATTTCACTCAGTCAGTAATTTCCCTCTACCCATAATCTCAGTTGCTACAGCACTCAGCTAAATGATTAAAAAATGTTTCTTTTCATTCTAGCAACTGTCCTGCACAAAACTACTGTGCAAATGTGACGTCATCTCATTATGCAAGCAATCACTTTTAAAACTGGTCTTAAAGTTTTTTCCGTTTGATTACATTACACATTTTTACTTTATATCGAAAATAAATGTATTTTAAATTCAAAATTCATATATTTTTATTTCTTACATTTTATATATTAAATGTAAAGTAACTTACAAAGAGATTTTAATTTTTGAATGCAAACAAAAAAATTAAATGGTGGTCTTAAAGTTTTTTCCACCACTGTATAAAAGAGTACTTCCACTCACTTACTCATTGACTCAACGCACAGCAAAATCTACTGGAGTCACTGACTTGAAACTGGACCAGACTATAGAACATATAGTGTAAGCACTCCCTAAGCACGGATTTTGTGAAATTCGCCCCCCCCCTCCAAGGGGGGAACAAAACGTGATTTTGGCGGCAAAATGTGATTTTTCAAAAACCTTCATATTTCAAAGATAAAAACAAATATCCGTAAAATTTTTGCTTTAAAATATAGCTAATACAAATACCTAAAAATCAATTTCTGGAATTTTGGAAATTTGGTACAAAAATCTTCATATCTCAAAGAAAAAAACAAACATCAGTAAAATTTTTGCTTTAAAATATAGCTAACATAAATACTTAAAAACCAATTTTTAGAATTTTAGAAATTCGGCCCTTATAGGGGGACAGGGGGCAAAATGTAATTTCACAAATACCTTTATCTCAAAGAAAATAACAGATATCCATAAAATTTTTGCCATAAAATATAGCTAACACAAATAACTAAAAACCAATTTTTGGAATTTTAGAAATTCAGTCCCCAAGGGGAGGGGGAGGAAGCAAAACGTTACCTATGTTATATCTTCTATATAATCTAGATATTTCTTCTATAATAAAGCTTTAAAATTAGTTATTTTAATTGTTGCCAAAAAAGTTTACGAGTTAATTTATTTTTCAACATATAATAAAATATATTTTCACGTGAATAATAAAAATTTAAGTATTAAATTTGCTTAGGCATATGACAAAATGACGTCATTATCAAAATTAAATAATAATAATAAAAATCCAGCATGCTTCCTTAAATTTTGTTTCATAATCTTTATTAACATACCTCAATTTTAGATTTCTTTTTAATAGTGTTTTTATTTATTTATTGGCACAAATAGTACGTTTGGCATGAAAGCTATTTCAGCATTATATCAAACAGATTTACTAATTCATAATCCAGGGTATTTTTTCAAATTTTAATGCTGAAATAGGACATTTTTCGCGAAGGAGTCTACTTTCGCGACAGCTACTTTAAGTGAAGTAGCCCATAAAAAATATAAACGAAAAAAAGAAAGAAATAGAAACAATAATCTCACAAATTATGTATTTTTGTTTAAAATGGTGACAAAAATTCAAAAGTCACCAAGGGGAGCTGTAATAACCCTGTACCACGATCAGGTTAAATATTTATTTATTTATTTTTCTATATACCAACTACTATTAACTAACTATGAAATACATGTAGCCACAAAAAGTTAGTTGTCTCATAGCATATTGTAATATTATATTTGAAATGAAATTGCTGTCATTTTATGGTCGACCAGAAAAATCGAATAAATATAGGAAAAATCATGAAAGTAAATATTACGTGCAGTATGTATAGTGTTGTTCATATGTAATAAAAGTTTAAATATAAAAGGGCTACTTCAATATTTTCGATACTGTCTGTTTTGAAATTGTTATCTGTTGTTATCCACAAAAGTGGAAGCACACTGGTATGGCATTGTCACATGCAATATTGACACACACCTGAATCAAGCTTTTAAGCAATTTCAATGGGCTTTATTTTTATTTTTTGTCTATAAAGTGATATAGAAAAGAGTTTCCTTTAAATATAGTGACCAGCCAAGCTGGTAAAATTTCTCCAGGGAAATCCATAAGAGCTGAGGCCACATATTTTAGTGTGTGGCTTATTTACATGTATCCAACACCCACTGTAATGAGATTTTGCAAAATTCCCCCCTTAAGGAATGGGGAGCAATAAACACGTTTCCAAGTATAACTTTGCTTCAAATTATCTCAGTAAGATTAATTTTTATGTGTGGATTGGTTATGCATTCCCAACACGCACTATCAAGGGATTTTATGAAATTTTCCTCTCCCTGCCTCCTTTAAGGGCGGGGTGGTGGCAAAAATATATTTTTAAGAATAACTCTGGTTCAAATTACCTCAGAAAAGCAATTTTTTGATATGTTGGTTGGTTACACATACTCAACACACATACAACAAAGGGATTTTGTGAAATTCCACCTTACAGTTCTTAGGAGGTGAGGACAAAAAACATGTATCCATGTGTAACTCTGCACTAAATTATCTTAAGAAAGAGATTTTTGATATTTGGGTCGGTTATATATATCTAACTCATTGTATAAAGAGATTTTGCAAAATTCCCTCTCCCGTCCTTCTTTAAGAGCAGGGGGGAGGGGATAAAAAACACATTTTAAAACATAACTCTGTTTCAAATAATCTCAGGATCTCGATTTTTTTATGTCTGGTTAGGTATACGTGTATGCAAGATGCACTATAAAGGGATTTCGTGAAATTACCCAATTCCCCCCCCTTCTCTGGGGCGGGAAGGGGACAAAAAAAATGTTTTCAAGTTTAAATATACTCCAGATTACCTTAGAATGGTGAATTTTGATGTGTGAGTGTTGATTAAGTGTACGCAACATGTACTTTGATGGGAATGAATTTCGCAAAACTTTCAACATTACCTGTGAGGGAGGGGGAATAAAGAGTAGGTAAGGCACTGCCGAAGGCATTGGGGCTCCAGATTCAACGTGTGGCAAGCAATGATATGAAATTTTGAGAATTCATTTCAATATAATGACCAGCAAAGCAGGCAAAGCCTACTAGTAGACACTAAAGGTGGAGAGAAAGATAGACAAATAGACTAATTTAAATCAGAATCACTCTTAAACATTATTATAAAGTGTTAAATACACTTTAATAAAAATGAAAATGCTATTGCAGTAATTTCTATTTATAATCTTTAAGGGGATGCTTCATCTAATTTGGCCAGCAATCTAATCCTATGTTATTCTATACAGAAATTTATCTTATAGATTACTCATTACCCACTGTATTTTTTAAAATTCTGCTTTCACATTTAGAAAAGTCACAACAGTTAAAATATTTCTTGTTTTTCAAAAATTAATTATTTTAATATTTCATTTTAAAGGCGTAAAGTGTAAAAAACTAACTGCATTTTTTGCACTTTATAGCTTTAAAGTGAAATATTAGAAATTTTAAAAATAAAATTTTGCAAAGCGAGAAACATTTTAATGATTGTGAATTTTCTAAATATGAAAACAGAATTTAAAAAAAAGAAAAAAAAAAAAATCTTTAGATAATGAATAATTTACAAAAGAAATTTTTCCATAGAATAACATAGGGTTAGACTGCTGGTCAAATTAGATAAAGTATCCACTAATGTAGCTTAAAAAGTTTTTGTGTGGCCCTGTAAATCTTAATGCTAATCACACTATATTCTATAAAACATTTTTTTGGGGATGAATAATAAATGTCAATTTTATTATTATTTGTACAAATCATAATGAAAATATAAATATAGAATAATCATTGTTTGATTAAAATAAAAGTATTGAAATATGGTTTATGAAAATGTCTCTCATAGAACACAAAATTTTGGGATTATTTTGGGTGTCCCTGTATAAGGAGGCGGTATTTACTCCCTTTTTAATAGGGAAAATCCTTTAATAGTGAACTTGAATAATATATATTAGTTTCAAGTAATTCCATGACTATTTATGGGAGTTGGAGCCAGTGACGAACCTATAACTATCGAGGCCAGGGGCAAAAATCTCACTGAGGCATGGCTAATTGGAGCCATTCCGGTATTAAGCCCGCTACCTCTTGCATTTCTTCACTTCAATTTATTATTATAAAAAAGGCACTGAAGTAAGTTTTTTCAGTGACTCAGAAGCCAAACCCAACAAGAAGGCCAGTGGTATTAGTCCCACTTGCTTTGCCTTAGTCAGGTTTTGTACAAACGAGTTTCTTTGGTTTTGGAGTTGTCGCTCTATGATCACATTTTGTACATTTTCTCTTTAGACAAGAACTTATGGCTTAAAGGAATATTACAGGGAATGTTTCAGGTTAAAATAATAAAACGACAACTTCACCAGATACATATACTTAAAGGTTAAGTTTCTTCAAAAGCCCTCTTATGACCAGACACCCAGGGTGAACCACCCTGCCCTTGGTATGCCACTGGTTGGAGCGTGGACAGACAAGCTGAAGTCATAAACATTTTTCAACCTTGTTGGAAAGTGTTAAAAAAGAAGGAAAAGAGAGAATGATCTTATGTTTAAGATTGTTTCAATAAAACATTGTCATTATTATGATGGCACAAAGAGCTAACATAAACCTACATTAAATATTTTTGTTTATTAATTTATAAGCTGCAAAATATCTAATTACAGTACAAATCTCATTTTGCCAACAACTCTTGTAATATTGTTTCTGGTAGCACATTTCTATTTTCTTTACTGACCTGTAAAGAAAAATTCTTATATTAGATAACAGTAATACTTTTTAATTATGCTTAAAAGTGACATAAAACACACAAATCAAAAGTATTGTAAATTTAAAGCTATTTTAATAATTAATTTTTGACTTTGTGATATTGTAAACAAATTAATAGATAAGATATCAAAGACTTGTTAAATAACATATGAACTGGAAAAGCGTAATTACAGATTTCAAAATATCACCAATTTTTACTTTCTCTTACCCATAAGGTAGAGAAAGTATTGATTTTGGGTCAAATTTTCGAACGCGAGATTTTGTTATATTTACATGTTCTGAGGTCGCCTGAATACAAAAATCATGTTCTTAGCGAATGGTCTGTGTGTGTGTCTGTCTGTTATCAGCATATCTCAAAAACAAATTATGGCAGAAAATTCAAACTTGGTATTCTAAATGTGTATCAGATATGGATGCTACGCTAAACTTTTTGTTAAGATCAAGCAAATGGTTCGTGTACAGGGACACTCAAAAGTATTCAAATACATTACGTCTGGGGGAAATTGCAGGTAAGTAGAGTTTAACATCTATAGACTGCACTAAACCAAATGAAACGAATATATATTTTTTGTAATAGAGATAGTCAGCAGGGAAAAAAAAATTGTGTATGTAGGAGCCTCGCCTCCCCCCCTGGGGGGGGGAAGTCCCCCCTCAAGGGGAGTAAATTTTCTTGATGGGTATCTTTCAAATGAGCTCGCCAATACCTTTAAAACGAATGGTTGAACCATCGATCTACGATAATTTAAAACAAAGTTATCAATTTTTTTTACTTTTAACAAAAAAAAAAAAAAAAAAAAAAAAATTAATTTTGAGAATAAAATGGACTTTTTTTGGATATTTAGTGTTATACTACTTCTCTAATATGGAAATCGTTTGCATTATCATAAAATATAATTTTTTTAAATAATAATTTTAATAAACTATTTTTTAAAAACAGAATTATTTTTTTAATAGCCGAATTAAATTCTATATAAATGCAGGTGCATTCATGAAACGGGGGGGTTGAGGGGGCTGTAGCCCCCCTCACACAGAACTAATTATCATATAAAACTCTTCCAAAGCCTAATTTGAATTGTTTAACACAGGTTTACATAACAGTACTCGTTATCTTACCTTTTAATCTGAAACCTGTATTTATAGTATTAAATTTCAGCGTAAGAGAAAGTCGTGTGAGTGACACACCAGATTATTATAATTATTCTTAATAGCATATCCTGTTTTTGGTATTTATTTACACAATAATATTTCCCACCATAAGAAGTAGACAACAAATTGGTAGAATAACATAGAAAGACACATTTTATTTAATTTTCAAATAAAAAAAGCAGAATTAACGAATTTTTCTGAGCAAAAAATTTTAAAACTCTGCAATTTATAAATCTTGAAATCTTAATTTAATTGATTTAAATACATATTTAGAAAAAGAAAAACCTCTTTAACAATTTAAAAAAAAAGATTAATTTTTAATTTTTTAATTATTTTCATCAGCAAATGAAAAATCTATGCGGCAAACTGATGCTATAATTTCTTTAGGTTCACAATAGAATGTTTACGGTTAAAAAACCATTCTATTATAATATACAGGGTGATTATAATTAAAGTTGCGATTTCAAAACGCTATCATTTTAGAACTACCCATCAGAGCGATTTGATATTTTACCAGAACAATCATGAGGCAATAAAATTTTGTTTAGAGGAGGAAAAAAGTAGTTCCAACATGTTGCTATAGATGGCACTGTCAGGGTTAGGTTAGGGAAAACACCTAAATGAACTCGTTAAACACAGGAATGTTGTTCGCAACACAATGGAATAGCAGGAAACAATAGACTTCAAAGGTTTACTACAATTTTTTTTAGCAAAAAGACAAGAATACGTGTTTACAAAGGAAACAGTCATAGTGAAAAGAGAAAAAGGGGAGCTACATGAAACAAATACTTACAGATAATTAACGGCACATTTCAGAACAATTTTTTTTTTCTTTTGTCAAACAAAATTTCATTGTCTCACGATTGTTCTGGTAAAATATCAAATCGCTCTGATAGGTAGTTTTAAAATTATAGCGTTTTGAAACCATAACTTTAATTATAATCACCCTGTACATATATATATATACATAAGATAAAATTTAAATATAGAAGAGAGTAAAACTTGAATTATTAAATAAATAGAACTAGAACAAAGTTTTTATAAACCAGTGTGCAAATGCAGCAAAAGGAAATATAAAACTAAAATAAATAAGCAAAATAATCAAAGCCAGATGAAAATTTAATCCCAAAACACATGAGGGCCTTCGTGTTTTTTGGTTATTATTACCAGCGTTTCGTCAGAAACTTCTCATATTCCTTTCCCTACATAGGGGAGCTCCCCTGATGAAGGTCCTCATGTGTTTTGGGATTAAATTTTCATCTGGCTTTGATTATTTTGCTTATTTATATATAGAGATAGATTATAATAAAGATATATCCTCATATATGAGAGAATCCTAAGCATCATGAGAGTTACTGGCATTTGCAGATTAATCCATGAAACGTGTTTCTCTTGGTCTGCAATTTCTATCACCTAAGCACATTGACTGTCATACTGTTTTTCAGGATATTGGTTTAAAAAACTGATTCAATTGAATCGCATTATATCATTAAAATTCTAATTATAGTACGTAATAATCCTCAAAAAGCATATAAAATGTGTTTTTATTTAAAAAAAGAAAAAAAAAAAAAAAACTGAATTATCTAGTAAATTGGCTCATGTAAGAAATATCCTTTTGCTTGCTGATTTTCAATAACCCTTTATATGATTATATTCTGTGGATTAATTAGTAAATTTTCCACATAAAATACAAAATCCCGACTTGACATTGAATAATACAACAAAGAAAAGTTCATCAGTGTTCAAAATGTCAGTATAAAAAAATATAAAATTTGCATACTGCAGTTTGGGTAGCCATAAGCGTACCATCATCAGTGCTGAATAACAAGATGAATTTATATAGCTCTTATACGTAAGCAGGAATGTGGATTCAAGAGTTGCATTAACAGATGATAGAACAGGAGGATTATGGAGGTATTAGACAATAGGAAATTGGGATTAGAGACCCAAACTCGACAAATGAATTTTAAATCAACCCAAATCCGATAAAAAATTTGTCAGACTCAAAAAATGACCCGAAAACAAAATGAATATTACTAATTCATCTAAAAATCATGCAAAACTTTTTAAAATTATAAAATAAGGTAAAATTTCATTGTCTCACAGTCGTTAAATTACTTTAAAATCAATTAAAAATGTAATTACTACAGTGAAACTCTGATCTATCATTCCCGCATTGATCGTTTAATTTCTATGGTCCCTGCACAAACTGAATTAAAATAATATTAATGGAACCCACATGTATCGTTCTTCTAAAAGTCATTTTCCCGCATGCATCGTTGTAAAATTTTTCTTCTGACCAAAATGAATTTGAAAATCAAGCGATTCCACATGGCATAACAAACTTGAATAACTTCTTTTAACCTAAAATAATTCTTTTCCAGATTTTCATGGAGGATAAAATTGTGATGCCATGTCTCCGGACCATCTATTCATTTTATAATTTCAGCATGGCAGGAGGTAACCTCTCCAGTAATCCAGAAAATTGTTTCATGAAATGCAGTTACATGCGAAATTATACCAAACAAAAGGGCAAGAAAATAATGATGCTATAATGCAGATTAAGACTGGTTGTGTGTAACAGAGAATGCGTCTGGTACAAAATTTGGTGATAATATCTGTATTAATCAAGAAGACCTTGCGACATGCGGTATCCTAAAGCATAGAAGAAACGTGTGATTTCAAAAAATGAAAATAATGGCAAAGAAACGGAAGATAATTTTCCCGCTGATGACACAATTACTACATTTGAAAATGCACGAACTTTTATATAAATATAAGCACATGAAATTACAGAAAAGGACCAAAAAAATGCTGCAAATCTTGAAGGATTCCTGTATAATTTATAAAAGGAACAAAAAATCCAACATAAAATTATCAATTTTTAAAAGTAAATTTTACTTAATGCTCTACAACAATGATTTATTTCTTTAACAGTTTAGAAAGTAACAAATTAGCTTTTATTAGTAGTATACTGTATACATTGTGTTGTGTATTAATTCATAAACATTGTTTTCTTCATGTTTTGACTTTAACCCACATTCGTCGTTTTCCCGCTTTCATCGTTTTTTTTTTTTTTTTTTAACCAATCCCGTAAAAAACAATGGATCGAGGTTCTACTGTAATTGCATTAAGTTAAAAATTTAAAAATCTAAAAAATGGATTAATAATAATTTTTAAATATTCATGTGAGTTGTGTACTTCAAGCATACAAAAATATGCTTCAAGTTAAGTCTTTGTAGTTTATTGTTTAATGCTGGGGGATGCATATTTGTTTTTTGCTTTTGTTCGATGTGGATGTTTACTTTACTGTAATAATTTGGGTACAATGGATATGATTCACAGTTAAACTTCTGCTTTCACATAATCACTTTAAATCAAACCAGCCTTCTCCAGTTGCCATCTCGGTGCATTGTTTATTTGTTCTAGAGGAGATGATAAAAAATATTTTCTGTCTTGATGGGATCGGTCTCCTAAATGTTTTTATTTTACATTATTTTTTTAAAATTAAATCACAACAAGTATTTCCTCTATAGTTGTTGTACATACAACTGTAAATGGAGAATAATTCAAAATTTTGTTAACACAAAAGCGAGGATTGAAATTTATTGAAAATAAAGGTATCTAAAAAGAAATGTAAATTGAGAAATAATGTAAATTCCGAGAACGTAAAAGTGAGGTTATACTGTATTTCTTTTATTTATATATAAATGATAATCAGTAAAGTTTTATAGCACTTTCTTTCTTATTTTCATACAATTTTTATAAAGATTCACATTAGATCTGTTTAAGGGAAAAAAAAAAAAAAAAACTGAATTATATACTGAACATTAAATACTGAATTATAAAAACTGAAACTATTAAGCTTGCCCCGGGGATCGAGGTAGTCTAAGTCGGGCCCTGGTTTCGGTATTGTCATGATATGCATAATTTTTTTTCTTGCTCATACAGATCCAGATACAAATACAGATTTTTTTTTTTTTTTTTTTTTTTTTTTCTGGTGGATATCTGCAGATTGAATATGAATATGGAGCCATGGGTGAAAGTAAAAAATTTTCGCTGGACTGAAATATATATATATATATATATTTGTGATATTGGGTAAAACATAATAAACTCTTACATAATGTATGTAGATATTCAAAACATACATTTCCAAAGGTTACATTAATCAGTATAAGTATGAAAACTTAACAAAATTATTTATTAATATAATTTAATTAACATTAATAGGGGGCCCATTCAGAAAAAAATATTGGGATCTTTATTTGCCCCTAACAAAGATTAATTCCATAAAATTGGCCTAGACACATAAAAAAAGACTGAATTCAATCAATAGACTGAAAACTTTCACCCATGTATGGAGCTCCGTTAATGTCTAATATACATAGTATCTTTATATTAACTATAGAGTTATATGAACAAATTTATGCTTATAATTATAAAAAAAAAAAAATTTGAAAGATGTTCTGCTACATACACCATTTGGAATAGGGAACATAAACATACCATAATAATCTTTAACAGCATATTTAAGTTTTTTTAAAAATTCAAACATAATTATTAAAACTAAAGCATAAAGAGCATATGTTAAACTAAAGCATATGCTAAAATCATAACCATTTTTCCACTTGAAAGATTTTTTAAAAGATAATAACAAAAGAATATCAAATTCTAGCAGAATACTTATATATTCTATATTTTTGTATGGTTGATCATTCATTTTGCATGGTTTGGGTTGTTCCGCTATTGTCATAATGTAATTAATTAAAGGTATATCAACTTTAAAGGAAAGTGTGTGAACTATTCAGCTTTCTATAGTCAAATTTTTAATGGATATAAATTTTATGGATATAGATAGGCAGGACTCGCTTAATGTTATATGATATCTTAAGCACTTTCGTACATTAGTACTCTTTAATTACCATTTGAAAATAATAATAATAATAAAAAAAACAATGAATAATTCACTAAGACCAGTGCAAAATATTCCTTAATATTCAGCCCTCCTGAAATTGCTTCTAGTTTGAAAACCTACAAATAATTCTGGATAAAATATGTGGTTAATGTAGAACAATTTAAGGAAAATAGGTTAAAACAAAAGAAATATTCAAGAACAACTTTAAAAATTCAACAGATATTTTGTTAAAAAAAAAATTATAAAAAATTAGATACTTTACTTGAAAGAGTGTGCAGTTTTCATGGTGTCTAAGTTCATCTACTAAAGGCAAAGGACTCTTTGGTATAGGAATTGTAGCCAGTATTCTTGTATTACAGGAACTGAATGCTTTTCTAGCCTTTGCAAGAAAGGGTTTACTGAACAGTTCCATTTTACCAATTTCATCCAATATTAAAATCTTCAGGTCCTAAAATTGAAATAAATAATATGAAATGTAGATAATCTCCTATTTATTTGTGTTGATATGAATTATAATTTCCCATATATACCCAAATATTTGGGGACTTTCCATTATAAAAATTAAAGCATTATTCAAATACAGTAGCGGTTTGTGAGATTCCTTTACGGGGGGGGGGGGGGGGGGGGCTGCATCACAACAGTCTAAGTACAATTTGAGAAAAAAAAAGCGAAAGTGATTTTCTGAATAATCTGTTTTAATCGGGAGCTTCAGGTTTTATATGCGCAGACTGAGCAAGAGGGAAAGCAGTACAGGATGCAGCATAGATTTAAAATTTTATATTATTGAACATTCATTACAAACATTTTTTTTTCTTTGAAGTTTTTATTTTGTTAGCTTTAATTATTAATGATAATCAATTTTCCCATCAAAATATTTTTCATCTGCATGCTATTATTTTCTCTAAGGAGGTACGGAGTACGAATTATACATAGATAATTATAAATCAACTCACATTAAAAAGATACACACAATGATTTATATAAAAAAAAGTAATAAATAGTTTGATTACATACTTATGTAATCAAACAATTAATCAAATAATTCGAATCTGTAGTCCATAATGATAAAGAATCTCTTTTTATGTTTCTGCAAAAGAATTATAAGTCCTGTACTCATCAAAACTATACAAATTTTGTGACGATAACCTGTAACCTACCTAACAATTTTTAGCTCAATTCGATTAAATATTTAGACGTGATCGCAATTCAAAAATTTAAGTCCTTTAATCTGAGGAATTTCTCATTGTGTCCTTGTAAAAGAACTATAAGTCTCACATCCATCAAATTCTATACAGTTCGTGTGATGGTGACCTTTTAACATGCCTAACAGCTTTCAGAGCAATCAAACCAAGTGTTAGATGTTATTGTATTCACTCACATACATACACTTACTCACACACTCTAAAAATAGCGAAAATAAGCTAAGGAGACCTCAAAACATACAGATAAACGAAATTCTCACAGTCGATTTTTTTCATGATTACAAAACTTTTCTTACATATTGTGTGTTCATAAAGTAAAAAGAAATGTATTTCACAATGCAAAGTATTTGAAACAAAGATTAACTAATAAATCATCTAAAAACAAAGTAAAAAAAAAAAAAAATCTGATAAGTTCAAAATTGTTTTAGTATTTCAAAGTTCTCTGCAAGTAAAACATATGAGCGATCACCGAAAAAGTAACGATTTTAAAATTTTATTTGAATATTTGGAATTATAAACCTAAGTCAGTTTAAAAAGAAAGAAGAAAAATACAAATAAATTATTTATATGTATCGTTATTTAATATATTGTTTATGTGAGAATTATGGAATAATGACTGTTTTTTTCTTCATTATTTTATCCCTGGGGAATTCTAGTTTCAGTAATGTTTATTAAATGAATATATTTGAAATATTAGATAGAGATGTAAATCTTAAAACCTCTACCCTATTTCTTTTAGTTAGGAAAAATAGCGTCATCACCATTTGCTGTAGACTGTCTTGAGTTTTGTATAAGAAATAGTCTATTACAGAATTTAAGAATACATAACAAGGGTAGATGTCTAAATAAAAATTTTACTCCGGTATTAAATTAAATTATGTTTAAGATAGGTATTTTAAAATTATCTTTTCCTAAAAAATAAATAAATAAAATAGAATAAATACATTGATAATAAAAAAAACAAAAAAATCTTTGGAAAGGTTATATATTTGGAAATCTTTGCAATTATAATGATGCATTTCGTTAATTTATTTAGAACCATCCTTTGAAATATTAATTAAAAGAATTAACATTGACGTAAAATCATGCACATCACATAGATTATGAAATACTTGCCAACATCACGAACATAAATAATTAGAAAGCACCAGAGTACTGAATAAACACCATAAAATGCAATAAACTTGCAAAAAAATTGTTTCGGGTCGAAGAAAAACACAACCCTTCGTCAGGCGAACGAAGTAGGCACGAATACTGCAATCAAAGCGGCAACGAACGAGAAAAAAAAAAAAAAAAATAAATAAATAAAAATAAATAATATATATATATATATATATATATATTATATTTATATGTATGTATATATTTATTTTAGCGGCAACGCATCGGTTTAATTGCAGCACTTGCACCTACTTTGTTCACCTGACTAAGGGCCGTGTTTTCTTTCGACCCAAAACAATTGTTGCGAGTTTGTGGAATTTTATGGTGTTTATTCAAAGTTTTGTACTTATTACTTATAACATTACGAACAGTATAGGTCATTTTTTTTTAATGGGAACTTTACACACATGATACAGTATACAAAAATTTCATTTAGATAGGAAACCTCTTATTATAATTAAAAATGAATTTCCAATTTAAATTATATTAATTAAAAAACGAAGTGAAATTACTACTTAAATAAATTAAAAAACCTTTTACTACCTCGTTGTTGGTCGTTAAATCTTTCGGTCGGGATCCCGACTCTCATCAGACGGCTTCTCTGTGAGTGATTCTGATTCTTCTGTCGGTTTCTGCCTTTTCAAAATATGGCGCCACCTTCTATTTGGAGTTACTGCGCTGCTGTCATTACAAACGTTTTTATTGGTTGTTATTTCGATCGACTCGCGGAACATGGCGTAATTGTATTCTTCGTAATTAGCTATTTTAGTGGCTTGTTCGAAATTTATATCTATGTTTTCCTGCCGAAACGGATTTATAAATGCTTTTCAATTTCGTTGTAGAAAAATGTCAGAAATAAAAAATTTAGTAATCTTGTGTTTTTAAGAAAGGTTCGATTGTTACTATTCCTCATTTAAAAAAAAAAAACAGTCACTAAAATAAAAGTGAAAATAATAATAATAATAAAAATAGCCTTATTAACAAACCGATAACGCACTTGGTAAACTTTAATACTATGCTTAATGGAAGGCAAAATTTGTACAAAAATTGAGATTCTGTCTATTGAATGTGTCTGCTTTTGGGAAAGCAAGTAACCTGAAAACCTAGTGTACTTTCTATGTAATATAAAATAAAAATCTCTTTGAAAAGTAAATAAAAATGACTTCTATTTTCTTACATAATCGTAAAACACTTTCATGCTAAATTTTTTACCTTTCATACGTAAATAATCTTAACACAGCGATTATTGCATTAAAAACTGTGGAGAAAAACCGTCGATTACAAAGGGAAATAGTTCTTTTCCAGCATTACCAAAATCCCTAATCAGATCGGAGCTGCGTCAGATGCAGCTCCAACGTGCTTGTTTCATATGGTCGAAACTCGTAGGGAAAACGAGTAGGGGCGGTTTTAACTGTCCTTTCCCTAAAGAAATCCCTTTTTCAGAGAGCTGCATGAATGAGCAGCCCTTTCCGAGCCTCGGAGATGCTATTACGCTTAAAACTGGCGAATTTTTCTCTGCTTTTATATAATTTTTCTTGATAATGAAGTAATCTGCTCTTCTATATGCATATTACTATACAATATAATAATATTTATTTTCAAAATATTTTGTAAGTTGATAAAATAATTACTTCGAATATTTCTGGGGGGGGGGGGGGGGCTGCAGCTCTGCAGCTCCTGCCACGAGCCGCCACTGTTCAAATACAGTAAAGCACCATTTATACATCATTCAAGGAGCTGACGTAAAAGGACGTATAAATGAAAAGACGTATAATCAAAATTTTGATAATAACACTTTGATTACAACAAATTTAATGACATTTAAGCAAAACTTATTTGAAAATACTAACTAGCAAAGTTTCTTAAGTTAGTAAATGTATATCATACTTTTTTTAAAGACAATATTTAATTAAAAAAAAAAAAAGATTTAATATAAAAAGTGAAAAAAATCATACTATTAATGCATGGCTGGTACTAATTACATATATCATATATTGAGTATTATGTTACATTTCTTAAGAACTATACGAACACATTTCGAATATTAATTATATATATTGCATATCTTTAATAATAAGCATATGATTTATGTCCATACAGATAGTTATTTAATAACATTAAAAATCTTTAATATTCGTCTGATTTGCTGTTCGCCTATGAGTATTAAAAATGCTACTGTGAATTAAGTTGATTCGTTGATCAGTATTCTTCAATCTTTCCGTAATATGTTTTTGTAATGTGTTCCTCCATTAAAGATGCTTTCTAGGAAAAATCTGTTTTATTTAGAGTATTCAGCGGGAACTGCTCATGCCTCATTAAGTGGTGAAAAATGTCGATTTGTGTACCAGCCCTCCAGGAAAATTCTTGAATGATAATTATCGTCAAGAATTATTTTTAACGCTATATAGCCTGGAATTACACAAGTTTCAGAGAAAACCATGGATAAGTCAGGAACAAATCTTTTTATAAAAATGTTTATGTTACCTTTGTATCTCAGCTTCTAATTAACATAATTCCATAAGTAATCTATCATTTTAAAAGTTATTGGAATTGAAGAGTATATGTTGCAAATCTCTGTCACCAGAGGGCACTTTGATATTTTAATAATTCAATATCGCCAATTCTGATTATGAGTAAATTATTTATAGGGAGAAGATTGGGAGATCATAGGCCACACCGGGTTGCAGATTTGCCACAATCAGAATTTTCAAAGGTCCTTTACTTGGTGAGTGAACAGGCTGTTTTAAATCATAAAACGTAAAGTGATGCCTTAGTCACCACAGAGTGGAAATTTGCTACAATTAAAAATTTTAAAACTATTTGTGCTATGAGCGAGCAAGCTTTTGTAAGTTCTAAGACGGGGATAAGGCGCCACCGAGCGGGACTTTGCTAAAGTCAGAATTTTTAAAGATCATAACACGGTGAGCAAACAAGCTGTTTCATGTATCATAATGGGAAGATACACCCCAGGCGCTACAGAGTGGGAATTTACTGTGGTTAAATTTTTCAATAAAGCTATTTTCACTATATGTCAATAAGCTGTTGTAGGACCTGGAATAGGAAAAAGGCGCCGCAGACGCCACCAAGTGAGAGTTTTGTAAAGTCAGATTTTTCAAGGATCGCAAACCAGCTGGTCGCCGAAGGCGGCTAGTATATAATAAAAGATGTTTTACTTACTGTGCAGTCAAACACAGGTAATGCTAGTTTTTCAAAAGATGGGACATCAACTGCATATTTTCCCACTGTAGGAAGTCTTCTAGAATCACCAGGCACACTATATAGAAATTTTAAATATTAGTTATAAAAATTTCAACAGTGAAAGTACAGTTATTCGTTAAAAACTTTTAGAAATTAATTTAATAATTGTGAATAATAAACATTTTTTATTTTTTGAGGACTTCTACTATTAGTAGGTAACCATTCTATATATTGTTAACTCCAGCAACGACTGTAGGTTTAAACCCATTAGGCACAATTCAGGGATGCCAATATGCAATTATACAAATAAAGCACTCATTTTTCTTGATAATGTGTAACCAGCCATGAACAATATATATATATATAAATGTTGATTACTGCCAAGCAAAATGTTGCCAAAAAAAAAAAAAAAAAGAGCATTCTTGAGAATTTCTTACAATGAAGAAATATTTCATTAACAGTATTAACACATATTGATAAATATTTATAAGTTCGAAAGCAACAACAACAATAATAATAGAAATATTTATAAATTAGAAAATAACTTACACAGTAGGTATACAAATCCTCTTTTTGTGTATTTTATTTTATTTTTTATCATCTACAGTAGGTGATGAAATTATTAGATTTTTTTTTGGACATTTTTTCGATTATCTAAAAAAGTACGAGACAAAATGGACTGAAACTTCATACATACAAAGAACATTTAAAAACTCATATTTTCCACCATCGATTTAGTCCAAAGTGCAATTAGGGGACCAACTACAAATTGAAGAAGATTGAAAATACTCTGGATCATCCTGTATCACAAAAAGCTACAAATGACTTTCTACTTTAATACATTGTTGCACATATTATGTACGATTTTGTATGTTTTGGTGCAGGAATTGTACAATTATTTAGGCAGATATAATTTTTTTTTCCAAAAATTACTAATTTTGACAAGGTTTTTGCTTATACTTAGATTAAATTTTCTATAAATTTTACAAAACTTGCTGAAAATTTGACAAAATATCAGAGAAACATTATTCTGAAACATAAAATTCACATGTGTAATATTCGTAGAGATATGAGCATTTTTAGTAAATGTTATTTTACTGTGCACACATGAAAGATAGGAAAATTTTTATTGCATAGGTTGAAAGCTAAATATATTGAGCAACTTTTGTCAAAAGTTCATTTGAGAATAAAAATTAAGAGCACTGTCGGAAAAGAACAACCTAGATTTGAGGTATTTTCTAGAGTTGAAATTTCATAAGGGTTTAGCACATGCCGTGTATTTAATTTCAAGATCCAATTATTTCAATCACGTTGCAAAAGTTCATTTTTGTGAAAAACCCCTTATGAACTCACAAATCTTAGTAAACAAATAAAAATATATTAAAATTACAAGCCTATAAGGGTTTTTTTCACAAAAAAGAACTTTTGCAATGTGGTTGAAATAATTGAATTTTGAAATTAAATATGTGGCATGTGTAAAACCCTTTATGAAATTTCAACTCTGGAAAATACCTAGAATCTAGGTCGTTCTTTTGTTGACAATTTGCTTAATCTTTATTCTATTCAAATGAACTTTAGACAAAAATTGCTCAATGCATTTAGCTTTTAATCTATGCAATAATGTTTTTTCTATCTTTCATGCATGTGCAGTAAAATAATATTTACTAAAAATGCACATATCTCAAAGAATATTACATGTGTAAATTTTATGCAATTTTTGTAAAATTTTATGAAAATCTGTTATAAGCAAAAAGCAAGTAAAAAAAAATTAGTAGTTTTCGGAAAAAAAAAAAAAAAAAATAAATAAATAAATAAATATATATATATATATATATGCCTAAATAATTGCACAATTCCTGTACCGAAACATACAAATATTATACATAGTATGTGCAATAATGTATTAAAGTTACAAGGCATTTGTAGATTTTTATGATACAGGGTGATCCAAAGTACTTTTGCTCTTCTTTAATTTACGGTTGGTCCCTAACTGCACTCTGGACTAAATCGATAGTGCAAAATATGAGTTTTTAAATGTTCTTTGCATAAATGAAGTTTCAGGCCATATTCGTCTAGTATTTTTTTTAGATAATTGAAAAAAATGTCAAAAAAAAAAAAAAAAACAACAACTAGTAATTTGATCACCTATTGTATAATTATGTAAAGATTAGAAAAAGACACAATCTTGGTAATCTTAGGACATTAATGCTGTTTCTATGAAAATAGAAAACTATCGTTTGAAGAATATATAAATGTGATGAAGTACATTTAAACAATTAATTAAATAAAGAAAAACCTTAACTATACTTCATGTTTTGTTGTCGGCTGGGCGCCCAGCCGAAATTATTACGATGACAAAACATGAAGTACAGTTAAGGTTTTTCTTTATTTAATTAACTGTCGTTTGATTTCACTATTTATTATTAATAAAAAGTGTAAAAGACACCATTCTGAAAGAATACTCCAGAGTAAAACATATCATCGAACCAATACAAGCACATGTATTATATATTAGCACATGTTATATATTAGCACTAAATTAGCACATGTATTATATATATATTTATTAATATATCACTGGACATATTACAGCGATAATTAAAATGGTGTTAGTATTATTAATTTATTGAAATCAATAATATAAAACATTAATTATAACAATGATGGAAATAATCAAAATAAGAAAATAACAATACATTACATTAGGATCTAGAATAAGTTCTTACTGTTTCCTAACAGATGACATTACCAGAACTACGTACATGTGATTTCAGATAGTAATACATCTACAAAAAAAAATACTGTGGTTAAGCTTGAATTTCAGTGTATGTTAGTTCGCCACAATGTAAACAACATTTTTTGTATCCGTACTTCTAATAATATTATACTTTTAAAAAATTAAAGAACACACTTTTATTGATATGTGAACTAAATAGCACAAAATATCTATCTTTATAATATTAAAATGCAGGGTAAGAAAAAATCGTGTGAGTGACATACCATAATATTTACATCTTTAATAAAAATAATTTAGAATTAAACAAAAGCCATTTTTAAAAAATCTCCCCTGACTGGGCTCGAACGTTAGTCCTTTAAGTTCGTAGCCTGGAGCTTTACCTCACAGCCACAGCATTCACGTAGGGAAAGTGGAAAGTCTTTTTTTACAATATAGATTTTTTGTTTGTTTCTAGAGCGGTTACAAACATACATACAGGTGAAGCTAATAAAAGCGTGTTAAAAATGTGAAGTTTTATGCCAAGTAATGAGTGCTTGCGAGAATTTTATTGTACTATTTTAGTCAAAAGAAATCTGTAGCTGAAGCACACAAAATTCTTGCTTGCAGTGAGCATGCTTTGTCAGAAATGACATGCAGAGATTGGTTTCGATGCTTCAAAAATAATGATTTTGATCTTGGAAATAAAGAATGCTCTGGTGCACTGAAAAAAGTTTGAAGATAAGGAATTGGAGGTATTACTTAATGAAGACCCATGTCAGACGCTAGCTGAACTTGCAAAATCATTATGAGTAGATGACACAACAGTATCAAAACATTTGAAAGCATCAGGAATGATCCAGGAGCAAGGACACTGGGTGCCGTATGAGATGAAGTTGAGAAATGTCAAATGGTGTTTTCTTAAGTGTGAACTGCTGCTTCAGCGGCAAAAGAGAAAAGTTTTTGTTTGCATTGAATTGTGACTAGTGATGAAAAGTAGATACAGTATAATAACAGGAGAGTTGGTGTTGGAACATTAAAACCCGAATAAACTACTATGTCAGAAACGCCAAAAGAAAAATATTTGCGATGCACACAGCTGTTTCGGTAGCCTTAAGCGTACCGTCTTCAGTGCAAAAAGAATTCTGAATCTGGAGAAGTGCTCGTATATAAGAGAGGGACCGAATTTAGTTCAACCAATCATTGGTTGAACTAAATTCGGTCCCTCTCCTATATATACAAGCACTTCTCCAGATTCAGAATTCTTTTTGCACTGAAGACGGTACTCTTAAGGCTACCGAAACAGCTGTGTGCATCGCAAATATTTTTCTTTTGGCGTTTCTGACGTAGTAGTTTATTCGGGTTTTAGATACAGTATAATAACCCTAAGCATAAAAGATTGTGCGGTAAGCCAGTATCAACATCATCTGCAAAACCAAATATCCATAGTTTGAAGCTTCTCCTCTGCATCTGGTGAAATCAGCAAGATGTAATTCATCATGAGGAGCTCAAACTAAAAGAAACTATCATGGGCGATCCCTATCGACTGCAACTGATTAGCATTTCAGCTAAGCCCTAAAGGAAAAATGGCCTCCATACAAGCAGAGACACAACAACAAGGTGATTTTGTTATATAACACCGCTCGACTACATGTTGCAAAACCAGTGAAAACCTACTTGGAAATGCTTAAATGGGAAGTCTTGCCCCATCTAGCATATTCACAAGACATAGTCCCTTTCAGTTATCATTTATTTCCCCTGATGGTACATGGCCTGGCTGAGCAGCGCTTCCATTCGTATGCAGATACAAAAAAAAAAAAAAAAAAAATGGGTTGATTCATGGATAGCCTCAAAAGCTGTGTTGTTTTTCCAACATGGAATTCACATGCTGCCAGAAAGATGGGAGAAAGTAGTAGCTAGTGATGGACAATACATTGAAAGACATGTTTTTTAGTACATACTTTAAAGCATTAATTTTCACAAGATAAATAAATAAATAAACCAGCAAGAACTTATTCACACAACTAAAAATTAATAATAATATACAGAAATTCTTTCAACATTGAAAAGAAAGAAAATCAGTAGGGTATCTACATTCATCTCTCTCTCTATATATATAAATTAAAAATATTTTCTCACTCATAGGTAACTAAACATAAATAATAATGTTATTTGAAATTTAAAATATTAAAGATACCATAAAATAATAATGTTTTATTACATATTATGGAAAATATAAACTACTATTGTAAAATATTTATGAGTACTTTTCCATTAAACATTATCCTTCTAGAAAATTATGGAGTGGAAGGCTGATTGTTTATACCAACTATGTGAAAAATACCAGAGCTGGGAAGCAAACCCGGGCCTTCCGCTTTATGTGCGGATGCTCAAACCATCGAGCTATCCTGGCTGAACCAGCTAGGCATTTCTCACATAACATTCGTTGGCAAAGTCACCGAGTCTGCAAACACAGCTGTAGCAAGTGACATTATTAATCGTGGCACAACTCCAATAGACCATGAAGTTTTCAATTTAATTTAGAAATTTATTCATCAAGCCTGAAAGTAGGCGAAAGGCCCGTGTTCGATTCCCGGCTCTAGTATTTTTCACATAGTTGGTATAAAAAATCAGCCTTCCACTCCATAATTTTCTGAAATGAATTTTCAGGCTTGACGAATAAATTTCTAAATTAAACTGAAAATTTCATGGTCTATTGGAGTTGTGCCATGATTAATAATGTCACTTGATACAGCTGTGCTTGCAGACTCGGTGACTTTGCCAACAAATGTTATGTGAGAAATGCCCAGCTGGTAATCAGCCAGGTTAGCTCAATGGTTTGAGCATCCGCACGTAAAGCGGAAGGCCCGGGTTCAATTCCTGGCTCTGGTATTTTTCACACAGTTGGTATAAAAAATCAGCTTTCTACTACATAATTTTCTGAAATGAACTTTCAGGCTTGATGAATAAATTTCTAAATTAATTATTCTTCTAGTTATACTCAGACTAGATTAACTAATAACTGTGCTAGTGACAAGTAGTTTAAAAATTGTCCATGTTGTAAATAAGTTCATAGTAAATTTTGATGTTTTATGTCTTATAATATAAGTCTAAATGGTGAAGTCATTAAAAATAAATGTGAACTTATTCACATTGTTAAATGAGTTACTTCACATTCAAAATTTAATTTAGCAAAATACTTTCTTTAGCATTTTAGCTAAAATACACAAGCAGTATTTTAGCTTTTTTGTAAATTTGAAGACCTCTTTTTTTAGAACCATCATTTAATGTTTATGTCAACTTACATTTACTAAAATTTGTAAATATTTTTCTGTTTGTTAATTAAGTTAATCAGGAAATTTTTTTAAGTAAGAGTTTACAGAAATTATGGAATGGGCATAATAGAAAAGAAAATGTTGCAAATAGAGATATTAAGCCCCAATTAATGGTAAATAAACGGGAATATCATATAAAATTTCGATAGATAGATAGATAGCATTTTATAGCAGAAATTAAAGGAAATTCAATAAAAAGTTGGTAATATTTTTAAAGTTAATTTGTTTAGGTCTTCTTTTTTTTTTTTTTTTTTTTTTTTTTTTTTGTTCCAGTGTGTGTATTAGTCGGCAGAAGCATCAAAAAGCATCCAGCAGTAATCTAACGGAAAAATTACTCATAATACAAAAATTAAGCCAAAAATGAAATAAACCTGATGGGATGGGTATAACCAAAAAAAAAAAAAAAAAAATGGAATGTTTTAAATAGAGATGTTGAGCACTAATTAATGATAAATAAATGTGAATATCTCTGAAAGTTTGGATCGATAGACAGCATTTTATTACAGAAATTAAAGGAAATTCAATCAAAAGTTGGTAATATTTTTTAAAGTTAATTTGATTAGTGCTTTTTTTGCGTAGATTTTAGTCGTCAGAAGCGGCAAAAAGCATAGCAATAGTCTAATGGTTAAATATTCATTTATAAATAGAAATTAGTACTTTGAATAAATAATTAAGATAAATGAAATAACCTGGTTCTAGCTAAAATATTACGCTTTCCTGAGACTGTAACAACATCAAAACCCATTCTCTCACGACCGGATCTGACTTCTTCAGTAAAAAATCCATCAATTTTCAAATTCCTTTTTTTTAATTCCTCACAAACTTTTTTAATAACGGTAGTTTTGCCTACTCCTGTATAAACAAAAAAAGAGAAAGAGAGTTAAAATTTACAAAATAACATTGTTAACTTGATAGCTGCATGAATGAGAAAAATTTCCATTTCAACAAAAACGCAGAATAACAGTATAAATTAGAAAAAAGAAATTGCATAACTGATATAAATAGTTCATGTATGAGATAAAAAGTTCAAACCTGGTGGTCCTGTTAATAATATATGAGAAGCAGACATAACAAATTTTTAACAATGCTAGATGCGTAGACTGTTTACAAACAAACCAACGTTACAACGGTTTGACGTCACAGTTTATAGCAGACGACATTTCAAATTAATTTTAGTTTCTAAAAGAGAACTTACATAATTATTTTTTGCTTTTTAAACTATGAATAATATTAAATAACTCTCATATTAATAACTGGATGAAATATCATGTCTCAAATAGCCGAATAATTGCTTATAAAAACATACCTGCAGAAGTGAAACAATTCAACTCCAATACACACAGTGGGAAAATTCGAGCCAAAATTTTTGGTTATCGGTTCGGTATTTTATCCCGCCGAAATACATGTTTCTGATATGGCTGGATTAAAAGATTTTAATTGTTTTGAAAAAATTGGTGAAGGTACATACGGTGTTGTTTATAAAGCTGAAGATAAAAAATCTAAAAGAGTAGTAGCTCTAAAAAAAATTCGTTTGAAAAAAGAAACAGAAGGTGTACCAAGTACTGCTCTTCGCGAAATAACCTTACTAAAAGAGTTAAGTCATCCTAATATTGTTCAGCTTCAAGATGTAGTGTACTTTGATCAAAAATTATATCTTGTTTTCGAATATTTAGAGTTAGATTTAAAGAAATTGTTAGAATCAAGAGCAAATGGTTTGTCTATGCGTACTTCTAAGAGCTATCTATATCAGTTGTTACATGGTTTAGCATATTGTCATTCACGTTGTATTTTACATAGAGATCTCAAACCACAGAATTTACTTGTTGATAAAGAAGGCAATATTAAATTAGCAGATTTTGGATTAGCCAGAACTTTTGCTGTACCTCTTAAAGTATATACACATGAGATTGTAACACTGTGGTACAGAGCTCCGGAAGTTCTTTTGGGTACAAAAATATACACGACAGCTGTTGATATTTGGAGTATTGGCTGTATATTTCCAGAAATGCTTACAAGACGACCATTATTTTCTGGCGATTCTGAGATTGATCAATTGTTTCGTGTTTTCCGTACGCTAGGAACACCAGATGAAGATAGTTGGCCAGGATGTTCCCAACTGAGCGATTACAAATCTACATTTCCAAAATGGTCTCCTCAAGACATGACTGCAATTTTGCCTATGCTAGATATGGAAGGTCATGATCTTTTAAATAAACTTTTAACATATGAGCCAGAATCTCGAATTTCTGCAAAGCGTGCACTTATGCATCCATTTTTTAAGGATGTTTTTATACCATTTAATTCTATCTAATGATATAATGTGATACCATAATTCACTTATGTTGCACATATCTCTCACAGCTTTATGCCATATTGTCATTGTTTTGTGATCCTTTAAGTTATATTTAACATTCATCACCATATGACTAATAATTCTCATCTATGGTGAGAATTCTAAATGTCAGTCGATATTTTTTTTGTAAGTCAGAATATTTATGATTTGTATATAAGGTCAATAAAAGTGAAATTGATTTAAGCAGTTGATTATAATTTGTTGAATGGTTTTAGATTTTACTAAAAATTGAGATTTATTAAGATGTGTGATGATTTCAATATTTATAAATGCTATAATACAACTTGAAAATCTTACATGAAAGAAGTTTCGGTACAACTATAGTATTTCCCCACAGCTAAATTTGGCGATTTTTCTTTGGCGCCGATTTGAAAGATAACTATGTCATTCTGAACTGTTTGCGATATAATATGGCAGCCTGCATGCTATTTATTTTGGATTTATGATTTAGCTTATGATTTTATCATTTATGCTATATGATTTAGCCATAATTGTCAAAAATAAATCGCCAAATTCAGCTGTGGGGAAATATTATAGTTGTTCCGAAGTTTCTCACCTGAGTCCTTTCAACAGGAGTAAGGTTTTAAAGTTATATTATAATGAATGTTTATATGAGAAGATTTTAACATAATTTAAGCATTTATAAATAAATTTAATTTTTTTTTAAATTTTGAACAGCACAGAATATGAGTTTTGTCTTTCTAATGAATGAAAGAAACTAAACTATCTATAATCACATTATTTTGTTTATATATTTTATTGAGTTAATTTATGACACTTCAAGGTGTTTTTCAGTGTTGTATGTAATTTATTTTATCGAAACATTCATACTTATAATCCAATTATTTTAATGTCTGTATTGATATTTTAATTAAGTTTTAGTGCTTTTGTTACATAAAATTGTAGTGATAAAAAGATAAAATTGGTGGTACAACAAAGTGTTTTTTATTAATTAATAATGTTAACTAAATTTGCTTAAACTAATTTTTTTATTAAAAAGTTTAAATCTATATATATATTAAGCAAATATTAAAATATGCTGAAAAACCAGTTTTAAATGTTGAAAAAATCAAAACTAAGTAAACGCCATAAATGATGAATTGCAAAATCAGGTAACAATTTTCATGCTGAAACGATTACACATGACCCTTCATCAGGCTGAAAAAAAAAGTAAGTACTAGTGCAGAAAGAAAGTGGAGATGTGTTAGTTCGACTTGAAACAATTGTGTTATACAATTTATGGTGAGTGTTTGTTTACATATAAAATTTTAATAACAAGTTTAAAAAGTTTATATTATAGATATAATGATCTAATTCAGCAAAAATTGGAGCCTTTTAGCAACTCCTTCACAAAATTCCACTGCATAATAGTTCCTACCAAGGCACCTATAGGGGGCTCTAGAGTTCCTACCAGAGAGTGTCTAAGACGTCATACATCGGTAGCACATTGTCGTGGGCGAAAAATGTCTGTAAATTGCAGACATTTTTTTTTTATTAGCACAGACAAAGAGCGTCCGAAAGTTGCAGACTAATTTTTTTATTAGTGCAGACAAAAACTGTCTGCAAGCCGTTTTTCTGTGTCCATGACTTTTTCGCCGTGTCGCGACGTTTCTGCCACTGGGATGAAGATGATGTGAAAAAAAAATACAATTAAGTCCTCTGTTGGGAAACGAAATTACTATCCGAACAACCCAATACTTGTTCATGATTTCAGTATTATTTCCAATGATTGCCTTTACTTGAATCAATGAAACATGAACTTGATATTATATTATATTAAATGTAAAATAGACTGCTAAAAGTTAATGTTGTACCCCCTGTGGCAGAATTTTTTACTGCTTTCTGCGACAAACCTCACTAGAGCTAATTTCTTCCTGCAAGACTATATTATTCAATAACAAATATGTGCATTACTAACTAGCAATAAGGCAAGTTTTTTTTGTTTCTAAAAATGTTTATTTATATCAAATCTGTATGAGCTTTTCTGTACCCTTGAGGTAAGGGTCACCATGTCCATTTTATGAAAAGAGTTCCCACCATGTCTGATGTGTTACCAGGAAATAAATACATTTGTCGTGAATAAAGAAAAGGGACATGGTTTTATATCCCACAGTCTTATCTCCTTTATAGTAACTGGATATTAGTGCTTAACGCCTCTATATAAATCTAAAAATGCACATAAAAAATATGGTGGTGTTAAGCTCTTTTCACAAAATTGACATGGTGTCATTTACCTCCGGGGTACAGAATTTTTTTAAATTAAAGAACAATAAACAAAAGGATTATAATGTTTACGAAACAATAGTAAGAAAATTAAAATTAACCGAATAAATAAAATAATATAATTCATAGGAAGACAGGAATTAAAACATTAACACATGAAAATGTTACTTACCTGCAGTTAGAATTTTGAAGAATAGTGAAGAGTTATTTGCTCTCTATTTAATTTTGTTATAATTTGTAATGTTTTAGCCACATAAAACAATAATATGAAAAATTAAATCATATTTTAAAGTACTAGCTTACAAAGTTAATGAAACATCCCGACCTTATTTTAATTATTGCTGTAGAAACAAACATAAAAATAAGAATAAGAGAGTAAAGTATGAAATGCTTTAATTAACAAAAATAATTTTTAAAAATTTAATACAAATTTTCAGTATTCAAACAAAAAAATATTTTTAAACAATAACTTATCAATGAATCTACAAAGTAATAGCTAAATGGGTTTTTTAGAATATATTGTTAAACTATAATAATAATATAAAATCGAGGAAGAAAAATTAAAAATTAGTTAACCCATTTTAGGCCAAAGGTGCATGAACGCACAATTTCAATATTTTTTTATTAACACTGTGATGTATATTTTTCACTAATTTTATATATCTGCTATTTTTAAGGGTTCTGAAGACATCTATAAAATATTAGTAATTCAGTTGGAGTAAACACTTTCTGTTGGGAAATTTACAAAATACGCTAGTTTTCTAACTTGAAGCAATTATTGACAAATTCGACTTTTTGAAAATATATAATTATTCCACTTGAGATTAGTCATATGTTTTTATAATGGATTAAAGTTGCAAGTTCTGTAAATAAATTAAAAATAAAACAAATGTCATAAAAACATAAATTTTTTATTTAAACATGCACCATTTTATTTCTTAAATAAAATATTTTTCATGCACAAAACTTTTTTTGTGTCTTAATGAATGTAATTTAAGCATATTTTAATGAAAATAATACCACATTTTATAAAATTTCTATGCTTGACCTAAAATGGGTTAAAAAGGAACATTTAAGGAAAAATAAATTTTATCTTATTAAATTCAGGGACTAAAGTGAACTTTGGTTGAAAAATAATGGAAAAGGAAAATAGGAGCTAAATATTAAAAAAAAAAAATACAGGAAAATATAATAGAAAAAAAATAGGAAGAAAACTATTTTTAAATGTATGAAAAAATAAATAAATACGCCCTAACAAAATGTAGATTGTGAGAGTTACAATTTCACTACTAACTGACAAAATTTATGTTTAATTGCATTTAACTGCTATAAAAGGCTATTATTTAGCTGCTAATCTATACAGTTTGTAGTATTTAAAGTATAAGAAATTCGCAATAATTTTACAGCCGGTTACTGAAATGCATAATTATTTCACTACAAATTTAAAAAAATCTACATTTAAAATCTCAAATAATTGCTAATATACACCATAATTTTGCATTTAATTTACATCAATTCACGTTTTTCATTTTAGTCGATTTCTGAAATTTACGATATTTTTGCACTAAATTACCAAAATATGCAATTTTTTAGCTACTAATCAAGGAAATCTGTGCCCTTTTCAAAGCTAAATTCCTAAATACTGAAAATCTTTGCTGCTAATTGATGAAATTCACATTTTTTTTCAAAGCTGAATAATACCAAATTATGCAATACGTTTGCAACTAAAATGAAACATACCAGACCATTTCACCGTTAATTGTCAAAAATTTATGAAAATCGCAACTAATCTATTTCCCTGCTAATCGATAATAATCACACTCTTTTCAAAGCTGATTCCTGAAACTTGCATGTTTACTATGTGGCGATTGCAAAAACACTCTTATATTTAGCTACTAATTTATGAAAATCGCATTATTTTGAAAGCTGAAACCCAAATCCTCAATTATTTTGCCGCTAATCAGTGAAATTCGCACTTTTATTTTCAAAGGCTGAATCTCTAAATACAAAATAATTTTGCAGTAGATTTCGGAAATATGGGATTTTTTCACCACTAATAATAAAATATTTACATTTAACATGCTATTATTTAGCTGCTAATTGATGAAGATCATGATTTTTTAAAAGCTGATTTTCGTAAATTGCGATATTTTTGTAGCTGATTGTGAAAATGGAAATAGACAATCAATTCTCCATTAATTAACAAAATTTATATTTAATCAGAATTAATTGCTGAAATAGGCTCTATTTCGATGCTAATCAGTGAAATTCTTGTCTATTTCAAAGATGATTTGTGACATACGCAATAATTTTGTGGCCATTTACCAAAATACAAAATTATTTTATTGCTAATTATAAAAAATTTTGCAATTGCAACTAATTAAAATAGGTGTTATTTTGCTGAAAACATGTAATTATTTAGCCCATATAATTCAGCAATACCCTTTCTTTGGTATTTGATTACTGAAATATGTTATATTTTTGCAGCTGGCTTCCAAATATGTAATTTTGTTGTGCGATTTTCATGATGAATTGTTTTAAAGCTGCCAATTTTTGTGAAAAGACTCGTTTTGAGATCCAAAATTTTCTTAGAATTACCCCTGCACTATAAAAACTGAGTTATCATGTTTTCAATTATCTCAACAAATGTTACAGAAAATATTCTTTTTCTTTCTCCAATGATAAATACTTCGTTGTTAAAGTTCGGAGTTTTCCATAATTTTCTCCGAAACTCATATGAATGCAGACTGAAACATCTTAGTAAGTTTCCCACGGAGAACACTTCATTCATTTAAGTTGGATTTTTCCATGATTTTTTCCGAAACTCATGTAAATACGGACGAAGACATCTTAGAAAGTCTCCCACACAGGACACTGCTTTCAGTCCTAGAAACCCTCACACAGTCAATGGCCTTAACATCTACACCTTATCATCACCGTTAAAGTTCATTAGCTTTGAATATATTACTTCGAATAATTAAAGAGACAATCATTTTAAGTTTTTTACTTTTTGAAGATTCTTCAGCTAGATAACAACCATTAAAAATTTTTTTTAATGAAAATCAGAACACTGCATAATCAAAGCTTTCCCTTTCTTTCTGAATCCCTTTCAGCTTTTGATTATAATTAAACTAAGTTTCAGTTAATGTAAACAAATATTTCTTTCGTTCTGACTTGGTTAATTTGCATTACTCAATGCATTGTTTCTGATTTTTTTTTTTCTATTTATTTATGCGTATTGTATGATGATTCGTTTGGTTTTCAGTTAGATTACAAAAGTAATTGATTTGTTATTTTTTCTATTCCCAAGAGACATTGAGGCAGTTTTATAGGTAAGGGGAAAAAAATCCAGGAATATGTTTTTTGCAGCAGCTGTAAGAAAGATAAAATCGAAAGTTCATAAAGATCAAACTGAGACCTCTGTTTAATTGTGTGAAACAAGAAAAAAAAAAAAGGGGGGGGAAGGGGATTTACAGGAATGAATATTAGAAATTTATTTAAAAAGGAAAGGCAGCTTCCTTCAAAGACCACACAGAGTTTGAAACAGAAACGGAAGATAAATCACATCAGACAAGCAAAAGCGAGCAAGGCAGGGTGCGGTCACAGATCATGTGCCTAGAAGGAATATTGCTACTGTCCCGTACGTACACAGAGTTCGGTGTTTTTCTGCCGTTGTTGCATCTCTATAATGTAACCCTTTGGTATCTTTCTGCAGAAATGAGCAGCTTCTGTAAAAACGAAACTGATACTGCAGAACAGTTTTAGCGCAAACTTTCGCACAGATTTTTTTTTTTTTTTCCAAAATTTTCTGTTCCTAAAAGAAAAACTTTTCTGCAAGGACTCAATGCCGTTCTGCGAGAATGTCACCACGTTTCTGCCACGGGGGTTATGCTTTTTATATGATATTTCTTTTTTGAACAAAAATAGAGATTTTACAAGAATAAGCTCCAAAAATTAATAGCCTGGATCAACCTTTTATGGATCTATCTTTTTATGAAAATGTGTGTATGCTTGGAAGGTAAAAGCAAATTTAAGGTAAAATGAGTTTTCAATAAATTAAATGAATGCATAAATTATCTACAATCAAAACTTTATAAAATTTTGTAGATTTAGATCAATTTCTATTTTTATTAGTACAATATATATATACTTTGTGTTTGTATCATATGTTGTTGATCTCTGTTTGAGAAATAATTCTTACAATCACAATAGTTTATTACCTATGCCTTACCAGTGGTCGAAAGGTTCTGCTTTTGAAGTTGCTAGACAAAAGGTACCAGATCCAAACTCTGGTTGCTCTCATCGGCTTAGACATTCAGAGATTTCTATGTTTTTTTCATGAATATGGGCTTTAACCCCTTTGAAAGATCCCCCATGGGCACCTCACCCATCCTAGTACTTATATGCAGTGAATTTGCCTTAAGACTGCACATCAGTCAGGTTCCCCTTTCTTCCTTCCCATGTTATCTTATGAGTTTTTTGTTTCATAATGACATTCATTCAAAAATGATGTTTTTCAATTTCTGTTTTTTGAATATAACTGAAAAACCTTTTAGCTTAGTGAACATTAAAAAATATATATATATATATTTAAATATTTTATTTTATAAAGTAAATTTAGGACTCAGTTTGGATCTCTAAATGAAATATTTAAATTTATTTTTTTCAAAAAATTGCTCACTAAGCTTAAAGTTGACATATTCAAAAAACTTCATTTTTTAATGAAATATTCTTATAAAACAAAGCAACGAAAACCCCATTGGACAATAAGGGAAGAAGGAAGGAAGGAATCAGATTTATGTACAGCCTTAACACCTACTCCCACTTTATTATTTATAGCAAAATTGTCATTGTTGAAATATTTATTGTATTCATGTAACAGCTTATTAACTAAATTTTTCTTATGAGAATAAGAGCTTTTTTTTTTTTTTTATTTGCAATAAGAAAATATTTCAGAGGAAAAAGTTACTAAATATTCGAATTTTTGTTGATATTTCTTCTGATCTATGGTTCCCAGCTGCTGGATCCAAACTAATTGAAGAGAAAATATAAAATTTATAATTAAAGTACTCAAACAATATATAAAATTTATAATTAAAGTACTGAAACAATATATAAAAAAAATAAGTGAGTGCATTTGAGAATACAACAAATAATTTATAAACAAGACTATATACTAGTTATATAAACTTAGTTAAAAGTTTTTAGAATTTTTCTTCATTTTTTAGAAGATTTTTATATGAAATTGACTTTGTCATTGTGTCGCGCTAGTAAACAAGGCACCTTCATTTTAAAGTAAATATAAGCCTTTCTGTTTGTCACTTCTTGGCTCAGTTGGTTAGAGTGTCACATTAATAACGTGGTGGTCGAGAGTTTGGTCCCCGGAAGGTCCAGCATGTTAATTTTTGCAGACATTTAGTAGAAAAGTATCAATTGGTACAAGAAAATTTTTCGCTGCTTACACAGTATCCTAAGAATTTTTTGAGGAGTTTTTTTAAGAAACTTTTTTTTTTTTTTTTTTATTTTAGATATTAAAAATTACAAAATATTTTTGATTGTAAAAAATAATTAAAAAAAAAGTTTTAAGTAAAAAATACATAAATAAATATTTTTTTAGAAACTTATTTTTTTTTAAATTGGATTTTGTCATCACGCCTTCGTGTCATGTTAAAAAAATAAAGCACCTCCACTTTGAAGTAAATGTAAGGAATTTTTACACCATTCAATGGCTCAGTTGGTCAAAGCGTCATGTTAAAAATGCAATAGTGGTGGGTGGGTTCAGTCTTTAAAGGCCGAGGTGTTACATTTTTGTAGATAATTAATAAAAAAGATATCATTTGTTAAAAACAGAATCTTTCATGGCCTACACAGTATCCTAAGAAATTTTGATTAGTTTTTTTTAAGAAGCTTTTTTTTTGTAACTAAAAGGAACAAAAAAAAGAAAAGAACGCTGGAAACCTTTTGTTGTGGAGCCTTAAAAAGTATAAAATAAAATTTTATTCCTGCAGAGACATGCTGTTAACCCTAAGTGAGGCGCACCCTGCCTGAGAGGCCAGGTAAATACTTTATTGTTAAAATACTTGTACTACAATCAATAAATTCGTACTTATGCATCAAATTTTCGTTTATTACTTTCTATTCATTCCTAATAAGGTCACCATATGGGTGTTTTTGAATTAAAAATCATGTGTAGGATATTCAGAGAATAAAAACCAGAACGGGCCTCTCAGGCAGGGTGTGCCCGACGGAGGGTTAAAAATAAAAGTTCCAACAATAAGAAAATTTTAAAGAAGAATGTAGATATTTCACTGTTACACGAGGTGAAAATTATTAAATATTGAAAGTATTTCAAAAGGCATTTAAGAACAATATTTTTTTGCATTACTTAGATTTTTCTAGCATGTTCTATGACTTTTTTTGACTGTTCTTTAACTTTTGGTTAGAATGTCATTCTGATAATGCGTTGGTCATGAGTTCAATCCTTGAAGGCCGACGTGCTATTTAAAAAAAAAAAAAAAATTCAGATAATAATAATAATAATAAAATGTCAGTATCTAAAAGAAAATTTTTAGTTTTCTACACAGTATCCCAAGAAATTATTAGATTTTTAAGAAGCTTTATTTATAACTAAAAAGCACAAAATAAAAATTTAAGTAAAAAATCATATTTTAAGATTAGAAGCTTTTTATTTTGAAGCCCTAAAAAGCATAAAATAAAAAGTTATTGAGGTAAAGACATGGTATAAAGAAATGATATTTTAGCAAAAAATATAGATATTTCACTTATGCAAGAAATGAAAATTTTTAAATATTCAAATTATTTTAAAAAGCTTTCGAGACCTTTGAAATTTATGGCTTAACGAATAATTGTACAAGAAACTAATAACTAAGAATATTAATCTTGAATGTTTTTTAAATATTTTGAATATTTAAAATTTTCATTTCTTGCAGAAGTGAACTATCTATATTTTTCTCTAAAATTTCATTAGTGTTAAAACTTTCATTTCTTTATAGCATGTCTTTACCTCAATAACTTTTTATTTTATGCTTTTTAGGGCTTCAGAATAAAAAGCTTCTAATCCTAAAATATGATTTTTTACTTAAATTTTTTTATAATAGTATCTAAGTAGAGTTTTCTAAATTAAGAACAGTAAGATATTTACAAATTGTCAGACTAAATTATATTTACAATATATGGTAATAGTGTAAAGGTGACTAATTTTGGTAATAATTTGATACAATTTTTTTTTTTTTTTTTTTTATAAAATATATGTATGTATAGATAATGCAAGATATTTCAAAACAATGTGTACAGCTTCAGATTTTTATATATATAAAAAAAAGTCACAACAAAAATTTTTGCAGGTATGGACAGAATATCAGTCCCCCCCCCCCCCCCCCCAAGAAAAACAACAACAGTGTTTTAGTAAAGTTCTACATCAACATCTTATCTCTTCATACCATAAATAATGTTAAGACAATATTCTTTATCCATCCAGGCAAATTGTAGCCTGCCGAAATCAATTTCTATAGTGTCATAGATTCTTTGCTTCAGTTCCACAACACTGTGAGCTTTTGTGTGGTTCACAATATCTTTTATGTGTAATCCCAGAGAAAAAAACTAACAGAATAATGGATGATGAGTGTATCATTTCCTTTCTTCTCAATAGACACTACTTTCAATAAATCAATCTTTGTGTTGTGTAGCACAATCTATGACCAAAAACAGATTGTAAAAAAACTTTTCGAGATGCTTTGTTCATAGCAGCAAAAAGTTTTATTGTATATGTACAGTAGAGCCGTGGTTATCCGATCCTCAATTAACTAAGTTCCAAATTAACTGAGGTAGTCCTGAAAAAGCTACTCCGGACGTGACTTTTGACAAATGGCGTAGATAATTTCAGGGCCCGATTAAGCTTTGAAGCTAGGGAAGCTCAGTAACATTTCAGGGCCCCCTTTCATTTCGGAAAATCTTGTTTTCCTGTTACATATTGTAATATAATAAAAATGCTATAGACCAAAATATAGTGTGTATTTATTATTATTATTTTTTTTTTTTATATATGGGTGGTTTCTACACAGAACATTAAAATCATACAACTTTTTAATTAAGAACATTCAGATTTTTGAGGTTAAATAATAGATTTTTCCCGAAATAGTGAGTGTTTTGCCTTGTTTTAGGTAACCTTTCTCAGAAAAAATTCAATCTCAGTGTGAAAATATGAAACAAAAGATTCAAGACCATGCTTTTAATCCTTATGGGGCTTCCTCTTAAATTTTAGAGGGGAAGCTTGTGCTTCCTGAGCTTTTTGGATAATCAGGCCCTGGATAACTTTGGCAAATTTTACTAGACATTACTGTATTTTATAATTTATATATGTATGTATTATATCGCATTTTTAACTGACTACATTTAAATGTGTAATATATGTATTATTTTACTTCATTGACTACTTTTTCACCCATTTTAAACTTTGCCATATATCACCCCTCCAATTTACAACAGAGTCTGCGTTATCTGAGATACCCTAGGTCCACATTACCTCGGATAAGCAATGCTCTACCCAACAAAACAATTAATCTACGCAACAAGAACAACAACAAAAATCAGCTATGGACTGAATCTTAAAAAAAATAAAACTACATGTTATTCCCTTATACCACAAATAATATTCTATTTCTATCCAGGCACATTACAGCATGCCAGAATTAACAGTTTCAAGGGTGTACGAATGTATACTAATACATTTTTGATAAAAATGTAAAATTTTAACTGTGGAGTCTTTTGGTACAATGTGCCACCGTTTTACAACTGAGCTAAAGTTTCATTCAAAGTTTCAAATGTGAACAGTGTCAGTCAGAAGTGGACTAGTTAAGCTCATCAGCGGTACAGCACTGGCACATAATATCAAAAGAATCGGGTTCTATACTTAGTGTTCAATTCCTAACTGGGCCACTTTTCTGTTGTTAAAAATTAATCTGTTATTTCTGTTAAGGAAAAAAAAAGAAATGTAAGCTGAGATTAGAACACAATAATCCCTTTGAATGTTTCAATTATTATTATTTATTTTATATCTTCAAACATGATCAAAAGAGTTGAGCAGAAAATACTAATTCTGCTTATTCTAGCAATTAATTTCTGAAATTTTTGTAGTAAAAATGCCTATAATTACTTTTATGTATGCTATGGACTCGGGAAAATTATCTACTGTACAATCTGGATACACTGGATCACTTTTGAAACTCTGTTAATTATCTCTTGATAATACATACTAGTAAATTTTTTTAGTTAGTATCTACTAAGTCAAGATTTGAATTTACGCCATTTAAAAATAGTTTTTAGATACACAGGCATACCTTTTATTATTCTAATCTTGCCATTAAATGCAAACACTCTAAAATTACAAAAAATTCTATCTCTATTAATTATTGCACTCTGATTTACAACATAACAATGTTTTTTATTAAAATGCTAGCCTTAAAAAAAAAAAAGATTCTTAATTCAAACTTTTTTTTTTTTTTTGTCAGGTTATAACTTCTTAATGACTGCTCTAATTTTGGTACATATATATATGTAAAGGTCTTAGCCTGAAAAAGGTCCCATTACGATATCATTAAGATCTAAACAAAATACAAGGTGCCTGCTGATGTTTATTTCCTTTCTTTTAACTGCTGAATGGCTACAGCTGTAGTTATAACATTCGTCTAAGTATATAAAGTGGCTATGCATTAAAAGATGCAGCTACTTACAGCATCACCTGGTGGAAAACAGTAGTTAGAGTTCTTTTCTCAAAAATGGTACAAGATAGGGGTAAAATATGAATTATAAAATTGTAGAGCATCATCCATTCAGTATGAAAAGACACCTTGTAGACATGAATGTTAAAAATATAATGCTTAAAAATGTGCATTTGTTTGTTCGCAATTTTCTGTACTGTGATACACTGAAATGATCTCAGAAAGAGAGAAAAAAAAAAAAAAAAAAACAATTATTCATTATCAAATGCCTTTATTTTCAATGTTCAAACTTCTGTCCATCAGCTGGATCCATGTTTGATCTTTACATTGTGCACATTGTAGTGTACAACACTACACATTGTAGTGTAGTCGGGTGGCACATGTTATGTAAAGTTTAAACAACCATCCAGATGCGCATTGCAGTTGGACAGAAGTTTGAATAACAAAATTTATAGTATCTTGTGATAACTTATTTATTTTATTCTTTCTAAGACTGTTTCCTCACATCACAGTGTAAGAAATTTTGAACAAATAAATTTACTTTTTAAACGTTCTGTTTTCAGCATTCATGTCTATGGAATATTTTTGTACTAAATTGATGATACCTTACAGTTTTGTAATTAATATTTTTCGTAAGTGATGCTGTACCCCAACAGCATACTTATTCTAAGTAGATCCAGAGGATGTCAGTTTATTCTGAGAATGTCCTGGGGACAAGATGTGCAGTTAGGGCAGTCAACCTAGCAGTGCATAGTCATTTTTCTCTACCTAGATACAATTTTTGATTATAGCTGTAGCCATTTAGCAATTAAAAGGGTGAGAATAGACTTTAGTGAGCACCTTGTATGTCTATCTATCTGGTTTTCATGATTAGTTTTTAAACTATAATGTTTTAATAGATGCTTTAATTTTTTTTTTTTTTTTATTAAAAAGACTCGGCATAACTATCCCCAGGAAAAATCTTCAACATCTTGAACCTTAAAGAGAAAATTTGAACAGCAGACAGCTATTTCGGTAGAATTTAGCATATAGTCTTCAGGCATAAAGAAATGGGAGAAAAGTTCTTCTGTATATAGGAAAGGAATCATATTCTGATCAACCAATAGAATTATACAGAATGTGGAAGGATTGGCCAGTAGGAAATTGAGAAACAGTAGTTGTGAAAAAATGTAGAAGAAATTAAAAAAATCTGGACTGAATGTAAAATTTCCACAATCAGAGAAATGTGGTACAGCAAAATCACAATTAACAATATTTTTAAGTTTCTTATAGATGAAAAAAGTTTCGAAGAAACCGAGTTTGTGAGTAGATTTGGGCTGGCAAATTATTTTAGTTGCATCATTTAAAATTATGGTTTTTCTCCTACCAATGCTTAAAAATGGCCGATTTGTTGGTTTCATGTTCATTGATGTAACTTACATATTCTTTTAGATGGAATTTAAGACTGTGTTTAATATGATCAATGTATGATAAACCACATTGGCAGGAAATACTAAAAATACCTCAAGAGTTATCTATAGAAAAAGAAATATCTATAGAAATAGAATCTTTTAATTGAGAAAGGGTGAGTTTATTGGAAGATGAAAAAATTATTTTAAAATCATATTGTTTGAGAACTTTAGCTATGGCATGACTTGATTTAGGAAAATAGGATTAAAACAATAATGATATTACATTGTAAAAAAATTTCATAACGTCCTATTCTTTTACATCGGATGCATTCCAAGTTTTTTAAGTTTTGAGCAGGCTCCTGAGAATAACAGGTTTTTGTCCATGAAATGTTCTTGATTTCAGGAATTTAATAACATTTTTAATGGTATGTTTTGATAGTTCTTGTTACTGTTATATTCAAGAAACATTACTGGTAAGAATTGGTCACATTAGTGACCAACATTTCCCAGGAAAATTCTAGATTTTTTTTTTTTATTGTATAGAAGAGATTGATTTAGTAGATGAAGTACATGGAAGTTGTAATTTTTTAATAGCTTTATCTATAATTCAAGGGTTATAACCTCTGTCTATTGCAATGGCTTTCAGATATTTGATTTCAGAGCTTAGTAAAACAGAATCAGAGCAAAATATTAAGAGTATGGTTAGAAAAGGTGTAGAAAGCTGCCATTTCCTGGGTAAGTGGATGACATGAACATGCATGAGTAGGTAATGAGGCTGCAAAATCTTTATGATAGATGATGGTGGAAGAAGCCTTTTTCAGCATGAGAGACAAGGGTATCAAGGAAACAAAGTGAACCATCATTTTCTATTTCATATGTAAAATGGATATTATTACTGTCTATAGAATTAAAGGTTGTAAGACTTGGTCAATATTGTGAAGAGATGTGTCGATAAATGCAAAAGTGTCATCAACATAACGGGTCCAAAAAGGGAAAGAAATTTTCTTAAGAGTATACTTTCAAAATAATGCATGTAAATGTTAGTGAGAATTGGAGAAAGAGGGGAACCCGAGGCTAAACCTACAGATTGATGATAAAATTTTCTTCAGAATGAAAATGTAGTTTGTGATAGACAAATACAGGTGAGAGAAAGTAATTCTTGTATTTAAAAAAAAGTGAAGTAAAACTCTTTTATTCTCTTTTCAAGATAGCAGCGATCACCACTTATAGTGGAATATTAGTAAAAAGATATTTTACATCAAAAGAGACAGTAAGATTAGTGTAAGAGTAATTTTGAATGTTTTTTTGCGAAGATGATACAGCCTGTTGGCTAATCGCCTGCATTCTGCATGGTAGTTCCATTGGTTGATCAGAATCCGATTCCTTTCCTATATATAAGAGCACTTTTCTTATTTTTTATGCACTGAAGATGGTATGCTAATGCTACCGAAACAGTTGTCTGCTATTCAGTTTTTCTCTTTGGTGTTCAAGATTTAAAGATTTTTCCTTTTTTTTTTTTTTTTTTTTGGGGGGGGGGAGGTTTGGCCTGAGAAATTTTTTTTTCATAAAATCACTGGGATTTAAACAAAAGATGTTTGTTTTCACGTCCTTTGGTTTATCCACTTATAACTCCTTAACAGATTCTTCAATTTTGATACTTTTTTGTTGTTGGGAAGATCTTGGTCTAAGGAAGATCCCATTATAAAATCATTAAGATCTAAACAAAAGATGTCTATTTTTTTTCTGGTGAGGGGAGAGGGTGTTTGTTCATCTATAATTTCTTAACAGATACTCAGATTTTGATACTTTTTCTTTTGTTGGAATGTCCATGTCTGAAGAAGGTTCCATTATAGTAATATCATTAAGGCTCCTCTGTTTCTCTTACAATATTTTCCCATCTCTGATCATGAAATCCCATGTAACTCTATGATGAAATTTGTTCTAGAAATCCTCATTATCTAATGCTTTTTTTTTTTTTTTTTCATATTTGAAAAAAATCACAATCATTAAATTACTATCTGTTTCCTAAAAATTAATTTCTTAAAATTTTATTTTTAGTTTAAAAAAACAAAAAAAAAAAAAAAAAAAAAATTAACAAAGTTCATTTTTCTTTCTTTTCTTGGTTGTAAAATTAAAAATTTCAAAAATTTTTTTTGGAAAATGAGTACTAATTTAACTGTTATGAATTTTCTGAACATGAAAAAAGAAAAAAAATAGGTAATGAGCAAGTCCATAAATAAATTTCTCCATAGAGTTACATGGGATTATCGGGCCTTGCAGCATTCCTAAAATTTTACATTTTTTTATTATATTGTCACCAGTATCATCAATAAGAAATTTTTCTTGAATATTTTTTACTGTTTTAATGGTGAAACATTATTTTAAAAAGTATTGTCTTAAAATTGTGGGGACAATATCTGTACTGATAAGTATAAAGGATTTAAGTCCATATTCTTGATTTTTCAGGAAACAAAAAATAAAGTTGAACTAGTAAAAACTAATCAGAAGAATCGATTAGGAAAAAGGGATTAGGTTGATTTATACCCTTTATACCATTCAGTGATTGTCAATCTTCATTTGATGAAGGGAAAAAATCGAATTAAATATTTTATACCAAAGATTATTGCTAAATTTCTGACTTGAATCTTTTTTTACCAATGGATTTTCTCAAAGACTAAATGACATGGATTTAAATCCTTTATACCAATCGATAGAGAATTTTTTTTCTGAGTCTGACTATGTACTTAACTCAAAATCGACATTTTTGGACTTAAATCCTTTATACTTATCAGTACAGATATAATAAAATGAGCATAAAATTTTGGGAACGCTGCGAGGCCTGGATTACATGACTGGCGACAGGGAAATTTGTAAGATGGAGAGAAGAGTCTTAAGTGCTAAATAAGAGATGTTTATCGCTATATCATTTCTATGTCTGTTTTAATTTATTAAAGATGCACTCTGTAATTTTTTCTACAGAATTTCATTTGATAACCTGGCATGAAAAACAGAGAGTTCTTTTCAAGCTGCATTGCATCTCTTTTAAAAGTTTATATCTCATATATTTATTTATGTTGGATACTCTCATATTACATGTCTCACAGAATTATTAGTTTTAAATGCTGTGTATCCGTTCTTTACATTTCTTTAGCATTTTTAATTTAATATATGTGAATTCTACAGACAGTTTTTTTCTCATATCGCACCCCGGCAAGATAAGTGACAACTCCAAAATGCATTTAAGAAAAATCAACTTAACAATAACACACATTGAATAGCATTATAAATCCAACACAATTGCTTCTCAGGAGGATAATTTTTCAGATAGAGTTGTACCTTTTTTGTACACGTTGGGGCATTTCATATGCATTTTCAGCGACAGACTCAAAACTGTTATTTTTGAGCTATGTCACTTGTTTTGCCAGTTGCGATATGTGAAGTTGCTTTCGAATGTCTTTCCATGTTCTGAAATATGAATATATTTTCACTGAAAATAAAAATAAACTAGTATGTTGTGGCCACCACAAGACTTTCTTCTATATTTTCCTATACATATTCATTCAGTAAAAAAAAAAAAAAAAAAAAAAAAAAAAAAACGATTTTTTTCTAAGTTTTTTTTTATTAAAAGTAAAAAAAAATCGATAACTTGGATTTAAATTATCACAGATTTATAGTTCAACCATTCGTTTTAAAGGTATTGACTAGATCTTTCGAAAGATACCCATCTTCAAAATTTACCCCCCCCCCCAGGGGGGGAAAGTGATGCCCCCACATGCACAGGAATTTTTTCCTAGTTAACTACTACTATTATCAATAATTTATACTAATTTTACAATCACAAGTTAAAAATAACTCTCATTATGTACATTTATACGAAATTTTGTCCTATACTACCATGTTAAAAATTTAGAAAAAATGAGATCACAGTGCCACCTGTTGAGCGATTGATCCCCAAATGTAATCAGCACCAGTTTATGTCGGGGACCAACTAAATACCAAGTTTGGTTAAATTTCGTTAAAAAAAGAAAAAAAAATCTGTTTTTTTTTGTTAAAAGTAAAAAAAATCGATAACTTTGTTTCAAATTATCACAGACTTATAGTTCAACCATTCGTTTTAAAGGTATTGACAAGACCTTTTGAAAGATACCCATGTTGAAACTTTACACCCCAGGGGAGGGGGGGGGAACCGATGCCCCCACATGCACATTTTTTTTTTCCTAGTTAACAACTACTAATAATTCATATTAATTTTACAATCACAAGTTTAAAAGAACTCTCATAATGCACATTTATACGAAATTTTGTCCTATACTGCCATGTTAAAAATTTGCATAAAATGCAATCACAGCGCCACCTGTTGAGCATTTGATCCCCAAATCTAATCAGCACCAGTTTATGCCAGGGTGCAACTAAATACCAAGTTTGGTTAAATTTCATTCATTGGTTCGTGAGATACAGCGTCCACAAAAAAGTGATACAGACAGACAGGCATTTTCTAAAAACTATTAATTCGTGTTCTGGACATCCCAAAACGTGTAAATCCATCAAAAAACGGATGTTGAAAATTTTCACGAATCCAATACTTTCTCTATATTACATATAGAAGAAAGTAAAAAAGGATCTGACTTCAAAAAGCAATTATTATTGAAACATTATAAATTGTAATTGCGCCTAAAAGTATAAAATAAATCCTTTGCCAGGCAACATAAACACTTAGTTAACTTTAAATTTTGAAGTCTGCACAAAATTAAATAAAAATCGATACTTTTTATTCAATACACAAATTAAAAGTCAATTCAAAATATACATTTCATTTTGGCATCTGCAAAACACAGCTTAAAACTACTTAGATTCAAATAAAACAATTAAGATTTTGCAAGCAGCAATAGTTCACAATGAAAACTCTAGTGCTATTATAGAAACACAAATCCCAAACAGCGAAGAATGTTCGCTGTTCTATGTGGATGTTACTAATGGATCAATTATATAGAGTGATAAAATAATAAAAGAAACTATGAAAATGGATTATTCAGCTATAAGTCTCAAAACAAATCTGTAAAAGAAGTATCAATGTTTATTTAAATTTGTGCCAATTTCAAAAGTTATGAGAAATTGTGTATTTTTGTTGTTTGGCAAAAGAATTTGCTTTATACTTTTAGGCACAATTTCATTTTATGTCAATTTTCAATTTATTTTTAGCCGTCATAACAATTACAATTATTTTTTGGAGTTGGTTCTAGTTTATTCATTTATTTTTTATATTATTATTCTTCTTTAATGAAAGTAGGTGTTGAAAACTTCAATAATTTTAAAGTTATTTATAATAAGAAATTTATAACATACTTAGAAATTACTACATTTAGAAATAAGAGAGTAAATGCTATTACATGTGAAGTAGACAAATAATAATAAACAGATAAAATAACGTTGCTATTATTCCAGTTTCTTTGCAAAAATTAATATTGCATTTAATTCCATTAAAGTGACATTTTATTAAAATATTACACTAATTTATTCATTAAAAATGTAACATTTTATCAAATTAAATTCAGTTCTGACAATATATATATTTTCTTTTTTTATTAAAATACAAAGAACTGTGGGTATCTAAATTTCGCATTATTTATAAAAATTAAAAAACTTTGTATCTTACTGCATGAGATGTAGAATTAATATGAGAAAAATTTAAAATATGAGTGCATAATTACAGTGAAACCTTTCTAAGAGTTAAAGATAACCCCATTAGGGCTAGTTTTCCCAGCCCTTCCCTCTTTTTTTATATAGAATTTAATACTAATTTACCTGTATACTACTGTTGGAAGGGGAAGGGGGGGGAGCACATTTTGTTTCTCTGATCGTTTTCTGTTAGGGAGATATATTTTGCAAGCAGGTAGTTTTATTTTTCTTTTGACTTGAAATATCACATAATTGAGGTTTATCTCTATGTGGGCAATGACAATACGTTCGTAGTGGTATCATAACCAGAAGGGGGAGGATTGCATTTTATCAGATCCTCATTTCAACAGCAATGATTATATTCTTTTTCAGAGTCATCCATCTTTCATTCCTCACTTCAGTCTGAGAATGAAAAAAAAAATATATACATATATCAAAGCAGTCTTTGGGGACTGCCGATAGAAGTGAAAACTAAGTAACTTGTGAATTGTATCGTCGAGCTATTAGATTATTATTTTCGAATTATTTTTGGTTTGTAAAGAAGTGTTTATGATCTGTTTTATATGATTCGGCACAATATTTGTAGCTACCCAAATTAAATGAACTAAGTATTATATTAGGTAAAAATATTGATTACTTACGAAATTATTTTAATTAGTAGCTGAGATACAAAAGAAAACCAATTCAGGACACCTCAAAACGTGTAAATCAGGTGAAATCTCGAATTCCACTTTCGATAATATAAAAGAACTTTAAAATATCTTTCGAATGATGTATTAAAAATAATTGAATCATAATTAGAATTTGAAATTTTAAAATATTACAGCGCCATCTGGTGGTAGAAATTTCTGTAATCTACTGTTGGATTCCAAATCAACAAAGCTTTCTAATGATGTATTACTTATGAAATTATTTTAATTAGTAGCTGAGATACAAAAGAAAACCCATTCAGTACACCTCAAAACGTGTAAATCAGGTGAAATCTCAAATTCCACTTTCGATAATATAAAAGAACTTTAAAACATCTTTCGAATGATGCATTAAAAATAATTTAATCATAATTGGAAATTGAAATATTGAAATTTTAAAATATTACAGCACCATCTGGCAGTAGAAATTTCTGTAAGCTACTGTTCGATTCCAACTCAACAAAGCTTTCAAATGATGTATTACTTATGAAATTATTTTAATTAGTAGCTGAGATACAAAAGATAACCCATTCAGGACACTTCAAAACGTGTAAATCAGCTGAAATCTCTAATTTCACTTTCATAATATAAAAGTACTTTAAAATATCTTTCGAATGATGTATTAACAATTTAATCATAATTAGAATTTGAAATACATGTATTAGAATAAAATTTAATTTCTAATTAAAATGTAATTTTCTTCCAAAATCGATGAAATTTGAACTGCAACTATCCCCTGTGCTGTCAATGGCGCACAGGAAGTTTGAAAGAATTTAGAAGAGAATTGAAGCATTTTGAAATTTGCTATTTTTATTCCTAGTAGAAAAACCACGTGATGTCAATTGGTAAAAAATGTTTCTTCTCATAGAAAGCCTTCGCTGACGATGACGCGAGTTTAATGATTTTTGTTTACCCAAAAGTGCTCAACCCTAAAGAAGTTTTCACTTAAAAAAAAAAATAAAATCTTGCAGGCATGTCTCATAACACCAAAGTTTGTCCTTGGTCGCTCTTAAATATGACTCTCTGGGATAGAAGTTCTTTCAAGGTTATTTCTGCTTTCATCCTTTAAAGATTTTGACAAATCCAACACGAATGCTTCTATTTTCTCCACTCTATCTCTCATTGCTGTGATCATAGGGACTACACTAAAATATTTACACATGACTTCAAGATAGGTGATGTTTCTGTTAACACTTTTTTTAGCTACCATCTCTAAAACTCATTTTTGATTTTCTTTGCTAAAGTTGCTTTTAATTTAATTCCAATTCACCATAATAAAAATTTCATAATCCATACAGACTCTAGGAGTTTTTTCATTCACTTTCATCTAGTTCTTGTGCATTTTTACTTACTTCAGTCCTAAAAATATATAACGAAGACCTTTAGAAAAAGGTGTTATGTTTTATTTTGTTGGATTCCCCGGTTCCAAGGCATGACAGGATAAAAAAAAATTGTCTCTAAAGCAGTCAAGCAAGCTTTAGTTCCTATAAATTACCCAGTCCCATATAAAGATCTCAAATATACTCTAAAACATTTTCTCGGAAACAGTTGGCAAAAAGAGTGTGAATATGAAAATAATGAGTTAAAGGAAATTAAATTGCATATTTCAGTCTGGTGAACACTTGCTCCACTGAAGCTTGATGTAATGATCACAAGTCTCAGAATTAGGTACATTAGATAAACTCCTAAAAATCTTTTTCTTGGGGAACAAGAATCTTTTTTGTCCTAAATGTTACTTCAGCTAACTTTCCATCTGTGCTTTCTTCCCTGACTGCCCATGCCTTTTCAATATGAAAATTCATCGTGAAATATTAAATTATATAAAAGAAGCTAGCTGTTACAATAAACTAACTTTTATAATGTTTTATTTATTTTTTTATTATTTCCAATATGGCTTTTTAATTAATGACCATCTGGATGGGAGCTGCCATCCAGATGCTGTTTTTATTATTCTTTTTTTGACTGTTTTAATTCCAAAAGGTGTTTCATATTTTTAAGAATATATTACTTGCTTGGCACAAAATGCTCTATTTTGGACCTTGTGCCATTAAAAGCCACTAACTAACCAACGAATCTAATCCTTGGAAAACAAAATTATTGGTATAAAAACATTTAAAATTCAAACAAGCTAATTCTAATAATTATTATAAAGCTGTGAAGACAAATAATATAAATTTGAATAATTAAAACCACTTTATTTATACAATTTTTTTTTAAATATTTGAAATTCAAAATTCATTCTATTAACCACATCTTTCTGAATTTTCACAATATTTGCTTGGATTTTAACAATAAATGATAATGCTTGTGCATGCAGTTAAACATGCTAACTAAATTAACTGCTAGCGAAATAATTGTCCCGACAGTGTCTACCAAAAAAGAAAAAAAAAAATCTGTGTGACAGAGTTACCAACCTTTCAAATTTCCTAATATTTTTAATATCTCTGGACATAAAAATTCTGTGATTATATAAGGTGACGATAACTTTCCACAAACAGTAGTATGGCAGAATCCAGAGGGGAACTCTGGACATATATCATGGGAAAATTTAAACCATGAGTTGTCCTTTAATTTTTGTTTGAGACTTTATATTGAAATTTTATGTAGTCATATTTCAGGTTTCAGTTAAATGATCCCAAAACAAAAATTTCACAATTTTTTGCAATATAATATATATACAGTGAAGCATCGATAATCCGGCATCAGTGGGAAATAGACATTGCTGGATTACGGATTTTTCTGGATTATAGGTGTTCAGAAAATGTATATCGAAAACATATCAGTCACAGCATCAAAAGAAATATTTTTTGAAAATTAGCTTTAAAAAATGAATGCAAACCCTTATCAAAAACAAAAATAATTAAAATAAATTAAAAATTTTAAAATAACAATTATAAAATGGCAATACAGATCATTTATTTTTGTACAAATATAATAATAATAATAAAAAAGAAGAAATTGATATTAAAACTGGCTTAACAAATAAGATCAGGAATTTGATGTCGCTGCATTCTATTAAATATGTCAGTCAATTTCATTTTTTTTTTTTTTTTTTTTTCAGTTTGTCATTGACTGATTAACATATGCTCGTTCATTGGTTATCGCTGATAAAATCATATTTTTGAAGTCCTTCTAAAAACTTTTGACCGAGATTTCGGATGGTCGTGTTTATACTGACTTTCGGTATCAGGAATAGAAACAATCACTTTTATTAAGAACTTTTGGATTTGTCATAGCGAGACAAAAATTTCGTTGTTCCTTTTCGGAAATTTGACAATCATCCTAGTTAATCTGTAAAAAATTCCTGCTAGTCCGTAAATCAATAAAATTAAATGAAAATCCCTAAACTTTACTAACGATTCATAAAAGTTGGCAAGCAAGCTGTAAATAATAAGTTGAGTACTACTACGATTTACAGGTGGAGGTTTAAAAAAAAAAAAACAGAAAATGTCATTAGTGCTGGTTTATGGATATTGCTGGATTATAGAATTCCGGATTATGGATGCTTCACTGTCTAATATTTTATTTCATAAGTGCCTATGGTTTTTTAGACGATCTGTGGGGGGTCTTTATCATTACAGATGTGCTGGAAAATGTTTCTGTTGGGTTCAATGAGGATATTTAAAATGAAGTCATTGGGAGCAGCTGCAAAAGTATTGAGCCCAACAGAAACATTGACCTATAGACCTGCCTCTCAAATCGGAAAAGTAAATGAGAGAGGAAATAGCCACTGACTGTCCATAGATTGCATTATAATTACATTGAGTACATATATAAAAATGAGTAATATAAACATGAACATACATGGTATCAAAATTGTTATTTTGATAATTATTTTTAAACTTACATTTAAAAATGAAAAAAGTTTGAGACAGTATTGAAAAAGCTCAACTCAACTCAAATATAATAAATTTTATTTGTGAAATATTTTTATACAAATATTTTAAGCACAAAATTACTAAGCATTTTTTTTTTTTCTTTCCCCAGTAAAGATGAAAGGCAGACATTATACAACTGTTACTGGATAAGAAAATAATGTAACTGAAGCTAGAAACAGTAACAAATAATAATAACTAAATAACTTAGGAAACAAGGATAAAAAGATTACAATTCTAATCAGCATGACATAAAAAAATAGAGAATAAATTACAGCATTTCTACAAACATATCATCAAATAATTACACTAAAATATGATTAATGTTTTAACTTCCAAAAACAAAAAAATTGTTCAAAGCCCAGTGGCAGAAAGTTTTGTAGCTGTCTGCGACATGCTTTCAAAATTTCATAAACTGTCTGCAAAATTTGTGTGTAATCAGAGGTGAAAATGGCTTACACTCAAAAAGCCTGAAAGCTGATTGAGGGAGGGGGGGGGAAGCTTAACATCAGTAGTGATCTCGTGTCACAATACATAAATACAATTTTACTGCAGAATAATATAGTATAAACAATTGTGTGTATTCATTCAATTCATCTCATTCAATTAAATATTTTATAGCAATGGTTGATACAACACAATATAAATAATAAAAGTATTAGTTTTAGTTTTGACACAGAAATTTTTTTTAAGCGAATTGTTATTCGAAAGTTGCAGACAAATTTTTATCAGTGCAGACAAAAACTGTCCACAAGCCGTTTTTCTGTGTCCGCGACTATGTCGCCGTGTTTCTGCCACTGGGGTTCAAAGACATTTCCCCCTATTCATGCACAATTTACAGATATATGTACAAAAAATGTTCAGACTCATGTACTTGCCGAGTTAGATTATGCCTTTTATGTAGGTAATTATTTTATGAGAAATTATAAATCTCATTTTGTGAAAAAGATTAGTTTAAATAATATAATAATAAATTTTGCATTTAAATTCTTTAACCCTTTCAGTGTTAGCCGTTTTCAGAATCTGTGTTTAACGATTCATAAAACCAATACTATGCACAGTATAAGTATGAGAATTTGGTACTCTCTAATACTATAGATATTTATAAATCCTTTTATTTTATTTTATTTTATTAATTAATTAATTATTTATTTTTTTGGGAAAAAAGCAATATTTATTTCAGAATTTAACCACAGCATCCTTTTATTTTGACTATGCATGATGGAAAAAGATGGGAATGCTTCAAGGGTTAAATGAATAAAGCAATCATTTATAACTGACAATATCCCACTCTTTTCCCTTATAAAAAGGCACAATAGTGGGTATTTGTTAAAAGAAAATTATATATAAAAAAATAATAAATAACAATAATCTGAAATATTTTGTATTAAATAGCTTAATAATAATAAAAATTTGTTTTAATCTTTTCTGATAGTTTCACATGAACATTTTGTACTTTGATTTATTAAACTAGTACTTTATTAATGAAAGGTAAAAAAAAAAAAAAAAGTATTTGTTAACATTTTATCCCATTTATTAAGACACTAAATTTCAGAATAAATGTTAAAAAAAAAAAAAAAAAAAAAAAAAAAATTGATAGCTTTGCTACTTTTTTAATTTTTACAAATTCAAAGTTTCAGACATTTAACAATGCTATGTAAAATTCCTTAAAATACAAACGAATCAGCTAAAATAAGTAAAGATTTATTTTCATTTAACTATACAAATTATAGATTTAGCTTTTCAAACAGATTCAACTAAATAAAATACATCCTCCTCAACACACAAAATAAATAAATAAATGAAAATTTTAAGAAGTTTTATTAAAGCTCTTTATCAGTCAGCATCAAGGTCACCCAAACCATATGTTAACCTATTGGAAAAATGATAATTTTAGATGATTCCATAATTATTCATTTCAAAATAGATATTTTCAAATTCTATTTTCACATTTTGAGAATTCATGATTTTGTCTCATTTTTCAAACACTGATTTTTTAAATTTTCAATATTTTATTTTGAAGCTGTAAAATGCAAAATTTCACCACCAAGTAAAACTTTGCATTTTACAATTTCAAAATAAATTTGAAAATCTAAAAGAAAATCCATTTTTGGAAAACAAGATATAATTTAACAGCTGTGTATTCTTTGAATGTGAAAAAAAATTTTAAAATATACATTCTGAAATGAATAATAATGGAGGTTTTTTTTCCCTTCCACAGGTGTTAATGCTGCGTTTAGGTTAGAGGTATGCACGGGCTGAAATTTTCAGGCCTGGGCCTGGCCTGGCCCGGCCCATTTCTTTTTTACTAGTGTACGGCCCGGCCCAGACAAAAAGCGATAAAATCAGGCCTGGCCCGATTCAAAAATATGTAAAATTGATAACTATCAATGTCCTCACATATAAAAATTGTTAATTTTCATACGTATAAATATGTTTATTTTTCTAGGAAAAACTTTAACTTACCTTTTCTTTTCAAGTTAATGGATATTTACTTATTTTATCTTAGTTGAAATTCTTTTCACCGGTTTATTATACATCGCGTATCAACTATCGATGTTTGTTTACATTTCTGCCGTTGCCACTTTTGATCTGCATAACTTTTCTATTTTTGCTGTTGCCACTGCTGTAGAAATAATTATTACAAATTATATTTTGGCCTTGACCGTTGAGTGGCGCTAGCGATGTTTTGTTGATATGTAGATTTAGTAACTTTGGATAGTATAAAAGATCACTGCGAATTGTATAACGTTGCAGTGTCAGGCAGTTAAGCAGCTTCAAGTTGTTGATCAGCTAAGCATTTGAGCATGTGTGCTTTTGGCATCTGACAGCTGTATAAGCTCTAGTATGGCTATTTCATTTAAGCCTTGATAGCTGCCATTGTTATTTGTTATTTTTACAATTGTTAAGTTTACTAAAAACTGAGTTTAATCTCGTTATTCGTTTTCACCATCTTACATGTTGAAATCATAAGATAATTTAGGTAATCGATATAAATGAATTGTTTTGTTCAAGTTTTAGGTTTAACGATGTTGATAATGTTTTTCAGCTTTAGTGCTGTCTTGTTAAGTTTGATAAATAAGTTAAATTAAAACCCTTCAAGTTAGAAATCATCATAAAATTAATAGTTTGAATAATGACAGATTTATAATAGTGTTTTTGTGATGGACTTTAATATCTGGTGATATATATATTTCTTCAAATCTTCAAATTTTTTTGTGATATATACTTCTGCAATTCTTCAAATGTTTTTTTCCTCGTTGGTCAATGTGGCGACCACGAGATGTCATGCCTACATTAATATGTGCTTGATTGTGTCAGTCACAATGTTTTAATGTTGTCAAGAAGATTTTATGTCTACAGTTTTTTTCAATATTGTATGTTATAAGCTACATAGGATGTGTCTATTTGCTATCTATATATATATACATTTTTACGAATAAAATCAGTTTTGTTTTTACTGAGTCATAACATGTTTTCATTTACACTAGTCAAGTCATCTTTACTGAAACCCTTAAACTAAAATTTAATTACAGTTTTCACTGTTGTTTTTCTCTGGCTTAAATAAAAATTTTGATAGATTGACCTTTTGCTCTTGATTAAAAATTACAAAAAAAAAAAAAAAAAAAGCCTTTCTACGAAAAAGAATTTTAGCATGTGTTTTGCTGAGGTTTTATATAGCTACGCAATAGAAAGTTCTTTAACAAAACTGCTGAATGTTTACAAGATATTTATATATAAACAGTATTTCATTATTACACATGTACAGAAGGCACAAAGACAGACAGAAAGTCAAATAGAAAATATTAGCATTCTCAAACAATATGGGAAGATATTTAAAATGGTTAATAGTACTAAAAATACACTTTCAACCACTTTCTGTTTTATATCGTAATGTATCCAAATATTTCATGTGATCAAAAAAAAAAAAAAAAACTTTAATGGTAATCCAACCATATTCAATAGAAAAGATGCTTTTGCACATGCTAAAAATGATGCTACTTTCATCCAGTGCTCCAGAGAAAAGAAAAAGAAGCCTTAGAGGAAAAGTTACAGCGGAAGGATTTTTATAGCCTTCATACCACCTAAACACTACAAACCATAGAAAACAAAGCCTTTAGATGCATTATATACAGTAACATACCTAATTTCTTTTGTTTGTTACATGTATGCAATCTGGTAATAACTTGCATATTATTTTGAAATGGAAATCATCTAATATTACTTTAAATAAAGTATATTAATTTCGAGACATGCTTAAAATATTTGGGGAAAATCAGATCACGAACAGACAAGCTGATAGACAATTAAATTGAAGTTACAGACATCTTTTAATAAAATGAAATTTATGTGACGTACCAGACTGTAAAATTATGTAAAATAAGTGACTGAAAAAGTATTTTATCATTTTCCTTTTTCGTTGATTAGCAAGGAATCTAGAAAAGGATTCGGGCCGGGCTGGGCTCGGGCTTCAAATTTTCTCCAGGCCCGGCCCGAGTGCACACAAAAATATTGAGCCCAAGCCCGGCCCATGCAGACCTCTAGTTTAGGTGACTTTGATGCTGATTGATAAAAAGCCTTAAATCTGAATTTCGCTACAAATATTGGTAATGTATGATGAAGCCAAAATTTAAATGTCAATGATGAATTTAAGGTTTTGTGAACAATTACAGTTAAATGAACTGAAAAAGCTGCGCTGAATGATGAAGAATAATATCTTTGTAAGCAAACACAATAAACTGCAAAAACACACAATTGTTTTGGGTAAAAAATAAGAAAATATGACTTTAAACCAAAAAAAAAGTATACTTGAGTGCTGCTTTCACACTGCACTTTTAGTATTTAGTAGAAGAAAGCATTGGCTACAGAAAAATTTTCAACTCCTGGTTTTTGATAAATTTACACATTTTGAGAGTTGTAGAACATGATTTGAACATTTTTAGAAAATGTTTGTACATGTAACAAAAGTTTAGGGACATTTAAATTGAAAGCTACTGCATACAATTTCATAAAAGTTTTAATTAATTGCATCCTAACATAAATTGATGTCTTTTGACTTTGGGTACCTATCATCCAACAGGTAATGTTCCTATGCACGAATTTCTCTTATTTACAGGAAGGCTTTATGTCTGTTCCTTTAATGTGTAATTGAACAAAACTTGATAAATGAGATATCCCACTGATAGGCCATAATGAAAAAGAATACTAACTTAATATTGGTGTATATCAGCTGACGAGTGCAATTGTTAATACTCATCTTCTGTGACTTTCAGCATGGCTATACTTATCGAAATTTATAATTTGACATTTTTGATATATTTATTATGACACTTCGAAGTATAAATTTTTTATTGTTTTTTTTGTTACTTTATGAATAAAAATAGATTTAACATTTATTTTGTTCTAAATTTTCACATATGCCCTTCTAATACATGTATAAACATGATTTATATATCACTATCAATTTCAGCCTTTCCAACACCTCTCCTAGATGATTCCAAACTGTCCTGTTTTCTGCAATTTTCTCCATTCTGCTCTTCCAAACTCCACAATTTTATTTCTCCAATGTCACAGTCGTTTCTTCCTCAGTCTTTTCGTATCTCTCGGTATCAAAAATAGGACTTTAGTTGTCCATCTATCATCATTTCTTCTGGCAAAGTGCCCAGCCCAGCTTCATTTTAACTTCTTGACTCTAGAAATAACATCAGTAACTTTGGTTTGCTCCCTAATCCAAGTATTTTGTTTTCTGTCTGAATCCTAACATGCTTCTCTGGGTTGTTTGAAGTTTTTGTATAGCTTTACATGTTAATGTTCAAATTTCTGAAGCGTAAGTTAAAACAGGCAAAATGCACTGATCAAAAACTTTACTTTGAAAACAAATTGAGAGGTTGCTTTTGAATACAGTAGTATTTCATATGCCTGATTAAAATTTGTTTCAAATGCGTCACACTAAGTATTTTGGGCTGGACATACCTGATATAAAAGAAAGTTTTGAACTGGCCACAACATATTAGTTTAACTTGATGAAGGGACATAATTATTTTAACCCAAAATGATTGTTAAGTGTTTTTTTTTAATTTTTTTTTTTCTGCAATCTATGGTATATCTTACAAAATTCTTATTTTCTTTTGAGTAAGATTATATGAACAAAAATACAGTTAATAGATGATTAAAAGAAAACATGCAGGTAAAAATATCTATTTTAAGCAGAAAAGAAATAACTTACCAAGCAATTCAATATTTGTTAGTTTGTATTCCTCTTCCTCACATCTCTTCATGTAAGAAGTTTGTAGTTAAATTTCTTTAATCTAATGAATTGCATGGCAGATGTTAAGATAAATACAAACGGCACCAAGAAACAATTGTAAAATTTAAAAATACGCAATGTCAACATTGTGGAAAATACATTTACCAAGCACCGCAACTTTTTGTGATATTTGCCATCAAAATTTATAATATATACTTTGAGAAAAATATAATCAAGAAATAAATCCTAAGAATCTATAAATAAATAACAAGAACACACAACAGATATAGTTTATGACAATCTTCGTTCACATAGAAATAATGAGACATTTTGAAATTAGATATTCAAAAAGAGATAAAGAAATAATTTTTTTATGTACATATTACAAACACAATGTATAATATAAAACACAGGAGTATCTAATGCAGAGGAACATGATTATGCATAAATATAATAAATACAATGTGACTAACTATTTCAGATGCAAACAATAAATACAATCATTTTTATTAGAAGAAAAATGAATCAAACTTATATCAGTTTATATAATAATGTTCACTTTTTAATACCTATTCTATAAATAATTCTCCCCCTTTAAAAAAAAAAAAAATTATATATATATATATATATATTTAATATTTCTGAGGGTAAAATAAATAAATAAATAAAATAAAATCAATTAATTAAATAAAAGCCAGGTGTTATAAGACAGGGCCCGAAATTTCAACTCAGATTACACTCGCCGAAAAAAAGGTTTTACTCGCCAGAAGATAGAGTGGCCATTTTTTTTCTGTTTTGCGCATTTTTTCTTCTTTTTATTGTTATTTTTCCTAACTATTTGAAATGCTTTTTCAAATATGCTTACATTTATATATATTAAAAGTGTGTCGTTTATCATCATGTCTCATAATCATCTATAATTAAAAACCATTATAATGTATTGTATTTGATATTTGAAAAAAATTTAAATGTCTAATAACATAAATGCAAAGAGTCATTAAATAAAAAAAGAAGAAAAAAAAACAAACTCTTTGTTAAACAATACCCTGTGAAGATCTTTTTATTATGAAAGATTAAGCTTCTTTATTTACCTATTTAACATTTTACATCAGAAATGTTCTTTTCGTCCTCTTTATTTTTGTAATTAGATGGAATGTCGATGTATATAACTTGTTCCTTGTTGTAATTTGAAATAGCCATTTCGAAATAACTTTTTCTTTAAAATCATTAACATTATTCAATAAAATAAACATAGGCAGTATCTTTAAAGGGGCTCCGGTTCATTTTCATGCATCAATATCGCATAGTCAAACTTTCACATTATAGTGGGCGATGGACAAAAAGAGGTTCTCTGCTCGTCTATTCTCACTCTGATTAGAGAAATCACAGTGGGATAAACAAAACTACCGAAGAGATTAAAACTTTTAAGCATGCGCTAAGCATTTTTCCTTTCCCTGGCTGGGATTAAATATGAGGTTATACGATGGCAAGATTTTGCCCTATTGAAATCTATAAAAAGAATGTTTTCTGTCACCATATCATTTAAGAATTCTACCTATAACTAGACCAAATTTTTACTCGCCACAGTAAAAATTCCACTCGCCAATGGCGAGCTGGCGAGCGGAAGTTTCGCGCCCTGTTATAAGATATTTAAAAATGATAAAAATTTACAAAACAAATATACATATGAAAATCATATTATTTCCTACTTTTGATTCCACTTTAGAAAATGGTAATAAGAAAATCAGGTCAGCCATTTTATTTTTATTCAAGCTTGAAATTACATAATATTTACAACAATTCCTATCTTAAAAGCTATTGCATATGAAAATATTCAGGTATAGAAAATTTATTACATCAATTACAAATTATCATCATTTTACTGCCTTAGAAGCTCAATATAACATAACTTTAACATACTGTAGGTTTGGTGAAAACAGAAAAGAATTAGATGAGTTTAATTGAAAAATATAGAATAGGTATATTAAATTGTTTCAAATTAATTTGTTGAGCTGAAGATGTAAAGCAACTGAAATATATGAAATTTATACTGGTGATTACTGATATTATTTTATTTATTTTTTTAAAAATTCATAAACTTAAGTGTTTTTTGATAATTTATGATTAAGCTAAAATATAAAAGCGGAAAACATCTATAATAGTGCCAATTTTCATGAGCCCTATCAATAAAATATTTACAGCAGAATATGCATTCATTAACAATATGATTGTGTTTATGCTGCCCAATTATTGCATTATATAGAGCTTCAGATGTATAGATAATTAAAGAAACGACAATATGATTTGAAATATAAATATGTTACAAAAGAGTATTTTTAAAATCTAAAATAAAACAAATATCCATATAATAATTTAAAATCTGTGATAATTATTAAGGTTGTCTAAAAATAATCATAAAGGCTATACAGTGATTTCACAAAATTGCATTATTCAATAAAGCTTCTTTTTCGTAGCAGTGAAGCGTTCCATATACTGAAATAAAGATATATTTATTTTACACATGAATATTCTATTTAAAAAAAAAATATATATAATATTATAACACAAAATATGAAAAAATTTTTAATATTAAAGAATCACCTTTAAATTTTAAATATTGAACTCCTAAAGTTTACACCCAATCAGATTTCTTTTCCTTAGAAAAGCTAATTTAAATTAAAATCTACCTCAACTTGAGCAAAAAAAAAAAAAATAGAATAAGAGATACTCTATTAACTATCCCAGGCATTTAAGAACCTACTATCCCACTATTAATAGATAATAATAACAGTTGTTCCAACAATAGCCAGTTTACTACTGGTGCATATTTTACAAGTTTTACCAGTGCTCGTCACCCCTGACGAACACTGGTGTTTTAACATTTTTAATAACTGGGTAACTTTTTTGATGAAAAATACTATATTTTCGTTTAGAATTATGATGGTATAATTTTTACTTTAATTTGACTATCGGCACCAGTAGTCGTCAGGGGTATTCGTAAATGTAAACAAATGTATTTTAACCTCAAGAACTTGAACTTTATTGCACTTGTAACTTTTGTATAGCTTGTTTAAATAAAGTCAGTCCTGGTACCAAGGGCGGATCCAGACTAACAATCTAGGGGGGGGCACAGATTTAATATTTTTTTTTCCTTATCTATTCATCTCTCTCTCTCTCTCTCTTTATCTATATATTCTCAACTTTACACACACACACACACACACACACACACGTACATATACATATGTATATATATATATATATCGCAGCTCAACAAAAATGTGACACAAGTAAAAAAATCCTCATTTTAAAATTAATGTTAAAAAATGTGTATGAAGTGCCCTGACGTACATAAAAAGCATCGCATCTCTATCTCAAACATTGTCTACCCGAAAAAGCAGTTGTATCAGTTTCACTATAAGTTAGTCAGTTCTTTATAGTTACATAAGTTTTTTTTTTTTTTTTTTCTCTCAAATACTGCGTTTCTCAGTTGCATCACTTTTCTTGCCAAGGTGCGATAGATGTATACACATACATGTATATGCACTATAGATAGTGCATTTCATACATGATAATTTTTTACCTGATATTTGTGCAAAATTATTTTCTGCACTATCATTTTAAGAAATTATCGTTTAAAATATTCCATGTTTATTTTTATAAGTCTAAATTTAAACTACAATATTCTGATTTAAAAAAAAAAAAAAAAAAAAAAAGAAAGAAAGAATAAATACATAAAATTCTTCTAAACAAAACTTCTAGATCATATGAATAAAAGACATTTTTAATAAATAAATATAATTACGAAAACCACAAAATTATATTTAATTTTATATTAAAATTGTATTTAATTAATTACATAAATAAAAGAAATTTAGAGTGAAGATAATAAAATACCATTGAAACATGTGCATGATCTCTAAATTGAAAACTAATTTAAATGAAACGAAATAATGAAGGTTAAATTATAACATTAAAGAAAAATTTTAGTGTTATGAAAAAATAAATAAAAACCAGAGACACAGTAATATGTTAGATGCTACAGTTACACATGCGTTAAAAAGAAATATGTAGCTTTTAAACAGGCTTTGAAAAGTAATATGTAAAGAACTTTGAATTAACACCATAAAATACAAAAAAAAAAAAAAAAAAAAAAAAAAGTTGGTTTGGGATTGACAGAAAACACGATCCTTCGTCAGGCGAACAAAATAGGCACAAGTGCTGCAGACAGGGCGGTAACATGTGTTTTCTTTCGATTCTAAATAATTATTGCATATATATATATATATATATATATATATATATATATATTATGGTAATTTTTACTTACAAAAAAAGTGATTAACAACTGGTCACTAGTTTTTATTCCTTATCTTCGAAATAATTTCTTCATAAACAAACAATTTTTACAATAACGAAACAGGATTTTTTCTCCCCTCATGCCCAGCTATATTCGAGCGCAAGGCCATATGGGGCACCATTATCTGACAGAAAAGAAAAATATTATTTATTTTTAGCCTATTTAAAAGAAAAGAAGAGGCACCAAATCCTCATCTCACATAAGCAGTGAATTTCTCTCACACTAGCTCTAATTAAATTAAAATTCGTTTTTTTTTTTTTTTTTTTAATTTGCTTATTTAAATAGAAACAAAAGACTTTTTTTTCAAGGGGTGGGAGATGAAAAAGAGAAAGGAAAAAAAAAGGAAAGAAAGAAAGAATTATAAAGAAAGGAAAATCAAGGCAACATCAATATTAAACATTAACTTTTTCTTTAAACGGTAAATGTAATTGATTATCAATATAGTATATGTGGCCGTTTAAATTTTTCGTAAGAACGTTTAAATTAAATCTCTCTTAAAAAAAAAAAAAAAAAAAATATCTTACACATTCAATGTAACATATAACATTTTTTATAAATTGAAATGCACAGAATTTTTTGACATTGGTAATTGCTATTCAAGCAATGTGGAATTGTATTTTTTTTATTTATATATTTATAAGTAATTTTCATCTAGAGTTTCAAATGGTTGATATCCGAGAAAGATCTATTATTAATTCTTCTTAATTCAGTAAGAAATATCATCTTAAACAAAATTTTCTGTAAGATTATTCACTATCACATCGAAAAACATTGGGTTCGAAAGTGGAAGTAGCGTGAGTGCCACACCATAGTTATTTTTTCTAACTAAATTATTAAGAAACAATTTACAGGGAACTGAGTAAGAATAATTTAAAATTATTTAATAAAAATTTTAAAATTAGCTTATTTGCTTTAAAAACATTTGACATTTATCTAACAAAAATTTAATAATAATAATAATAATAATAATAATAATAATAATAAATTCTATTCGAAAAAAGAATAAAAAAATAGATATTTGGCTTAAAAGTTTTGACATTTTTAATTTTATAGCAGTAATTCGAAATAAATTACATAAAATTTAGAAAATAGATATGTTGTAAAATGCATATGAAAACCTCATTATTATTAATATTTGCTTAATTTTAAATTTGCATACAGATATATATTCTCAACTGCAGAATAAATTTTGTACTCAAATTATTTAATATTATACATAGTTAAATGATTTGAAATAAAAACATTCTTTTAAAACACAATTATTTAAAGAAAGAAAAAAAGAAAAAGGAAGAAGGAAAATGAAAATGATTATCATTTTTCCTTCTGTAGTAGGTTTCTTTTAAAAGATACGTCATTATTGAATATATTTTTTTCTTTTTTGTTGCCATAACAAAAAATACTTCTAATTTTAATATGCGCGATCGAATAAAATAAAATAAGACTATATATAAAACTGTATCAACTCTGGGATACTTGCAAGTGTTTTTTCTCTTTTCACGCCAAGAAACGAAAATTGCATAGACTGATAACAGGCATAAATATATCTCTCTTTCTTCCCAAAAAATCATTTATTCTATTCTCTAGGGATTTAAGTAATCCTTTCACTCTAAATCTATTCAAAAGTTATTTGTTACCCCAATCTTCTCATTGATAGAATGATTTGCACCTGGTTACACAGCCCCCCCTTCAATTAAAATATGCCCTGCTGTTTGTTATTATAGGTGAAAATGAAACAAGCCCTGAAATACCACCCTTCACTACCAGAGTATTCAGATTACAAAGAGAAAAAAGTAGCATTTTCCATGAAAAACAGCCATTCTCCGGAAGCCTATAGTCTTCCTTAGAGGTCTACACGGGCCGGGCTTAAAAAAAATTTTCAGGTTCGGGCCGGGCCGGGCTCGGGCTCAGTTTTTTTTGTGTATGTTCGGGTCGGGCCGGGCCTGAATGAAATTTTCTCTGGGCCAGGCCGGGACTGAATAAAATTTTCTCCGGGCCGTGTCGGCCCGAATCTTTTTCTGGTTTCCTCGTTAATAAACGAAAAAGGAAAATGATAAAATATTTCTTCACTCATTTATTTTACGTAATTTTACAGGCTTGTATGTCACATAAAGTTTTATTTCGTTAAAAAGTGTCTGTAACGTCAATCCGAAATCTGATTTTTCGCAAATATTTTTAGCATGCCTCAAAATTAATATATTTTATTTAAAGTAATATTAGATGGTTTCCTATTCAAAATAGTATGCATGTCACTACCAGTTTGCGTACATGTACATAGCAAAAGAAATTAGATACATTACTGTGTATAAGGGTTTGTTTCTTATGATCTGTTGAGTTTAGGTGGTATAAAGGCTATAAAAATCTTTCCGCTGTACGTTTTTCTCTAAGGCTCCTTTTTCTTTTTTCCAGTGGACGAAAGTAGCATCATTTTTAATCATGGGCAAAAGCAACTTTTCTATTGAATATGGTTGGTTTAACATTAAAGTTTTGTTTACAGGAGAACATGAAAGATTCGGATACATTATGGTATATAAGAGAAAATGGTTGAAAGTGCATTTTCAGTAGTATTAACCATTTTAAATACCTTCCTATATTGTTTGATGAATGCTAGTATTTTCGATTTGACTTTCTGTTTGTCTTTGTGTCTTGCCTATAATAATGAATTTCTGTTTATATATAATTGTCTTGTAAAATTTCAGTAGTTTTGTTAAAGAACGTACTATTGTTTGGTTATATAAAACCTCTGCAAAACACATACTCAAAATGTGTTTTATAAAAAGGCATTCTTTTTTTTTTTTTTGTTATTTTACATATTTCTGAATCGGGCCGGGCCGGGTCGGGCCTGATTTTATCGTTTTTTGTCCGGGCCGGGCCGCATTTTTCGACTTCACAACGAGCCGGGCCGGGCCTCGAAATTCCGGCCCGTGCAGACCTCTAGTCTTCCTTCCACCTAATTCTATGAAAAGATCACGAATGTGACGAGACTTTCGATGAAAAGAAGGAAATAGAAGAAAGAAAGAAACTTTCTTTTTTTTTTTAGAAACTACATGCAACAAGTAAAGAATAAATTTTTTGAAAGAAAAAAAAAAGGTGAAGCTTCTGGATTTTGCATATTTTGGTATAAAAATACACACACACACTCGAGCTCTAGGGGGGGCTCGAGCCCCCAGAGCCCCCCCTTTGAATCCGCCACTGCCTGGTACCTTTAATTCACTATGACTGACTTTAAACCACCTAAAATTTTCCATATTATTTTGCTGGAAAAATTAAACAATGGCACATAAACATATTTAGTTATAAAGAGCTTTTTCTAGTTTTCTGTTATATATTTTAGAAAAACAGACATGATTACTCCATACATCTGTCTAATGTATTTTAAATTTTTATGATTTCATGCTTTTGCGAAGATGCATTTAAGTGATGTTTAAGTTTTTTATTGACCGTGATAATTTAATTTTAATTCATATATATTTCGAAAATGATAAAATACAAAGGCTTAATTTCATAGTTAGCATGACTGTGAGCCGGCTTAAAATTATGTTAAGGCTTTTTTGTTATGTTAGATGCAGGTGAATAAAAATTTATATAGAAAATATTAAACATTAAAAGCATTTCTTAAGCAAGTTTTCTGTTTATACATTATATTAATTATGTAAGATAAACAAATAGTTAAAATATTGATCAAAATTACCCTGTTGACTGTTGTTCTTAAATAATTAACATTAACATTTGATAACATTAATATCCACAATATTTGATAACATTAGCTTGATGTGTAGAATAATACTAGCAAGCTTTGCCACCTTCGCTGGTCCCTATATTTAAATAAAATAGGAAAAAATCCCTATCATTATCAAAAAAAAAAAAAAAAAAAAAAAAAAAAAAAAAACAACAACTTTGGAATCAGTCGAAACCGCAGTTAATGTTCCCGCTGGTTTCTGTAATAGCTTTCCGTCCCGCAATGTGATTATTGGCTTCAACTGCCTTTGGCATAGACTTAACCGCTTTTTATCCCCCTCCCCCTCTCACGGGTAAATTTAGAATTTTAACGAAATATTATCAAATTACATATTGCGTACTTTTAACCAATACCCACACATAAAAACTCGCCTTTCTGAGTTAATTTGGAGTAGAGCTAAGGTTAAAAACGTGTTTTTTGTCCGCCCGGCCGAGGGAAGAGGGGAAGGGTAATTTTGCAAAATCGCCTTATAATGCGTGTAAGGTAGACACACACACAGCCAACCAACGCATAAAAAAATTCCCCTCCCGAAAATAATTTGCAGCAGAGTTTAGCTTGAAAACATATATATATATATATATATTGCCACCCTCAAGATCTTCGCAAAATCTCTTTATGCTAGGTGTTGGATGCATATGGCCAACTCACACATCAGAAATCGCCTTTGTAAGATTATTTAGAGCAGAGTTATGCGTAGAAATACGTTTCTGCTACCCTTTCTCGAAATTTGGTCAGAAAGAATTACGCAAAATAACTTTACAGTATTTTTGGTACGCATAACCAATCAACGCATCAAAAAATTGCTTTCGTGATATAATTTGGAGAATAATTACTCTTGAAAACGTGTTTTTGCATTCACCCCCCACTTAATGAGGAAGGAGAGGCGAAGGATTTCTCAAAATTCCTTTATAGTATGTGTTAGGTACGCATAATCAACCCATACGTTAAAAAAAATAATTGCAATGCAAAAAGAATTTTTTATGTATCGTGTTTTAAAATTTTCTGTTGAATCATATAAATGCTATTGAAGGCAGCGAGAACCCGAAACAATTGGCTAAAAGTAATTTAAAAATGCATCGTCACTGTGCAGCTATTCTCAAAATTTCAAATGTCTAGCTAGACGGGAAAAAAGTTAAATAAATTTTCTGTTGAACCATATAAACGCTGCTGAAGGCAGCAGTGACCCGAAACAATTGGCTAAAAATATTTTTAAAATCCATTGTTACCGTCTTCTGAGCTTTTCTGAAAGTTTCAAATGTCTAGCTAGTCGAGAAGTCAGTTAAAAATCGATTGCAAGATTTGTACTGATAACGCTGCCGAAGGCTGCAGGGACCCGGAGCAGTTGGCTAAAAGTATTTAAAAAATGCATTTTCATCGTGTTCTGAACTATTCTGAAAGTTTCAAATGTCTAGGTAGTTGGGAAGTTAGTTAAAAATCAATTGTAAGATTTGTACTGGACAAACAAACAAGAATACACGTTAATAAAAAGCATGGTAAAATCAATCTTACTGCGATAATTTGGAACAAAGTCACTCTTAAAAACGAGATTATTACCCCCTCCCCTGCTACTTACCCTCTGCTTTAAGTAAAGATATTTTTGAGAACGAATAAAATTTTGAAAACTTATCTTACAAGCAAAGAATTTTCAAATTATTTCACATATGAATTTGTTTTATTCGCAATATTTTGAATTTTACCATTTAATGTTTTGTGTTTTAAACCCTAAGAATAGATTTGGGTTCTAAATATGTTTCAAAGATATTCTGTTTCGTTTAATTTTGCAAAAACGCAATTAAAACCAAACTATTGAGCAAATTGTTGCGTTTTATTTACATGACGACCAGTGGTGCAAACACCTGACGACTACTGGTGAAACGCAGTTTTCAAGTGACGAGCACTGGTGCATTTTTATAGGTTTAATTTTTATTATTATTTTTTTTTTAATTGGCTTAACGTATTGAAAAATTGAAAGTGTCTAACAACAACTAGAAGAATCAGTGTATAAAATAGACCAAAGTATAATGCTGATACATAAATTCCACATAAATGCCACGCGAAAAAAACAAACATTTTAAAAATAAAGCCTTAAGAGTGACGAGCACTGGTGTCGTTACCTTAGTAGGAAAAAAATATAATTGCCTAAATTAAATAAACAGCAAGATTTTGATTAAAATTTAAGGAAATCAAATAGATACAATTAATTGCATCGCATCATATCTTGTAACTGGAGGTTTAGTTGAAAGAACTCAATATATACTTATTTGCTTAAAATATCCGAAATTGAATTGTACTTGAAAAATCTCATAGTGGGTGTTACATTTAAAGTTAAATAACAACAATAATAATAATCTCAAACTTCCAGATTAATTTTTCTGAATAGAGGATCACATCCATTATCCAATACCACCAACTATGTATTAAAAAATATAATTTTGTGTTCGCAAACTATGTTTAAAAATAGAACAAATCGAAAAAAGTAAAAATCAAAAGAATTTTGATGAAATGATGAACCCTTGCATGGTCTGAGCCATACCTTACCAATTACCTCTTATACAGTCGGCTGCAAAATTATTGATGCACTAGCAATAATTTCTGTTTAAAAGATGTGCACCTAATACTATTTTGTTAAGTAAATATTTATCGATTCATGATCTTAGTCTTATACTGTTTATAAAAAAGTAAGTTCATGATAAAAATTAGCGATCACACTACAGAAAAAAAAAAAAAGAAAAAGAAAAATATGGATGTGTGCTTCAGCTTCAAAAATTTTGCGGCCGACTGTAGGATTTCTCTGCCACTAGCAGCTAAACGCCATATTATTTTAAACAGAAATTCGTTATGATAATTACCTCTTTTTTTATATATATAATTGGCACAACTATAGTATTTCCCCTCAGCTGAATTTGGCGATTTGTCTTTGGCGCCTATTTGAACGATAACGATGTCGTTCAGGATTGTTTGCGATATAATATGGCAGCCTGCATGCTATTTATTTTGGATTTATGATTTATAATTTAGCTTACGATTTTATCATTTATGCTATATGATTTTTTGATTCATGATTTAGCCATAATCGCCAATGAAAAATCACCAAATCTAGCTGAGGGGAAATACTATAGTTGTTCCATATAATTCTGTTTACTTTCAGAAAATTCGCAATTGTTAAATTTGTTCTTGTTTTTCAAAAACAGTTTTTTTTTTATGTTTTATTTTGAAATTATAAAGTAAAAAAGAAAAAAAAAAAAAAAAAAAAAAAAACTTTGATCATTTTTTTCCACTTTGTAACGTCAGTATGAAGTATTAAAAATTAAATAAAGTTTGGGAAAAACAAAGGCTATAGATTTTTTTTTTAAATAATGAAAACAGAATAAAAAAAATCATTAATTCTTATAAAACTTTTCTATATATAATGAAATGGAGTTCAGCTGTTGGCAGTGACATGTGAGGGTCTCTGACAGATACAGAATGTTCACAGACACCTTTTTTATATAGAGTTTTCAACCATTATACATGCAAAACAGTCATTAAAAATTATAACTTTCTAGCTTTATACATGTTTAATAAACCATTAAATCATAATTTCTGTGTTTTGTTTATTAATTTCTTTTTGAATTGAATTATTATTCATACTTTTCTTTGATTAGTTTTGTTTACTTGTAGCTTTTAATGTATTTAGCTTTACTTTACAAAAACTTTCGTAATTTAGAGATTGAAAGTTTTCCGGAAAATTTTCAGTCAATTTTCCAGAAAATTTTCCATTTCAAATTTTTCCGGAAAACCCACATCCCTATGTGTAGTGTTACCTTTATGCCAGACAAATAGCAACATCCCATAGGCACACCAGACTGCAGCAACCAGGAAATCAGAGTCTAATACAGAAGACTAGGACAATACAAAGCCATACTCTCTTAGTTATAAAATCAATAGTCAAATGAACCTAACTTGACACAGAGGAACAGATAGATCTTTACTATTTATAAATTTGACTTTATCAACTTTCTTAGACCTTAGTAAAGCCCTGCATCAGGTCATGTAACTCAATTTTACCCGACCAAACCCATGGTTTGGGCTGACTGGATTATTTTTATTGTAGGTCAGTTTCAGGTCGGGTTTAGTTTTCAACAAGTCGGGTCGACTTGAGAACATCTTTCAAAAAATTTTTACCTGAATAAGCAGAAATTTGTTTCTATGTATACCCATAAGTGAATATACGCTTATCTAAATTATGGTAAAATAAAAATCCATATCTGACTAAGCCAATTAACAAAGAAACATCAAATTACTATTACTATTATTTAGAATATAAGCCATGAAATAATGCTCCTTCTCTGACAATAATCAGATGTGTGATTCATCTATTTTGATAGCTCACACATCCTTTTGAAATAGACTGTGAATGGACTCCTCCCAGTTTCGTCTGCTCAATCATGTGATAGAGGAAAACGAATAATCGAATTCTGAGAATCGAAATCAATTAAATATTGTTCTTAAGAACAAAAACGTTAATATTTAATATAAAATAAAATAAAAGTAATATTGTGCATTTGTAAACAGTAGAATAGTTATATTTGTAAATTTAAATAATTTTTTAAAAACACTTTATGTGTTTATTTATTTTCAACTGTAAGAATCGATTTTTGTATGTTCCAGTGTAACTGTTACATTAACTGATCTAGCAATAAATAATAGCTTGTTCTTGTGGATGTTTATGGATTATAATTTGAAATTTTAAAATGTTTTCATTTAATTTAATTGCATAAGGTGTTACAACAAGTTAATTAACTTAGTTACTGGTCTAAATGGATTAACTCAGTATGATATTGCACTGTCACTGATTTAAGTACCAAAAATCAGAGTATTTAACATGTTCTTCAAGAACATCAATAACAAATATAAACTAAATGATGATTGTAAATGTATACAACAAACAAAAGATGATGAATAATGATAAAAAATGGATTAAAAATTATGATGTATAAAAAAATAACACAGATTAAATACGATTGATCAAGAATAAGAATAGAAAATACGTTATTTCAGCAATCGCTCTAGATAAACAAGACTTCGTCTGCTATTTGTTTTTCCTCTATCATGTGACCTCTGACGTCAGGTGGGAAGAGCCCATTTAAACTGATTGTGTGAGTGTTCTCACACATATGTCCTTTAAAAGTTTATTTATTTATTCAAATTTAATATATAACAAAAAGGAGGGATTAATATAGATTATATAAAATAAATCTTTTTAAATTTATGTAATTCAATTAATTAATTATATAGAATTTCCCGTTTTATTTACAAATCAAAATTTGTGTTCTTTGTCCTTTATTGTTACAAACACTTTACTCTCAGAATAAAATAAAGCAATTTTTATATCGGGGTTTTTGAAAAGTGATTTTGTTTATACATTTCCCCGAATGGATTAAATCAATTTAGCTATAATTATTTATTTTTGACAGGGTAATTTAAAATTCGTTATCAGCATATTCCTAGCATAAATAGCTATTAATAAAATAAAAAAACAATCATTTCAATTTATATTTATTACCCTCATATTTACATTAAAAGCGATTATTATTTCAAGCAGGTCATTATAGTTCTAAAAATAGATTTATAATGGATTTTTTGCCGTCTAAGCGACGCCATTTTGTGTACGTTGAGAGTTGAAGGACAATTGGCGTTGCTTCTCAATGTCAAATCGATCTAACTTTATAACGACATTTTTATATTCAAAAATTTTGTATTAATATGTTAGGAGGACAAAGAAACAGCTTGGCATCCTTTTGGCTGAATTTTAAGGATGCCAACTTTTGGGGTTACAATTTAAGTTCTCTGAGGCTGGCAGATTTAGTTAAGTTTTTCGATTTTGAATTTGTTTGATTAAGACGTAAAGTTTTGTGCTCCTCCTCTCCTCCCCGTCCCAATTTCCGTACGAGATATATATGTTCACCTGTAATTCAATAAAGACGTAATTTATGTTTGAAGATGATGTTTTTACGAACCTAACAATAAAAACACCAGTTTAGCTAATTGTGTCTGCTTGCTTCTTCTGCAAAGGAATTTTCATTCAACAGATTTTTTAAGAAATTTGACACGGCCATTTTATATAAAGACCTGGGTAAGTGTTGTTGATATATTTCAACACTACACTGATAATTAATGTTTTTTCTTTTGCAGATGTTTTTAAGAAGTTATTGAAATGTAGATTTAGATAAAAAAGAATGTTTAGTAGTCGTCTGTCTACTGTATCATTTTACAGGGTGGCTACAGAAATTCAGAAAAAAGATCCCCTGATTTTTCTCAGATTTCCATGATTTCCGTTACTTATTACGTACATGCCATAATATTGCATATTTCATATTCTTGTGTAATATGCTTGCACTGCAATTGAAAAACTGTACCAATGGACAAAAGTATCTCAATATTTTTATTTTTTCTTTGTTGACTTTACACAAAAAGGAAAGGTTCAAAATTTGGGAAAAATTAACAAAATTATAAAAATATGAATAATTTTAATTGCACAACATATTAATATCAGAACCAGAACATAAAATTAATTTTTAAGTTGGTGCATTAAAAAAATAAAAATAAAAAGTTTTTTTTAGGACACAGGAGTTTTTGCAGACCAGTTTTGTGTAACACCAAAACAAATCAGAAATATCAGTCCTATCGTTACAAATTCGGTACCAAATGAAAGGAGCGATTTTTCTGAATACAGGGGTGTAAACAGTTTTTATACAAGATAATTAGATTTTTTAAATTAACTAAAGTATGAAATTTAGGTAGCAAAACTTCATTTTAATTCATTTCAGTCATTTTAAAAAGTACATGGCCCAATTTTATGGCAAAAAAAAAAAAAAATAAATAAAATAAATAAAAAATACATAAAAAATAAAAATTTTATAGATTTAAATTAATAGTCCTCCGTATTAAACTAAGTTCTGTCTTTGACCGAATTTTATCACATTATGCCTCATAAAAAAAAAGCTCAAAGATCACAGCTGAATGCTTTACGCACATTGCTAGAGGAGTTGCTAGGAAACCATCAAATACATATACACAGATTCACACGATTCACGATCTCAGAAACTGCTTAACTTTTTCTCCAGAAAAAAAAAAGTTTTAATTATTATATTTTTCTTATCTAATATATATATATATATATATATATATATATATATATATATATATATATATATATAATAAAGATGATCTATTAAGCATAGTAGAAGCCAAGCAACAGATACAAGATCACTGAAACACCAATGACCAATAAGACAAAAAAAAAAAAAAAAAAATCACCAGTGGACGAAATATACCAATGCAAAGAAACCAGATTCACCAATTAACAGCCTGCAAAACAAACGAATCAATAAAGTAAAACAACAAATCTTAACTTAAAACCATAAACTTATCAAAATTAATGAAAAAACAACTCAAGAAACACAAGATAGGAAGAAGGAGGCAGGCGGCAAGACTTGTGACTTGCCTGTGGGGTTACACTAGTTTTATGCCGGCAACACTCCCCCAGCCTGCCACAACCAGAACAGGAACCATATGGATTTAAAAATGCAAATTTCAAAGCAGATGAACAACAATGAAACCACGAAGCCACAATGAAATTCACCGATTTATCACATTGTGTTTAACAGTATAATTAGAACATTAAATATAGTTGACAACTCAAAAAGGAAAAAACTGAAATTTTAATGGAAAATGAAAGTATGCATAGTAATACAAAGCAAATGCAACAAACCTTCTACTTTTTTTTTTTTTTTTCTTTTAAATTTAATTTCACAAACCCACCCAACCATCCAGCCTTACAACACCACCCCACCTCCGTAATCAAACATCTGCCCACCCAACCGCCACCTTTTTTATTGTCTTTTATTATTTTATAATTTTTTTGTTGATATACACAAGAGTGTACACAGCTTTTTTTTTTTTTTTTGTACTGACAGAGACATGGTTAAGGATATAAAATAGAAAATACAAAGTTTTTAGGAAAACCCATTATAGCAGTGGCTGTGATCAGTTTATTAATATTCTTGTTTTTAAACTTTGCAGAGCATAAATTATTAATTCGAAATAAATGGTTAATGATGATGTTTCTAAATACCGAAAGATGCAGACATGAATTAAAATGTGTAAATAAGTTTACATTAAAACAAAAATCCTGCCATTTGTCATAGATATCTGTGTAAAGTTTATTACCATCGATGATTATTTTGAGATCTAAAAAGTTAATAGATTGATTAGTCAGAGTATTTTGAGTTAGCTTTAAATTAGGTGGATAATTGAAGGAAAAACCATTTTGTGAGTTCTTGTTGAGATAAAATACAATAATATCATCAATGTAACGATAAAATCGAACATCATCATTGCAAATTTGCTTTTCATAATAATAAAGATAGAGATCTGCCAAAATACTGGAGCTACAACCTCCTTGTGGAATGCCTAATTGTTGCAAATAGATATCGTTGTTGTGCAAGATATAATTATTATGGATAACAAAGTTAAGAAGTGTTTTAAATTTTTCTTCTTTAAAATTGTAAGGAAGATTAATTTGAGCTTTATATTCTTGAAAAAGACTGTAAATGATATTACTAAGATCTGATAACTCAATATTATTGAAAAGATCTTGAAAGTCAAAAGTCATAATATTGTCTATTGAATCGAGCGATTTGATGTATTGAATTAATTGAAAGCTATTTTTAAGACAGTGTAAATTATCAACTTTGCAAGTACATTTGTAAATTTGCTTTAGAATATCCAGTAGAGCTTTATTAGCATTGTTGTTATAAGTGTTACACCCAACAGTGACAGTGCGAAATTTAATTGGAGATTTGTGAAACTTAGGGATGAAAACTATATAAGGATAATTAAAGTTATTGAAGGGAAGTTGAAGTAGTTTATAGTAATTATGTATTTTTCGGTTATTAATAATAAGGTTATTATTAGTTAAACTGAAGATGTTACTATTATTGATTGAAGAGTTTAAAATAGAGAGATAGTAGGATTTACAAATAATGGCATAATTATTAGGTGATTTGTCAACATAAGTGATCACAAAGTCATCCTGTAGTGATTTGATTGAGTTAAGAAGTACAGATTTTTTAAATAACACCAGATTTGAAGAATTGATAAATAATGCATTTTTGATTTTTTGTAACACTAAAACTTTCCATTGAGTGAAGTAGGCAATAGGTTTATTATGAGTAATAGATATTTTATAAATAAATAAATCTAGGTCATAAGAAAACTGTTGTAAGATTTGTGGAATGCTAGTTTTAACTGGAAGTCTAAATTTGGTGCCAAATTTCATGAATTTTTTTAATTGATAATTGTCAATAATATTGAGATTACCTGTGATAATGTGTCCATGGTCTCTGTCAATAAATTTTGAGAAAGAAGGATCATTGCATTTACAGGTTACAGTGTTAGTAAAAGAGGTAGACTTAGATACAGAATTATAATTGAATATCTTTCTTCCAAGAGGAAGAGGATATTTGAAGGTACGAGATAGATTTAAATCTTTAATCGGAAACATACATTCTTTGTCATTAATGATAGACGTAATGTTAATACTGTTCAATATTTGATTTGTAAAATTCACAATTAATTGAGTATTTGTTTTAAATTTGTTGGGCTTTTTATTAATTTTTAAATTAAATTGTTTGATTTTGTACATTATAATATCATAAAAAATGTCTGAAAAATGTTTATTATAGGATTGGCTTTGAAAGACATTCAGAAAGTTTACTAAGTATTTCTTTTTAATTGCAAAAATAAATTTTCGAATAATGAACCAGTTATAGTTAGATAAGTAATTAGTCTGTAGATCTGAAATGAGTTTAATAATGGCACTTTTAGAAAAGATTAAATCTGTTTTTTTACTACCTCGTTTAGTTCTAGAAGTTTTATTGTTAATTTTGTGATTGAGTTGTGCATAAATAGTCGAATAATCATGTAGACGCTCACTTTTATTTTTCTGAATTTTTACAATCTCATGGTACATGAATTAAAATTATGTGATTTAAAGTGTTGTAATTCTATAGTTGATTTAGAAGATGCAGCTGAAAGGTTTTTAGAATCTGATCGATGCTGATTAATGCGTAAATGTAGAGGAGTTGAAGTTTCACCAATATAACTAAGTTTACAATGACCACAACTGATTTTATAAATAACATTTTATGCCTGACAAAATGGAACCAAAGATTGATTATTATTCAATTGTGTGTGAGAGGCCATAGGGCAAGTTTTACATCTATTAGAACCGCATGTTCTAAATTGAAGTAAAGGAGGAGGAGATGATAGGTAACTGGATGTCGATCCAAGGATATCCCTATAAATATCCTTGTACCGGGCACAATACTGCTGTGAAGCAAAGTATTTCTTGCCAGGATCTAAAAATTTACTAAACCGAGTCATAGAGAAAAAATGTTTTTGTATATTAAAAATCACAAGCCAAGTAAGTATTTACATTAGTTTTATCGAAAGTGGGCTATACCAAATTCAATTACTTAATTAAATTGATTCTTGATTAATAAGTATCTGGATTAATGAAAAGTGAAGAGAGAACTAAAAAATAATAATAATAATAATAATAATAATTAAATAATATGTACATATTTACACTAAACCTCCTTTGACCTAATCTATTGATTTGGTTCCAATTACAAATTAAATTCCGCCCATTTTTGATTTGGTTCAAATTACAAATTAAATTCCGCCCATTTTTTGAAAGTAAAGTAAGAAACTAACCATCACAAATCACAAAATGTCAGGCACAAAATGCTAATTAATAATTAGAATTAAATATTCGACTAGACATACACAACATATATATATATATATATATATTTTTTTTTTTTTTTTAAGATATTTATCTAATTAAAGAATAAATTATTAAAGTAAGTTGCCAACTATACAGTTAGTTATAAAGGATCCAGGGCCAGTGACATAATACTGTCGCAAAACTTCACAACACTACAAGAATCATAATATAATATAAATTTTAAATCAATAAATAACATATTGAAAAAATTAGAGAAATTACAGAAATAATACAAATTGTAAGAGCGCAAATGCAGCTTTATACAAAGTGTATAATACAAAAAATAGTGTTAATGCCAATTTAAGACAAATCTAAATATATGAAATTCATATATTAGATAATTTAAATGACATAAAGCAATAAGTTTTATTAAACACAAAATACATTCAAAATTTATGCGCAATTGCAGCAGGTTTAATTTTAAATGTAAATATAATAAAGATGATCTATTAAGCATAGTAGAAGCCAAGCAACAGATACAAGATCACTGAAACACCAATGACCAATAAGACAAAAAAAAAAAAAAAAAAAAAAAAAAAAAAAAATCACCAGTGGACGAAATATACCAATGCAAAGAAACCAGATTCACCAATTAACAGCCTGCAAAACAAACGAATCAATAAAGTAAAACAACAAATCTTAACTTAAAACCATAAACTTATCAAAATTAATGAAAAAACAACTCAAGAAACACAAGATAGGAAGAAGGAGGCAGGCGGCAAGACTTGTGACTTGCCTGTGGGGTTACACTAGTTTTATGCCGGCAACACTCCCCCAGCCTGCCACAACCAGAACAGGAACCATATGGATTTAAAAATGCAAATTTCAAAGCAGATGAACAACAATGAAACCACGAAGCCACAATGAAATTCACCGATTTATCACATTGTGTTTAACAGTATAATTAGAACATTAAATATAGTTGACAACTCAAAAAGGAAAAAACTGAAATTTTAATGGAAAATGAAAGTATGCATAGTAATACAAAGCAAATGCAACAAACCTTCTACTTTTTTTTTTTTTTTTTTAATTTAATTTCACAAACCCACCCAACCATCCAGCCTTACAACACCACCCCACCTCCGTAATCAAACATCTGCCCACCCAACCGCCACCTTTTTTATTGTCTTTTATTATTTTATAATTTTTTTGTTGATATACACAAGAGTGTACACAGCTTTTTTTTTTTTTTTTTTTTTTGTACTGACAGAGACATGGTTAAGGATATAAAATAGAAAATACAAAGTTTTTAGGAAAACCCATTATAGCAGTGGCTGTGATCAGTTTATTAATATTCTTGTTTTTAAACTTTGCAGAGCATAAATTATTAATTCGAAATAAATGGTTAATGATGATGTTTCTAAATACCGAAAGATGCAGACATGAATTAAAATGTGTAAATAAGTTTACATTAAAACAAAAATCTTGCCGTTTGTCATAGATATCTGTGTAATATATATGTTTCATTTATTTAATTTTGTGCACAATTATGAAATTAACAGTTTTACTAGATTGAAAAGGGTTAATTTTTTGCATCCATTCAGATGATTATCATCGACATATTCTAAAATTGTAGTGATTTATCTAAATGTCTGCCTTTATGCCCAGTTATAAAAATAATTCTGATGCAATATATCAGTGCATATTAAGTAACCAAACATTAATATTTCTTAATAATACATAAATTAATTTTTTTTGGGTGATAATCAATTAAATTATTCAATTAGTTTAATATAGCACTGTTAATTTTTCCAATTAGAATACTAAAACATTGCAGGTCACTGATAAATGAAATTTAACTTTTTCTTATTTTTCATGTCAGTACAGTCGGTAACAAAACTGTCCGAACACTAGCAAATATTCCTATGTAAAAAAAGTACACTTCATACGTTTTTGTTAAATAAATCCTTGTTGAATCCTGTTCTTAGTCAGGCTAAGAAAATGATTCAATAAGGATTTATTTAACAAAACTGTATGCAGTGTACTTTTTCTACATAGGAATTTTTGCTAGTGTTCGGACACTTTTGTTACCGACTGTAATATTGAAGTAAAAAATAATAATTCAAAATTAAGTATTTCATGTTTAGCTAAATGGTGAGACTAAAAAAAAAAAGTCAAACAAATTATTTCTTTGGTTTACAAATTTAAATTTTTCAGGATATAACTGTATTTGAAAAAACACATACTTTCATAACTCAAATGTAAAAGTCTTTTATTTTTCAATATATATATTATCCTACAATTCGACAAAGAAAAACAATATTTTGTCACATGGCATTTAGGAAGAAATTGTTCTATAGATTAAACAAACAAACAAACAAACAACAAAAAAATTGAACTTTAATTCTCAATTGTTGTTGCTATGGAAACTTACATTTTTATTTCAGTATCGAAATGTATTGATAAAATTCAACATTAGACTAAGGACGTTTTAATTTAGCCATTATCTGAACAACAGACATCTATTTATTTATTTACTTTTTAATGTTAACTTGGCGAGATTCAACTAAAAAGCAGCCAATCCTCTGCAATCATGGCTAAGATTACACGTGTCTAGCAATTTTTCAGTCGTGTTTCAGGAGAAAAATGAAAACTTCCTATGAGTTTTGGGTGTTTTTACAAAATTTCCTGATTTTTCCAGAAAAAATGGTAAAATCAGGGTAATTCTTGTTTATACCATTTTTCTCCATGATTGTCACCATCCTGTTTTAATATTTTTGTACATTTAAGTACACAATACACATAGTTAAAATTATTACTAATCCATTTTTCAGAATTTAAAATTTTTAATTTAGTGTATTAGTAATTACATTTTTAATTCTTTTTAAAATGGTTTAACAAGTCTGTGACAATGAAAATTTACTTTGTTTTATAACATTCAAAGAACTGTTTAGGAAAGAATTTTCTACATTTCTGAATATGCATCATAAGTGCATGAAAGATCAATTTTAAATTAAACAAGTTTTAAGTAACTGAAGCTAAAGCAGAAAAAAAAAGAAGTAGTCATAAAGAAACTTTTAATGATGGAATGGATTTCAATACATGCTAATATCACATTTCTTGGATCATTATAACACTAATGACATCAACAACACCGGAGACCACCTGCAAATGCTTGAGGGAGCCCTCTTCAAATAAATGGAAAATAAACATTATAAAAAAAAAAAAAAAAGAACTTGAGGATAGATAATACTATGTAGTGTTGTTCATATGTAATTGCAATTTAAATATAAAAGTGCTACTTTGATTTTTTCGATACTGTCTACTTCAAAACTGCCATCTGATAAACACCCAAATTGAAAGAATGGACAGGGTTCCCACTCTTAAAAAGGAAAAAAATTCAAGGACTTTTCAAGTACTTTTTAAGGCCCATTTGAAATTTTTCAAGGACTATGGGGGAAAATCGCAGAATGCTAGGCATATACACAAAACTTTAGTAAATCACAGAACACTAGGCATATACACAAAACTTTAGTAACTACTTTCATTAGTATTTTTATTTTTTTATTTTTTTTTTAATTAGAATAATAACTTTGCCTGTTTTCACAATACATTTTTGATGGATTGGCCAAATTAACTTTTACAAAAGTAAAAAAATGATTAGTTTGGGATTTGGAATTGGGATCATTCACAATGATTATTCCAAAGTTCTTAGGTTTTAGTTCTGGTCTGGTCACTTTCTGCTCAAAATTAATGACTAGTCTACCAAACAGGTATGAGATTTGCAAAAAAGACAAATAAGCTGAAACTATATGCAAAAGCAACATAATGAAATGAGAATTTTAGGACAAAATGCATTATATTAGACAATGGCGTGTGCGTGTGGAGATGGAGATAGTTTAGCCTTGATCGAGGGTATGCTAGAGCGGAAAATTCAACGATTTTCAATGACTTTACACGAAATTCAAGTACTTTCAAGGGACCTTGAAAAAGAAAATGAAATTCAAGTACTTCTTAAGGACTTTCAAGGACCGTGGGAACCCTGATGGACTTTGTGAAAATAACATGTCGCCGAAAATCGATTTTGTGAAGGTACCACATTGTTGGAAATCGACTTTGTGAAGGTGCCGCAAAGTGGCACTAAATTCGTTCTGTATTAACCCCTGGCGCACAATATAAAATACAGTTAATGGAAATAAATAACTGAAGCTTGAGTAAATTTACATAAATAAAATAGATAAAGTGAATGACACCACAATTTCAATTTGAGTGATTGAATTTTCGAACTCTGACATCTCTGTACTGAAGACATGATTGCTCATATAAATTGGCAAGGGTGTGTATGTTGACACATTTTAAGGCTGTATATCAGACAGATTTCTTCTTTCTTTCTTCCCATGTTAACTAATGGAATCTTTGTTGCTTCGTTTTTTAACAATATCTCATTCAAAAATGAAGTTTCTTCAATTTTGTTTTTTTGAACATTACTCTTTGAATATGTCGCTTTTCAGCTTAGTGAGCAATTTTTTGAAAAAATAAATTTAAACATTTCGTTTAGAGATCCTAACTTAAAGAGTCCTAAATTTACTTATTGAAATAAAATATTTAAATTATTATTTTCTTTTAAATTGCTCATTAAGCTAAAAGATAACATATTCAAAGAGTAATAGTCAAAAAACAGAATTAAAAAAACTTCATTTTTCAATGAGATACTCTTATAAGATGAAGCAACAAAAATCCCATAGGATAACATGAGAAGGAAGGCAGAAATTGAGCTGTCTCACTGATGTACAGCTTTAAGGTTCCTTTCCCCCTCTTACAATTCTCCCTTTTTCTGGTCATGAAATCCCATGTAACTCTATGAAAAAATTTGTTTAAAAATGACTCATTACCTAATGTATTTTTTAAAATTCCGTTTTCACGGTCAGAAAATTCCCCACCATTAAATCAGTAATCAAATTTAGAAGGATTCAATGCTATGCTACATCATGCAAATTGTGAAAGATGCAACACACTACAAACATGGTACCAGAGTTATATCCAGGCAAAAAATTTTCTCGAACATTTTAGCTAAAATACGCAAACAGTATTTTAGCTTTTTCGAAAACTAATTTAATTCTTTAGATACTATTGATTTCTTTTATTTAACCTGGTCAGGGGGAGCGATGCTCCTACATGCATACACATTTTTTTTCTAGTTTAATACTACTATTATCAATAATTTATATTAATTTTACAGTCATGAGTTAAAAATAACTCTCATTATGCACATTTACACAAATTTTGTCCTATACTGCTATGTGAAAAATTTAGAAAAAATGGGAACACAATGACACCTGTGGAGCGATTGATTCCCACATGTAATCAGCACCAGTTTAGGCCAGGTTCCAAATAAATACCAAGTTTCATTAAATTTCGTTCTTTGGTTTGTGAGATACAGTCCCCACAATATTTGTGATACACACACACACACACACACACAGAGAGAGAGAGAGACATACAGACATTTTCTAAAAACAGTCAAATCTTATACATGTAAATTCTCAAAACATGTAAAACTGGAGTTCGAAAATATTCACAAATCTAATACTTTCTTCTTATGTATGTATATATATAGAGAGAGAGAGAAGAAAGTAATAAATTAAATATGTAGCATTCAGCTATGTCAAGAAAAATTAATATAAATAAATAAACATATGGTTATAAAACTTGAATTAAAAGATTATGACATTTTTAATTTTTTGAAGCCATTTAGTCTCTAAAACATGTAAATAATACAATGCTAAAGATTTAATTAAAAAAAAAGTATATCATGTATGCCATTTATAATGCATTCCCCTAATAAATGCATTATACTAGGTTTGTACTGTATTAGAATTAAACTGGTATAAGTGGCATATACAGTTATGATATTAATTACCTTTTAATTTCAAATATTTTCTTAGTTGTTAACAAGCCTATTAGAATTGGAATTTCGCTAAAGAAATTTTAAACATAGCTTAGCTTAAACCCTGATTATACCTAAAATTATATATTCAAAATAAACCACAATTTCTTTACAATAAAAAGTATGTATAAAAGAAGTCACTTATACAGTTTTTAATTATTTGCAATCAAAATGTAGATTGAAATACATATATAAAAAAAAAAAAAAATGAAATTAAAAAAATATAATTCAATTCAGAAATTTTTTTAATACATCAACCTGGAAATTAATTTTGATAGAATAGAGTAGAAGGCTGATTTTTACCAACTATGTGAAAAATACCAGAGCTGGGAATTGAACCCCGAGCCTTCCGCTTAACGTGCGGATATCCAGCTCGGCACTTCTCACATAATTTACGTTGGCAAGGTCATCGAGTCTGCATTAAAGCAGCTATATCAAGTGACAAATTTAAACATGGCATAACTCCAAACGGCCACGAAATTTCAATTCAGAAATTTTTTTAATACATCAACCTGGAAATTAATTTTGATAGAATAGAGTAGAAGGCTGATTTTTACCAACTATGTGAAAAATACCAGAGCCGGGAATCGAACCCCGGGCCTTCCGCTTAACGCACGGAAAGTTCCGTTTCCGCGCATTAAGCGGAAGGCCCGGGGTTCGATTCCCGACTCTGGTATTTTTCACATAGTTGGTAAAAATCAGCCTTCTACTCTATTCTATCAAAAATAAAAAAATATATTTCTTAAGTTAAGATTTTAAGGTTCTTTAGGATAACAGAAATTTGTGCAAATATATATATATAAATAAGACCTTACCATTTCCCATCCTTCCCGTGCATGCAGATCTTTAGATTCAAACAGATTTCCATCAATAGCCAACAATGAAATTTGAGAATCAGTCAAAATCTTCTCCGGTACAGCATGTAATTGAAGGCAATTTTCTTCCAGCCTTAATACTTTTAACCTTTGGCAATCTGCAATATTTTCTGATAGAACAGAAATCTGAAAATAAGTTGTAAGTTAATATATTGACCATTAAAATGAAAAGGAACATCATTAAGTGTGTATAAAATACCTATATGAAGTTAAAATATTTAAGAAATTTTAGGATGTGTATTACAGTTGTAAATTGAAATGCCTTTTTGATGTAATTAAATTATGTGAAGGGCATAAAAGATTCACGTTTTACGTCTAAAAATATTTACTTCAAATTACTTTAAGAAGTAAAATTCTCAGGAAGGGGTATTTTCAAGTGCTTTTTGTATATTTTTAATTATTATTATTATTATTTTTTTTTTTTTAAACTGAAAATGAAATTTTAGATCCTTAAGTGAAGGGCCCTAGGGCCACACATGGTTCAGGTGGTCCAGCATTAATCAGGCCCAGAAAACCTAGTAAAAACAAAACAAAAGACAAACATTAAAAAAAAAAAAAAAAAACTATTTTTTTGCTAACCCTGGTTGTGATGCCTTAATTTTTTTTTTTTTTTTTTAATTATTATGGAGGAAGAAAACTTTTACGAGATATCATTACGTCTTTACTTTTAAAGAAAAAGCAATGAAAAGATTGTGTTTCCATAGATTGTTATCATCTAAAACTTACTCACCCACTATATATAGTTCATTAAACATATCCTCATAACACTAAAAAATTACATCGAGAAATTTTCATTTATATCACATAATAAATATGAATAACTTATTAATATGTAAACTACAATACTTTATTCTACAAAGAAAAATAGTTGTCTGAAAAATATATATTAATTTCGTTATGTATTTAGGAGCCAGTATAAAAAATTAAGATAAGATTCATAGAAATAACTCTCATAGAAAGCAATGCATTGGAATTTTTTTGAGTATCTCTATACATAAACCTGTGGTGCTATTTACACCATTTCCAAAGGGAATATACTACATATATCATACTTGAATAACATATCAGTTTGAAAGAAATTCTAGAAATATTTACAGAAGATAGATTGTAGACAGACAGACAAACTGAAGTCATAATAATTTTTCAATATTGCTTGAAAATGTTAAAAACCTAATTTTATGTAACAATTCTTTTGGGCTATGATGCTATATTCAGAAATCTCATGCAAGGTGGCTACAGAAATTTAGAAAAAGAGTTCCCTGATTTTTCCTTGACTAATTATGACAAATTTCCACTACCTATTACATCTATTCCATAATTTTATATATAATCACACTTTTGTGTAAGATGCTTGAAAGACTTTTTTTTTTTTTTTGTTGACTTTGTTAACATAAAAAATAGAAGAAAATGAAAATTCAAAATTTGGGAGAACAAAATTATAAAAATATGAATCATTTTAATTGCACAACATATTAACATCAGAAGATGAAATTACTCTTCAAGTTGTTGTGCTCAGGCTCGTACTGGCCCACCGGGCAACGAGGCAAATGCCCGGTGCGCCCTTCGCCGAGGAATTTTTTTTTTTTTTTTAATGTAAAAATTGATTTTTTCCCCCCAGAACACTATAAAATTATAATGGTTTTTGTTTAAAATTGAAGGAAATATTTCGGTAGAATTTATTCTCAAAAGCAATCCTGAAACTTCTTTATCTGAATGCCTACATGTACGTATTATAAAGAAAGAATGCGAGTTCTTGAATATGTTCATGTGCGCCCCACTACACTAGACACACAGAAGACTAAGTAAAAGGCGTTTTGTAAGTTACACTAAAGAGGGCGCCTTGCATTCTCCACTAAAGAGCGAACTTGTATATTTCAACAAATTAAGCGTCTTGCATGTTCAGTGGAACACATATGTGAGCACCATTAATCAAATTATAGTTTTAAAACACGTAGCGTCATTATAAAAATCAACTAAAAACTATTACTAAATACAAATACGAAACATGACGCCTTTTATATTCAGTGAGTACATATATTTTAAACACTACAAATATGTAAAACAAATTTTAGCGCATATCGCCCAATAAAATATATCGTAACTTTAGTGATAACACTATATGCGCCCCGCTAGGCATAAAAGGCAATTTTTAAGAATTTTATATGTAGCCTTCTTATAAAAATGAACTAAAAAACTATTTTGAAAAAAAAAAAAAAAAAAAATACAAAACAGAGCGCCTTTTACATTTACGGGATGGTACATGTATTTATTTCATCACTAAAATTATTTATGTAAATGAAATAAAATCAATAAATAAAAACTGTGCCCCTATCAGTGACGTAGAAATAACACCATATGCGACCGATCTGGCATAAAAGGAGCCCTCTTTTTAATGTTTTTATAAACAACAAAAATTGCTTACATGAAGAAACATGACGCCTTTTATATTCAGTGAGTACATATATTTTAAACACTACAAATATGTAAAACAAATTTTAGCGCATATCGCCCAATAAAATATATCGTAACTTTAGTGATAACACTATATGCGCCCCGCTAAGCATAAAAGGCAATTTTTAAGAATTTTATAAGTAGCCTTCTTATAAAAATGAACTAAAAAACTATTTTGAAAAAAAAAAAAAAAAACAGAGCGCCTTTTACATTTACGGGATGGTACATGTATTTATTTCATCACTAAAATTATTTATGTAAATGAAATAAAATCAATAAATAAAAACTGTGCCCCTATCAGTGACGTAGAAATAACACCATATGCGACCGATCTGGCATAAAAGGAGCCCTCTTTTTAATGTTTTTATAAACAACAAAAATTGCTTACAAATATATATTAAATACTCATGAAATACTAAACAACACGCCTTTTAGCCTTAGTGAGGTGCACATATTCTTAAATTTTCTCTAAAAATGGATGAAAAAACATGTATCCCTATCCCCCTCAAACCCTATCAAGAATAACAATTAATATAGAATGCTTAACCCTTTAACGTTCACTACTTAATTTATTTAAAAAATTACTAAACTAATTTTAAAAATGGCTTTTAGACACGTAGCTGATCATAAATATTAAAAAAAAAGAAATAAATAAATAAAAAGTCGCATTGTTCCTTTTTGAGAAATTTTTGGTTTGAAACATCTAAAAGTTAACCTTATTAAATTCAAATAATATTTAATTTAATAAATAAAACACTTTGTAAGTAAGCATTATCAACTACAAAAACTCGTAAAAGTTGTTTCGGGTGAAAATAATAGTCCAGCTTTTCATTAAATGAAAAAAAAAACCGAGACATTAGTGCATCATCAAACCAGCAATTCGCACTCACGCACACAAAGAAACTTCAAGTCACTTATGCAATTAGCTTCTAGTGAAGCATTATTTGTTAAATTTTGAAATAGTGCTGATATCTACAGACAGAAAAGGAACAAAAGTTTAAAACCTGATTAAAACAAGGGGGAAAAGTTAAAAAAACTGCTGCATAAAAATCAGGGGCGCGCCAGCATTTTCAGGCGCCTGTGTGCAGAGTTTTAGTTGGCGCCCTATATTAACTTTTTTTTTTTTTTTTTTTTAATTTTAAGAAAGTTATCATTCAGAAAGCCAACTGAATCTCGAACCTTAATAATAATAGGTTTATTGAATAGCTAAGAAAAAAAGAAATGTATAAAATAAAATGAAATTTTAAAAGAAACAAATAAAAAAGGCATCTTGCAGAAGAGGAAAAATCTTCTGCAGGGAGTCTCAAAAACACGCTGTACAATTATGAAGGCAAATAGAGGAAGCAGAAATAGGCAGATTTAGTCTTAATTTGGGGATGGAAATGCCGCGTTGAGGCATTAGATGGCATAGATGAGAGCTGTAAATGTAAACGCTTCTATCTGTTTGGGTTTAATTTTTAAGTAATGTTAAATAAATATTTAAAACATAAAAAATATTCTTAGTAAACTAAACTTTTTCTCACTTCATTACAAATTTTGTGAGTATTACGCATGTCATATTGATCCAAAATATTCGTCTTCCATATTCTTACCAAAATGCCAACTTTCTTGCGAGAAAAAAGTAATTCGTAAAGAAACAGACAGCTTCTTGACGACTAATGCACTTTATTCAAGGATTATTCTTGAAACAACCCAGTAAAACATCGTACTGATATTCACAACACAAAATATCATTAAACAGCGTTAAATACACCGTAGAGCAGGAATTTCACTGATTTAGGAATAAGTATAAACCGTTTAAACTGAAATATCTCAGAGACGCCCGTTCAGAACAGATATCTCAACACAACTGAACCCTTTGGGAGTGTCTCTTCTCTTTTTATAATCTCTGTCGGGATTTGGCGAACTTTCGAGGTTATTCTGCTTCAGAAACCAACTGATGTATCCAGAAAATTCCAGAACTCGGCATCTATTGATGATAGAGCTTCTAAACTTTGGAAACACTAAATTGTTACTTCTCGTCAAGTTTGGTAGCCATGTCATCAAGTCTGTCTCGAAGGCTGACCATCGCCTTCCACCCAGGGTCACTGCGTTCCTTTATTTTTAAGATCGTTTTATTATATTTTCACCACAATTTTTAGAAAGAAGATTTTCTTGAAAATCTTAGTGCTACTATAGCATAAAAACCATTAAGAAATTTTTCTTTTTAAAAATTATGGTGACTGTATAATAAAACGATTGTAAAAATGTATTAACACTGCGACCCCTGTTCCCACCCCACTCCCGTGTTAAAATTGAATGAACTGTTTCTTATTTGCACTTTAACTGTAAATCTGCCTTTACCGGAACAACACCTTTGATTTAGGAAAGTGGTTTAACTCTTTGCAATACTGACAAAAATTTAAAGTTAGTTGTACTATAGCAGCATATTTGTACATATAAATGGGTTTAACATTTTATGCTTTCATAGATAAATAAAATTTATAAGTATATAAGATTAGAACGCATAATAATAATAATAATAATAATAAAATCTTGTAGTAAACTCTATTTTTCTCACTCTCATATTTAAAGTTTTATTATTATTATTATTGTTGTTATTATTATACATTTATAGCATAAGGAATAAATAAATTTAAAAGTACATAAAACAAGTAGGAGCATATAATCAATTTTACTTGGTAAATATGGATAAAATAATAATAATAATAATAATAATAATGCAAGGAATTTTGCCCATTTTCATTATCTAAAAATGTTATGTAATTTGTATGTAAAATTGACTAAAATTATACGTGTTTTTCCATATAGTAAACTATATATATATATGGTATTATTTACTGAAATGCATTTTATTTGCTTGAGTTTTTGTAATTTCTGGACTAATACACATCCATTTGACGCAAAATATCTTATACTATCGATATAATTGCAAGATGCTAGAGTTGTTGATGGTGCTACTGTTGGTTATGACAAAATTATCTCCAAAACAATTAAAAAGTTTGGACATATACTGCTAAGTTGATAAAATAAAAACTCTGAATTCATCTAATTAGATGTGAATTTATCTTTAAAGATTAATGGTTGATAGTACAAATTTTTCTTATACATAAAGGGTCTCTGTCAATGTCTATTTGATTCTTGTGAGGTAATTTTTGTTGTAAATTTTATAATAAAAGAATTATTATTCTTTTTTTTTAATTATTATTTATTTTATTTTACAATGTGTTAACTAGTATGTTGTGACTATTACAAAACTTTTTTCTGTATTTTCCTACAAAAATTCACGCAGTACAAGTTGATTATTAAAACAATTTTCCATGATGAATGTAGGCAATTTTTCTCTCAGTAAAGTTAAATAATAATAATAATAATAATAATAATAAAGTAAATTTTGTGCCCTAAAGATATCTTAGAAAATTAAAATTATCAGGAAATTTTGTTTGTTTGTTTCATAAAAATGAAAAGAAATGCTAACTTTGTTTTAAATTATCAAAGATTTGTTGTTCATAATTCATCATAATACCTTCATTTTATAGGTATTAATGATTTTTTTTTTTTTTTTTTTTAAATACTCAAACTGAAATTTTACACTTCCTGGGGAGCGGATCTGGATACTTCCATTCCAGAGGGAGTAATGTTCTGCATTAAATAATAATAATAATAATAATAATAATGAAAAAACTATTACAATTATTAATAAATCTTTTAAATTTAAAAATGATTTGTCACAAATAACTCTTGTTGTTCACATTTATAAGAAATTTTGTCCTAACTGCGATAGTAAAAATTAGGACAAAAGATGATGACAATGCTTTTGAACGATTTTCACCAACAGTTGACAGACACTCACTTATGTCAAGGTGTAAATATATATAAATTTGTATGAAATTCTGTGCATTCGTTCTTGAGCTAGAGCTAACACAGACTTTTTCTTACGTGCACACACTTAGACATTTTCTAAAACTGAGGAAATCATGTTCTAAAACTCTGAAAACGTGTAAATTCACCAAAAACCGGAAGTCGGAAATTTTTAGGAATCCACTGCTTTATTCTATTGAATATGTAGAAGAAAGTAAAAACTATAATAATATACTATTTTTCTAAAGGAAACCTTTCCTGAGTAGAACCTAATATTACATCGATGTTGCAAAGAGCAAAAAACTATTCTAAATAAAATCCTCCGGGGTCTCAGTCGCCCAGTTGGTAGAGTACCAAGCTCGAAATTGGAAGATTGTGGATTCGAACTCGAGCTGACCAAACACCATCTTGCACACTAATGGTAGCTAGCGCACGTAAAATCCGTCGTGGCCGTAATGTCCTCCATGTCCCCATCCGAATTATATACCTCTAGGGTCACCAAAGCGGGAGGAGCCCTCCTCTCCGTAGAGGATCAAAGTTGTGATGGCATGTCTCATGACCATCTTTAGCGGTGTATCCCAAACCGTTGACAATTACCCATTGCGCAGCACTAGTGCGACGTTAAACCCATCCCACCAACTAACTAAATAAAATTCCTGAACCTATTATGTTTTCATATTTGAAATCGAATTACGTTGTCTTTTTACTCGCCCCAAAGGCCTTTTTACGGCAGAAGAGAAGTGCACTTTTAAGTTTCGAAGGGATCCTTTGATATGTAAAAAAGACAAAGAAAATTTTGATGAGGGTAGGCGCATCTTCACTAAGTAAATCCACTTTTAACGCACCCTTTCGCAATAAATCTCCAAAACTGTTTCCGTCCGAGCTCAAGTTTTGCCAATGCAGTTTCCAAGGTGCCTCATTTGGACACATTAGTCACATGGTTTCAGACTAGGATTATGAAATCCAATTTAATATATATACATATATATATATATATACAGTCGGTAACAAAAGTCTCCGAACACTAGCAAAAATTCTTATATGAAAAAAGTACACTTAATACAGTTTTGTTATATAAATCCTTGCCGAATCCTGTTCTTAGTCAGTCTAAAAACAGGATTCAACAAGGGTTTAATTAACAAAACTGTATTGTACTTTTTTTACATAGGAATTTTTGTTGGTGTTCGGAGACTTTTGTTACCGACTGTATTTTTTGTATTTTTTCTGTTTCATCTTATTCAATGTTTCTTGGTTTCATCTATTCAATATTTGAAAAGGTTTTCAATATATATATATATAAGTATATATATATTCAAATAATCTATTCTCGGCTGGCGCCTTTTTTAACTGGCGCCTGTGTGCGCCGCACACTTCGCACACCGGGTCGGCGCGCCCCTGATAAAAATTCTTAAATTATGCCAAATGTTTGGTTTCGCTGCGAAACCAATGATCGTTAAAGAGTTAGCAGGGTGTCTTGCATGTTCCACTAAATAGGGCGATTTGCATGTTTAGTGAAACACATACGGTACATCTCTAATAAAGATGCATGTAAAATTTTTAAAAATATAGCGTCTTTATAAAAATAAACTAAATTAATACTGAATACAATATAAAAAACAGTGCCTTTTATATCATTTTTTTTTTTCTCCGTGAATGTAAATTCTATCTTTGAACGAACTGTACCTCTCCTTATCCTTCAAAGTAAACAAAACAAGTACATAAAAAAGTCTTTCCTTTCTAGAAATTATTCTTAGTTACTTCTCGATGTATAGCTGGGGCTGAGACAAAGCATATCTAACCTACAGATTAGTATACGCTTTGGGACTTTGGGCTGAGAGGATGACAATGAACGTTATCAGCAGAGCTGCCAACCTAATCCGGCAAATTGTTAGTACCGCCCCTTTTTCTACACCACTTAATTTTTAGAGTATTTTTCTACTTAATTCATCATAGATATATTTGAAGAGAATTGCTCTAAAAATTAAGTGGTGTAGAAAAAGGGGCGTTTTTCAATAGGTGTTAACAATTTGCCGGATTAGGTTGGCAGCTCTGTATCAGTAATTTTCGATGTGGGCACAGTTGAGGCTTTTTCAACAATAGGGGATTAATGTGAGCGCAGTTGATGTGTTCCCTTTTTTGTCACCTAAATGATTATAGTTATAGTACATTTACATACGAAGTCTTTTTCACCAACTATTATGGTGGTAGATATTATTTGTTCCCACACGTTTACGCATTTCAAAGTCCGGAACAGAAATGCTAATAATATTTTTTCTACTACTGGTAGAGATGTGAGCGGGGAATAAACCCGTTTTTTTGGGAAGGGAATTTTGAAAGTTTTCACAAGTTGTGAATTTATCTTTTTCCCCCCTTATATTAGAGATGTTCTAAGGCATTTTAAAATGTTACCTCAAATTCAGATGTTTTTTATGATCTTTCAATTTTTAAATAGTGCTTTTAACGTCTATAAATTAAAAAAGTACAAGTTTCAAATGTCATTAATTAACAGACTTATTCACTGTTATTGCCGTATATTTATATTTTAGTAGTTCTGACTGTATGCACACTGAGTTCAATATAACACTTTTTTTTAATCGCAATCGCATGTTTCAGATGTATATCTGTAACATTTTATTTCAAAAATAAAACAAAAATGCTTCAAAATATTCTGCATATACTAAAACAATCAATAATATTACATTGGGAAATATTATTTCAATTAAAATTTCAACAATATTAATATTCAAAAAATAAATGAAGAAAGAAATAACAGCCAAATTATTAATTATTAGCTATTGAATATTTTATGTATTGATTTGATGCATTAAAAAATTATTGCTCTAATTCGATGAATTATAATAAAATTTAATAATGTTAAAGTATTCTAACCATAATTTAATTTCATTGTATTATTTTTTATAACATATTTTATTATGGTATTCATAAAAAAAAAAAAAAAAAAAAAATTCTAAAGTTATTTAAATAGGCAGACAAAACTTCATCATTTATTATTGTCAATAATGTAAATGTTTAATTTTTTAAAATTTTTTGTAAAATAATCACATAATTTTTTATATCACTTTTATTTAAGCAAATAGAATAAAAGTGATATTGAAACAAGTTCTTTGTACACTTAAAAAAAGTGAAATTAAATCTAAACATTGAATATTAGTTTATTCCCATCAAAGTTTCCAAAGTTCCTAAAATTCCCTGTTTAAACCCGAAAATCCCCATGTTTATTCCCCTGAAGCAAAATTTCCGGGTTTTTTACATCTCTAACAACTGGGAAAACACTTTATTTTTATTTATTTATTTATTTATTTTTTTTAACGAATAGCTGAAGATGGGGGAGGGACATTCACTGTGAAACCTGCACATCTTTAATTCTATATAATGTAACGTGAAAAAGTGAAGGTGGAATTATCTGAATGGTATCAGCCAAGCCATGTGAAATACAAGAATTTTCATTTTGGGAAAAATAATCTAAGGTATGATTATTCATTATTATTTTTATAATTTTATTATTATTTGTTGAAGTGCAGGAATGTGGAGAGATAGAGATTATATATTTGAATTCTTCCAAAATTGTGATAATTTTTTTTATTTCACACTTGTAGTCTTGTAGATTGGAAGTATATGCTCCATACATTAACTTTTTATGAAGCTTTAATAAAAACTTGACATATGCTTTGAAATAAAATAAAATAATATATATGTTTCGCTTATATGATATGTTAATTATCTGTACATTTGTTAATATTTTTTTCTTTTTAATTTGGGCAACTGATCTGATACAATTTGCTGTTCTAGATCGTGGCCTACTTGAACTTGCGTTACTGGCATATCGGGCGCTTAGTTTGTGCCGTGTTCGTTTATTTTTTATTCATTTTTTTCCCCTCTCTCATTTTTTAAAATTATAATATGGTCATGTCTATATCTCATATCATTATCAAGTTTATCTTTCATACAAATGTCATTATATAATTCTTTGATGCATTTAACTTATTAATTTATTTTCTTTTAAGTTAGACTCACAACACTCCTGTATACTTCTGAATCATAATTTCTTTATTATAATGAAATAAATAATATAAAACACATTCTAATAATTTCTTATGATAGTCTGTTGTGTACAATAATCTGCGAGCAATATTTGTTGCTTGTGAAATAGCTTACGTGAAAAATACTTAATTTTTTTAATAATAACCTGTGATACTATATATATATGAATCAATACTCTACATATGTGCATGTACACATGTGTTTTTACATGCATTCATTACATAATATTGAGGTTCATTCAATAACGCGCTGTCTTTTTATCAAAAGACAAATCAGTAGTGAGGGAGTTTCTTGACCACTCTTTTGTATAATTGACTACTTTTGGGGGGACGAAAATGACCCCGCCTCTGTGATTATCATTTACTCTTATATTGACAGCCGAAATAGTTAACGTCCCTAATTGGACAAAAAATTTCACACTAGGTTAAAGGCGGGGTAAGTTTTGTACTTCAACTGAGCCAGTTTTTTAGTTTCATTTTCTATAGCAGGGACTTGGAAGGAAACGTGGCAGTGCCCTTAATTTTTCTGACTTTCCTTTTCCTTGCGGCCTACCAGTGGTTTTGCGCTCAAAGCTGGTAAGTATGAGGTGACAGGTTCGATCCCAGGTTGCGCTTGTCGGTCTAGTCTTTCGAATTTTCCGTGGTTTTCTCCAAAAATTGCTTAAATACGTATTTCACCCTTAGAAAGACCCCAATGGAGGACACTCTCCCTCAGGCCTAGGATCCTAGTGCAGTCAATCGGCTTTAATTCCAATAACCCTTTCTTTGCTCATTGTCCATTTTTTGAATATGTTTTAATTTAAACCACAATTTCTATAGATACAGTCATCGAAACAACGTTATTTGTGGTTTTTACTCTAAAAAATTATGACGCAATTTAAAATTTATGGGTTTTGTTATATAAAAAATTTATCACTGTAAACTTAACTGTGAGAGCTTGAGTAATGTGTTTAAATTTCATGCTCGAGCGCATATTTTAACATATTCAAATTCAAGCGAACATGGCATTTTTCTTTAATGGGATGTTAGCTAGAGGGGTCGTGTACAGTGTTCTCTTCTCACAAAGGAAAGTTTATGTTTTTTATGTATCAGAAATTTTATGTAGTGATTTTTTAATACGATATATTCTATTGGTGAAGCGTTAAAAAGAAAAGAAAGCTGTCTAAGGTGGAAAAGGAATATATTAAAAGCCTTTGAGAACTCTGGTCATGTATGAAGAAAATTTTTTGTAATCACCTTGGTATTGGTGCAAGATTGATTGCACTTGGATCCCAGTTCTCCGTGGAATGCCTTCCTTTAGGTCTTTTTAAGGAGTTTTAGCTCCTATTCCCATATTTACACAAGTTTCGGAGAAAATTATGGAAAACTTTGTATGATTAGGTCAAGCGTTTAGACCTGAGATCGAAACCGACACTACTTATACCAGTTTAGAGAGAGCAGAACTCCTCGGCCACTACATATAATAACCTTGAATAATGTTTAGTAGTAAACTGGCGCCCTTTTTATCTAAATTGTTGGCGCCCTTTTTATTCAAATTGCCAGCGCCCTCTTTGTCATGCCAGTACGACCCTGGTTGTGCTAAAAATATCTAATTAAGAAAAAGATTTTTTTTTTTTTTTAAATGTTAACTTGGCAAGATTCCACTAGAAAGCAGCCAATAATGTGCAACCATGGCTAAGATAACACCTGTTTGGCAATTTTACAGTCATGTTTCTGGGGAAAAATAAAAACGTTAATGATTTTCAAAATTCCCTGATATTTCCAGATTGATAAAGAACCCTGATTTTTTCATGATTTCCTTGTTTTCCTTGATTGCCACCGCCCAATCAAATGTGATGGATATAAAAAACATTGTATAGATGACATAGATTACAATCTGCAAATATTTCACATTAAGTACCCAGAAGGACACCCTCTGCTTCAGAGATAATTTTTTTTATCAACTAAAACATTGAAAACATCTTTTGAGCAGATTCTATACTCAGGACCTGATTATCGCACGGGCTCCTGGGGCTAGTGCCCTGGGCACAAAATTTTACTAATGGCTAAAATATATGGTCTAAGTCTTAATATATATTTTTTTTTTTTTAACTGAACTGTGTTTCACTTACATTAATAAAAATTTTAAATAAAAACTGTTATTAGACTGACTTTTCTTTGTCTTTAGAACCTGGCCTAAAACAAAACCAGATTAAATTTTCGATCAATTTTTTTTTTAAATCTGTTTTTTTGCCTGCTAAAAATTGTGGTATATTAGTAACTGATTTTTTTTTTTTTTTTTTTTTTTTTTGAGGGAGAACTCTTGCTCTTCTATGGGGGCACGGAAAATTTAAAGTGCCCTGGGCACAAAAATTTGTTAGTCGGGTCCTGGCTATACTTATGACTATTGAATCATTATTATAATTGCAATATAAGTATTTGTATAAATTTCTTTTAAATTATTTTGAATTTGGTATTGGGGCAGCTTTTTTGCATTTTTAAAGTAGTTTGCTTTAATTGAAGACATTACTTGCAATTTTTCATATAATTTATAAACCTACACATATCACTGCTTCCTCCTCATGCAGTACCTAGTATAAATCAAAGCAATACTTTAGAATATTCTCTCTAAAACAGAAATTTTGAAACAGTATGGTTAAATTTACGATAATATTTTTACCTTTCATAAATCCTTACTAAGTCCGAGCTTCATATATATTTCGGCTACCTAACGGTGCCATCTTCAGATACACTCGGTAAAAAATGATTTGGAGGTGCTATTTGGATGACTTGTTCATCTTTTGTAGTTTCCTCTTCGATTTCTTCACTTCTCTTGTTTTTCTTATATAGTTGTTGCCACTCGGTAGGAATAATGCTATGTTCGATATCATTGATAGTGTTATTATTGGTTAGTATTTCGATAGCTTCTCTTTTGAGAGCGTAATGGTGAGAGTTGTATGGGGCTATTTTTTGAAAGTTAATGGAATCAATGTTAATTGGGTTAGTATTGTTAGTTCTTGAGAAAGCTGTGGAATGTCTATTGTATTTTAAGTCGGTTATGTGTTCTGAAATACGTTCTTTTATTTTCCTTTTAGTCATTCCTATGTATGAGGCTTTATTTTTATTTTTATTTTGATATTGGAAATCGATTTTATAAATGCCGGCTGTGTGTTTAAAGTCTATGGGGTCTTTTTCATTGCGAATTCGTTGATATATATTTTTATTTGGTTTTATTGGGATGTTTATATTGTGTTTGGTGGCTTCATTTTTAATTTTTACGGCGGCACCTTTGCAGTACGGGATCGCGGGGGTAAAATTTATGGTATGTGTAGGAACTTAACTACAAATAACTAATTTTCGACGGACCATCTTCGTTGTTTTAATATTTTTAATTTGTACGATCACATACATCAAGTATTTACACTATTTACAACGAAGAAATAATATTTATAATAGGTAGAACATAAAATAATAATTGTGGGCGTCAATAAATTTAAAGTTCTTTGCCCACGTCCATTGTACTTGGCTTCTCATAGCCTTCTCCCGGTGATCCACGACGGGGTGGCGCGCATGCGTCAACATCCCGCCCGGCCTTGCTATGTTGTCATGCAAGAACTTACAATATTTTTTTTTGCAAAACTTCAAATTTACAATTTCACATAACATGAATAGATAAAATAATAACAAATAAATGAATGTAACATAATATCAATATTTCGCACAACACATAGAATTAGAAAAAAGATTAACTGATTATAATAAACAGAAATTTTCATAATTAACTAACAAATTTAGAGTAATATATATAATACAGTAAATTAATATAATAAATGTTCATATTCATTTTTACTCCTCGATAGGCAGCACACACAATCTGGAGATGGATCTTTTGTAAATCCCCTTGGTAGTTTTTATATCTACCAATCTAACTTTATTATCCTGACCAGGATATAGCTTTATTACACGCCCTAAAACCCACTTGCATGGTGGAAGATTTTCTTCCCTGACTAAAACCATGTCTCCGATTTTTAAATTTTCTTTATCAATTATCCATTTTCTGCGCTGTTGTAAGTTATTTAAGTAAGAAAGACTCCATCTTTTCCAGATTGCCTGAACTGACTTCGTAATATTTTGCCAAGCACTTAGGCGATTTTTCTCAATATTGATTAAAGAGGGTTCAACAACAGCCGTTATTGGCCTTCCAATAAGAAAATGGGCTGGAGTTAAAACCTCTAAATCTTCAATACTTGAAGTTAGCGGAGTCAGTGGTCTCGAGTTCAAGATCGCTTCCACTTGAGTAACAAGTGTAAGCATTTCTTCAAATGTAAATTTTGAATTACCCGCTATCCGTTTAAAATGGTATTTAAACGCTTTGATATTTGCTTCCCATAGACCACCCCAATTTGGACTCCTTGGAGGAATAAAAACCCATTCTATTTTTTCCTCTGCAAAAAATTTGAATAAGGATTCTTCCTTATCTCTTACCAGTTTATACAAGGCATTTAGTTCCCTGTTGGCGCCTACCATATTGGTCCCATTATCCGAAAATATTTTATGACACTTGCCCCTTCTCGAAATAAATCTTTTTAACGCAGCTATCAGAGCTTGTGAAGTTAAATCACTGATAAGTTCAAGATGTATAGCCTTTGTTACTAGACAAATGAAAATACAAACATAAATTTTGATTTCTGGACCTTTCCTTCAATATTTATTTTTGATTAAAAAGGGTCCAGACAAATCTACCCCAGTTGAATTAAATGTTTTATCTGGCGTTATTCTTTGTTTTGGCAAGTTTCCCATTTTTTGTACACATACTTTCGGATTTGCTTTAAAACAGACTAAACATCTGTGCACAATTTTTTTACAAAGATTTCTCCCATGAATGGGCCAATATTTTTGCCTAACCTGAAACAGAAGATGTTGGGGACCAATATGAAAATATTTTTCATGATAATATTTTACAATTAATTCCGTTAATTTATTTTTTGAAGGAAGTACATAAGGATGCTTAATCGAATAAGATAACTGCGAATTTTGCAGTCTCCCCCCTACCCTTATTAAACCATTGTCATCCAAAAAAGGGGATAAATTAAAAATTTTACTTTTATGCGATACATTACCGCCACTTTTCAAGGCAGATATTTCATTAGGAAATTCCTCCTCCTGCAGCTGTTTCAGTAGGAAGTCTTCTGCCTTTGTCAGCTCTTCAGGCATCAGCGGTCCTTTCTTCTTTTCTAAAGGATTTCTTAGATTGTGAAGAAACCTGAAAAGAAAACTACATATACGTAATATTTTTAAAAATCTATTACTACGATTTATCAGATAGTTCAAAATAGTAAAGTCTTTTTTCAAATTTAGAGTCACTGCATTTTCAGATTTTAATTCAGGAGTGTAGTCTTCCTCATTTAGTTCTGAAAGGTCAATAAAAGATTGTTTGTTTTTCGGAAATTCAGGATCTTTCAGAAATTCAGCACCTGTCCACCATGTGGCGCTGGTTGTTAGGCTTTCAGCAGTCATCCCTCGGGACAACAGGTCAGCAGGATTTTCTTTACTTGCACAATGGAACCAAGAGTTAGGGTTTGTCAGGCTGGCAATTTCTTGAACACGGTTGGCGACAAACTGCTTCCATCGGGTTTTAGTACCCTTTATCCAGAAAAGCACTATCTGCGAATCAGTCCAGTGATATTCAACAGAAGGTCTTTTAAGGTTTACAGTATTTTTCACTTTGGTGATCAGACGAGCTGCGACCAGGGCACCCAATAATTCAAGGCGAGGTAGTGTAACACCGCTGAGGGGAGCTACACGGCTCTTGGAAGTCAAAAGTTTTACTGAAATACCATTTTTTGATTTTGTTCGTACATAAATGGCAGCGCCATATGCCTTTTTGCTAGCATCGCAAAAACTATGTAATTCAACTATATCTTCTGGGGAAGTGGCATCAAGGACGAATCTAGGGACTTCAAGCTCTTTTAACAAGGGTAATTCCGAACACCATTTCATCCACTCTTTTTCGATATTTGGTGATAATGATTCATCCCATTTGGTTTTAGTTGTCCAGATATCTTGAATGATAATTTTTGCTCTGACAGTGAATGGAGAAATTAACCCTAAGGGGTCGAAAATTCTCCCTACGGCTTGAAGAATGGTACGTTTTGTAATTTTATTTATGGATATAAAGTTCAACAAACTCTTGATATCTACAATCAAATTATCTTTATTAGTATCCCAAGATAGTCCCAAGATCTTTGTCTGATTTATACCTAAGCTGATGGTAGATTCTACAGGGTATGTATCAAATTTTTCGCTTTTCCACTGTTCTGTTAATTCGGTATCGTTACTTATCCATTTTCTAAGGGACATTCCTGCGGCTTCCATAATATATTTTGCACTTCGTGATAATTCAAGTGCTTCGTTAAAATCATTACCTCCAGAAATTAAGTCGTCTACGTAAAAACATTTATCTAAAAGTCGAACAGTAGCGGGAAATTCTTCTCTATACTTCTCAATGTGATGTCTAATAGTAGCAGCGAGTAAGAATGGACTTGAACACACCCCAAAATTAACTCGATTGAAACGATAAATCTGTAATTTGGGTTTTTTATGTGCATGCGGTTCTTCATCACTCCAGAAAAAACGAACAGCGTCTTTATGTTCATCAGCGAGACAGATTTGTAGAAAGGCTTGTTTAATATCAGAACAAAATGCTATTTTGTTTAATCTAAAATTAATTAAAACATCCAAAAGATTCGGATTTAAATTTATCCCCTGCCATAGGCAATCATTCAGTGACAGCTGATTATTTTGATGACTCCCTGCATCAAATACGATTCTTGTTTTGGATGTTAAGCGACCTGCCTTTCTTACTGCCTGATGAGGCAAATAATAAATAGGTTTGTTTAAATTATTTTCTGCTGTACTGGGTTCAACTATTTCTATTATTTTTTGATTTACGTAATCACGAATAATCTCTCTATACTGTTCATATAATTCTCTATCATATTTAAAACGTCTCCATAAACTTAAAAATCGTTGTTTCGCTAACGTGTAATTATCGGAAAGTTCATTATAGGGTCTTCTAAAAGGCAAGTGTACAACGTAGCGTTTGTTTTTAAACTGAATCGTTTCATTAAAAATTTCTATAGCTTTATCACTTTCTTTTTGAATTGGATCGTCTCTTATTCCAATGCTTTCTAGATCGAAAAAGAGTTTAAGAGTGCTACTAAGGGAATCGTCTGACAAAACGAAACACTGTTTCGAATTATTCAGTTCTGTTTCTTCAACCTTTCCACACGCTAGCCATCCAAATTCGGTTTCCTTAAAAAACAAATCGTCATTTATTTTATAAGTATTATCCTTTAAAACTTTGAATAATATATCTGCACTGATTAACGCTTCTATTTCATTCGGTTCAAAAAATGTCTCGTCACTCAATTTCAAAAATTCTGGAATTTTTATGTCTGAAATGTTTAATTTATTGCATGGTGTAAGCCCAGTTATTTTATCCACAATCAAAAATTCTACTGGTTCACTAAAGGAACAATCTTCATTTGAAATAAAGGTATCTAATTTCCACTTAATATTTTGGGTCAATCCATTCAAACCTGAAACTGGAGTTTTTATTTTTTCTCTTTTAATTCCTAAACATTCACTCATCTTTTCAGTTAAAACGCACACATTTGAAGCCGAATCCAGAACACATCTTATTTTTATTCTTTTTTTGTTTTCGCATTGAACATAAATATAAGCTGTCGAAAACAGAATACTTTTTCTATTTTCTTTTAAATATCTGCTATTATTACTCAAAACGGAAGCATTTAATTGCGCAACCCGTTTGTCTATATCTGGTAAGTTGGATGAATTTATTCCATCTGCGTCTGGAACCGGGGTTTTGGCGCCAGAAGAAAAACATATTAATCTGTTGTGCTTCATTCCGCAGGTGCATTTGAATTTTGATAAGCAATCATTTTTCTTATGATTTTGCCTAAAACAAACCTCACAAAGCTTGTGAAGGCGTATTATACTTAATCTTTCGTTAATGTTTAATTTCAAAAATGCATCACATTTATAAATAGGGTGATAAGTATTTTTACAAACAACACAATTTTTGTTTTTATTTTCATGCATTAAAAGAGTTTTAGATTTGTTAATAGCCGGAAAGTTTTTGTTAGTATTTTTATTTCCGCTAGTCATATTCGTTCTATTAATAGATAATAAAACTGATTCTCGTTGTTCCAAAAATTTGATAAATTCTTCAAAGGTGGGAACATTTTTTGATTTATGGGATAACTCAAAATTCTTTCTAGATTCTCTGTCTAACTTTGCTACGAGAATATTTACAATGAAAACATCTGATAATTTATTTTGCTCATATTTCAGAACTTTCAAGGCACGCAGATTTTTCTGTATACAATCAATCATATTTCTTATCTCTTTGGGATTTTCTGTTTGAATTTTCTCAAAATTCAGAATATTTTGTACATGAATATCAACAATTAATCGCTCGTTATCATAGCGATTTTCTAATGCATTATATAATGATTCAAATGTATCAAAATTACTAACTAGATTTTTAGCATCAGATTTGAGACAAGATCTAAGATAATATAATTTCTGCGACTGATTAATGTGAACATTATTGGTTATTAAATCATCAAATTGTTCTTTAAAAGAACTGAATTCCTCATATTTTCCTGAAAATTCAGGTAATACTAAAGGAGGAATTTGAGTTTTAATTTCAAAGTTATCTTGAGATGCATTTTCAGTCGCATTTATTTTTTATGAGAATCAAATTTCTTATAAGAATTAATAAGAGTATTAATTCTTACCTCTAATTTTTCCAGACGTTCTTCACATGAGTCAAGATCGTCATCTATGGTCGCTTGTTCAGCATCTTTCAAATCTTGAATTTCGTAGTATTTTTGTCGTAATTCATCGATTTTTGTTTGTAGCAGTTCTATGTTCTTTAATTTCACTTTTAGTTCCACTACATCTATATCGTAATTTTCGGCATTCGTGCCTTCTACATAGTTTTCAATTCTAGTTATCTTCCCTTTCAAGGAAGATTTCAATTTATTATTTTTATCCATAAGTCGCTTATTACAAGCTCCGGTTTCTCGACGGAGCCACTTTTTGTAGGAACTTAACTACAAATAACTAATTTTCGACGGACCATCTTCGTTGTTTTAATATTTTTAATTTGTACGATCACATACATCAAGTATTTACACTATTTACAACGAAGAAATAATATTTATAATAGGTAGAACATAAAATAATAATTGTGGGCGTCAATAAATTTAAAGTTCTTTGCCCACGTCCATTGTACTTGGCTTCTCATAGCCTTCTCCCGGTGATCCGCGACGGGGTGGCGCGCATGCGTCAACAGTATGGTTAAAGTAGTATGGTTAAAGATCAGTATGGTTAAATTTTGATCTGGCCGAAGGAGTGATGTACAAAAGCTAATTATGTAGGAGAGTAGAATAAAGTTTTTTTTTTTTTAGACATTACATGTTTTAGAGTTTAAACATAAGATTTTGTTTTAGACATTAGTGAACTTTTTATTAAAAATATTTTTTTTTTGATGCATCGATATTTTTAAATTAAGATGTTTTTTCTAAAATTATGCATTTTTTGAGTAGAAATATATAAGAAAGTCCATGACTAATATACCGGGTGATTCAAAATAGATGTTACAGCGATTATCTCGTAAACTAAGAAAGATAGAAACAAGCTTTCAATTACAAAATTAGAGCAAATTAAGAGTAGATTTCAAATATGGCATTCTTTTGTACAAGGGGCTGTATACATATTAAATACGAAATTTAATTTTTATACGGCCCCTCCTATCTATGACTTATATTTAGAAAAATATTCTCCTCGCTCTAACAATCAAAATAAAAAAAAAATCATCTCTCTAAGTCAAAATCTCGCTGAGTTATTGCAATTTGAAAATTCTAGCATTTTTCGCCAAGTCTTAAGGGGTTGTATCAAAAGTGAGAAATTGTAATTACTATTGCTTTTGTAATAAGGCACACGTTGATTAAGCGTTTGGGGGGGGGAAGAAATCATTCAGAGAAAGACGGCTATTTTAACCTGTTATGTCTCCTTTTCCCTAGTGAATACACAAGAGAATACTCATTGATAATTTAACAAATAAAATTTATGAATAATTTATGTACTGAAAGAGAATTTGCAAATTCATTTTTCTTTCAAATTCATTCTCTTACTCATATACACGGTGTAGAGAAAGAATTGTTTTTGAGTCAAATTTCCGAAAATTACCTTTTGTTATATTTGCACGTTTTCAGATCCTCTGAATTCAAAAATCATGTTTTTAGTGGTTGGTCTCTCTCTCTCTCTCTCTCTCACTCTCTCTCTGTGTGTGTGTGTGTGTGTGTCTGTGTGTTATTAGAATATCTCAAGAACAAATAGTAGCAGAAAATTCAGTTCGACATTCTAAATCTGTATCATATTGCGGTGCTACACTAAAGTATTCGTTACGATCAGACAACTGTTTGTTTACAGGGTCATCTAAAAGAATTCAAATACATTACGTCTGTGAGCGAAATTTCTCAGATGTACAGTGTGACATGTACAGACTGGCTTAAACAAAATGAAAAGAACAAAATTTTATACGCATAAAAGCATGTTTTATGTAGATTCTGGTATAGCAACCATTCATCATTCATTTACAGGGTTACCCAGAGTATTTCGATATATTGGAGCTATACTCGGGAATTGCTGGAAGTGTATTTCATTTTGTGTTACTTGTTTTACATATAACACTAAATTTACGTACACAAAGTCATGTGTATATAGTTTATAGACAATATACAGGGCTACCCAAAATTAAGGTACATATTTTTTATTATTATTATTACTAAATGTAACTGGTCTAAGTGTTTGCTGCATTTTTTTTTTTTTTTCGAAGAACACTGCTGACACAGAACGCAAAATTAATTTCTCATACCCATACTGTAAACAAAGTAGCTTTTGGAGAGATATCACATTTTGAGGTCTCCTGAATACGAAAGGTAAATTTTTATTCGTTGATCTGTATATATATGAATTATCAGCATAATTTAACAACAAATAATCTGGTGTGCCACTCACACGACTTTCTATTACCCTGAAATTTAATACCATAAATACAGGTTGGAAATTAAGAGGTAACATAAAGAGTACTGTTATGTAAACCTACGTTAAAATAATTCAAATTAGGCTTCGGAAGAGTTTTAATGATAATTAGTTCTGTGTGAGGGGGGATCTCCGGAAATTATTCGTTTTCTGAAAATTTTCGACGCAAGCAATAATCAAACATTTAAAAATATGGCTTTGGTAATAAGGAAGCCTTAAAGCGTGTAAATACACAAAACACAAGCGATGCATATTTAGCTTAAAAACATACATTATTTATCATATGTCTATGAGGAATTCATTTTCATTCCTGAGCAGCTTTCCTGGACATGGTAAAATATTATAGTAAAGCGCTTTCACTAACAATAAAAAAGAATATTATAGCTTAAGGTCCCTCTTCATTCACCGCCACCGGAAGCCGAAGCTAATGTTATTCTATGGGAAATCTTTCTTTACAAATAACTTATTAACTAATAGATATTTTTAAATTCTGTTTTCACATTTTGAAAATTCCCAGCTGTTAAATTGACGGACCTTTTTCAAAAAATTGTTTTTTTAAATTTTTTATATTTTATTTTGAAGCTGTAAAATACGAATTTTCAATATGTAAAATTTTTAATTTTGCAATTTGAAAATAAAATATTAAAAATTAAAAAAATACATTTTTAAAAAAGGTCCGACAATTTAACAGTTGGGAATTTTCTGAATATGAAAACAGAATTTAAAAATATGTATTAGTTAATAAGTTATTTGTAAAGAAAATTTCCCCATAGAATTACATTGGCTCGGGCTTCGGGCGACGGTAAGTGAAGAGGGCCGTTAAATATTTGCAACCCTGTATATCTTTTGAAAAATATGTACAAACCACAAAGTGCACCTAAATATAAACCTATAGTAATAATATACGGCACAACCTAAAATGCACTTCCATCAATTTTCAGCTATTGTCGCATTGTAATCTAGTTATTTTGTGTAGCCCTGTAAATGAACAGTGAATGATTTCCCTGCCATATTCTGCATGAGGCATGTTTTTATGCATATAAAAAATATATATTCATTTCATTTGGTTTAGTGCAGTCTATAAGTGTTAAACTCTACTTACCTGCAATTTCCCCCATAGACGTAATGTATTTGAATATTCTTGAGTGTCTCTGTACACGAACCATTTGCTTCATCTCAAGAAATGCTTAGTGTAGCATTCCTATATGATACATATTTAAAATACCAAGTTTGGAATGTCTGCTGCAATTTGTTCTTGAGATAAACTGATAACAGACAGACACACATACAGACCAACCGCTAAAAACACGAATTTCATATTCAGGGAACCTCAAAACGTCTAAATATAACAAAAACTCACTTTCGAAAATTTGGCGCAAAAACAATACTTTCTCTACCTTATGGGTATGAGAAACTAATAAGTACAGGAAAGGCGAATTTGGTACTTTGGATGCCATGTCTAGTTGCCACTTGAAAAGTTGATGAAGGTTTGCAAGTTTCAAGGAAATTGGTAACACACTTGATTTTTGTTTTGATAAGTATAGGGACTATAATTAAACGGGGGTTGAGAAGGGCGGTAACCCCCTGGCATAGAATTATACATCTATGCCATATCATACTCTATACAAAACATTATTTTAGAATATTAACAATAAATATGAATTTCCTTATGATTTTTACAGTATAAAGTTATTTAAATGTAATTCATAAGAATATCTGTCCCAAAACGCAATACATTGGCATTTTTTGTGCGTTCCTGTACATAAACCAATTGTAAAGAATTAATTAATGTCATTTTAAATAGGGAGTATCATATAGTAAACCTGAATAACATATATCATTTCTGAAAATATTTACAGACTCTGGGGGCGGGCAGACGGACAAATGGAATGTCAGACAAAAAAAAAAAAAAAAAAAAAAAAATGCAAATTGAAATCCTATTCGCAGTTAAAAATTGTTAGAAAATGTTTAATGTAAACGAAAATACAATTCCAGAAAATGTCTAATAATAACCCTTAACGTAACTGAATATTTTTGTGTGCCCTGTAAATCTAATGTTAATCGTACTGTACAGTATAGAAAGCATTCTTTTGTGCATATGAATAACATACTTGAATTTCATTAATATTTATGCAAAGTAATTAAATTTTGGTTGGGAGAAATATCTTCACATAGAACGCAATGCTTTGGAATACTTTCGGGTGTCCCTTTATACAAACCAGTGATGGTGTTTACTCCATTTTCTATAGAAAATATCCTATAGAAAACTATAATAACGTATTTCAATTTTATTAATATATGCGTAAGTTAAAGGTATTAAAATATGGTTTATACAAATACCTCTCATAGAACACAATGCTTTGGAATACTTTCGGGTGTCCCTGTGCACAAGCTAGCAGATGTATTCACTCCATTTTCAATAAGGAACATCCGATAGTTAACTCAAATAACATATATCAGTTTCAGGAAAGTCTATGAATATTCACGGGAGTTAGAGCGCAGACACACAGAAGGACGGATGGACAGACAGACAAATCGAAGTCATTAACAATTTTCAATCTTGCTGGAATTGTTAAAGAACCGAAGTCATTAAATTTATCAACCATGATGGAAAGTGGTAAAAATAAAGCGCAAAAATTTCACACGGTATTGCTAGTCTTTTAGTTTTTTCTCTCTCTTAACGTGTTTTAATTTGCAGGTGACCCCTAAGAAATTTAACTATTAAATTTTTTAACAATACGAAATAATGTAAATTTGCATTAAATTCTTAAAATTGTTGATTTCACGTGTTTGAACGATTATAGTTGCTATTTTAAAATAAAGGATCTTTTTTTAATTTTTCTCAACTCATAGATAACCCCCTAAAGTCAGCCCGTTGGCGTCCAAAAATAGATGCCAAAATTGAAAAAAAAGTGGTGTAAGTCATCATTTTCAAATTGCAATAACTCAGCGAGATTTTGACTTAGAGAGATGATTTTTTTTTTATTTTGCTTGTTAGAGCGAGAGGAATATTTTTCTAAATATAAGTCATATGATAGGAGGGGCCGTATAAAAATTAAATTTCGTATTTAATATGTATACAGCCCCTTTGACAAAAAAATGCCATATCTGAAATCTACTCTTAAATTGCTCTAATTTTGTAATTGGAAGTTTGTTTCTATCTTTCTTAGTTTACGAGATAATTGCTGTAACATCTATTTTGAATCACCCGGTATATTATAGCTTTATGAGATTGATGCAATGCCAGACCTCTCTTAGATGCAAAGCCTAGGGAGCCTCGCATTGCACTGCCTCTGTAAATGCACAATCAAATTATCTTTAAATTACAAATACTTATCACATTTTAAGTTCTGATGTAAAAAGATAAATTTTAATAGCAAATGTTATGATATATAAAAGCAGAAATAAGTAATACCTGATTCTGATTTAGATTTATTTCAATTGCAGACACCACATTCACAAAGTCTGGAACTTCTGTCAATTTATTGTGAGACAAATCTAATAATTCTAGACGTTTCATATTTGCAAACACAGTTGGGAAATCACTAATTTTATTCTTGCTAAGATTTATAGTTCTTAAGTTAACTAATTTTGAAAAAGATGCTGGCAGTGAAGTCAGATCATTTGTACTTAAGATAATTGTTTCAAGTTTCTTCAGGTTACCGATTTCTTCAGGTATGGAACCTGCAAAAAATAATTAGGTATTTAATACAAAAATGATAACAGAAGTTCTTTATAACACCAATCTATACAAGCATATAACTTAGCATTGAATAGTTCCTTTTACCCTAGATAACTAAATATTCGTCTAATAGACTAATCACCCCTACCAGTTCTGTTAATTCAAAATGTTCCTGTTGCATTCACACCTCTATTTTTTACCTCTCTATATTACATTATTTATACTTTTCTATTTTTTATTGAAATTTATAATACTTCTTTTAAGATATACTCTAATTTGCTAGAAATAGAGAATATATAAAAATATACTTTTTTTTTTAATTTGTAGTCTATGAGTTGAATGATTAGTTACAGAACAACACTCATAGTTTAGTTATCTAGGATTAAAAATCCCTTTCATTTTGCCTTGTCAGGCCTAGGAGTGGCTTGAAAAAGAGAGAAAGGAGACTAAAATGTTTAAAAAGGAGACTGAGAAGAGACAAGTTTTTTTCCTTATAAATGAATATTATGAACACAGATGTAAAATTAATGTGTATGTTACCGCTAAAGTGCAGAAATCAGTTAATCTGCAGATTAGCTAGGTAATCTGCACATTAACTAGGGTGATCCGTTAAAGTGAGGAAAATTGTTTCATTTCTTAAATTACCTAGAAAATCTGCACATTACCTACTAGGCACTCGTTAAAGTGAAAATAAGATCTCTGGTGTTGTAATTTTACAACACACTGGTTTTTTTTCTTTCTTTCTTTCTTTACTTATTTTAACCTGTATGTGTTTTAATTTTTATGTCTTTTAAAGTTACATTTGTTTTATTTTTTTATTTCATCTTTTTTATTCTGTCAACATAAGTTTGAAGATGTTATGCATTTTTAATATGAAATCTAATAACTTTAATAGCTTTCAATAAATTTTATTTTATAAATGAATGTTAGAATTGTAATACAGTGACGATTTCTTTTCAATATAAAAATAATTAACCATTTAAATTATAAAAAAAGAAAAAGAAAATGTTTTATTAACAACTTATATTGTTATTACTACTTTTTAAAAAAAGTATGCACCAATTTTTAATTCGCTAGAGAAATATTAAATTTGACAAATCAGAAGCATTATTTAAGAAGTACATCAAATAATTAAAACTGCTTTAATATTTTTTAGAATGGATGAAAATTAAAATGACAGTTTTCCAATGCTTTATTAAACTATATTTTGCAGCATAGATATATCGCTACAAGTTTAGCAAATATATTAATTTTACAATTAAAAAACAACAACAACAACAACAACAACAAAAAAAAAACGTTATTAACACATTTTATGTGATAAACTACAACGAAAATTATCTAAAAAAGCGAACAAAATTAAAAAAAAAAAAAAAAAAAAAAAAAAAAAGTAATGAAATGATAAATGTTTAAAAATTTCATATTAAGTATTTATTAAATAATGCAATAATATTGAACGCCATATTTTTCAGAGTTAAAAATTACATCTTCTTTTTTTTTTTTTTTTTTTTTTTCAGTAAGTAATAGTAATTTAAATAAATTTTAAAATAAATTAGTTTTAAAAAGTTGTGGTTTAACAGTTTTATTTCGGGAGGAAATAATTACTGTGCTGTAAATTTAATATTCATAATTCAAAATGAAGTTTCACAAGAGAAAGCTTTTAATTAAGATTAGATTTCATTAATAAAATGCAGACTCTTATCAACTTATATTGACAGAATTAAAAAAGAGAAGAAATAAATCAAAATTAAAACAATTATAACTTACTTGTTACTTTAAATTTTGTGTTGGTCATAATAAGAAACCTAATAATGCCTTCGATGCTCCATGTTTTGCATTTACCATTTATTATCATAGCGGAGCGGAAAGGATAAACGTTTTACTTTTAGTTTGTGTTTGATGGTCATTCGCGTATCTGTATCACATGACTGTTTGACGTCATAGTGAATGTAAAAAACCTAAGGCTGGAAACAAACTTTAGAACTTTAACAACACAGAAGCTGCTAAGTCCAGATTACCTAGTTAAAATGCAGAAAACTCTTGATTATGCACTTTAACGGGTCATTTTAGTTAATCTGCAGATTAGCTAGATAATCTGCCCATTAACGGAGTTCGAGCTTTAACGGTAACCTGTATACCAGTGGCATACCAAGGGAAAGGTGGAGGGAGTGGCCACTCTGGGCTTTTGATCATGAGAAAGGGGAGCGGAGTCTCCGAAAAACTTAATCTTTAAGTATATATATCTCGTGAAGCTGTCGTATCATTATTTTCTTCTCAGCAGAGGTGGCGCCAGCTAGGGGGCCGGGGGGCACAGGCCCCCCGTCGGGGAGTCTGTGACCCCCCATCGGGGCATACTCTTAAAATTTGTCGGGGGAAAAATACAAAATTTTCAATTTTTCTCCTTTTAGCAGCATTTTTCTTTCCTTTTACAAACTTGGAGCATTCCAGTTTTTGCATTCTATATTCAATAGAAGAAAATATTGGATTCATAAAAATTTTCAGTTTCTGGTTTTTCATGAATATACATGTTTTGAGAGGTCCAAAACACATTTTGACCATGATACTTTAGAAAACGTCTGTCTGTCTATGTGTGACAAAAATTTTGTTCTAACTGTATCTCAAAAACTACTGCACAGAACTGCATATAAATTTGTATGTAGTTGCACCATGACATAAATTAGTGTCTATTAACTTTTTGTCCAAATCACCTTATACATTGCGCTGCTGTACTGCAATTTCTTTCATTTAATGAAAGGCTATATCTCAGGTTCTATTTTGCTTAATCAAACAAAACTTGATACGTGAGAGCGCCATTATGAAATATCAGGTTGATTTAATTTAGGTGCATATTGGCCGATAAGTTGCGCTGCTTTGCTGCTATTTTCCCCGAGAAGAGGAAGGCTATATCTCAGTTTCTAATTCTATATTATTGCAAATAACTTTGTATATGTCAATTTTTTCCGTGAATGGGAAGGCTATATATCAGATTCTATCGTATATAATTACATAAAACTTGGTATATGAGAGGGCCATTTTAAAACAATGTACTGAATCAATTTAGGTGCATATGAGCTGATAGGTGGCGCTGTTGTTCTGTAATTACTCCGTGAATAGGAAGACAACATCTATTGAAAGGCCACCTATATGGAGAGCCTATTTTCTGTCGCACTCGTGGCCACCTTAGGAAAATTCGACTGTATACCTGTGATCAACGGATACGAAGATTAATTTTTTCTTAAGAATTTTCCTTCAGGCACTCTGCACATATTTTTTTTCTGTGGAAAGAAAATATTATACACTCAGAGAATAGCACGATTACCTCCAAAACCACGAGGAGTACTAAGAAATGGAAAGGTACAAATATTAACAGTAATATTATTAACAATGCTGCAGTTTTTGATAAATATATACAATAAACTCTCTCTATATAGTGTCCCCCCCCCCCCCGTCGGAGAATTTCTGGTGCCACTACTGCTTCCCAGCAATTCCATTTTAAGTTGTAGGTTCCTGTTTAACCCCTTAACCTACGATTTAGATTCGAAGATGTTGGGCCGAAATTGTATACAAGCTCGCGCAGCGTTCGGGTAATTTGCACGACTTGTGTAACACGCTGATTGGGCCAATCGTAAAATTGACGGGCATCGCCAGTGGTAGGACGATCGCGGTTTGCAGATAGCACAGACAAGGCTCGTGATGTATTTCTGTTATCTCTTCGGATCGTGATCAGTGTCAAGTTGTTCTTGGTCACATTCGCACGTCGAAATTTACGTTCGTAAATTCTAGAAAAGCAACCCCAGATGATGTTCTCAAGAAAGAGATTTTGTGATGAAAGCAGTGAGAATTGTGCTGATAATTTTGCTAACGAAAGTGACAGTAGTGATGATATATGTCGAGTTCGAAGAAAGTGTAGGCGATTAGTTATTGATGATACATCCGATGACGATCAACTACCAGAGTCCTGGCCTTGGAAGGAAATAAGAAATAGTCCAAAAATCTGGGACTATACGATGACTCCTGGCCTTACAGAGGGAGCCTTATGTCAATTAGGAGGAAGTGGAGGAGAATTTGATATATTTAATCTAATATTTGATGACATATTTTGGAACAATATTGTGACCGAAACTAACCAGTATGCAGATCAAATACGAGAAAATCCACATAGAACACGAAAAATCGATGACGCTTGGTTTCCTGTAGACTCTACCGAAATGAAAAGATATTTCGCCTTGACCATTATAATGTCACAGGTAAAAAAACCAAGAATCCAAATGAATTGGTCGAAGGGGGCTGTTATCGAAAAGCGTCATATTTAGAAAATCAATGCCTTTGAAGAGATATCTACAAATTACAAGGTTTTTGCATTTCTCAAACAATAATCTGGTTGCCAATATCGATAAAATGAGCAAGATTAAACCTGTTATTAATTTTTTGAACCAAAAATTTAAAGAAGTGTATATAATGAAAAAAGACAAAGACATTTCTATTGATGAATCGCTTATGAAATTCAGGGGGTGTCTATCGTATAAGCAATTCTATCCATCCAAAAGGGCAAGGTTTGGCGTCAAAATTTATAAATTATGTGAGTCTGAGTCAGGCTATTGTTATCAATTTAAAATTTATACTGGCAACGATAAAATAAACTGTGATGACAGCGCTTCGGAATGTGTTGTCAAAGAGCTTGCTGAGTCAGTGCTGCACAGGGGTCACATTTTATACATGGACAATTGGTATTCTTCCCCAAAATTATTTATGACGTTATCACATAAATATAAAACAAATGTAATTGGCACAGTAAACGTTCGAATAGGAAGAATATGCCAAAAGATTTGTGCAGTGTAAAATTAAAAAGGCGGGAATACGTAATAAGAAGCTGCAACCGAATACTCGCTATAAAATGGAAAGATAAGTGAGATGTATATATGATGTCGACAAAACATGAAGCAGTCGAAATTATTTCACAAGGATCCAATCACACCCTAAAATCGAGTTGTATTGCAGAGTACAACCATGGAATGAACGGAATTGATCTCCAAGATCAAATATTGGCATGTTTTCCAGTAATGCGGAAATACATGAAAGGATACAAAAAAATTTTTTTTTATCTGTTTGATATTGGTCTTTGTAACTCCTACATTTTATAGAAAAACCTGAATGATGGAAAGAAACAATGCTATGTCGACTATAGGATCAATATAGCCGAATCTCTATTGAAGAATATGCCAAAACCGATTTATAGAGAACGAGGCGTATCATCTGTCGGAGATGCGTCAGACAGACTGTACGTGAAGGACTGGGCTCATTTTCCAAAGCACATTGATCCAACACCCACTAAATCAAGACCGTCAAAACGTTGTACAGTTTGTCACAAAAATAAAAAACGTAAGGAAACAACATGGGAGTGTAAAAAGTGTAAAGTTCCGTTACATGTACCAGAATGTTTTGAACTATATCATACCATTACAGATTACTAATTTTGTATTTTGGATTTTTGTATAAATAAACATTTTGTAATAAACAATTTGTAATAAACAATTATTGCATCAGGCTGTAATTGTGTATCAAATATTCCACGTAATATTCACTTCTGGCCTGACCATCGTACGCGGGCTATGCCCGTAATATTCACTTCTGGCCCGATCACCGTACGCGGGCTATGCCCGTAATATTCACTTCCGGCCCGACCGTCGTACGCGGGCTATGCCCGTAATATTCACTTCTGGCCCGATTACCATACGTGGGCTATGCCCGTAATATTCACTTCTGGCCCGACCATCGTACGCGGGCTATGCCCGTCATTGTAGGTTAAGGGGTTAAGGAGTTTAAAGTGCAAAATGTGACCATAGAGCGACAACTCCAAAACCAAAAGAAAACTGATTTATATTTCTACAAATCCTAAATAAGGCAGGGCAAAAAGAGCCACCAGTGAGAATTTCATCCCTGGCTTTGACAGTACTTGATATACAGGTTTTTAAAAAAGTATTTTAAATGGGGGGGGGGATGTGCACAATGTATTGTGTACAAAACTGAATGTCAGCTTGCATCACATGTAAGAAAAATGATCTTTGTAACAAAATTTATAGTAATGCCAGAAATACAAGTATTTGCTAAATCTTATAGAATCTAAATGTTTACAGAATTGTTCTATTGGAAGTTCTAAATTAAAATGCATCATAGATGCTGCTAAATTCTAATTCCTTAAAACTGAAATAAGAATAACATGTATGTTATTTATATGTAAAATAATTTTTAATAACACATAAGATACTGGTACATATATAACAAGGTGGGCAATTCACCAAAAATCTTACCAGCCAGCAATATAAAATTGGAAACTTAGGGCAGAATAATAGTTACATTACATGTACCACATGATATGCCCAACAACAAAATTTTCTATACCAACCTGCAGTAAAATGAAATTTAATTGTGACCTAAAAATGTTTGTCCAAGTTTACTACTTTAAAAAGTAACAACAACTAGTAAAATAAGCACAATTTGTAATTACAAAAAAAAAAAAAAAAAAAAAAAAAACAATATTATAGTAATTTAATAACATAAAATGTTTTAAGCTTAGCATTTCTTATTAAGCTGTTAAATTGATTTACCTATATTTTGAATGAAGAAAATAAATGCCGTGATTACTTCATTGCCCTTTGCATGTAGAGAAGGAATAAACATATCACACCATGACAAGAAAAGTGACATAAGTAAAAGAATAGCAATTTTGAGTTTACATTAAACTAGTATGATATGGCCACCACAAAACTTTCTTCTATATAATTTATACAAAATTCATGCAATACAAATTATTTAAGTATTAAATTATTTTCCGTTACAAATTGCAGACGATTTTTATCTGACAGAATTACTATGACTAAATGCCGAAAGAAAGTCAATTTTTTGCCAATATCAAATAATATAATTTTTTTTTTCTTTTTTTGTTAAAAAATGAAAAAAAAAAAAAAAATAATAATAATAATTTTGTTTTAAATTATCACAAATCTATGGTTCAACCATTCATTTTAAAGGAATTGACAAGATCTTTCGAAAAATACCTATATTGAAAATTTATACCTCCCGAGGGGAAAGTGATGCTTCCACATGCACAAACTTTTTATTCCTAGTTTACTACTACTATTATCGATAAATCATATGAATTTTAAAATCACACATTAAAAGTATCTCTCATTACGTACATTTATACAAAATTTTGTCCTATACTCCCATGTTAAAAATGTTGAAAAAAAAAGAATGGTATCACAGCGCCACGTGTTGAGCGAATGATCTCTAAATCTAATCAGCACCAGTTTAGGTCAAGCTCCAACTAAATTACAAGTTTGAAGTTTGAATTTATTTCACCGAATTTCATTCAAATCCTGTTTTATTAAAATCTGAAATTAAATACCTGAAAAGCCATTGCAATTGACAGAGGTTATGACCCTTCCATTATAGACAAAGCCATCCAAAAATTACAACTCCCTCGTATTTCATCTACTAAATCAGTCTCTTCTAATATCAGTATTGTTTTACCCTATTTTCCTAAATCCAGACAAACCATAGCTAAAATTCTCAAACAATATGATTTTAAAATAATATTTTCGCCTTCCAATAAACTCACCTTCTCTCAGTTAAAAGATCCCATTGATATGCATAATTCTTCGGGCATTTATAGTATTTCCTGCCAGTGTGGTTTATTATATATTGGCCAAACTAAACACAGTCTTAAATTTCATCTAAAAGAACATAAAGAACATATGAATTACGTCCGCAAACAAGAAACCAATAAATCGGCTATTTCTAAACATTGCTGGGAGGAAAATCATAATTTTAAATTTAATTCAGCTAAAATAATTTGCAGACCTAAATCCATTCATGAGCTCGATTTCTTTGAAGCTTTTCATATTTCTAAAATTTTTAAAAACCTTGTAAATTGTGATTTCGCTGTTCCCTATTTGTCTGATTGTTGGAAATTTTACATTCAGTCCACATTTTCTTAATTTTTCTACTGTTTACACAGCTAACATTCCTAAATTCCTATTGGCCACACTCCCCACCTTTCCCGTAATCCTATTGGTTGAACTAAATTCGGTCCCTCTCCTATATATATATGTGCACTTCTCCAGTTTCAGAATTCTTTTTGCACTGAAGAAGGTACGCTTAAGGCTACAGAAACAGCTGTATGCATCTCAAATATTTTTCTTTGGCGTTTCTGACGTAGTAGTTTATTCGGGTTTTAATATTCCAACGCCAAGTCTCCTGTTATTAGAAGATAGTTTATCAAAAATCAATCATTGTATTTAAATTTTGGCAATTTATGATGCAGGAACAAAAGTTTTCTGCATGTTTTGGCTGTAGGGGAGACCGGGGCACAGTGGACCACTTTTACCCTCTTAGTTTTTTTTTTCACAAAAAACAGAAAAGCAATATACTTGGGGAAAAAAAAAAAAAAAAAAAAAAAAAAAAAAAAAGGAAACAATTAGTGCTGCACCGAGTGGCACTTTGGCCAAGTAACCGAGTACTGAGTAGTTGTAAGAAAGAATAATTAATGTACATATGAAGAATTTTGCAGGTCTTAAAATTGGCAGATTAGGGCAACATTTCACATAAACGTAAATTTTGAGGGATATTTTCACCGTAAAGATGTCAGACCACTTTTGAAATATTATTTAGGATACTGGCATGAATATCATAGAGTATGAATTTTCCAATTTAAAAAATTCATAAATTATTTGGAATTTACGATTTACTTAAAATGGCAGAATAGAGCAAAATTGAGCATAAACATCCATTTTGAGGATATATATCAGACAACAATAATATATCAGACAACTTCAAACTAACATTTATGATACTTGTTTGAACATGATTGACTACAAATATTCTAATAGGAAAATTTCGCAAGTTATTCGTAATTTACGATTTTATCAACATAGCAAAATGGGACAATATCCCATATAAATATGCATTTTGAGGATTGTTGCAATGGAAATAGTAGCATGAAAACAAAACTACAAAATTGACCCTAATAAAATAAATTAATAGATTAGAATAAGATAAATATATCGAAATGAACGGTGGATAGCCTATTAGGCGGGGATTTCATTCTGTCACTGTGTCAAGCGTTTGGTCAAATTCATTTCTCTTAACATGATAATCATGTTAAGAGAATGTCCTGTACTAGAAATTTATGAGAACATATATATGATGGGGAACTGAGAAGAGTACACCTATGCCAACTAGTTTTAATTATAAAAATAAGTTGCACTTGATTTATCCTTTTCCTTCTTTTTCTTTTTTATAGTTGAAATGGTTATAGAAGAAAATTTTATTAGATTTATAATTATGTTGCTACTAAAATTAAAATAAAATAATTATAAAGTTTGAAAACTAAACAATTTAATTAGTTAAATATTGATTCTGGACAACATTTATGTCTGCTGGTAAACAAAAATATCGTTCGGTTTTACAGGAAAAGGAAAATTGAACCAATTATAGAAGATATAACTTGCTTTTATTATATTTATAACTATAGTTACTTTTTATGTTTAATACTATTTTCTAGAAAATAAAAATAAGAGTTTATTCTTAAAAGGTAAGGTGTTTTCTATACTTTATAAATGGGATTTGTGAATTATAAATAACTTTAACAAAAACCCAGCGGGTTTTTGTTGGTGGGTCCGCCCAGAAAACCCGGGGGGGGGGGTTCTGGGCTGGGCCCAGTTTGCCAACCCTGGAATAACCAGCTTTTTTGTCAAACTTTTTAATATTATTTAATTCATTTTTAATAATATTAAAAAGTTTGCCAAAAAATATGGTTATTCCGATAAATTGTATAGAAAACACTTAAGAAATTTAAATTTAATTAACAATTTTCAAAAGCCATCACGGTAAAGAAATGTGTCATATTGGCAAAACTAACAGAAAAATTAAAACACGCGTAAAAGAACTTAGTCATGACATTGCAACCGGAAAAATAACCACTGCTTTAACGCAAGTAAATAGAGATGGAAATTTAAATATTAAATTTGAACATGTAAGAAAAATAGCAAATTATCAAAACCACAATTATGCCGCAGTTAGGAAGTCTGTAGAAATTTTATCTGATCTTAATAATTGCAATAGCAACGATGAGGCACTACTCGATCGTTAGTGGTGCCGAGTGTTTAAAAGTGGAGAAGCCAAAAAGAAACGTCAGTTTTGTCAAACTTCGAATGCAGTTTCGTAGGTGAAAAAGCTGGGGCGCCCCATGCGAAACTAGTCCGGCAAATCAACATGAAGAACAAAGGTTGTATGTTTTAATAATTTAATTTATAGTTATACTTCATGGTTTAGTTTATTGCAAAGTATACTATTCTATGACAGATTTACAGGCAATTTTAGAGAAAAGTAAAAAATAAAATCATTGAAAAGTTTCACTGGTCTGGCAGACCACTAGAATTTATATTTTGTTGGTCCGTAGAATATTTTTGTGGTCCCAGACCAATGGATCACTGTTCATTTTGAGTCCTGTTATAAATTTTATTTTTTGGAAATAGTGGTACAAAAAAAATATTAAAAAAAAAAGTCACTTATAGCAGCCCTGTGCATATAATCTATATAATATCAATAAAGTAATTCAATTATAGAAAAAAATATAGAATAACTTACTTAATTTTGCTTGACTCAGTGATAAGTTTTTCAGGTTTGCAAACTGACCTATTGAATTAGGCAAATGTCCAAGTTTGTTATTTGATAAATCCAGTGTCCTCAAATTGCCAGAAAGTTGAAATATTTGATGAGGAAACTAAAATAACAAAAATCATTAAGAATATATATATAATGTACAGCATAAAAAAAAAAAAATAATAATAATAAAATAAGTGTTGATAAAGTGATCCTTCAACCAAGAATGATAGAGGAGGTGTTTAGAAACAATATAATAAATATATAGGCATCTAAGACTAAATAAAAGATCCCTATTGAGCTGACTTTTTCAATGTTTCAGTTACAAATAATAATTTTTAAAAACTTGACCTCTTACAGTTCAAAAGTTTTTTTCAGTCAGTAGAAATTAAAAATGTATACAATACTTTTAAGAAGTAACAAAAAGTTACAACACATATGGTGCACATTTATAAAAATATTCATTGAAAACAAAACCATAGCGCATAAACATATAATTTTTTTTTAAATGATCATCCTATTTAAATTTTGCTTGTGCTTCATCAAAACTAGAGTATATTTTTAGTTTTTTATAAGCAAACATACACTATGTAAGGAAAGTATTTGAATAATGAAAAAATTCGTCTGTGAGATTTCGTTTTTCCTATTTTTACAGTAATGTATGCAGGGCTTATCCTGGCAAAAAAATTTCTTTAGCATTTTAGCTAAAATTAAAATACACATCAGGGGTCTGTCCAGAGGCAAACCTGGGTCCATTAAAGGACCCTTCACAAAATTTTATATCTTAAAAAAAGCACCCTTCACAAAATTATTTATCCTAAAACAGGACCCTTCACAATTTTTTTAACCTAAAACAGGACCCTTCACAATTTTTTTTAACCTAAAACAGGACCCTTCACAAAATTTTCCCCCTTAAAAACAGACCTTTGAAGGGTCATTTGTTTTATTTTCAAAACTAATCTTCCATTTAACAAGCAGGCTGCCTGAATAATCGGATGTGTTTTACTGTATTTCCCCGAAAAGCTGACATTCGATTCTAATTTATAAAGGGCTTCTATGCATATGTGTGAGTTTAGTTGTATAAAAGTAAACTGTCATTGTCTAAAATGAAACCTTAATTGTAATTTCACTTTGCAAAATTTTTTCACAGTATCACAAAAAGAGGACCCTAGCTGAAAAATTCGGAACAACTTTATTTTCACACTAAATTTAGATTCACAAAATTACGTCGAGAATTTTTCACAATTTCACAAAAACAGGACCCTGCCTGAAAAGTCTGGACAGTCCCCTGCTCATGCAGTATTTTAGCTTTTTCGAAAGTTAGGATACTATAGATTTCTTTTACTTAACTTGGTTAGAATCAGTTTTGTTTTCTATTCCTTTTGTCCACTGATGATTTTTAACCAAGCATCCATACTTGTGATTTAAGAAACATGAGACAGTAAAACTTTGTTTTGATTTCAACAATAGAAAATGAGGCAGCAGCTATGTCATATGTGCAAAGCAAATACTGACATACTTTTAAATATTTTTGCATTTAAATTCTACTATTTTAAAAATTGAAAATAAATCCAAATTACTAAATAAATAATGATTCCCAAATATTTCATCTGTTTCAAAATTTTTGTCTGTGAATATTTGAATAAAAATTACCATATAGTGATATTTTATAAAATTATATCCAGTTTTAACTTTTTAGTGACATTCTTATCAACATATTTTAGCAAAATATGATATCTTTTAGCAGACTGCTAAAAAAACTAATGGCAGTTTACACTCTGGACATATCAGGGGTCAATTCAAGTTTTAATTTTTGGGTCCCTTTCTTGTGAAATTTTTATTTATTTTTGTGAAATATAAAATATTTTTGTGAAAAAGTAAAATATTGTGTAAAATTTTTCGTTTTTACAATCACTTTATGTAATGTTTAACATCAAGTTAATAGTTTTGTTGAGCCAAATTAAGGCATTAATTAAAAATAATACTGAAAATATTTAATAAAAGGATCATTTTTATAAAAAAATCTTGTGAAAGGACTCATTTTATGAATTTGAATTTTGTGAAGGGTCCCTTTTTACTATGGGGAATTTTGTGAAGGGGCCGCAAAAGGGACCCAAATTTTGCCTGGATCGACCCCTGCATTTTGCATATGCATGTGCTTGTATGTGAGAGAGAGTAAAAAACTACAGAAATTTTCTTATATAATTTTTTTTAAAGGAGCACAAAGAATTTAGATACATTACAGGCAATCGGCTTAAATTATTTGAAGTGGGCTACTAGTATCTAAACTCTACATTAGATTAGGATCAAACTGCGTAGTAGGCATGTTATAGGTCATCACTGCAAGAACTATATAGATTTTCATAAATAACGTAGGACTTATACACAAGGACAAAACAAAATTCATATAAAGTACTTGTATAATCTATGAACTCAAATTATTTGAAGTTTCAGTATTGTGAAATTGTGTAGAACAGAACAATACTGATTCAAGATACATTGTTTTAAAAATATTTAATCACTGTGCAAAATGATGTTACAGTTCCTTTACATGGAAGATAAATTTAAACTGCCACTAGCATTTTTTTTTTTTTTTTTTCATTTCACTAAAGGATATTGTAATTTGCTAAAATGTCAACAAGAATTTTGCTAAAAAGCAAAAACCAAATAATTTTGTAAAAAATTTCAATATTCTTTATTCAAATATTTGCAAAAATTACAAAACCACTGAAAAAAATGGTGAATTGTCATTTAATTAATATGTTAATAGTTAGGATTTAATTTTGATTTTTAATAAGTTAATTTAAAGATGAAAATATATATCAGAATTTGGAAACTTATGTACACTGATGAACACAGTTGTAATGACGTGGAATCCACTCAACAGCTTAATCAAAGATGGCCCTGCATAATGAATGTAAAGATCAGAGAAAAAACTAGCAGTCAGACAGACTATTAGCTGGTTAGGTGCCCAAACATCTTATGCTTAATCTAAGAACTAAAACTGGTATTTTAACATTTTAAATGAGTAAAAAGTTTCTCCTTTTAAAATTTTAAAGTTTATCTTATTATTTAAGAGAAAATGACTTTGATAAATGCTTTAAAATTTTGTTAAAGCACGATTGCCACTGGTAAAAGCATATATGCCATTTGTAGTTTTGCTAGTGTTTCTATTTCTTTAGGGTATTTTATATCTCTATATATTAAAAAAAAGTTACTGTCACTGGCATAAATTTTTTTTGTCTGCGACAGCATCTTCTAACAGAGGGCAGGGTCCTTCGTGTCATGAGAGGTATCAAAGTGTTCCGAGTACTCCAAGGAAGACATTTCAGCCGCTTAGAAATTTCTATCATTTTAATTAAAGAAGTTATTAACTAAAAACGACAAGTTTACGAAGGTACTCTATTTGCCATTTTGAAAAATGTTTCTCCCAGTGACGTTGTTCTTTTGTCATGAAGTCATTTTACACGAGAAAATTAAAATATGATCAATGGTTGTATGTAGGTAGGTAGGTTGGTTGTATTTAATGTTGCACCAATACTGCACTATGAGTAATTGGCGACGGTCTGGAACGCACCCCTAGAGATGTTCCGGAGACATGTTATCACAATTTTGAACCTTCACTGAGGGGATCCCCCTCCACTTTGGTGATCCTCAGAGGTATAGTGGGGATGGGAACATGGAGAACTTTGCGACCACAACAGATTTTATGTGCACCAGCCACCATTAGTGTACACAACGGTCTTTGGCCGGCTCAAGTATCGAATCGGCAATCTTCCAATTATGTGCTCAGCGCTTTACCGACTATGGTACAGTGGCCCGAAACCATGGATGTAAATAACAAACAAAATAAACCTTTTTTCTCTATTTTTAGAAAATTAATCTTCTTACATGGCGGAAATTAAAATGATCCATGGTTGTAGGTAGGTAGATAATTAGGTAGGTTGTGATTGACATCGCACCATTACTGCACTATGGATAATTGGCGACAGTCTGGGACGCACCCCTACGGATGTTCTGGTGACATGCCACCACAATTTTGGTCCTAAACGAAGGGGATAGCTCCCCAGCTTCGGTAGCACCCAGAGGTATAATTTTGATGGGAACACGGAGGATATTGTGGCCCTGGCATATTTTACATGCACCAGCCACCATTAGTGTACATGACGGTCTTTGGTTGGCTCGAGATCCGAACCCACAATCTTTCAATTACGAGCTCGGCGCTCGACCGACTGGGGTACTGTGGTCCGGATTTAAGGTTGAAAAAAAGAAATAAAAAGGGTCATATACAAAAGCTGTAATGCAAAATGGTAAAGGGCAAAATTAACGGTCGCCACCGGCCACGTGGCGACTAAATAAAAAAAGATGGCGATTAAAAATTATGCATCGATCGCCACTAAAGTCGCCACTTTTTATGATCATTAAAATAATCTAAAAATCGAGCGACGATAGGCAATCGAAGCCTTGTGATTTCCAATCTTTTTGCATCCGTGGCATAAATGCCAATGTTCATTTTAAACTTGCTTTATTATATTCTACAACCTATAAAGAAGTAGAATTGTTTAATATGTCTCACTCATATAATTTTTTGGACCCCCCCCCCCCCCCTAACGATCTGTGATCACACAGCTTATAGAAAGCTTTATAATTTCTAATCATTCTCCATTTGCTGCAAAAATATAAATATATATTTTAAACTTACTTTATTAGATTCTAGAATCTGTAAAGAAGTAAGTAGAATTGTTTAATATCTCTTACTCATAATTCTTGTAATCCCCCCCCCTCCCCTCCTCCAACGATTGGTAATCACATGCTCCACTGAAGTCTTGTGGTTTACAATCTTTCTCTATCCATAACATAAATGTAAATATTCATTTTAAACTTTCTTGATTAGATTCTAGAACCTATAAAGAAGAATATAGATGTACCCTTCCTCCCCCCCCCCCCCCACACACACATGTGAACTCCATTTCCACAAGCAGTTAATGATCAAATGTCCTGCAAAGCACAATCTTTTTCCATTAATATCTCCATAGTATTTAGTGTATATTTAACCCATTTAAGATAGTTGACAAATGTGTGTATCAAAATTTGATTTGACTTAAATGTGTATTTTTCAAAAATTTTTGTATTTGCTTTCTTTTGTGTAGAAATCTTCCTTTTCCCTTCCCATTTTAAAGTAGAAATCTCCCTATTTTTAAAGCTACAAATTTGGCAGCTAAGTTTCCATATCTATACTTTTTAAGAGGAAGTATTTTAACTCTATTGAAATAAAATCATTTAAAAAAGTGTGTCTTTAGAAATAAGGAAAAATAATAAAACTGCTAACTGTATTTACACATGACCATGTAAAAGGTTGTGATGATGATGAATCAGCTGATTCATTTACTAGAAAATATCAATGTGAACTGTGAATGATAACAGCTTATTTCACTTAAATAAATTGAAAAAAAAAGTACTACTGAATTATCTGAAAGATGAAAACTTTTGCTGTTATTATTACAGCCCTAAGCAGATTTTAATTTAGGATGTGCAATTTAGGATTTGTAAAAAGAGTGTAATTACAAATTGCAATTTCAGTGTCCTGCATTAATTTTATTATTATATGTATTTCTTATTTTCATATTTTTCTTGTGGTAATTATACCGCAAAATGGTGAATGCTTTTTGCAGTCTGAAAGAAATAGTCTTATGTGAAAAGTGGCCACTAAGTTAAAAAAGTGGCTACTAATGAAACTGACAGTACCGGCCACTGGCCACTAATGAATTTTCCCAGTTTTGCCCTTTACAAAATGGTCTAGATATTATGATTTTCTTTTTATTAAAATATATATATATATATAAATATTATCTATTTCACTTTGACATTGAATATGAGGATTTCAATTATAATTTTCTGCTTTTGTCTTGTAATATGCACTATTAATATTCCTTTTCAGTGAAAGAAAGCAGCGAATAGGCGGGCAGAGTTCTGCATGTGTTAATAAGTAAAGTGAGTCGGGGAGGAGGCGAAGCCTCCTTCGGGGGTTGGTGAGCGGAGCGAGCAGGGGGCAGAGCCCCCTAGTATTTCTTTATATTTTTAATGTGCAGCTTCAGTTAAAATGGCTATTGCAGTCAGGGAAATAAAGTTCCTGGAAAAAAAAAATGAGAGCTATTTTAGCACTGGATTTTAAAAGTTGTTAAAGGGGTCCTATACCTATTAAAATTGTTCTACAACATGCATGCACTAATTGCTGTATTGTTCAATTTCATATACAGTAACTACCACTTAATAAAATCAGCCGCTTAACATGATCAAATTGGCAGGACCAGAATCAAATCAATACAAACTAATTTAAAACCGCTGATTAATAAAACCAACATCGCCGGTTAATAAACTCAAAAGTATCTCTTCAGCCGCAAATGTCATTTATACATTCTAATTTTTTTTTAAATAAAAAAATAAAACACAGCAATCTCCAGTTATCCCTCTTTGTCGAAAATTTTACATTTGCAGCATAGTTACAAATTAAACACAACACATCACTAATCTCAGTAACAATTTCAAAGAAATGTATTCTTCAAAGCGCGGTAATAAGTTACAAATTTGATTTGATTCAATTTATTTTTAATTATAAAAAGACAATTTCTAATTCTTATTTTGAAACAACTAAGAAGCAAGAAGTTTAAGCATAAGGATCGTAAATTTAAAAGAAAAACATGAACTCTCGGCAATGTAATGATGATTTTCCTCATTTATTATATTGAAGGAACAATTAATCAATTATCTTTCAAAAATGATTTTATATTTTTATTTATTTCCTTTATTTATAACCTTTTGAAATTTCTTTCCAAATTCAGGAAAGAAATACCTTTTTCTTGTGTGCAGGAATGTTCGCTGGATATTAAAATCAGCCGCTTAATAAAATCACTTTGGCTAAGGATGAATGTGATTGTAGTAAGCGGCAGGTACTGCATTTTGAGATTATTATTATTTTTAAAATTTTTTTATTATTTTTTAAATATGTTTTGTTAAGATTTTGTGCTAAAGATTTATAATTAAGGAAAATATTAATTTAAATAAGGGTGGTTGATCTAGGCTTTTGAGCTCCATTTTTGTGAAAAAATAATTATCGAGTAAAACCTTCCATTTTAGCAGTCGCCTTTTTGTGAATGGGCCGTTTTTATGAATTTGAATTTTGTGACAAGGCCCATTCTATGGTTGAATTTTGTGAAGGGGCCCATTTTAAAGATTTGAATTTTTTGAAAGGGTAACAAAAAGGCCTCCATTTTTGCCAGGCATGCCCTTGTAAATAAATCTTATTTATGACTGCTTTAAAGTATTACAAACTGAAGTAGAACTGCATTCCTCTTAAAAGAAAAGAACATGTATTTCAATACTTGAAATACTTTTCTAACTGCAGTATAACAATTAAAAAACAAAACAAAGGATTTAATCTTAAATAGTTAAGTAATTCTGTTAAAGTTCTTTATTATTTTTTATATTCAGGCATATGGCCCTTTCTTAATCGCTAAAAACAAGCATTTGTAATTTATCATGTAGAAAACACTTTTACCAGTTATCCCCTAAATATTTTCAACGATTTAATTAAAATTCTAAACTGTTCAAATATATAATCTATATTTTTTCGACAATCTCCAAGTATCACTAATGACATGAAGGCAAACAGTAAATTTTAGAAACTAGCAACAAAATTATCATTACACATTATTTCAAACAGCAACTTCTAACATCCGCTGATAAAAACAGAATTTAAATTCAGAAATTTTTTTAACAGTTTACCATGAATAATTTTTTTTTTAAATAACGTATAAAATCAGTGAAAACTTTAATTGTAATGTAATGTAATCCACCTCTGATAGTCCACAGTTCGCCAACTGAAGAACACCAGTTTTTTCAGCATTTTTTAAATGTGGTTTTATGGAATTTCCCATTATAAGTATATATATGTTGCAGGAAATTCAGAATAATTTCGTTTATTTCAAAATAAACTGGTAGGTAGGTAGGTAGGTAGGGGGGATACTGAGATTTGTGCTATGTCCCAAGAGACAGCTTCATCTCGGAAAATCCAAAAATGCAAACCAAACAGAGAGCTAGGTTAGGACGAGAAAGCTAGTCGTGAGAATATAATCAGATGCGCTAAGGACCATTTCGAGCCGAAAGCAGCCAAGATAACGTCGCCATACGACGGGTTAGGGCCCAACTGAAGGGCATTGAACAAATTACGGCGAGGGGTAGAGAGCTTGGAGCAGCGGAGCAAGATGTGTTCTGGAGTTTCCAAATCGTAGCAGAAGTTACAGAGAGGGGAAAAGATGAGGTTCATCCTATATAGACGTTGATTGGTAAGAATAGTTTTGGACCTCCAACGAGCCATCAGAACATCCATTTTGCGAGACGGGACCCAGTTGGGGAAAGACCTGTCAGGAAGAAGGAAGGGGAGAGAGTTCGCGTAGTCGCAGTTTATCCAAGCATATTCTTGTTCAACCCTCCAGGTCTTCCGGACCTGAGATCGGAGATCTTCTGGAGCTATACGAAGGAAAGGGGCGCAGAGATATGGCCCATTTTTGGCAAGGGAGTCTGCAAGTTCGTTGGGAGGAATACCACAATGACCGGGGCACCAGACAAAGGTGATATGGAAGCCGCGAGCATTAAGCTTCTGGATGTGGGATATCAGCAGTAGGATCACATTCGGCGAACGAAAAGACCAGTCCTCAAGGGCACGAAGCACCGACAGACTATCAGACAGGATGAAAATATTCGGATGAGATAAGGGGAGAGCAGAGAGAGCAAGACATAACGCAAGAGCCTCGGCAGTGAAAACCGAGTTGTCATGCGGGACCAAGGTTGCGACAGAAGTGTTGCTGATAGGATCTATAGCAGCGATGGCGGTTTTAGCACCGTCTTTCGATGCGTCGGTGGCAGCGAAAAAGCAGGGGGGGAGGGAGGAAAACCATTGATGCCAGGCGTGAACTTTAGTAAGAGCAGGGAAGTCCGGGGACTGAAAATCAAGACCGTTCGAAATCACCCGAAACTGGGCACAGCATGGGGGGGGGAGGCCAGCACAGACGAATAATGTACGAGAGGGGGCAGCCCACCTGAGATTGTAACTCTTGTAATGGTAGCCACCACTTCCACAACGGAGCAGGCTGGGCAAGCGCAGCATGAGCAGCTTCACTAAGGCGCAGTCCAGGAGGGGCGGCGAGGAGGCGGAGAAGAAACATCTTCGTGAGCAGGAGGAGGCGACTGGACACACTAGGAACCCCGGCTTCCCGACGGAGAACCGGGATAGGGGTGCATTTGGGAAGACCGGTAGCCAATCTGAGGGCAGCGTTATAGCTGATCTCAAGTATATTCAAGGCCGAAACAGGAGAGTCATAAAACAGAGGAGCCCCATATTCTAGAATGCTTCGGATGATGGAATTGATAATCCTTAGCATATGGAAACTATTAATGCCACGGGAGCGGCCCGTGATAGCCTTTAAGTAATTCAGCCGGCGCTGGGCTTTGCACTTGATAGCAGTGAAGTGAGGGGTGAAACATAAAGTGCGAGAGAACCAGACACTTAAGATTTTTATCGGGGAACTCCAAGGGACCTCCACGCCCCGAAGGGTGAACGGAGCCCCCGGGTCCCTGCAACGAGTAAAGTTAATTGCCGAACATTTGGCTGGGGCTATACTAAGCGCGTTCGAGGAACACCAGCAGGTAATACGCAAAAGGGTATCCTGAAGTTTTCTCCGAGCCTGGGTAGCCTCCGGACTCATGACATAGATCAAGAGGTCGTCTGCGTAAACGATCATGCGAACTCCGTCTTCCAGCGTCTCCACGATGTCCAGCATATAGAAAATGAAAAGAAGCGGAGAAAGGACGCTGCCTTGTGGGACGCCCTGGTTACAAGGGGCAGTGTCGGAAACAATAGCCTTCCAGCGAACCTGAATAACCCGAGAGTCCAAGAAAGAGGATAGCCAACGACCCATGATGCCTCTAATTCCATGAGAAGCAAGTTTGTAAATAAGGGTGTCTATATGAACAGAGTCATAGGCCGCTTTGATGTCAAGACAGATTGCTGCGACATACCATTTACGAGAGCGGGCCGAGACAATATCATTTATGAAGGTGCATAAAGCTAGGGTGCAGTCCCTAGTTGGGATGAATCCGAAATGATCTTGGTGGAACAAATGCCGCTGCCCGCCCCAAGCAAGGAGTCTGCGGAGGATCATGCGTTCCAATAATTTGCACCCCGCCGAAGTGAGAGCTATCGGACGGTAGGAGTCAACACGATGAGCAGGTTTGCCAGGCTTCCGGATGGGGACGATGGTGGCAAGTTTCCAGGAGTTAGGAATTTCCCCCGAACCAAAAGAAAGGTTAAAGGTGTTCAGCATGGATTCGAGGTGTTTCTCAGAAAGCTTCTGAAAGAGCTTAATAGAGATGCCATCAGCGCCAGGAGCAGTCGGACGAGAGCGTTTTAGAGCGTGACGAAGTTCTTCCAGGGAGAGGGGGGCGTCTAGGATCGGGTCCCCATCACCGAGGTCAACTGGTATAGGGTGAGGCAGGTTGGGTTTAGAGAAATGTTCCAGGAAAGCATGAGCTTGGGTTTGAATGGACGCGATGGGAACCGGGTCTTTGATAATATTGTCGCCAGAGGGGAGGTCTCGGCTAGCCAGGCGTTTCAGGATTTTAAAGATTCTCCCACTTTCGCAACTGCCTTGGCAGAGGGAGTCCCAGAAGTTGCGAGCAGCCTGTTTGATATACCTTCGAAGTTTGGCCGCGTACTTCTTGTACTGAATCCACTCTTCCCTAGAGCAATGCAAACGGGCAAGGCGGAGATGTTTCCGCTTCGAACGTAGGAGTGACCGGCAGGTAGAATCCCACCAAGGACGGCCCAAGCGACTGGGCGAACTCAATTGAGAGGCAGTGGTGTCCATAGCCTCTCTGCAAATGTGCTCAAAGTCTTGATAGGAAGAAGTCGGGAGATTGTCTATCATGTTGAGAGCAGTGGAGGCTCTAGTCCAGTTGTAAACTCGACGAGGGGCCGTTGGGCAGCCCACTGGGGAGTTGGCCAAGAGAATGATGGGGTGGTGGTCCGAATCGAACAAGTCAGGGTGGACGTAGAATCTAATTCTGGACTGGATGGAGGGAGACAGCATGGTGAGGTCTAAGAGAGAGGAGGAGCCGAAAGAGCCGGAGCGAGTAGGGTGATCAAAATTCAGGACGCAAATATCCTGGTCGCTCGCCCAGTCAAGCAGTTGTTGGACCCGCCTAGGGACGGGGGGGGGAGCGGGAAAGGATGTTGATATTGAAGTCGCCAACAATGATAAAGGGGACACTCTCCGAGGATAGGATTTCAGTAAGCCAATCCGACGGGAAGTTGCCTGAAGGGGAGTAGCAGTTGAGCACCAGATCCAGCGGTTGTCCAAGAAAACTTTTACCCCAAGAACTTCGAAGTCCTGGATAGGGCAAGGAGGGAGAGTAGCCAGGTAGGAAGCCTTAGAGGCATGAATAGCAGTGAGGAGACCACCACCGCGAGTATCAACTCTATCAGCCCTGTATACCGTCATGTCAGGGATGGCAAAAGTGTCGTGGGGAGATAAAAAGGTTTCCTGCAGACAAAGCAGAGTAGCATGGAGCTCAGGGGTAGAACGGAGCCAATGGCCATTAGCCCTAAGGCTGCGGCAGTTCCATTGAACCAAAAAATTGACTAAACCCATAAAAAACAAAAACAGAGAAACAGGGAAGCAAAAGAAAAGGGGACTTACCCATGAGCAGGGAGACAAGAACAGGAAGGCAAGAACAAGGAGATTAAGTCCCTGGAGTGGTGAGATTGACCGGGGGGTGATACCCAGAAGCCCCTTGAGGATCCGATAGAGGAATATCCATCGGGCAGATGTCCTTTTGATTGGGCTCCGTGATACGAGGTTTTTTACTTCGGAGGATTTCTGAAAGCACAGACGCAGTTGATTTTTGCACTTTTTTGGTTTGAGATTCCTGAATGCACTCCAGGAGTGACTGTGTGGCAGATAGAAGCATGGATTGAAATGAATTTGTGAGCTCCACGCACATCGCCTGGACCATGTTTGTGAACTGAGAGGTGATTTCTTGGAGGGCTGATTCAAAGTCTGTTCTGGTGACCGCTTCGGGAGGGGGGCAAGTAACCACAGATGCAAAAGACCTATTTGGTGAGACTTCCTTGTCAACAAAGCGACGCCGTGCCTCGCTGAGAGACAAGTGGTTTTGGCATTTGAATTTTTGGAGACGGGCCTCTCGCTGATAGCTAGGACAGTTCTTATCATTTGCTGGATGGGCATTTTTACAGTTGGCACATTTGGGTGAGGGAGCCGTACATGGGTCATTGTGGGATTCACCGCAAGTGATGCACAGTTTGTTACTCAGACGGCAAGCCTTAGTTGAGTGATTATATCGGTGGCAGTTTAGACACTGCCGGGGTCTGTCAATGAACAGCGATATTCTGTGCAGTTGAAACCACAACTTGACTTCCGAGGGGAGATGAGTACCTAGCAATGTTACTAGAACAGTCGAAGAGGGGAGTTCGGCGCCTTGGGATTTCCGGACAAACCGGCGAACTTCAAGCGTGTATAGACCTTGCTCAGCGAGTTCCTCCGCAATATCCTTGCAAGTAACAGAACCGTCAATACCATGCAATAAGAAGCGTGTGGTGACAGTTTCCGTTTGAATGTAAGACTCTACTGGAATACCAAGTAGAGTTTGTATGCCTAAAGCGTTTTGGGCAACTTCAGTTGATTTCGTAGTTAGCTGGATTTTGCCTTGACGGGTTATTTTAATACTATCTATGTTATCCTTATGCACCAGCTTAGAAGCTAACTCCTCCTTCAATTGGCGGGGGTGGGCGCGGGGGAAACTGCCGGTTTTAGGAGTGATAAAAAGAGATATTTCTGACCCGTCTTGCAGAGCAATTGATAAATTATCATTCAAATTGGCAGCATTGCTATATATATTGGCATGGGATAGCGACTCTGACTGAGAGCGCACGTTTGCCATTGCATCATTAGTTTTTGTTGTCATGAACTGATGACAACCACAGAAGACAAAAATAACAACCAGAAAAGTAAGTTAAAAGGGTAAAGAATGAGGAAATACCTGAACACTGGCAGGGAAGAACGATAAAACAGAAAAAATACACTGACTTGGCACAGAATAATTAGAAAAACCTGTAACCAGCAGCAGCAGAAGCACAAGAGCACAAGTTCGATAGTAATGGCGGCCAAAACAAACCTCAAAATAAACTGACAATCTGTGTTTACATTTTTCAATGAACACAAAGGAGATGAGTTGAGAGTTATAGTAGGTAGATAGTTAGAGAATTAATAGATACATTCAAACGTAACGCTTGCAAATAAACCGATTGCAATCGCAAAAAGAAAATTTTGCAAGGGGCTTCCAAGTTCAAATTCACATTTATTTGTAACGCTTGATTAATCCGTGGTGGTGACATAACCACTCGGCTACGGAGGGCCCAGTTTTGATTTCAGTTATAGAAAGGATTTTTTCTTCACTGTTGTTCTGCAAGATTACATTTTCTATCTTATCGTGCGTTTCGGCAAAATTGATTCTTTATTTCATTTTGCAAACTACCGTATATCATTTCTTTTATTAATCTGATAGTAGAATTTTTTGCAAGAAAATTTACCTCTTTACGATTAAAAGGACACCGGCACTGGCACAAATTTCCTCCTCTTCAATCATTTTGCATATTAAAGCAGGAAATTGTTTACACATAATTCTCCTCTTTTATTACTTATGTTTAGTGAATACTTTATACTTTCATCTATATATATAAAAGAGTAAACTGACTGATTCACTGACTGATTCACTGATTCACTGACTCAACACGGTTGTGGCGATCCTATGGGAGATAGAGTCACAATTTTTGGTGAGAAGGTTGATTTTAGGACCCTGACGCTCACTAAGACGGGATTTTGCGAAATACCCCCCCGTTCCCCCCCGGGGGGGGCAGAAGGCAAAAATCACCTTTATAAGCATATCTCGGCTCCAAATTGCTTCACAGTGAAGAAATTGCAGATGGGGAGACTAGACTTGAATACAAAAAAATCATTTTCTGCGATTTTGGAATTTTCGATTTTTAAGGGGGGTAGGGGGTAAGAATGAGATTTTCAGGGGCGCATAAGGCAAAAACACATTTATAAGTACAACTCGGCACCAAATTACTTCACAGGGAAGAAATTGCAGATGGGGAGACTAGGCTTGAATACGAAAAAATCATTTTCTGCGATTTTGGAATTTTTGATTTTTTTGGGGGGGAAGGGGGTGAAAATGATTTTCGGAGGCGCAGGAGTCAAAAACACCTTTATAAGCATAACTCGACTCCAAATTACTTCACGATGAAAAAATTGCAGATGGGGAGACTAGACTTAAGTACAAAAAAAAATCATTTTCTGCGATTTTGGAATTTTGGATTTTTAAGGGGGGAAGGGGGTATAAATGATTTTCGGGGGCGCATAAGGCAAAAACACATTTATACGTATAACTCGGCTCCAAATAACTCCACAGTGAAGAAATTGCAGATGGGGAGACTAGACTTGACTACGAAAAATCGTTTCCTGCGATTTTGGAATTTTGGATTTTTTAACGGGAGAAGGGGGTATAAATGATTGTCGGAGGCAAAAAAAAAAAAAAAAAAAAAAAAAAAAAAAAACCTTTTTTTTTTCCCCAAATAAAATGAGATATGCTTTCACGCGAAAAAAAAAAGTACGTATATTATATATTAAATTTGCTCCTGCACATGATAAAATGAAAATATGAAAATGGAGTAAAAAATAAATAAATAAAATAAATAAATAAATAAAATAATATATCTCAATTTTAGATTACCCCCCCCCCCCCTTTTGTTTAAATAGTATGTTTTTGGCACGGATGAATCGCGCTTGGCATGAAAGCTAATTCAAAATTACTTTAAAGAGCTTTACTTATTGATAATCCTGGGTAATTTTTTAACTTTTGATGCTGAAATAGATCGGACATTTTTCGCCAAGGACTCCACTTTCGTAAAAGCCACTTTAAGCCAAGTAACACATAAAAAATATAAATAAATTATAAAATATTGAAAAACAGAAAAGAAAGGAAAAGAAAAACAAAAAAAAAAAAAGAAAAAGAAACAACAACAAAGTAATAATAATAATAACATAAATTATGTATTTTTGTCTAAAGTGACGATAACAATTCAAAAGTCGCCAAGGGGAGCTACATTAAGGCAGTACCATGATCAGCTTTACATATTTCATTATTTATTTTTCTATATACCAACTATTATTAACTAACTCAAGTACTATTATAACCACAAAAATTGTCTCATGCAATAGACGTAGCCGATCATAGCACATTGTAATATTATATTTGGTGTGAAATTGTTGTCATTTTATGGTTGATCGAATAAATCAAATATAGAAAATAACATGAAAGAAAATATTATGTACACCACGTATATTTGTTCATATGTAACTGGGATTCAAATATAATATGGCTACTTTAATTTTTTCGAAACTGTCATCTGATAAGCACCCAAATGGAAGCCCACTGGTAAGCTATTTCACATCACAGGCAATAGGGACAGACACCGGAGAGTAAGCGAATGAGTGGGTCGCTGACTTAAAGCAATTTCATGATTTTTTTAAAATTTAATTTTTGTTTGTAAAGCGATATAGAAAAGAGTTTCCTTTAAATATAGTGACCAGCGAAGTGAGAAAAGCCTTCGTTCATTCACTACCTTCATTGATTTTATAAATTAAATAATCTGGTGTGTCACTCACACGACTTTCTCTTACCCTGAAATTTAATACTATAAATACAGGTTGGAGATTAAGAGGTAAGATACGATGTTATGTAAACCTATGTTAAACAACTCAAATTAGGCTTCGGAAGAGTTTTGTATGATAATTAATTCTGTGTGAGGGGGGCTACCGCCCCCCTCAACCCCCCGTTTCATTAACGCACCTACATTTATATAGAATTTAATTCGGTTATTAAAAAATAATTCTGTTTTTAAAAAATAATTTATTAAAATTGTTATTTAAAAAAATTATCTTTTATAATAATGCAGACGATTTCCATATTAGAGAAGTAGTATGACACTAAATATCCAAAAAAAGTCCATTTTATTCTCAATATTAAAAAAAAAAAAAAAAAAAAAAATACGGTTTTTTTTTTCTAAGTTTTTTTTTTTTTTTTTTTTTTTTTTTTTCGTTAAAAGTGAAAAAAATCGATAACTTTGTTTTAAATTATCGCACATCGATGGTTCAACCATTCGTTTTAAAGGTATTGGCGAGCTCTTTTGAAAGATACCCATTATGAAAATTTACTCCCCTCGAGGGGGACTTCCCCCCCTCCAGGGAGGGAGGCGAGGCTGCTACATACAAAAAAAATTTTTCCCAGTTGACTATCTCTATTACAAAATATATATATTCGTTTCATTTTGTTTAGTGCAGTCTATAGACGTTAAACTCTACTTACCTGCAATTTCCCCCATAGATTTAATGTATTAGAATTCTCTTGATTGTCCCTGTACACGAACCATTTGCTTGATCTTAACGAAAAGCTTACTGTAGCATCCCTATATGATACACATTTAGAATACCAAGTTTGAACTTTCTGCCATAATTTGTTTTTGAGATATGCTGATAACAGACAGACACACAGACATACACACAGACCATTTGCTAAAAACATGATTTTCGTATTCAGGGGACCTCAAAATGTGTAATTATAACAAAATCTCACGTTCGAAAATTTGATCCAAAAACAATACTTTCTCTACCTTTTGGGTAAGAGAAAGTAAAAAATTGGTATACATATACTAATATATGATCTTTATATGAAATGATGGGCATGTTATGCATAGTTTTTTCATACAGAAGAATAAAAGATTTCATATATATTACATTTTATGGGGACTAATTTTCTTAAATTCAGTAAATTAAGAGTGAAACGAAACTAACGTATGTTTCAGAATTTTCTTACAGAATGATCATTACTAAAATTTCATGCTAACCATTTATTTTCTTTTTACATTGATGCCGGAAAATTTCAGATGTGTTACATTCATCAACAAACATGAGTTATGGATGAAAACATACTGACATGATTTTCACTTTTATTTATTTACTGAAATATTCAGCGATTCAGTAAATACTAGTAACTGTAGTATATTAAACACTCAGTAACTATACTAAGTTTTCAGAAAGTTCATGAAAGCCACTCCATATTGTTTTTAAAGATATCATAATTAAATTTATGACCTCATGGGTAAGAGAAAGTAAAAATGGTTCCGTTAACAAACTTTGATCTATTGGCACGCAGGCAGCATCAGGCCGAGCTTTGTACATTTCGAGTTTGATTTTGAAATTTTCGCCGCATTTGGAATTCGGTTTGTTCCCGAACCGGGGCTTTGCTAGTTAATTAATAAACAAAAAGTAACTTTTTTCCAATTCCATTATTTTTATATTATAAAAAATAGTATAATTGAAAAAGTTATGAAAGATAGAATGAGCAGAATTTCACTTCTGTCAAAATGTAAGCTAAACTATAAGGGATTTTACTCACATTTTTATTTTGATTCGATGAATGTCCAATGGTAATAAAGTGTTCGCTGATTATAAATAAATATGGATAAAATCACAACCTTTTTACTTTCTCTTACCCATAAGGTAGAGAAAGTATTGCTTTTGGGTCAAATTTTCGAACGCGAGATTTTGTTATATTTACACGTTTTGAGGTCCCCTGAATACGAAAATCATGTTTTTAGCGAATGGTCTGTGTCTGTGTGTATGTCTGTGTGTGTGTCTGTCTGTTATCAGCATATCTCAAGAACAAATTATGGCAGAAAGTTCAAACTTGGTATTCTAAATGTGTATCATATAGGGATGCTACAGTAAGCTTTTCGTTAAGATCAAGCAAATGGTTCGTGTACAGGGGCAATCAAGAGAATTCTAATACATTACGTCTATGGGGGAAATTGCAGGTAAGTAGAGTTTAACGTCTATAGACTGCACTAAACCAAATGAAACGAATATATATATATTGTAATAGAGATAGTCAGGAGGGAAGTCCCCCCTCGAGGGGAGTAAATTTTCATGATGGGTATCTTTCAAAAGAGCTCGCCAATACCTTTAAAACGAATGGTTGAACCATTGATCTGCGATAATTTAAAACAAAGTTATCTTTTTTTTTTTTTTTTTTTTTTTACTTTTAATAAAAAAAGAAACTTAGAAAAAAAATCGTTTTTTTTTTTTTTTTTTTTTTTTTTTTTAATATTGAAAATGAAAAGGACTTTTTTTGGATATTTGGTGTTATACTACTTCTCTAATATGGAAATCATCTGCATTATCATAAAAGATAATTTTTTTAAACAATAATTATAATAAATTATTTTTAAAAACAGAATTATTTTTTAATAACCGAATTAAATTCTATATAAATGTAGGTGCATTAATGAAACGGGGGAGCCCCCCTCACACAGAACTAATTATCATATAAAACTCTTCAGAAGCCTAATATGAATTGATTAACACAGGTTTACGTAACAGTACTCGTTATCTTACCTTTTAATCTGCAACCTGTATTTATAGTATTAAATTTCAGGGTAAGAGAAAGTCGTGTGAGTGACACACCAGATTATTTTTTTCTTTTGAGAAGAACTGAAATTCTGTTCATTCTATCTTTCATAACTTTTTGAATTTACACGATATTTGTTTGGGGTTTTCATATAAGTTGCTCAATACTATTGGCTATTAAATTCTGCAAATGAATTTTTTTTTTAAGTTAACGCATGTGTAAATAACAATTATTCAGTAAAAATATTCTTAATTCGTAAGATATTTACCATTTTTGCATTCTGATTGCAGTATACTCTATTTAATACAGTATGCCAAATATGTCTTTGACCTGCGTCTAATAATCTACGTGTTATAACAAAATAAGTGAAATTTTTTTTGTAAAAAAAAAAAAAAAAAAAACAGTTATATCTTCGTGAATGTATTTGGCAGCCCTATAAAAAAAAAATACATACAGATAGCAACGAGATATATAAAGTAGAGTGATAAATGGTAACCCTTGAGAAGGTCCAAGATGAGTCATGTGGCATGGCTCTTCTTGCATCTGCGTATTCGGTGGTTCTCTTGGTAACAGCTTATTTTCAGTAAATTTCTATGACAACGGTTTGGAGATTGTTCTTCGCGTAAGTCATAACCGCCAATGTTTTTGTTTACTTTCTTTACTTTTTCTAAATCATTTTGATTTTGATTTTACTTCTTTTTTATTTCGTGTAGTTGAACTTTAACCGACAAAATGCTTAAAAATAGTTGAAAAATTATTATTTGTTGTTAAATTTAGTTCTTTAAAAGTTTAAATTTTCTTTTATAAACACTTTTAAACTTTGTTGGGAAATGATGAAAAAAAAAAGTTATTTTATTATTTATTAAAATGTGAAATATGTGTAAAATTATTTTAAAAACAATTTATTTCGGTCATAGGACTGTCATGTTACCTAATAATAATGATAATTTGTCGAACTGATATTTTAAATGCCAAAATAGCAATAAAGGGCCAAACATAGCAACCTATTAGAGCATGTCACGTGATTCATCTTGAACCACAGAAAGCTAATCCTTCATCCATTGAATCAGTACTCTAATTTATATATCTCGTTGACAGATAGTGAAAAAAATACTCATAATCACGTGCTACAGCCAAAACGCATTTAAAGCATTATACTTTTTACACGGTGATGCACACTATTTTGATAATTGTCTAATTTTTTACTGGCCCCTTTTTCCTCTTTAGGGCACAACTTTTGCTGAAATATATGAAGAATAACACGTTCTTTACGCTACCAAAGTTTCAAGAAGATTCCTAAAGAAATTTTCTAGGTATTTGACAAAATGTGTAAATTCGAAAGTGTCCAAATACTTATTGGTAGGAGAGTATAAACTTGGAATTTGCTAGAAGTGCATTTAAAATTCATGTGCATATTATTAAAAGACAATATACAGGGCTACACAAAGTTAAGCTAACCGTTCTTTTCTATTGCATGTAATTGAGGGAAGTTCTGTGCTACACTTTCGAACACTGACTCGACGAACACTGCGCAGGAAAGAAAATTAATTTTTCATACCCATGAGGTAAACAAAGTTTTTTTTTTTTTTTTTAATTTCTCTTACCCATACATCTGTACTGATAAGTATAAAGGATTTAAGTCCATATTCTTGATTTTTCAGGAGAGGAAAAATAAAGTTAAACTAACTAAAAACTGATCAGAAGAATCGATTAGAAAAAAGGGATTATGCTGGTTTATAAGCTTTATACCATTCAGTGATTGTCAACCTTCATTTAATAAAGGGAAAAAAATGAATTAAATATTTTATACAAAGATTAATGCTAAATTTCTGACTTGAATCTTTTTTTACCAATGGATTTTCTCAAAGACGAAATGACATGGATTTGAATCCTTTATACCAATCGATAGAGAATTTTTTTCTGAGTCTGACTATGTACTTAACTCAAAATCGACATTTTTGGACTTAAATCCTTTATACTTATCAGTACAGATATGTGGTAGAGAAAGTATTGTTTTGGGTCAAATTTTCGAAACTGAGTTTTCTTTATATTTACAGGTTTTGAGGTCCCCTGAATCCAAAAATTATGTTTTTGGCGGTTGATTCTGAAAAACATGTTTTTAGCGGTTGGTCTGTGTGTGTGTCTGCTATCAGTATATCTAATGAACAGACAGTGACAGGAAGTCCAAACTCGGTATTATAAAATTGTATCCTATAGTGATGCTACACTAATTTTTTCGTTGAGATCAAGCAAATAGTTTGTGCACAGGGATATCCCAGAGAATTCAAATACACTACGACTATGCGAACATTTCTAGTAAGTACAGTATAACATCTATAGGCTGACCTTTACAAAATGGAATGAACATGTTTTTAAATCATAAAAGTATATTTTGTGTAGACTGTGATAAAATGAAATCATTCGTCATTCGTTTACAGGGCATACCCAAAGTATTTGGATATAATGGAGCAGGACTTGGAAATTGCAGGAAGTTTATTTATTTTTATGTTAAGTGTTTTTCATATAAAACTAAATTTAAGCACACAATGTTATGTGAATGCAGTTTACAATATACAGGGCTACCTAAAAACTGAACTTTTTTTTTCTATTGCAATTGATAGAAGTGCTTTGACACATTTTGCTATGTCGACAAACACTGCTTAACCTTTTACACGCTGCATTCAGATCTGGGTGTAATTTAAATTAGTTTTTTACGTATTTCGCCTTCTAATGCTTTAGTTTAAAGACCTCTATCATTAAAATGTGTAAAAAAACAAAAAAAAAAAAACTTTTTTAATGGATATTTTTCATTATGGATCTTTATTGACGACAGGTGGGTCTGCTATTATTTACGAACTAAGATTTTAAATATGACTGTGTCTCAGCATCTATTAAATATTTTAGTTTTTGAACCATGATTTTATAATTCACGCTATTTACCCTATACAATTTGATTCAGACCAATATAACGAAATAAAATAAAAAGTAGATTTTCTTTTAAAAGGAAGTAGATGCATGAAAAACAAATAAATTTTAATCAGTTTAATCCTATCTGCTATCCGCGATTGTAATGAAATGCTCGTCCTCTGGTGGGCTAAAGTGAAATTACAATTAACATGCATAGCTTTCGGCTTTCATCGAGACGCCATTGCTTGCCGATGTTTAGTTTCACATATATTTATAGAATAAAAATGAATAAATCCGGTAAAAAAGATAACACTTACTGTTGTGTGCCACAATGTAACTCCAAAAATCAAGAAATCCAGAATTAGCTTCCATTTATTTCCAAATGACAAATTTAAAATTTCAGTTGCTTCGGCTAATGGAAGTAAAGAATTAATCAGATGATTTGAAACTAATATTTGTTCAGCTTCAGTTAAATATCTACTTCCGATCGAACTTTGAATAAACTGAAATAGAGTTCTAACAACCACGTGACTTTCTTCTTAGCAACCGTACTTTGCTGAAGGACAACGCTAATTTTTCCATGCCTCTGGAAGCGTATACAGTCGGTAACAAAAGTGTCCGAACACTAGCAAAAATTCCTATGTAAAAAAAGTACACTTCATACGGTTTTATTAAATAAATCCTTGTCGAATTCTCAACTTAGTCAGTCTAAGAACATGATTCGATAAGGATTTATTTAACAGAACCGTATGAAGTGTACTTTTTCACATAGGAATTTTTGTTAGTGTTCGGGTACTTTTGTTACCGACTGTAGTAGTAGAATATTTTTATGCTTTTACAAATACATTTACAACACAGTGTTACAATAAATTTGTAACACTATTCCGCAATGATAAACAGTGGGTCAGTGGGGTCAACTGTCCCTCAGCAAACAAATATCATCTGCTCGTGACGTCATCTGTTAGAACTCTATATTTTTTCCAAAAGCAATCAATTTTCCATGATGTAATGGCGGAGAAATTTTAGCACGAATATTAAGTAGTAACACAAATAGAACATTAATAAATACACGTGGCTATTATATTTACTAACAACAAAAGCTGAAAAAGCGCCATCTATCGATCATTACAAACGCGGATATACTACCATTGTTTTTTGACAATTGCTTAATATATATATATATATACAGTGGAACCTGTAAAAGTGACCACCTTGGTAAAGTGACCACCTGACTAAAGTGACCATTTTCCTGACTAAAGTGACCATTTTCCAATTTTAAACTACCTACCTGCATATAGTGACCATTTTAGCCGGTCCCTAGGGTGGTCACTTTAGACAGGTTCCACTGTATATATATATATATATATTAAAGGAATGGAGTTCTAAGAACCACGTGACTTTCTTCTTAAAAACCGTACTTTGCTGAAGGACAACGCTAATTTTTCCATGCCTTTGGAAGCGTAGTAGTCGAATTTTTTTTATGCTTTTAGAAATACATTTACAACACTGTGTTACAATAAATTTGTAACACTATTCCGCAATGATAAAATGGGTCAGTGGGGTCAACTGTCCCTCAGCAAACAAATATGTGACGTCATCTGTTAGAACTCTATTAATTAAAAATGAAAAATAAAAAGTTGTTATATTATAAAAATTATACATAAACACAACTGTTCCAAATACATTTTAAAATTTAATATTCTTAATTTTTTCTACTGCATTACTATTTTATTTTCAATAAATATAATAAATTAAAAAGAGAAAAAAGATTCCGCCTTCAAATGAATGTATTAAATAAAAAATAAATAGTGAAATAACCGTTGCTAAGGTACGCAGACAATTACAGTCAAAGAATTAAATTTATGAAAAATGAAGCATTAAAGGCAAGGCAATATTTAAAATCGAAAAAAAAAAAAAAAAAAACACCACATTAATTTAAAAAAATTTTCGATTTTGGGGAGGAGTTACGAGTGGGCAAATTCAAGTCCCCCTTTTAGTACTAAATTTGTCCGAAGAAATATATAGAATCACAAATTTTAGTGTGTGGCTTATTTATATATGCCTGACACCTATTGTAACGGGATTTTGCGAAAGTTCCCAATTGGGGGGGGGGGGGGGCAATAAACCTGTTTCCAAGCATAACTTTGCTTCAAATTATCACAGCAAGATTAATTTTATGTGTCGGTTGTTTATGCCTTCCCAACACGCACTGTAAAGGTATTTTTACGAAATTTCTTCCTCCCTCCTTTGCAGGTGGATAGGGAGGCAAAAATATGTTTATAAGAGTAACTCCGCTCCAAATTATCTCAGGATAGTGATTTTTTAACATGTCGATTGGTTATGCTTTCTCAAGACATATATTACAAAGAGATTTTGTAAAATTCCACATTTTTCCCCTTGGGGTTGGAGAGGAGATAACATGTTTCCAAGTGCAAATCTGCTCCGAACTACCTTAGGTGATTTTTTATGTGCGGGTTGGTTATGAGTTTCCAACATGCACTATGAAAGTATTTTGTGAAATTTCTCCTTTCCTCCCTTTAAGGGTCCCTAACAGCACAGTTAGGCTTAACTTATCCACAGTACATCTTAAGGACGTTTCTGGGATGTCTTTTCATCCAGAAGACATCTTGAAGATATCCTGGGGAGGTGATGTGCTGTCTGGGGTGTTGAGTAGGGGGCAAAAGCACCTTTTAAAGTTAACTGCTCCAAATTACATAGATACCAAGTCTACTGTTTTTGGCGGGGACTTAAACTGGAAAAATTTTATAGCTGATTTTAGTAATACTAATCGTCGAAAATATATATAACATATTATTCCATTCAAAAATACTAATGTGAATTTTGATTTAAAAGATTAAAAACAGCAGCTATTAAATTATCTCATGAAAGTGATTTTTTGATATGTCGATTGATTATGTGTATTCAACACACACAAACTACAAAGGAATTATTTGAAATTCCGTGCCATCTCCCCTCTTAAGGGTTGGGGGGGGAGATTAAAAAACATGTTTGCATGCGTAACTCTGTTCCAAATAATCTTAGAATGGCAATTTTTGATGTGTGGACTGCTTATGCATATTCCACACACACTACAAAGTGATTTTGTGAAATTCCACACTACCGCCCTTTAGGGGTGGGGGTAAACTCTGCAGTAAATTATCTTAAGAAGGAGATTTTCGATGTGTGGGTCAGTTATATATATCGAACTCATAATATAAAATTATTTAGCAAAATTCCCTCCTCCTTCTTCCATTTAAGAGCGGGGATGGGGTAAAAACAAGTTTTAAAATATAGTGCTGCATCAAATAATCTCAGGATCCTAATTTTTAATGTGTTGGTTAGGTATGTGTATGCAACATGTACTATAAAGGGATTTTGTGAAGTGTGGCAAGTGGAAAAACCTTTACTGAAGGTAGCGAGAACTTTAACTTAGATTTTGACTGATTTCAATGATTTTTAAAAATTATTAATGGTATAGCGTTTTGAAAATTCATTTCAATATAATGACCAGCGAAGCAGGCAAAGCCTGCTAGTACATTATAAAAGAGCATCAAAGAACTGGCGTTTAAAAGTAATAATTACAAAACTTTGAATAAACAACATAAAAGCAAGAACTTCCAACAGTTGCTTCGGGTCAAAAGAAAACCTAGCCCTTCGTCAAGTGAATAAAGTAGGCATGAGTGCTGTAACAAAGCAGCAACACAGTGCAACCTGCAACAGTGTGTTGTTGCTTCTTTTACAGCACTCGTGTGTACTTTTTTTGCCTGATGAAGGGTTTTATTTTTTTACCCGAAACAATTGTTGCGAGTGTTTGCTTCTATGGTGTTTATTCAAAGTTTTGTACTTAGTAATAAATAATACATTTTCCTATTAAAAAAAAAAAAAAAAATTAAAAAGTAAAATTTACTGTCATTCACTTAATTTTCAAAGTACACCTGATCATTTTTTTTTTCCATAGATTTAGTAAAATAGAAATTTTGGCCAATGGCAGTCCTTCGTATGTTGTCATTCTTTCTATCAAGGCACCCTAGTATAACTTACTTGTCAATATTGCAGCCATATTTATTTTAATAATTTAAACTTTAAAAAGAAAATCTTTATTAAATGACGAATTAAATGCCTTAACGATGTTACACGTACATACATTTTAATAAATTATAGCTATATTTTAATACAGTTGTACATATTTTTTATCAATACTTCCTTAATATGGAAGCCTATTTTTAAGATTAATAAAACAAATATTTAAAATTGAGCTATTTTACTATGCATAGAAATCTGTATAGTAGCGATCACTTCCATGCATGTGAACTCACTTTGCAACCATTAAAACCAAAAGAGAAAAAAACATCACTGGATACAACTTACACATTTTGCATGAAAATCTGTATAGCAGTGGTCACGGTACCATACATGTACGCTTGCTTAGCTAACATTAAAAAAAAAAAAAAAAAAAAAAAGAATCTGACGTGGACACCACGACTTCCTTATACATCTATTGGAATATACATATGGTTATGGAAACATTGATATTTTTGTGTGAGGTAATTGATTTGTAACTAAACAGGCAGGTTCTAGTCCATGAACATTCCTGAAAACAAGCAAAAAAAAAAAAAAAAAAAAAAAAAAGCTACTCCAACCACAACAGTCCTGATGATAAGATTATCTATACCACCAATTGTAAATTTTACAGGAATTTTCTATGGCTTATTACAGAAAATACCATTGGCAAATACTCAGCTTAGACAGTACAAAAATAAAAAAACTGGTGTACAATGAATATTTAAATTAAAAAAACTTTTTCATACACCATAAAATTATGAAAGCATTACCAGTTTCGAAAAGACATGGCCTTTCTTCTTCAGGTACAAAAACCACCAGTCTTGCTTTTTTCTCCAAGGTAATAGCAAGTGCTTTGCACCTGAAAAAGAAAGACCATGTCCTTTTGAAACTGGTAGTGGTTTTATTAATTTTATGGTATGTGAACAAGTTTTTAAGTTTAAATATTAAACACAGCTTAGTGTTCAATGAAAATCCTTTCAGTATAAATTGCCTACTTTTATTCTTGTAGGCAAAAATTAGTGGTGAGAAATGATACATTTTTCCAAAACAAATAATTCTGTTAAAATTGAGAAAAGGTTTACAAATTCTGGCTCTCCTGAAGCAACATTTGTCACCAAATTCGATTACTAATCTCGTCAGGCTGCCAAGTTTGTAGCCGACGCAAATGTTGATCTTGGCATCAATTTTAGCAATTTGCTGAAAATTTTTGTGAAGAATAAAACCTTACATTACAGCTTTATGGAAGTCTGAATAGCTGCTTTTGTGAGGGGGTTTCCTCCTTCATCAGCTTACTTCCTCGTGGTCCATGCCATCAATAGTGGATGTTTTCTTCTGTCTCTTGCTTTCTCTTTAATTAGATCGTGTCACTGTCGGTAAGCACAAATGCTGATATCAAAGCGGCAGCGTGTGTTGCCACTTTGCTTGCAGCACTCATGCTTTCTTTGTTCGCCTGATGAAGGGTCATGTATTCTTTCGATCCAAAACAATTATTGTGAATTTATAGCATTTTATGGTGTTTATTCAAAGTTGTGTACTTATTACTTTAAAACGCCAGTTCTTTCTTATATTCTCTTCTGTTTTCTTCCGTTTCATGATATTTGTGAAATATGCTAGCAGACCCATAGCTGCAGCCACAAATATTTCACTTTTTAAACATTTTAGGATGCTATGCTTTTCTTTCTTTCTCTCTTGGCGGTAATAATAAACTTATACTTAAATTGTAATTTTTAAATTTACTAGATGAGGCTAAGTCTTCAAAAACAATTTGTTAAAAATGAAGTATAACTTAAAAATTTTCATGAAATTTGTAAAATTTTGGGTGTGTGGTGATTAAATCTCCAAGTCTCTCATAATTAAGATCTCAGCAGAATTAAAAATTATTTTGCATGGAGCATTTTTAAAAATTTTATCTTATTAAATTTATATGTAATATGTAAAATTCTGAGTCAGGGAATGTAAGCGAAAAGTTGCCAATTAATGAAAAATGCGTTTTTTCTTTGGACTAAAGCTGAATTGTTGCTAATTGATCAAACTATGTTCGATTTGAATGAAATAATTGAATATTACCATAAAAATTAAGTAATAGCAAAATAAATAACACCATAAAATTAAAAAACATACAAAAGTTCAAATGGCGAACAATTCAAAAGAATGCAAGAAAATTAAATAAATGTTTATCTATTTTAAGAAAAGATTTATTTACTGCATGTCATGATGAACTTTCTTTCTTCAATAAGCTTTTCCTTCCTTTTCTTCCATCTGGCATCAGTGATAATGAAATGAGCTAGCAAGCCCACATCTACAGGCACGAAAACAATTTTGTGCACTATAGATATGTTCCAGCTGGCGTAGGATGCAAAGACTTCACAAATGGAGAACTTTCTGAGGAAAACTGCTCTTTATTTTCTTCTTCAGTCTTTTTTAAACAGTAACTATATAAATACATATTTTAATATTTAAGGATAATGCGCAATTTTTTGGAACTATAGATTTATACACTGAAATTGCTTATTTCAAATTCGTCAGATAAAGCTATAGGGTAGGTGCTCCAGTGATTGGCATGCTCCACTAATTGACATCTATCCCGAAATAATTAATAAATAAGAAAAATAATAAAATCATATTTTACGTATAAGAATTTTAACATTTTTTGTCAAACACTGGAGCATAGGGTGCTAATAACTGATAAAATGAATAACTAGCAGTGTCAAACAATGAAACATAGGGGTCCAATTACTGATAAAATGAAAAACTGGTAGTGTCAATTACTGGAACATTGAGTGGGTGTCAAATAAAAATTCATTAAAAAAAATAATTGTTATAAAATGTATATATTTTAACATGTATGTGGTTCTGAATGTCTTTCATGCCATATGTACTAACTTAAAATTTCTGAAAATATTTTCTGATGACTAGAACATTAAAAACATCAGAGAATGCTCTAAAAGTGTTAATCACTGGTGCACTTACCCTATCTACAAATAAAAAATAATAATAATAAATAAATAAATAAAATAAATGAACTATAACAAAATTTTTATAAACAAACACCATAAAATTAAAAAAACATACAAAAGTTCGAATGGCAAACAACTGAAAAGGATACAAGAAAATCAAATGTCAAATTTCAATGCTGATCTATTTTTAGATTTATTTACAGCATGTCACAAGGCCAAAATTTGATGAATAGAGGAAAAAAATCGTGTAGTTTTGAAATTTTACATAATCATAGCCGAGAGGGTCCTGAACAACATACTAAAAGTCCCTGCCTGTGGGGGGTGAGCGGGGGGCAGGGGGCATTTAAGGGGGGCAATTTTCAGTTTTTATTAAATATCTTAAAAACTATCGCATTTAGAGAACAAATGTCAATTACAAAATTAATCTACGTAAAATATCCTACAAAAATGTATATTACATTTTGTTTGTACGATCATTAGTTTAGAAGATATAGGGAGATGAAATAACACATTTTCTTGAAAAATTCTTTTTTGCAATAGTAAAATCAACTAAAGTGTGCAATTAAAAGGGTTCTTGTCAAATATTTTCTAATGTAAAAAGCAAATATATACATAGGGAATATGCAAGGATAATACAGCATGTTTTGTAAGTTTTAAATAATTTTAAGGCTAGTAGGCGCAAGTGGCGGTTTGAGTAAAAATCTGGATAAGTCCAGTCAAAATAGGAAAAATAGAAAAAAGAAATCGTGTAGTTTTGAAGTTTTGCACACTCATAGCCAAGAGGGTCCTGAACAACATACTAAAAGTCCCCGCCCGTGGGGGGGGGGGGTGAGCGGGGGGCAGGGGGCATTTAAGGGGGGCAATTTTCAGTTTTTATTACATATCTTAAAAACTATCGCATATAGAGAAAAAATGTCAATTACAAAATTAATCTACGCAAAATTTCCTACAAAAATGTATATTACATTTTGTTTGTACGATCATTAGTTTAGAAGATATAGGGAGATGAAATAACACATTTTCTTGAAAAATTCTTTTTTGCAATAGTAAAATCAACTAAAGTGTGCAATTAAAAGGGTTCTTGTCAAATATTTTCTAATGTAAAAAACAAATATATACATAGGGAATATGCAAGGATAATACAGCATGCTTTGTAAGTTTTAAATAATTTAAGGCTAGCAGGCGCAAGTGGCGGTTTGAGTAAAAATCTAGATAACGAAGACCCAAAACCGATCAACATCAAAAAAAAAGTCGTGTAGCTTAAAAATTGAGCACAGTTATAATGTTAAGTGCCCTGAATAACATACTAAAAGTCCCTAACCATGAAGGGGGGGGAATTAAAGGGGTCACATTTAAGTTTTTATTAAGTATCTTGAAAACTATCGCATTTAGAGAAAAAAAATCTCAAAGCTATAAGATTTTTTTTTAATGTTGATCGGTTTTGGGTCTTCGTTATCTGGATTTTTACCTAAACACCACTTGCGCCTACTAACCTTAAAATTATTTAAAACGTACAAAACATGCTGTATTATCCTTACATATTCCCTATGGATATATTTGTTTTGTACATTAGAAAATATTTTATCAGAACCCTTTTAATTCCACAATTTAGTTGATTTTACTATTGCAAAAAAAAAAAAAAAAAAAAAAAGAATTTTTCAAGAAGATGTGTTATTTCGTTCCCCTATATCTTCTAAACTATTGATCATACAAACAAAATAGAATATACAATTTTTTTAGGAAATTTCACGAAGATTAATTTTGCAATTGAGATTTTTTTTTCTCTAAATGCGATAGTTTTCAAGATACTTAATTAAAACTGAAATGTGCCCCCTTTAAATGCCCCCCCCCCCATGGTTAGGGACTTTTAATATGTTATTCAGGGCACTTAACTTTATAACTGTGCTCAATTTCTAAGCTACACGATTTTTTTTTTTAAATGTTGATCGGTTTTGGATCTTCGTTATCTAGATTTTTACTCAAACCGCCACTTGCGCCTGCTAGCCTTAAAATCATTTAAAACTTACAAAACATGCTGTATTATCCTTGCATATTCCCTATGTATATATTTGTTTTGTAGATTAGAAAATATTTTATCAGAACCCTTTTAATTCCACAATTTAGTTGATTTTACTATTGCAAAAAAAAAAAAAAAAAAAAAAAAAAAAGATTTTTTCAAGAAAATGTGTTATTTCGTTCCCCTATATCTTCTAAACTATTGATCATACAAACAAAATAGAATATACAATTTTTTTAGGAAATTTCACGAAGATTAATTTTGCAATTGAGATTTTTTTTCTCTAAATGCGATAATTTTTAAGATATTTAATAAAAACTGAAAATTGCTCCCCTTAAATGCCCCCCCCCCACGGGCGGGGACTTTTAGTATGTTGTTCAGGACCCTCTCGGCTATGAGTGGGCAAAACTTCAAAACTACACGATTTTTTTTTTCTATTTTTCCTATTTTGACTGGACTTATCCAGATTTTTACTCAAACCGCCACTTGCGCCTACTAGCCTTAAAATTATTTAAAACTTACAAAACATGCTGTATTATCCTTGCATATTCCCTATGTATATATTTGTTTTTTACATTAGAAAATATTTGACAGGAACCATTTTAATTGCACACTTTAGTTGATTTTACTATTGCAAAAAAGAATTTTTCAAGAAAATGTGTTATTTCATCTCCCTATATCTTCTAAACTAATGATCGTACAAACAAAATGTAATATACATTTTTGTAGGAAATTTTACGTAGATTAATTTTGTAATTGACATTTTTTTCTCTAAATGCGATAGTTTTTAAGATATTTAATAAAAACTGAAAATTGCCCCCCTTAAATGCCCCCCTGCCCCCCGCTCACCCCCCCACGGGCGGGGACTTTTAGTATGTTGTTCAGGACCCCCTCGGCTATGAGTATGCAAAATTTCAAAACTACACGATTTTTTTCTTCTAATTTTCTTATTTTGACTGGACTAATAAGCTTATCCTCCTTTTTCTTCTTCTATCTGATGTCGATATTAATAAAAATCGCTAGCAGGCCCACGTCTACAGGCACAAAATAAATTTCGTGCACTGAAGCTATGGTCCAGCTGGCATAGGATAAACTTCATAACTAGAGAACTTTCCAAGAAACACTGTTCCTTCATTTCTCTTCGATCTTCTTTAAACTGTGATTATTTATAATTTTGAGCTTTTCAACTGTTTTTTTTTAAATTGTACTTTATACATTTTTTGCATTTAATTTTTTTTAAAATGTATTTTGATGCAATTTCATTTTCTGCCATTTTGAGTTATGGCATTCTTTGATAAACTTTCCTTTCCTAAAGGTTTGTAAATTCCAAGGATAATAGCAAAATTGTGCCAAATTATTGATTTATTAAAAACACGCTAAGTCATACTATAAACTGTATTATTATTCACAATTAACAAAAATTAATTCTTGTTTTTATAAATTCAAATTAACTTCACTCAGAATGTATGCGTACTTCTTTATCAGCAGTCTACATAATGCAATCTATTCTATGTAAATATATCTCACTATAATATTCAAAATGTAGTGTGTAATAAATATATTAATCGATATTATCATTATAAAAATGATTGAACTGATAATTACATGTTATCATCAGTTCGACCAATTTCATTTCAAACGGTGATATTTAACAAAATAAACATCTAACTAATATACTAATTAAAAGGCGAATGATCACAATTATATCATAATTTTAAGTCAAATTTGTTTTCAAATGTCTAAACAAATTACCTGATATAAGATGAGTCATCAGGATATAATATCAGATACTAATATTTCAATATGTTATAGCAATAATGTACAAAATATTATCTTTTAATTAAAAAAATAAAAGAAATGTTAATTCTAGGCACTTATACAACTTACAGACATTAAACTAATAATTATAAAACCATTGAATGTTGTGAACATACCTTGCAATAAGTTCTTCACACACACACAATAATTATTTGGATTCTAGCATTATTAATTACTAATTCACTTAAATGCATATGTGAAATAATAACTCATGCATAGGCAAAATATAAAATAAATATACGTCAATCTCTTTTCAAGTTTATCTCGACATAATAAACACAACAATTTGTTTACATGTAGGACAGGTATTGTACAACCGCGATAACTTGGCACGCGAATCACGTGTTTTCAGATGATTCCATTACTGGAATAAGGTGAGAGGTTGTGTTTCCATGGTAACACAGAGTAGAGTGGCTTCCAGATTTGGCGTTGTTAGCCCGTTTCTTAGTGTGAAATTATAATTTGATGTTGTTGATAAACTTAATGTTTGGAGGTATTTTTAATTACTATTTAAAAGAAGTGTTCGGAGGTATTATTGTTTACAAATTTTAAAGTTTCGGCGATCAAATAACTTTCAAAAAGAAATTTTGATTTTTTAAAATAAAGTAATCTTAATGGCTTCCGAGAAGTAATTTTTAAGTACAATCATTATCGGCAAAAAGGGATGAAAGAAGTAACTTAATTAAACTTTCAAAAAAATTATTTCTACTATGTACAGGGAAATAAAAGAAACCATGATTAATACCATTACAGTTTTGATAAAATAAACATTAAATTATTGTAATTGTCATTAAAAAACATGACATAATCATATAATGGTTGTAATAAAAGTAGAAAAGAAGAAATTTAATTAATCACGATAGTTAATATTTACAAAACATTCAATTATGATACATTGTTAGATTTAAATAATTATATACTTCGAGAAGTTATAAGCTAAACGAGTAAATTTTAGGGATTCAATTAATTTATATACTAGAAATAAACATACACGTGAACACAAATTATAAGCAATGTTTAAAGCTATTTTATTTTATCGATTTTTTGCATATTTGATAAAAAAAATTATAAGAAATAAAACAACATTTAAATTGACAAAAATTTAGCAATTTTCTATTTAATTAGCATCAATAGACCCTTTGACTGCTCGTATAGGTGCCAAAGAAGCTGGTAAGTCAAAGAATTGTTTGGCGAAATGAACTGCCGCCAAGCATCATTTGCATTTCATTCGGCCGCCCCTTCTTCAAAATGAACTATTCCAAGGTCGTATGCCATCTTTTCGCGGTTGCACAGTAGGTAGGTAGGGAACAGCATGAGATATATGCTATGCCACTAGGGCAGCGTCATCTCGAAATATCCATTAGATTGAAATTAGAGATCTGGAAAAACACTCTTAGAGAAAGAGAGGAGACTCATGGTCCCATTACGAGAGCTGAGAGCAGTGGAAACAATATCCCCGTAAGAGGAACCGTCCGGGAGATTAAGAGCGGAGAGAAGCCGGCGCCGAGGATTCCGATAGAACGGACAATACAGCAGAATGTGTTCAGGAGTATCTTGATCCCAGCAGTGGCGACAAATAGGAGAGAAGGAGAGGTTCATACGAAAAAGCCGCTGGTGGGTTATGATGGTTTTAGATCGCCAACGGGCCAGAAGTACATCCGCCCTGCGGGAGGGGGCCCACCTGGAAAAGGGCATACTCGCTCTGCAACCAACTATATTCACATTCGATAAGCCAAGATTTCTTTAAACCGGAGCGAAGGTCTTCGGGAGAGATCCCAGGAATGGAGTGGCAGGTGTATGGACCGTTCTTGGCCAAGCTGTCCGCCCTCTCGTTAGGGTGGATACCCTTGTGTCCGGGACACCAAACAAATATGATGTGGTGCCCACGCTGGTTGCAGGCATGGATAGCAGAAAGAAGGTAGAGAAGAACTTTGGGAGACTGAAACGACCAGGAGTTCAGGGCAAGTAGGGCAGAGAGGCTGTCCGACAGGATTATGATCTGGGAGTGAGAAGTTGGAGCCTCGGAGATGGCAAAAACAAGAGCCAGGGTTTCGGCAGTGAAAACAGAGTTGTGATGGGATACCAAAGAAGCCAGAGAAAAGGTGGAGTTTGCATCCACCACAGCAACAGCCGTTTTGTGGTCATCTTTCGAGGCATCAGTGGCCAAGAGAGTACACAGGGGGATGGAGGTGCGCCAGTTGTTCCAGGCTTTAGCAATGAATTCGTCAGGAATGGAAGGGTCTTGAAAGGGGAATTCGTCAACAACCACCTTAAACTGAAGACAATTAGGGGGCGGGGGCCAGACGAAACGGAGGACCTGCAGAAGAGAGCAATTTAAAGAACAACAGATTTCTTGAAGCGGAATTCCCCACTTCCAGTTCACAGAGGGGCAAAGTAATTGGGACCTGATTAAGTCGCAAAGGCGAAGGCCTGGAGAGGAGGCAAGAAGACGAAGGAGAAACTGTTAGTTTAGTTAGTACTGCTAGCGAACTGTTTAGTTAGTACTGCTAGCGACACCAGCCGCACGGCGGAGAACAAGGAGAGGGGTCCAGCGGGGAAGGCCAGTAGCAACCCTAATCGCAGCGTTATAGCAAATCTCAAGAGTATTGAGCGAAGAGGGAGGGGCATCATAGAAAAGGGGAGCACCATATTCTAGACAACTTCGAATCAGGGAGTCAATAATTTTCAACGCATGATTGCTATTTAGCCCCCGAGAACGATTGGCAACCGCTTTGATATAGTTAATTTTCCGAAAAGCCTTCACTTTCAAGGTGGAAAAATGGTGGGCAAAAGAAAGAGAGCGGGAGAACCAGATGCCAAGGATTTTAACGTGGGAGCTCCATGGAATATTGAAACCCATAAGGGTGATAGAAGGGCCGGGATCTCTGGAACGGGAGAAATTAATTGCCGAGCATTTATCAGGGCCGATTAAGAGTTTATTTGCCGAACACCAAGTATGAATGCGGCACAACGTGTTGTGAAGTTTTTGGCGAGCACGGTCTTCAGCCGGGCCAATAGCATAAACTAATATATCATCAGCATAGACAATTATATGTACACCCTCCTCAAGAGTTTCGACAACGTCTAGCATGTACATGATAAACAAAAATGGGGATAAGACGCTGCCCTGGGGAACACCCTGATTGCAGGGACCGACCTGAGAAAGAGCTGCCTTCCAGCGTACCTGGATAACCCGATGTTTAACAAAGGAAGCAATCCAAAGGCCCATTTTACCACGGATACCGTGAGAGGCGAGTTTATGAATTAAAATGTCAGGCTGAACGGAATCATAAGCTGCTTTGATATCTAGGCAGACTGCAGCCACAAAGTGGCGATTAGCACGGGCAGTAGAGACGTCCAGAAAAAAGGTGCTGAGAGCTACAGTGCAGTCCCGGGAAGGAAAAAATCCGTAGTGGTCTCTATGGAAGAGGTTCCGATGGCCAGCCCAAGCAAGGAGCCTGCGAAGAATCATCCGTTCCAGAACTTTGCATCCCACCGAAGTGAGAGCAATGGGGCGATAAGACGCAATATCAGACGAGGGTTTACCGGGTTTCCGGATGGGGAGAATGGTAGCCAGTTTCCAAGAGGGAGGAAGGATACCCGTGTTAAATGAGTTATTAAATGTACTCCTCAGGGAATCCAGGTGCTGATGAGAGAGCTTACTTAACAGGTTAAGAGAGATTCCGTCTGCTCCAGGAGTTGTTGGGCGAGAGTGCTTGAGAGAATGGATTAGTTCTTCCATGCTGAAGGGCTCGTCGAGAATAGGATCTCCATCACTAAGATCGTACGGAATGGGAGGTTCACTGCAATCCTTCGTGAAGTGTTGGAGAAAAGCCTGGGCTTGGAGATAGGCAGAAGTGAGGGGGAATGGATTGAGGATGATATTGTCTTCCCCAGGGAGTTCACGGTTGGCTATCCGTTTTAGAATTTTGAAGATTTTCCCGTTGGAGCTGTTCTCCCGACAAAGATTGTCCCAGAAGCATCGTGAAGAATATTTAATGTAACGCCGGAGCTTAGCGGCGTAATGCTTATAGCGGAGCCATTCATCTCTGGAGCAAAGGGAGCGAGCAAGGCGAAGGTGTTTTCGTTTCCGAGCAAGCAGATGGCAGCAAGTGCTGTCCCACCAGGGACGTTTTGAGTTAAGCGCCTTAGGGAAAGTAGCACAAGTGTCCGAAAGAGCTTGCATACAAGAACTCTCAAAGTCTTCGTAGTAGAGATTCGGTAGGTTGTCCCGACGGTTAAGGGCAGCGCTGGCTTTAGACCAATTGTAGCATTTTTTAGTACTAGCAGAGCGGGGAGAGTTATAGTGCCTGAAAACAAGGATTGGATGATGGTCAGAATCATAAGGATCAGGATGGACATAAAACATAAATTTGTCATAAAGCGGAGGAGATACCATAGTCAGATCCAAAAGGGAGGGGGAGCTGCAAGGGCTAGACCGAGTAGGAGAAGTTAAATTGAGAATACATAAATCCTGTGAGACGACCCAGTTTAGTAATTGACGAGTTCTAGCAGGAATGGGGGGAGACCGGACACAGACATTAATATTGAAATCGCCAAGAATAAGGAGGGGGTAGCCGCTGGTGGAAACAATCTCAGAAAGCCATTCCTCAGGGAGGGCACCAGAGGGGGAGTAAATGTTAATAATTATAGACCAAGAATGATAAAAAAAGACCCTAACGCCGAGGGCTTCAAAATCCTGAAGAGGGGACGTAGGGAGGGTAAAACTTGCAGACGGAAGAGAAGAATGAACAGCAGTCAACAGACCACCGCCCCGAGCAGATAACCTATCAGCTCTGTAGCAAATCATACCAGGGAGAGAGATAATGTCAGAAGGGGAAAGAAAAGTCTCTTGGAGACACAAAATAAGGGCGTGAAGGGAGGGGGAATTTAGGAGCCAATGGCCGTTGGCACGGAAACTTCTACAATTCCATTGGAGCAAAAATAACTCAGAAGACATGACAAGAAAAAAAAATAACAGCAGAAAACAAACAGGACTTACCCCCAAAAACAGCCAGAGACCAGAAAACATGAGGGCGGCGGAACAGGAGCTAGACACCATGCGGTGGTTCAGGAGGAGGGCGGGAGGCAGGAGGCTCCAGAGCATCTGGTAATGACGTGTCCATACTAAGAGAATCAGAGTTGGTGGAGGCAGGATCTGTGCGTGCTTTTTTGAGCCGTTGTGCGACGGCATCTGAGAGACCAGAAGGTAACTTTGGAGATCGTTTGACCTGTAGGTCTTGAATGATACCCATAAGCGGCTGAATGGCTGTCTCAACAAAACTTTGGAGAGTTTTTTGTAGTTCAGTAGCCATCGTTTGCATGAGGGAGGTAAAGTGGGTAGAGAGACTCTGCATAGCCTCTTCCAGCTCAGTTTTGGTAACTACCGATGGGGAGGAAAAGGTAGCAGCAGTGGCATATGATTTCGTGGAGGTGGTTTCATTTTCTGCAAAACGTCGTCTCGCATCAGCAATCGTGAGGTGGTGGGTGGCACGGTACTTTTGGATTCGGATCTCACGTTGATACACAGGACAGTTTTTATCATTGGCAGCATGACTGCCTTTGCAGTTAATGCATTTAGGTGTGGGACTAGTGCAAGGTTCGGTGTGCGTTTCCGCACACTGGATGCATATCTTATTGTTACGGCACGATCTAAGGGTGTGATTAAACCTGTGGCAAGTACTACATGGGCGAGGTTTATCATAAAATAACGAGATCCGATAAATTTGGTACCACAGTTTTATATTTGCTGGTAAGGTCGTACCTAATATTGTTACTAGTACCGTCAAAGTAGGTTGATCCGTGCCCTGAGCTTTGCGAATAAATCTTCTCACCTCCAATATGTGTAGGCCTTGGGAACTCAACTCTTCTGCTATGTCAGCACAAGTTACAGAGATATCGATATTGTGAAGCAAAAAGCGTGTAGAAATTGTTTCCCTCTGGATGAAAGTGTCAACTGGTATGCCAAGCAATGACTCTATACTTAATATTTGCTGGGCTACTTGAATATGTTTGGTAGTAATATAAAGCTTATTCTGCCGGGTGAGCCTTAGGCTTTCTATCTCGTTGCAATTGGTGATGGTTTTAGCCAGTTCCTCTTTAAGAGCCTTTGGGTGGGTTTGCGGTAAAGAGCCGTTTTTGGCCGAGATTATGAAAGATATAATATCATAGCCATCATTGACAGCAACATTTAAAGACTCGGATAGCTTATGTTCATTAGTATAATAATGCGGCGAGCAAGGCGAACCAACCGGTAACCGCCCTCCTGCCACGAACAAAATATGGGTAAACTGAACGTTTAACAGAAATAAACAAACTATAAAATGGCAGAACTGGGAGAAAAAAAAAACCCTACCAGGGAAAAAGAACAACTAAAAACTTACCGAAAGACTTAATTCGGTGAAAAAAAACCAGCCAAAAAGTAACTGCGAATATAGAATGAAGATTACACGAACGCATGCAAAAGCATACGCGGAAACGCCTCACCAAAACAGTAGAGCAAGACAAGTTGAGAGGGAGATAGCTGCTTCCATCCACATGTAGGATGTTTCCAATTAGCTATGAACGTTTAGAAACTTATTTAGAAAATAAAAATAGCTATTCAATTACAAAATGAATGCTTTAAATCATACTTCAAAGTATCTAATTCAGGAGACAAAAGCACCTAAAATGTATTTAAAATTATTGAACAAATTTCTATTGTTATTGCTAATACGAATTCTGACGTCCGCTTGTCATCAGACATGCGAGCAACCCTACCGTCTATCATCATGACTCGCGCTCGCCAAAGCCCGATTATTTTTTTTTCGCCAAGGTTCTGAGGAGTAGGCATTTTCCAAATTCGCGGTGGTGACATAACCACTCGGGAGGGCCCAGTTTTGATTTCCGTTATAGAAAGGATTATTTCTTCACTGTTGTTCTGCAAGATTACATTTTCTATCTTATCGTGCGTTTCGGCAAAATTGATTCTTTATTTTTTTTTGCAACCTACCGTATCCGCGTTTGTAATGATCGATAGATGGCGCTTTTTCAGCTCTTGTTAGTAAATATTACAGCCACGTGTATCTATTTTTCTTCTTTTTGTTATTCTACTTAATATTCGTACTATAATTTCTTCGCCATTACATCATGGAAAATTGATTGCTTTTGGAAAAAAATATTTCAGTTTATTCAAAGTTCGATCGAAAGTAGATATTTAACTGAAGCTGAACAAATATTAGTTTCAAATCATCTGATTAATTCTTTACTTCCATTAGCCGAAGCAACTGAAATTTTAAATTTGTCATTTAGAAATAAATGGAAGCTTAATTCTGGATTTCTTGGTCCTTTGGAGTTACACTAGAGCACACAACAGTATGTGTTATCTTTTTTACCGGATTTATTCATTTTTATTCAATAAATATATGTGAAACTAAACATCGGCTAGCAATGGCGGCTTGATGAAATTCGAATTAAAGCATGTTTATTGTAATTTCCCCTTAACCCACCAGAGGGCGAGCATTTCATTACAATCGCGGATATCATTTCTTTTATTAATCTGCTAGTAAAATTTTTTGCAAGAAAATTTACCTCTTTACGATTAAAAGGACACTGGCACTGGCACAGGCACAAATTTCCCCCTCTCCAATCATTTTGTATATTAAAGCAGGAAACTGTTTACATGATTCTCCTCTTTTATTATTTATGTTTAGTGAATACTTTATACTCTCATCTATCTATATATATAAAAATGAATGTTTGTCTGTATGTTATTTATAAAATCGTAAACGGCTTGACCGATTTCGATCATTCTTTTTTTGTTTTTTTCCTTATAGGTCAGGGATGGTTTAGGAAAAAAAAAAAATTGAAAAAATCTTTAAAATTAATTAAAATATGAAAATAATAAACTTATTGACTTATATTGACTTAATATAAGCCATTTAAATTTTTAATTGTTGCCAAAAAAAGTTTACGAGATATATTTATTTATTGTTTTCAGCATAAAATGAAATATGCTTTCATGCGAAAAATAAGAAATTACTAAATGTTAAATTGGTCGATGAGAAAATGACACATTATAATTTTAAAATAAAATAGTAATATTACAAATCTAACATATTTCTTCTGAATTTTATTTCACAGCATTTTTTTTATATACCTCAACTTCAGATTTTTTTTTTTAGTATGGCGGATGAAACACGCTTGGCATAAAAGTTAATTCAGCATTATGGTAAAGGTATTTTCTTTTTGATAATTCTTGACAATTTTTTATAATTTTGATGCTGAAGTAGATCGGACATTTTTCGCCAAGGAAAAGATAGAAAGAAATACGCAAGCGAAGTGATGACGTCACTGGCCGTTCGTGGATGCAAGAAAAATATTTCCTATGTTAAACGCCCATTGGATTTTTTGTAAAAAATTATTAAAAATCGAGGAAAAATATTTCCCGATTTTAATCCGCATATTTAGGTATAGATATGTATTAGTTATCATGTCCATGCATTAGATTAAGTTATTTTTGTTGTAAAATTGACAAAATTTGAATTTTTAATTTCAAAACTCTAGAAAAAAAAAAAAAAAATGGCAAACTTCCATATTCGATTGAAAACACAAACATTTAATTTCAAAGGATGATATTAACACAATAAATATCCAACTAATATACTGATTAAAAGGGAAATGATAAATATTCTATCATAATTTGAAGTCAAATTTGTTTTCAAATGTCTAAATAAAGTATCTGATATAAGATACTAATATGTTGTAGCGGAGTAGATTTGATATCGGTCATCCTTGGTAGAAAAATAAAATATCGCCAAATTATTTGGCGAACATAATTTAATTCCTTTCAAAAATCATGGTTATTTTAACAACTTATTTTAAGACAGTAATGAATAATATGAAACAATATTTCGTACAATGCATATTACGAAAATATACATCTGGCATGTATATTTTCGTATTACGTTTTTGATCACCAAATGCAATAAGCGCCAAGAACGACAGAGTTTTGAAATTTAAAATTAAAATTTTGTCAATTTGACAGCAAAATAACTGAATCTAACACATGCACATGATAACTAATACATATGTGTACCCAAATATGGGGATTAAAATCGGGAAATAATTTTTTTCGATTTTTAATCATTTTTTACAAAAAAATCCAATGGGCGACTGACATAGGAAATCATTTTCTTGCATCTACGGACGGTCAGTGACGTCACACTTCGCTTGCGTATAGGAACAATAATCGCATAAATTATATTTTGGTCTAAAACGGCAACAAAAATTTAAAAGTCGCCAAGGGCATTAAGGCTGTACCATGATCAAGTTTACATACTAATTTATTTATTTTTCTACATACCAACTACTATTAACTAAGCATGAAGTATATATAACCACAAAATAATAATTGTCTCATGCGATAGAAGTTGCCGATCATAGCATATTGTAATATTATATGTGGCTTGAAATTGCTGTCATTCTATGGTTGATTGATTAAATCAAATAAATATAGAAAATAACTTGAGAGCAAATATTATGTACATCACATATAATGCTGTTCATACTCGTATGTAACTGGGATTCAGATATAAAAGAGTTACTTCAAATTTTTCGATACTGTCCGTATCGAAACTGTTATGTATGATAAGCAACCAAATGGAAGCCCACGGGTAAGCCATTGTCGCAGGCAATAGGGACAGGCGCCGGAGATTGCAAGGACGAACAAGGCGCTGCCTAAGGCAGCGGGAACACAAAGCAAGCTTTTGACCGATTTCAGTTTTTTTTTTTTTTTCATAAAGCATATAGTAAAAAAGAGTTTGACAGCGAAGCGGGCAAAGCTGTCCAAAATTGTTTAAGAACTAAAATATTATTCAACAATTCGCCGGGAAATGAAAAAAAAAAAAAAAAAAATCCTTTATTTGCAAAAAAAAAAAAAAAATTAAAAATTTGAAACTCATAAATATTATATGAATTTCACCACATAGTTAAAATTTTAATTAACCAGTCACCAAATTATTATTAGAACCAGATTAATATTGTGCAATAGTGAACTAAAATCATACAAAGAAAGGTTTCGAAATAAAATTCATAATTGACGACCCAGTTTTTATACTTCCACAACGCAGTACTGTTTTAGTACAGAATCCCTATGGACGAACTTTAAATTTTTATCGCCATGTTGGCGATAACTTTTTATTTATTTATTTTGGCATTTTATTTTGGCTTTCAATGAGTTACAAATTTTTTTGAGTGTACTTTATCAGACTCTGTTTTGCACAGCACCACAATGATAAGGTTTCATTTCATTACATATTATGATCAAACCGTCAGTTCCCACACATACACATCAAAATTTCCACGTGAACGAAGTCGCGGGTAACAGCTAGTATAGTATAAATGTATTATTTTATCTTTGCATTGTAGACAGTGGCTGTCAATATATTTGGCAGAGAATTAGCCGTACGCACAAAACTAATTAGAGCTAACGTCAAAATTATGGGCTAAGTGTTAGTTTTATACAAATATATATATATATATATATATAGAGAGAGAGAGTAAAATATATCCCTGAAGGAAAAATTAATGTAATCATGAGTAAATAACATAAACATAATATCTATAATTGTACATTTATTTATTAATTGGTTGCTTTAAAATCGCGAGTATTACTCACTTTTGAAGAGTGTTACCTTTTCTAAGTAACATTCATGAGAAGTAACACTCATGAAATTTATTAAATAATTTTTAATTAGAATAATTTCTAACAGTTTTCTTGAAAATTTCGGAATGGCTATCTCTCTATATATAAATGGCTAAGAGATTTTTGAGTCTGTCTGTGTGTTGACGTATGTTGCCACCAGCTTTTCATAATTTAGTTAATTTTAAAAAATCTAATTGTCCGATCGATAAGTTAATTAAACCGACGGATTCAGAAAAAATGTCCCTTTTATTTGGTACCTTATTTGTAACGAAATTTTGATTAGATTTTTAAAAATTAATTAAAATGTGAAAATAATAATCCGGTAAAAGCTTTAAAAATGGACATTTAAATTTTTAATTGTTGCAAAAAAAAAAAAAAAATAAAAAAAAAATAAATAAATAAAATAAATAAATAAATAAAATAAAATAAAAAATAAAAACTCCCCCCCCCCCAACATAAAATGAAATATGCTTTCACGCGAAACACACACACACACACATATATATATATATATATATATATATATATATATATACTATATATATTATATTAAATTTGCTCCTGCACATGATAAAATGAAAATATGAAAATGGAGTAAAAAATAAATAAAATAATATATCTCAATTTTAGATCCCCCCCCCCCTTTTGTTTCAATAGTATGTTTTTGGCACGGATGAATCGCGCTTGGCATGAAAGCTAATTCAAAATTACTTTAAAGAGCTTTACTTATTGATAATTCTGGGTAATTTTTAAACTTTTGATGCTGAAATAGATCGGACATTTTTCGCCAAGGACTCCACTTTCGTAAAAGCCACTTTAAGCCAAGTAGCAAATAAAAAATATAAATTAATTATAAAATATTGAAAAACAGAAAAGAAAGGAAAAGAAAAGAAAGAAACAACAAAGTAATAATAATAATAACATAAATTATGTATTTTTGTCTAAAGTGACGATAAAAATTCAAAAGTCGCCAAGGGGAGCTACGCTAAGGCTGTATCATGATCAGGTTTACATATTTCATTATTTATTTTTCTATATACCAGCTACTATTAACTAACTCAACTACTATTATAACCACAAAAATTGTCTCGTGCAATAGACGTAGCCGATCATAGCACATTGTAATATAATATTTGGTGTGAAATTGTTGTCATTTTATGGTTGATGGAATAAATCAAATATAGAAAATAACGTGAAAGAAAATATTATGTACATTACGTATAGTTGTTCATATGTAACTGGGATTCAAATATAAAATGGCTACTTCAATTTTTTCGAAACTGTCATCTGATAAGCACCCAAATGGAAGCCCACTGGTAAGCTATTTCACATCACAGGCAATAGGGAGAGACACCCGAGAGTAAGCGAATGAGTGGGTCGCTGCCTTAAAGCAATTTCATGATTTTTTTAAAATTTAATTTTTGTTTGTAAAGCGATATAGAAAAGAGTTTCCTTTAATATAGTGACCAGCGAAGCGAGAAAAGCCTTCGTTGATTCACTACCTTCATTGATTTCATGAATTAAATAATCTGGTGTGTCACTCACACTACTTTCTCTTACCCTGAAATTTAATACTATAAATACAGGTTGGAGATTAAGAGTTAAGATACGATGTTATGTAAACCTATGTTAAACAATTCAAATTAGGCTTCGGAAGAGTTTTGTATGATAATTAATTCTGTGTGAGGGGGGCTACCGCCCCCCTCAACCCCCCGTTTCATTAACGCACCTACATTTATATAGAATTCAATTAGGTTATTAAAAAATAATTCTGTTTTTTAAAAAAATTTATTAAAATTATTATTAAAAAAAATTATCTTTTATAATAATGCAGACGATTTCCATATTAGAGAAGTAGTATGACACTAAATATCCAAAAAAAGTCCATTTTATTCTCAATATTTAAAAAAAAAAAAAAAAAAAAAAAAAAAACGATTTTTTTTCTAAATTTTTTTTTTTTTTTCATTAAAAGTGAAAAAAATCGATAACTTTGTTTTAAATTATTGCAGATCGATGGTTCAACCATTCGTTTTAAAGGTATTGGCGAGCTCTTTTGAAAGATACCCATCATGAAAATTTACTCCCCTCGAGGGGGACTTCCCCCCCAGGGGGGGAGGCGAGGCTCCTACATACAAAAAAAAAATTTTCCCAGTTGACTATCTCTATTACAAAATATATATATTCGTTTCATTTTGTTTAGTGCAGTCTATAGACGTTAAACTCTACTTACCTGCAATTTCCCTCATAGACGTAATGTATTAGAATTCTCTTGATTGTCCCTGTACACGAATCATTTGCTTGATCTTAACGAAAAGCTTACTATAGCATCCCTATATGATAGACATTTAGAATACCAAGTTTGAACTTTCTGCCATAATTTGTTTTTGAGATATGCTGATAACAGACATACACACAGACAATTTGCTAAAAGCATGATTTTCGTATTCAGGGGACCTCAAAACGTGTAAATATAACAAAATCTCGCTTTCGAAAATTTGACCCAAAAACAATACTTTCTCTACCTTATGGGTTAGAGAAAGTAAAAATGGTTCCGTTAACAAACTTTGATCTATTGGCACGCAGGCAGCATCAGGCCGAGCTTTGTACATTTCGAGTTTGATTTTGAAATTTTCGCCGCATTTGGAATTCGGTTTGTTCCCGAACCGGGGCTTTGCTAGTTAATTAATAAACAAAAAGTAACTTTTTTCCAATTCCATTATTTTTATATCATAAAAAATAGTATAATTGAAAAAGTTATGAAAGATAGAATGAGCAGAACTTCAATTCTGTCAAAATGAAAGCTAAACTATAAGGGATTTTACTCACATTTTTATTTTGATTCGATGAATGTCCAATGGTAATAAAGTGTTCGCTGATTATAAATAAATATCGATAAAATCACAACCTTTTTACTTTCTCTTACCCATAAGGTAGAGAAAGTATTGTTTTTGGGTCAAATTTTCGAACGCGAGATTTTGTTATATTTACATGTTTTGAGGTCCCCTGAATACGAAAATCATGTTTTTAGAAGATGGTCTGTGTCTGTGTGTATGTCTGTGTGTGTGTCTGTGTGTGTGTCTGTCTGTTATCAGCATATCTCAAGAACAAATTATGGCAGAAAGTTCAAACTTGGTATTCTGAATGTGTATCATATAGGGATGCTACAGTAAGCTTTTCCTTAAGATCAAGCAAATGGTTCGTGTACAGGGACAATCAAGAGAATTCTAATACATTACGTCTATGGGGGAAATTGCAGGTAAGTAGAGTTTAACGTCTATAGACTGCACTAAACCAAATGAAACGAATATATATATATATATTGTAATAGAGATAGTTAGGAGGGAAGTCCCCCCTCGAGGGGAGTAAATTTTCATGATGGGTATCTTTCAAAAGAGCTCGCCAATACCTTTAAAATGAATGGTTGAACCATCGATCTGCGATAATTTAAAACAAAGTTATCTATTTTTTTTTTTTTTACTTTTAATAAAAAAAGAAACTTGGAAAAAAAATCTTTTTTTTTTTTTTTTTTTTTTTTTTTTTTTAATATTGAAAATGAAAAGGACTTTTTTTGGATATTTGGTGTTATACTACTTCTCTAATATGGAAATCGTCTGCATTATCATAAAAGATAATTTTTTAAAATAATAATTATAATAAATTATTTTTGAAAACAGAATTATTTTTTAATAACCGAATTAAATTCTATATAAATGTAGGTGCATTAATGAAACGGGGGTTGAGGGGGGCGGTAGCCCCCCTCACACAGAACTAATTATCATATAAAACTCTTCAGAAGCCTAATATGAATTGATTAACACAGGTTTACGTAACAGTACTCGTTATCTTTCCTTTTAATCTGCAACCTGTATTTATAGTATTAAATTTCAGGGTAAGAGAAAGTCGTGTGAGTGACACACCAGATTATTTTTTTCTTTTGAGAAGAACTGAAATTTTGTTCATTCTATTTCTCATAACTTTTTGAATTTACACGATATTTGTTTGGGGTTTTCATATAAGTTGCTCAATACTATTGGCTATTAAATTCTGCAAATGAATTTTTACTTTCCGAACACTATAGTGAGGAAAGTATTGTAATCATGTCAAAAATCCGAATTCGAGATTTTGATGTTTCTATACGTTTTGAGGTCCCCTGAGTCCGTTTTCACTATTTTTACGATGATGTATGTATGTGTGTGTGTATGTGTGTATGTGTGTATGTCTGTGAGTGAACACGCTAGCGTCTAAACGCTTTGTTCAATTAACCTGAAAGTTGGTACGTATATTGGAAGTCACCATAGTACGAACCCTATAGATTTTGGTGAATCTAGCACTTATAGTTTTTTTACAGGGACACAAAGAAAAATTCTTTATCATTATGGCCTATGGGAGCAAAATCTTAAAAGTGCGATAGCATCTAAACGCCTTATTCAATTGAGCAAAAAATTTATACACATATTATAGGTCACAAATAATCAATCTGTATAGATTTTGGAGAATCTAGCACTTATAGTTTTTTTACAGGGACACAAAGATAATTCTTTATCCTTATGCCTATGGGGCCAAATTTTTAAAAGTGTGATAGCGCCTAAACGCCTTATTAATCTGAGCAAAAAATTTGTACACATGTTATAGATCACAGTTGAACTAACTGTATAGACTTTGGTGAATCGAGCACTTACAGTTTTTTTACAGGGACACAAAGAAAAATTCTTTATCATTATGGCCTATGGGACTAAATTTTTAAAAGTACGATAGCATCTAAACGCCTTATTGAATTGAGCTGAAAATTTATATGAGTATTATAAATCACTGTTGCACTAACTATAAGCATTTTGGTGAATTTAGCATTTATAGGTTTTTACAGGGACACAACGAAAAATTCTTTATCATTATGATCTATGGGCTCAAAGTTCAGTAGCGTTAAATAAAACATCGTGTAATAGATGGAGAAAAATACTCAAACACTCTATTATGGTTTTCTCTCTTTTGTTTGTTTAACAACTCCTCTTTCTTTACTTTATCTACAAAACTGTTAATTACTCAATGTTCGGAAAGTCGAGTGGAGTCACTCCAGATTTTTTTTTAAAGTTAACGCATGTGTAAATAACAATTATTCAGTAAAAATATTCTTAATTCGTAAGATATTTACCATTTTTGCATTTTGATTGCAGTATACTCTATTTAATACAGTATGCCAAATATGTCTTTGATCTGCGTCTAATAATCTACGTGTTATAACAAAATAAGTGGATTTTTTTTTGTAAAAAAAAAAAAAAAAAAAAACAGTTATATCTTCGTGAATGTATTTGGCAGCCCTATAAAAAAAAATACATACAGATAGCAACGAGATATATAAAGTAGAGTGATAAATGGTAACCTTGAGAAGGTCCAAGATGAGTCATGTGGCATGCTCTTCTTGCACCTGCGTATTCGGTGGTTCTCTTGGTAACAGCTTATTTTCAGTAAATTTCTATGACAACGGTTTGGAGATTGTTCTTCGCGTAAGTCATAACCGCCAATGTTTTTGTTTACTTTCGTAGTTTAATATTCTTGTGTTCTAAATCATTTTGATTTTGATTTTACTTCTTTTTTATTTCGTGTAGTTGAACTTTAACCGACAAAATGCTTAAAAATAGTTGAAAAATTATTATTTGTTGTTAAATTTAGTTCTTTGAAAGTTTAAATTTTCTTTTATAAACACTTTTAAACTATGTTGGGAAATGATGAAAAAAAAGGTATTTTATTATTTATTAAAATGTGAAATATGTGTAAAATTATTTAAAAAACAATTTATTTCGGTCATAGGACTGTCATGTTACCTAATAATAATGATAATTTGTCGAACTGATATTTTAAATGCCAAAATAGCAATAAAGGGCCAAACATAGCAACCTATTAGAGCATGTCACGTGATTCATCTTGAACCACAGAAAGCTAATCCTTCATCCATCGAATCAGTACTCTAATTTATATATCTCGTTGACAGATAGTGAAAAAAATACTCATAATCACGTGCTACAGCCAAAACGCATTTAAAGCATTATACTTTTTACTCGGTGATGCACACTATTTTGATAATTGTCTAATTTTTTTACTGGCCCCTTTTTCCTCTTTAGGGCACAACTTTTGCTGAAATATATGAAGAATAACACGTTCTCTACGCTACCAAAGTTTCAAGAAGATTCCTAAAGAAATTTTCTAGGTATTTGACAAAATGTGTAAATTCGAAAGTGTCCAAATACTTATTGGTAGGAGAGTATAAACTTGGAATTTGCTAGAAGTGCATTTAAAATTCATGTGCATATTATTAAAAGACAATATACAGGGCTACACAAAGTTAAGCTAACCGTTCTTTTCTATTGCATGTAATTGAGGGAAGTTCTGTGCTACACTTTCGAACACTGACTCGACGAACACTGCGCAGGAAAGAAAATTAATTTTTCATACCCATGAGGTAAACAAAGTTTTTTTTTTTTTTTAATTTCTCTTACCCATACATCTGTACTGATAAGTATAAAGGATTTAAGTCCATATTCTTGATTTTTCAGGAGAGGAAAAATAAAGTTAAACTAACTAAAAACTGATCAGAAGAATCGATTAGAAAAAAGGGATTATGCTGGTTTATAAGCTTTATACCATTCAGTGATTGTCAACCTTCATTTAATAAAGGGAAAAAAATGAATTAAATATTTTATACAAAGATTAATGCTAAATTTCTGACTTGAATCTTTTTTTACCAATGGATTTTCTCAAAGACGAAATGACATGGATTTGAATCCTTTATACCAATCGATAGAGAATTTTTTTCTGAGTCTGACTATGTACTTAACTCAAAATCGACATTTTTGGACTTAAATCCTTTATACTTATCAGTACAGATATGTGGTAGAGAAAGTATTGTTTTGGGTCAAATTTTCGAAACTGAGTTTTCTTTATATTTACAGGTTTTGAGGTCCCCTGAATCCAAAAATTATGTTTTTGGCGGTTGATTCTGAAAAACATGTTTTTAGCGGTTGGTCTGTGTGTGTGTCTGCTATCAGTATATCTAATGAACAGACAGTGACAGGAAGTCCAAACTCGGTATTATAAAATTGTATCCTATAGTGATGCTACACTAATTTTTTCGTTGAGATCAAGCAAATAGTTTGTGCACAGGGATATCCCAGAGAATTCAAATACACTACGACTATGCGAACATTTCTAGTAAGTACAGTATAACATCTATAGGCTGACCTTTACAAAATGGAATGAACATGTTTTTAAATCATAAAAGTATATTTTGTGTAGACTGTGATAAAATGAAATCATTCGTCATTCGTTTACAGGGCATACCCAAAGTATTTGGATATAATGGAGCAGGACTTGGAAATTGCAGGAAGTTTATTTATTTTTATGTTAAGTGTTTTTCATATAAAACTAAATTTAAGCACACAATGTTATGTGAATGCAGTTTACAATATACAGGGCTACATAAAAACTAAACGTTTTTTTTTCTATTGCAATTGATAGAAGTGCTTTGACACATTTTGCTATGTCGACAAACACTGCTTAACCTTTTACACGCCGCATTCAGATCTGGGTGTAATTTAAATTAGTTTTTTACGTATTTCGCCTTCTAATGCTTTAGTTTAAAGACCTCTATCATTAAAATGTGTAAAAAAAAAAAAACTTTTTTAATGGATATTTTTCATTATGGATCTTTATTGACGACAGGTGGGTCTGCTATTATTTACGAACTAAGATTTTAAATATGACTGTATCTCAGCATCTATTAAATATTTTGGTTTTTGAACCATGATTTTATAATTCCCGCTATTTACACTATACAATTTGATTCAGACCAATATAACGAAATAAAATAAAAAGTAGATATTCTTTTAAAAGGAAGTAGATGCATGAAAAACAAATAAATTTTAATCAGTTTAATCCTATCTGCTATCCGCGATTGTAATGAAATGCTCGTCCTCTGGTGGGCTAAGGTGAAATTACAATTAACATGCATAGCTTTCGGCTTTCATCGAGACGCCATTGCTTGCCGATGTTTAGTTTTACATATATTTATTGAATAAAAATGAATAAATCCGGTAAAAAAGATAACACTTACTGTTGTGTGCCACAATGTAACTCCAAAAATCAAGAAATCCAGAATTAAGCTTCCATTTATTTCAAAATGACAAATTTAAAATTTCAGTTGCTTCGGCTAATGGAAGTAAAGAATTAATCAGATGATTTGAAACTAATATTTGTTCAGCTTCAGTTAAATATCTACTTCCGATCGAACTTTGAATAAACTGAAATAGAGTTCTAACAACCACGTGACTTTCTTCTTAGCAACCGTACTTTGCTGAAGGACAACGCTAATTTTTCCATGCCTCTGGAAGCGTACAGTCGGTAACAAAAGTGTCCGAACACTAGCAAAAATTCCTATGTAAAAAAAGTACACTTCATAAGGTTTTATTAAATAAATCCTTGTCGAATTCTCAACTTAGTCAGTCTAAGAACATGATTCGATAAGGATTTATTTAACAGAACCGTATGAAGTGTACTTTTTTCACATAGGAATTTTTGTTAGTGTTCGGGTACTTTTGTTACCGACTGTAGTAGTCGAATATTTTTATGCTTTTACAAATACATTTACAACACGGTGTTACAATAAATTTGTAACACTATTCCGCAATGATAAACAGTGGGTCAGTGGGGTCAACTGCCCCTCAGCAAACAAATATCGTCTGCTCGTGACGTCATCTGTCAGAACTCTATATTTTTTCCAAAAGCAATCAATTTTCCATGATGTAATGGCGGAGAAATTTTAGCACGAATATTAAGTAGTAACACAAATAGAACATTAATAAATACACGTGGCTATTATATTTACTAACAACAAAAGCTGAAAAAGCGCCATCTATCGATCATTACAAACGCGGATATACTACCATTGTTTTTTGACAATTGCTTAATATATATATATATATATATATATATATACAGTGGAACCTGTAAAAGTGACCACCTTGGTAAAGTGACCACCTGACTAAAGTGACCATTTTCCTGACTAAAGTGACCATTTTCCAATTTTAAAGACACTTTATAAAGTGACCACCTACCTGCATATAGTGATCAGTTTAGCCGGTCCCTAGGGTGGTCACTTTAGACAGGTTCCACTGTATATATATATATATATTAAAGGAATGGAGTTCTAACAACCACGTGACTTTCTTCTTAAAAAAAAAAACCGTACTTTGCTGAAGGACAACGCTAATTTTTCCATGCCTTTGGAAGCGTAGTAGTCGAATTTTTTTATGCTTTTAGAAATACATTTACAACACTGTGTTACAATAAATTTGTAACACTATTCCGCAATGATAAAATGGGTCAGTGGGGTCAACTGTCCCTGAGCAAACAAATATGTGACGTCATCTGTTAGAACTCTATTAATTAAAAATGAAAAATAAAAAATTGTTATATTATAAAAATTATACATAAACACAACTGTTCCAAATACATTTTAAAATTTAATATTCTTAATTTTTTCTACTGCATTACTATTTTATTTTCAATAAATATAATAAATTAAAAAGAGAAAAAAGATTTCGCCTTCAAATGAATGTATTAAATAAAAAATAAATAGTGACATAACCGTTGCTAAGGTACGCGGACAATTACAGTCAAAGAATTAAATTTATGAAAAATGAAGCATTAAAGGCAAGGCAATATTTAAAATCGAAAAAAAAAAAAAAAAAAAAAAAAAAAAACCACATTAATTTAAAAAATTCAAATTCGGAAAAATCTTGATGAGGTGCACACCTGCAGGGTCCGAGGTACCTATATGCCAAATTTGGAAGCTCTGCGATCAATAGTGTGAGCACCAGAGCGCAGACAGACACTTCTCTTTATTTATATAGATTATTAATTTAATATTATTATATTTAATATTATTAATTAAATGTTATTATTATATTATATTATATTATATTATATTATATTATATATTAATAATGTAAGCTATTTTAAACATGTCAGCCCATGTTTAGCTTATTTTTTCTAAATTATGCGAGTTTTTAAACTGTGGGGTAAAAGGGAAAATGTTAAAATAGGTCATTTTTATAATTTTCTGTACAGTTCCCCTTTTATGATTGAACTGTAATTTGAACTGTCTGTTTCAAAAATTCAAGTCTTGTTTAAATGAGCTCTTCCCACCTGACGTCAGAGGTCACATGATAGAGGAAAAACAAATAGCAGACAAAGTCTTGTTTATCTATAGCGATTGCTGAAATAACGTATTTTCTATTCTTATTTTTGATCAATAGTATTTAATCTGTGTTATTTTTTATAAATCATCATTTTTAATCCATCTTATATCATTATTCATCATCTTTTGTTTGCTGTATACATTTACAATCATCATTTAGTTTATGTTTGTTATTGATGTTCATGAAGAACATATTTAATACTCTGATTTTTGGTACTTAAATCAGTGACAGTGCAATATCGTACGGCGTAAATCCATTTGGACCAGTAACTAAGTTAATTAACTTGTTGTAACACCTTTATGCAATTAAATTAAATGAAAACATTTTAAAATCTCAAATTAAAATCCATAAACATTCCACAAGAAGCTATTTTATTGCTAGATCAGTTAACGTTACAGTTACACTACAATATACAAAAATCAATTCTTATAGGTAAAAATAAATAAACACATAAAATGTTTTTAAAAATTATTAAATTTACAAATACAATTATTCTACTTTTTACAAATGCACAATATTACTTTTATTTTATTTTATATTAAATATTAACATTTTTGTTCTTAAGAACAATATTTAATTGAATTCGATTCTCAGAATTTGATTATTCGTTTTCCTCTATCACGTGATTGAGCAGGCGACGGTGGGAAGAGCCCATTATATTTGATAATTTTTTACAAGTCATTATTCACGATATTTAATTTTTAAATGGATTTTTAATTCCATGTTCTATTTATGGAATATTTTTCGTGTAAAAGGTTAAGAAGGAAAGTAAATTTTTCATATCCGAACTATAAATAAAGTATTCTTTGATAATCTATTTTCAACTGTTTTTTAATTTTTTTTTGTATATCACTTTTTGAGAGCCTCGGAATGAGAAAATCCAATTTTTAACAATTGACCTGTTTACATATTTGTATCAACATAATTTAAAAACAAATATTTGCAGAAAATACAAATTTGATATTCTGAAGTTCGTTTTAGGAAAGCATTTGGAAAATATGATCAACACAAGCAAGTTTAATGGCTGATTAATAGCATATTTATTGAAATTTTATTCTTCCGACTGAGTGAAAATAATGCCTGGACAGGGAGTCGAACCCCGGATCTTTGACTTACAAGGTCAAGGCTCTACCAATTGAGCTATCCAGGCCGACAAACCGGTCGGCATTACTCACTCAGACAACCTTTAGGCAGAAAACATCTGGTCTATCATTTAGATAGCTCAACAGAAATAAGCCGCAGGTAAAGGAAAACACCATTAAACAAGAGCCTTGACCTTGTAAGTCAAAGATCCGGGGTTCGACTCCCGGTCCAGGCATTATTTTCACTCAGTCTGAAAAATAAAACTTCAATAAATATGATTTTCTTCCAATCAGTTGATTGTGTGATTTTAATAAAAAATTGTATTTCTTTCCATTGTTTAATGGTGTTTTTCTTTACCTGCGGCTTATTTCTGTTGAGCTATCTAAATGATAGACCAGATGTTTTCTGCCTGAAGGTTGTCTGAGTGAGTAATGCCGACCGGTTTGTCGGCCTGGATAGCTCAATTGGTAGAGCCTTGACCTTGTAAGTCAAAGATCCGGGGTTCGACTGGGGTTCGACACCAGATTATTTACCTTCTCTTACCAATATATATGGTAAAGAAAGTATTACTTTGGGGTCAAATTTTCGAAATTGAATTTTGTTATATTAATATGTTTTGAAGTTCCATGATTCCGAAAATAATGTTTTTTGCGGTTGGCCTGTGTGTGCGAGTCTGTATGTCTGTTACCAGCATATTTCAAGACCGAATTGCAGTATGCAGTCCAAACTCGGTATTCTTACGGCCGTATTCACCAGTAACCTCAACTCCCGGTTGAAAGCAAAAACTTGAAAAGCGTATAAAGTCAGGGTTCAACATTTTAGCAAAGTTTGACGCGTTGCATCTGCCATCTAGCGGCATTGTTATTTTGAGGTGTTTTTTTTTTTTTTTTTTAGCTGAAAATAGCCAATCAAAAATTATATGAAAACTTTGATACTAGATTGCAGAAGAAGCGTTCCAAATTTTCTTTGAAAGCAACACTCTACGTTAGACGCTTTTCAAGTTTTGGCGTTGAACCGGGAGTTGGAGTTAATGGTAAATAAGGCCGTTAATCTGTATTATGTAGTGACGCTACAGTAAACATTTCGTTGTGACTTATCAAATGGTTCCTGTACAGGGACATCCAAGAGAATTGAAACACATTACGTCTATGGGGCAAATTTCTGGTAAATACAGCATGATATCTAAAGTCTTCTGTAACAAAATGGAATGAACAATTTGTTTCTATCTTGTTTTGCGTAGATTGCGGCATGGAAATCATTCTCATTGGATTTACAGGATAAAGTATTTGGACATATTGGGCTATACTTGGAAATTGCTGGGAATATATTTCATTTTGTGGCAGGTTTTTTTCCATATAGGACTATATTTCATTGCACAATGAGATGTGCATATTATTAAAAGACAATATACAGGGCTACCCAAAGTTAAGCTAAACGTTCTTTTTTATTGAATGTAATTGATGGAAGTTCTTTGCTACATTTTCGAACACCGACTCGACGAATACTGTTCAGGAAAGAAAATTTCATACCCATAATGTAAACAAAATTTTTTTTATTTTCTCTTACCCATATATGTGGTAGAGAAAGTATTTTTTTTGGGTCAAATTTTCACAATTGAGTTTTTGTTACATTTACACCTTTTAAGGTCCCCTGAATTAAAAAAAAAAGTGTTTTTAGCGGTTGGTCTGTGTGTCTGTCTGTTATCAGAATCAGTGGCGGATCCAGAACTTAACTTTTTGGGGGGGGGGGCTAAGACTTTTCAAAATGTTATTGTAGACCAATAAAAAATTTACAGTTGCAATATTCAATTGTGAATGTCAGTGTTTTGGGGGGGGGGCTTCAGCCCCCTAGCCCCCCCCCCCCCCTTAAATCCGCCACTGATCAGAATGTATCAAAAACAAATAACAGCAGGAATTCCAAACTTGGTCTTCTAAATGTGTATCATATAGGGATGCTACACTAAACTTTTCGTTGCGATCAAGCAAATGGTTCATGTACAGGGACACTCAAGTTAATTGAAATACGTTACTTTTGTAGGGAAATTGCAGGTAAGTAGAGTTTAAACATTTGCAGACTGCACTAAACCAAATGAAACGAATATATATATTTTGTATGCGTAAAAATATGTGTTACATGTACAATAGAATATGGAAATCATTCACTGTTTGTTTACAGGGCTACACAAAAGAATCAGATCATAGGGTGACAGTACTTAAAAAATGATGGAAGTGTATTTCAGGTTGTGCTATGTATTATTAATATAGGATTATATGTATTTGAACCATGTAGTGTGTACACAGCTTTCAGAAGGTATACAGGGTTGCCAATATTTAAGCCATAACATTTTTACTTTCCGAACACTATAGTGAGGAAAGTATTGTAATCATGTCAAAAATCCGAATTCGAGATTTTGATGTTTCTATACGTTTTGAGGTCCCCTGAGTCCGTTTTCACTATTTTTACGATGATGTATGTATGTGTGTGTGTATGTGTGTATGTGTGTATGTGTGTATGTCTGTGAACACGCTAGCGTCTAAAGGCTTTGTTCGATTAACCTGAAAGTTGGTACGCATATTGTAAGTCACCATAGTACGAACCCTATAGATTATGGTGAATCTAGCACTTATAGTTTTTTTACAGGGACACAAAGAAAAATTCTTTATCATTATGGCCTATGGGAGCAAAATCTTAAAAGTGCGATAGCATCTAAACGCCTTATTCAATTGAGCAAAAAATTTATACACATATTATAGGTCACAAATATTCAATCTGTATAGATTTTGGTGAATCTAGCACTTATAGTTTTTTTACAGGGACACAAAGAAAAATTCTTTATCATTATGGCCTATGAGACCAAATTTTTAAAAGTGCGATAGCATCTAAACGCCTTATTCAATTGAGCTGAAAATTTGTATGAATATTATAAATCACTGTTGCACTAACTATAAGCATTTTGGTGAATCTAGCATCTATAGATTTTTACAGGGACAAAACGAAAAATTCTTTATCATTATGATCTAAGGGCTCAAAGTTCAGTAGCGTTAAATAAAACCTCGTGTGATATATGGAGAAAAAAACACTCTATTATGGTTTTCTCTCTTTTGTTTGTTTAGCAATTCCTCTTTCTTTATTTTATCTACAAAACTGTTAGTTACTCAATGTTCGGAAAGTCGAGTGGAGTCACTCCAGATTTTTTTTTTATTGTTAGGTGAAGTGCTTTAATGTAATATTTTGCCATGTACAGGAAAGCTGCCCAGAAATTGTAATTAATTCCTCATAGCCATATATATGGTTAAAAATGTATTTTTTAAGCTAAATATTTATCACTCGGTTTTTTGTATATTTATACGTTTTGAGATTTCGTGAATACCGAAGTCAAGTTTTAACGTTTGTCATTTGTCTGTGTCTCTTAGAGTAAATTAAGAACAAATAATTTCAGGAGATCCAAATGTTGTATTTTGAAGTAATTACGTTTGTTACTAGAAAAGTTTGATCAAGATTGATAAGTTTCAAGGAATGTTACGTGTAAAAGTTGTCTGGATAATTTTAAATGAACTTTTGAATTCTATAAAATTTCAGGTACAGTAATGGAGCGGGTGACTGGGGGAGGCGGTAGCTCCTCATGTAGAATTATTTGTCAAATAAAGCTGTTCTGAATCCTAATTTGAATTGTTTTAACATAGGTTTACATAACAGTACTCGTTATCTTATCCTTTAATTTTATAGTATTGAATTTTAGGGTGAAAGAAAGTCGTGTGAGTGGCACACCAGATTATTTTCAAAGTTCTGCTTTTTTTTTTCTTGTATAATATAATGTTTTGAGGTGCCCTGAATTTGAAAGTCCAATTTATAGCAGTTTATCTACATCTATATCTGTTTTTCCCCACTAAAAATAATCCGAAGATATTCTTGAGAAAATAGTATTTTCTTCAGACTTTCTTCAAATATTTTAAAATATTTTGAAGATTTATCTTTTTCTATAAAATATCTTCAGAAATTTTGAAGACATTACAAAGAAATTTTGTAAACTTTCTGAAGAATGGGCCAAATAACTTAAGATATTTTGTAGATTTTCTCTAAAAATAACTGCAGAATATCTTGAGATTATTTTTAGTGGGGTTAGCATAAATTAAAGGCAAATAACTGCAGGAAATTCAGATTTGGTATTTTGAAGTTCGCATTAGGTTGTCACTTGAAAAATTTGATCAAGATTGGCAACTTTGAAGGAAAATTAATAACAGCTTTGACTTTTCTTTTTAATGAATGAGGGCCCTATAATCAAACAGGGGGGGTTGAAGTGGGCGATAGCCCTCCTCACACAGAATTATGTGTCAAATAAAACTGTTCTTGAAATTATTTTAGATTATTTTTAAAGTAGATTGAACTTTATTACCTTACCTTATTGGTCTCACTACTTAATCAGCAATCTGCCTTTATAATATTCAAATGCAGGTAAGAGAAAGTCGTGTGAGTGACACATCCAGGGCTCATAAAATACGGTCGCCTAGTCACTATTGGCAAGCAATATATTTTAACTGGCAACTTTGTTTTCAACTTTAAGAAAATACGACATTTCCCACCCCCCCCAAAATTTTGGTGAAAAAGTTTGTTCCAGAATTGGCTTCCATTCCCCCCTCGATGTAGTTTAATTCTCGCTACTTTGATTCCCGCTCTTCTCACTACGTTTTGAGACACTGTGTTGAATGAATACACCATTAGATTTACACGCCACTTTTCTTCATGCATGTTTCCCAGCTCGGAGTTAAATTAGCGTACCGTTTTAGGGAATTGGTTTACACTGCTCCTGTTTGCCCATGCTTAGCAACCTGGTGCTGAATCGTTGGCCGGTGTAATGATGTATCAATGCCGATGGTGTATGTGTATGTGTTTGTGAAAATAATGAAGCCGGTTTCATGATGTTAAATTTAAACAGGTTTTTCCTGATGTATCAATCTAGCCTAGTAAACACTTGGTTTTATGTATAGAATTTTAACTTTTATATTCAAGTAAATAAATAATAATAAAAAAAAAATGCGGGATGTTATTTTTTACTAGACATTTTTGCTGGCGACCAGTTTTTTTCAAATTCCTGGAGCCTTGGACACACTAGATTAGTTTTTCCGAATTTATATTTTCTTAAGTGATCGACACGAGCTAATATATATAATGTTACACATCTAAAGTATTATCTTGTGCCCATTACAAAACTTTCTTCTGTATTTTCTTGTACAAATTCACACTACACAAATAATTTATTAAAATTATTTTTTCCATGATATGCAGACGATTTTTTCTCATATAACACCAAATACGTAAATATATATATATAAAATAATAATAGTATTAAAAGTTAATTTTATGCTCTATTGACAATATCTTAAAAAATGCGCTTTTTTTGTTTTGTTAAAAATTGAAAAAAAAAAAAAAAAATATATATATATATATATCTGGAGTGCCTCCACTCGACTTTCCGAACATTGAGTAATTAACAGTTTTGTGGATAGAGTAAAGAAAGAGGAGTTGTTAAAAGAGATAAAACCATAATAAAGTGTTTGAGTATTTTTCTCCAAAAATTACACGATGTTTTATTTAGCGCTACTGATCTTTGAGCCCATAGGTCATAATGATAAAGAATTTTCGTTGTGTCCCTGTAAAAAAACTATAAATGCTAGACTCACCAAAATGCTTATAGTTAGAGCAACAGTGATTTATAATATTCATATAAATTTTCAGCTCAATTGAATAAGGCGTTTAGATGCTATCGCACTTTTAACTGGTATGTTGTGGCCACCACATGACTTTCTTCTATATTTTGATATACAAATTCACTCAGTAAAAATAATCTATTAAAATTATTATTTAAAAAAGTTATCTTTCATGATAATGCAGATGATTTCCATATTAGAGAAGTAGTATAACACTAAATATCAAAAAAAAAAAAGTCAATTTTATTGTCAATATTACATTTAAAAAAAGAATATATATATATGTGGGAAGTTCCGTGCACAGCCTACAGATGGCGCTGCCTCGGATGCGTATCATTGAACGAGATGACAAACGGAGGAGTTGAGATCCGGCTGCAGTGGAGATCGGTTGAGACCTTCAGCGCGTAGGCTGACAGGCTCATTTTTCTGCTAATTAGAGCTTGTTGTGCTCTGTATAAGTGTGTAGAGCCATGGAGAGCTCTATACCATAATCTCACTTATTAGAAATAGTACGCGTAGGTACTAATGTGAATTGTAGAGCGAGTCAGTGCTCATATATGATACTTTCTGTTAGTCCTAGTAATGAAGAGAGCTTGTTATGTGTATTAGGCCTCGAAACCAGCAAATGTTATTGATGGAAACCCTGCTATTATTATCATTTTATCTTTGTGTAAACTGTGTTGTGAACGTAATAAATGTTTTTAGTTATCTTAATCGCACCTCTTCATTGCCCCACCCCTAGACGCCCAGCTCATATACTACAAGTGGGGACTCTGCCGCGATATTACCACCAACAAGTTATAAAAGGTAACTGTTATTGTTATATATTTATCATTGTGTTTGATAGTGGATAATAATGATTAATGCATATATTGAGCAAAAAGAGTTTGAGTTACTATTTTGAATTAGAAATTAATGGTGAAATACTTTTGAGAACACTTTTGGTTTCAATGTGTGATGAAATAAAATAAATAATATAACTTGAGAAGAATGAATAAAAATAAGAATTATGATTGAAAAAAATATTCTGAGTAATCTTTTATAATTTTGCTTATTACTGTTTGCAATAATATTTTAACAATATTATAACAATATTATTTTAAAACGAAAGTGATAACAATTATTAAATAGAGAACAATAATGGTGATATTATATGAAATATGTGTAATAATTAAGAAATATATAAGATGATCTAAGTATTCTGTTGTATATTACAAATTGTTCTGCAGGTGGTTATTTAAAAATCATGATAATTTTGATTTGAGAACAAAAACCATAGAATCATTTTTTGAGAAAATTGTTCTCATATTATTTTGTTTCTATTTAGGTATGATATTAATTTGGTAGAAATATTGAAATATTTTTTGGTATAAATAATTATTTAGAGTTATAATGGCCCAAAACGTGTTGCAAGGCATTAGAAAAGCCGATTTAAGAACAATTGCTGAAGAATTAGGCCTAACCGTTCCGGCGGAAGCTAAGGTGGTTGAAATCAAAACTTTAATTGAGAGTTCTGATATTTATAAAAATGATTTAGAATTTGTTAGAGGTGTTATTAAAATGTTACTAGAAGAACAAAAGTTGAAATCTGTAGAAGAACAAACCAAAATTGAGATAGAAAGAATTAAATTATCCCAGTTAGAAAAAGAAATAGAGTTACAGAATTTAAAGTTACAGGCTGCAGCAAATAATTCTAGTAATAATGTTGAGCAATCAAATTCAGAAACTACTTCACAATCATTAGAAAATTTAATTAGAAGTATTCGAACTTTAACCATTTCAGTACCTGAGAAACCGGAAGCTTTGCACTTATTTTTTCAATCCCTTGAAAAGGCATTCGTTTCTAAAAATGTACCCCCTAAATTTAAATCGGAAATATTGATTAATTTATTGGGAGATAAATGTAATCAGGTTCTTGCGTACGTAACCACCGAAGAAATTAACGATTATGAAAAAGTTAAGGAATTAATTTTAAGACGGTTCCAACCAACGCCGCGTGAATGTTTAAGTAATTTTAAAAATGCGTTCCGTAATCCTTCAGAATCTCATGTCCAATTCGCTTCACGTCTAAGCGCTTCTTTTGATTACTATTGTAGATTGAGAGGGGTTAACGACGTTAAGCAATTGTGTGATCTTATAGTTTCCGATAAAATATATGAAACGTTGGATTCTAGAACTAAGGAACATATTAGTGTTCGAGAAGGTCAAAATTGGTTTAAACCCAACGAGTTAGGTCGAGAGTGTGATTTATTCTACTCTTCTAGAGGTAAATCGTTAATTGAAACTAATAATACGCGAAACGAAAGTTCAGAGAATAAGCGGTTTGTAAACAAAACTTCTTTTAGAAAGACACATTATAATAATAGAGATCCCATAGTACGTAATTCGGTATCTAATCAAACTCACGAAAAGCATGAAAGAATGTGTTATATTTGTGGTGCAAAAGGGAAAACATTTCATTTCGCTAGAGTGTGCCCTAAACGTAGTTCAGAGAAAAAAGAATTCCGTGAAAATCTTCCAACGAATTCAGTAGTTCAATCCGAAACAAGTCCGATTAACCTAATTGTTAATGAGCTCGAATATGTTGATATTTTAGTGGATGATATTCCACTTAAAGGGTTAAAAGATTCTGGTTCTTCGATTCTAATTGTAAATAAAAATAGCATTCCACAGACTAAAAATGTTATTTCTTCAACCACTCTAGTTAGCTGCTTTAATGAAAAGAAAGATGCAAATCTGACTGAATTTAAAATATCTTTACCTAATCATGATTCAATAAACATAATCGGTGCTTTATGCAACAATTTGACATGCGACGTAATTCTGCCTAATAATATCTTTCATATTTTGAAACAACAAAGTAAAGAGGAAGCAGATGTTTCGAGTTCCAGCGTAGGGGGGAAAGATAGTCTTCTAAATTCGGGGGAAAGCAATTTCGATGAAGCAAATGAGTGTTCTTTTCCTGTATTCGATCGAAAGGAAAATGAAATAGATATTTTTTTTTCAAGTATGTGCAATTTTTCAGAAGAAGAAAAATTTGATGTCAGTTATATTTTAGATAAGTCGTTAAAAGAGAAATTAAGCGAATTAATAAAAAGTTATAAGCCAGTTAAAACAAAAAGTACTGATTTAAAAATGTCCATTATTTTATCTGATGATATACCAGTGTGTTCACGCTCTCGCAGATTATCATTTGTAGAGAAATCAGAGGTGGATAGACAAATTGACCAATGGTTAAAGGATGGTATAATTAGAGAAAGTACATCAAATTATGCTTCGCCAATAGTGGTGTGTAGGAAAAAAGATGGAGGAATAAGGTTATGCTGTGATTATCGTGCTTTAAATAAGAAAATAATTAAAGATAAATACCCGTTGCCAAATATTGAAGATTTATTTGATAGATTAGGGGAGGGTAAAGTTTTTTCGACACTAGATTTAAAGAATGCGTTTTTACAAGTTGATGTAGAGGAAAAAAGTAGGAAATATACAGCTTTTGTGACCGATAATGCCCAGTATGAGTTTCTAAAAGTTCCCTATGGATTATGTAATAGTCCCTTAGTGTTTCAAAGATATGTAAATTATGTGTTTAAAGACTTATTAAAAGATGGTACTGTAATTATTTATTTAGATGATATAATTATTCCATCTAAAGATGAGAATGAAGGGTTAGATAAATTAAAACGTGTGTTAGAAACGGCATCAAAATTTGGTCTAGAGTTAAATTTAAAGAAATGTCAGTTTTTGAAACGTAAGATCGATTTCTTAGGTCACATAATTGAGAATGGCACGATTAAACCCTCAGTAGAAAAAACTCTCGCAGTACAAAATTTCCCAGAACCCCGTAATGCTAGGGAAGTGCAGAGTTTCTTAGGTTTAACGGGTTACTTTAGAAAATTTATTCGTTCATATGCCAACATAGCAAGACCACTCAGTGACTTATTACGTGCTTCCACTCCATTTAAATTCGAGCAAGAGCAGAAATTAGCTTTTCAAAAGCTTAAAGACATTTTATCTAATGCACCTGTCTTACACCTTTTTAAGCAAGGCTATAAGTTAGAAGTTCATACAGATGCATCTAAATTAGGATTCGGTGCGATCCTATTACAACAAGATGACGATGGACAGTACTATCCAATCCATTATATGAGTAAAAAGACCTCTGTACAAGAAGAAAAATACTGTAGTTATGAGTTAGAAGTATTAGCGATAGTAGAAGCCCTTAAAAAATTTAGGAACTATTTGTTAGGTAGTAAATTTAAAATTTATACTGACTGTCAAGCGTTCACTAAAACTTTAGATAAACGTGAATTGACACCTAAGGTAGCCAGGTGGTCTTTCCTGCTACAGGAATTCGACTACGAAGTAGAACACCGTCCTGGTAAACAAATGCAGCATGTTGACGCTCTTAGCAGACACCCTGTAATGGCTGTAAATACTGATACCCTTACTCATCGTATTGCTACTGCTCAAGAAAATGATGAGTTTATCAATACTGTGAAATCTCTTTTACAACAAAACCAAAATGACGAATATGTGTTAAAAAATAATGTTTTATATAAAGTGTTAAATGATAGGGATGTACTAATTGTCCCAGAGATCATGCAACTTGAGGTCGTAAAGAAATGTCATGCCTTAGGACATTTTTCGGCTAATAAAACTGAAGAGTTAGTAAAAAGAGACTACTATTTTTCTAATATGAAAAAATGCGTAGATAACGTTGTAAAAAGTTGTGTAGAATGTATTCTCGTAAATAAGAAACAGGGAAAAGGAGAAGGTTTTTTGAACCCTATACCTAAAGGTGATATACCATTATCCACGTATCACATCGATTTTGTGGGTCCATTACCAACAACTAACAAAAACTACAATCACATTTTCACCGTAATCGATGGCTTTAGTAAATTTTCGTGGCTATATCCAGTCAAATCAACTTCTTCAGCAGACGCCTTGCAAAAATTAAAACAGCAAGCTGCTATTTTTGGTAACCCCGCAAGAATAATATCCGATCGTGGACCTGCGTTCATATCTAAGGAATTTGCAGATTACTGTAAATCGGAGGGAATTGAACATGACACCATCACAACTGGAATCCCAAGAGGGAATGGTCAAATTGAGAGACTTCATCGAACAATCATTCCTGTATTATCCAAGTTATGTATAAATGACCCTAACAAGTGGTACAAGTTTGTTGAGGCTGTTCAGAGAACTATTAATTCCACCACATCGAGAAGTACCAAAAGAACTCCTTTTGAACTACTCACTGGAGTAACAATGAGAAAGAAAGAAGATAAGAGAATACTAGAACTTCTCGAAGAGGAAAGGATAAATTCCATGCTTGATAATCTTCACACCATTCGTGAAGAAGCAAGAAAAAACATTCTTAAGATTCAAGAAGAAAATCGCCGATGTTACAACAAGAAGAGAAAGAAAGCCCATGTATATAAAATTAATGATCTAGTTGCCATCCAGCGAACTCAGTTTGGAACCGGCATGAAACTAAGACCAAAATTCTTAGGTCCTTATAAAGTTGTGCGAGTAAAGTCCAAAGACAGATATGAAGTCGAGAAGATAGGCGATCACGAAGGACCTATACATACTAGTACTTCTGCAGACCATATGAAATTATGGTCCACAAACTAAATAGACTGAACTAAATGGACTGATAAACATTACAGAAAAAGTTAACTGTGAATTTTTATGTACATAATTTTTTTAATGTCTGTTTCTCTTTTTTGTTTTTTTTTTCTTTTAATTGTATTTTGCAGATATCCTTTAGTATCCCAAGTTGGTTCACGGTGAGGTCACCGCAACATCAGAATGGCAGAGCGTTGTGGGAAGTTCCGTGCACAGCCTACAGATGGCGCTGCCTCGGATGCGTATCATTGAACGAGATGACAAACGGAGGAGTTGAGATCCGGCTGCAGTGGAGATCGGTTGAGACCTTCAGCGCGTAGGCTGACAGGCTCATTTTTCTGCTAATTAGAGCTTGTTGTGCTCTGTATAAGTGTGTAGAGCCATGGAGAGCTCTATACCATAATCTCACTTATTAGAAATAGTACGCGTAGGTACTAATGTGAATTGTAGAGCGAGTCAGTGCTCATATATGATACTTTCTGTTAGTCCTAGTAATGAAGAGAGCTTGTTATGTGTATTAGGCCTCGAAACCAGCAAATGTTATTGATGGAAACCCTGCTATTATTATCATTTTATCTTTGTGTAAACTGTGTTGTGAACGTAATAAATGTTTTTAGTTATCTTAATCGCACCTCTTCATTGCCCCACCCCTAGACGCCCAGCTCATATACTACATATATATATATACATTCTTTTTTTTGTTAAAAATGAAAATAAATGGATAACTTCATTTTAAATTATCGCAGATCTATGGTTCAATCATTCGTATTAAAGGTACTGGCGAGCTCTTTTGAAAGATACTCTTTTGAAAATTTACTCCCCTCGAGGGGGGAATCCCCCAGGGGGGGAGGGGGGAGAAGGCGAGGCTCCTACACATACAAAAAATTTTTCCCAGTTGACTATCTCTATTATAAATAATTCTGGCAAATTTCATAATGATTATTAAAAAATAATTCTCTTTATGCACATTTATACAAAATTTTGTACTATACCACCATGTTAAAAATTTAGAAAAAGCGGGATGACAACGCAAACTGTAAGACAATTTTTACCAAAAGTTGATAGGCACTAATTTATGTCAAGGTACAACTACATACCAATTTGTATGAAATTCTGTGAAGTAGTTCCTGAGATACAGTTGCCACAAAAGTTTGTCACACACGCACAGAGACTGACAGACAAACAGACAGACATTTTCTAAAAATGGTTAAATCGTGTTCTACAGCTCTCAAAACGTGTAAATCCATCAAAAACCCGAGGTCGAAAATTTTTACGAATCCAATACTTTCTTCTATTGAATATAGAAGAAAGTAAAAATTTGTTCCCACAGGCCATAATGATAAAGAATTTTTCTTTGTGTCCCTGTAAAAAAAACTGTAAGTGCTAAATTCACCAAAATCTATACAGTTCGTGCAAGTGTGACCTATAACATGCGTGCAATTTTTTTGCTCAATTGAATAAGGCGTTTAGACGCTATCGCACTTTTAAAAATTTGGCCCCATAGGCCATAATGATAAAGAATTTTTCTTTGTGCCCCTGTAAAAAAACTGTAAGTGCCAGTTTCTTCAAACTCTATACAGATTGAGTAACTGTGACCTATAATATGTGTATAAATTTTTTGCTCAATTGAATAAGGCGTTTAGATACTATTGCACTTTTAAGATTTTGGTCCCTAAGACCATAATGATAAAGAATTTTTCTTTGTGTCCCTGTAAAACTAGTATGTTGTGGCCACCACAAGACTTTCTTCTATATTTTCCGATACAAATTCACGCAGTAACAATATTAAAAAAAAAAAAAAAAAAAAAAAAAAAAAAACGATTTTTTTCATTTTTTTTTTCGTTAAAAGTAAAAAAAATCGATAACTTTGTTTTAAATTACCACATATTTATAGTTCAACCATTCGTTTTAAAGGTATTGACGAGACCTTTTGAAAGATACCGATCTTGAAAATTTACACACACCCCCCCCGGGGGGGGGAAGCGATGCCCCAAATTGTTTCCCTAATTAACTACTACTATTATCAATCATTCATATTAATTTCACAATAAAGGTTAAGAATAACTCTCATTATGTACATTTATACGAAATTTTTTCCTATACTGCCATGTTAAAAATTTAGAAAAAATACGATTACAGCGCCACCTGTTGAGCGATTGATCCCCAAATCTAATCAGCCTCAGTATATATGTCAGGGGCCAACTAAATACCAAGTCTGGTTAAATTTCGTTAAAAAAAAAAAAAAAAAAAAAAAAAAAAAAAAAAGATTTTTTTCTGAGTTTTTTTTCGTTAAAAGTAAAAAAAAATCGATAACTTTGTTTTAAATTATCACAGATTTATAGTTCAACCATTCGTTTTAAAGGTATTGACGAGACCTTTCGAAAGATACCCATCTTGAAAATTTACTCCCCTCGAGGGGGGGACTTCCCCCCCACGGGGGGTGGCGAGGCTCCTACGCATACAAAATTTTTTTCCCAGTTGACTATCTCTATTTTAAATAATTCTTGTAAATTTCATAATGATTACTAAAAAATAATTCTCTTTATGCACATTTATACAAAATTTTGTCCTATATCACCATGTTAAAAATTTAGAAAAAGCGGGATGGCAACGCAACCTGTAAGACAATTTTTACCAAAAGTTGATAGGCACTAATTTATGTCAAGGTACAACTACATACCAATTTGTATGAAATTCTGTGCAGTAGTTCTTGAGATACACAAAATTGCCACAAAATTTGCCACAAAATTGCCACAAAATTTTGTCACACACACACACACACAGACAGAGAGACAGACAGACATTTTCTAAAAATGATCAAATCGTGTTCTACACCTCTCAAAACGTGTAAATTCATCAAAAACCCGAGGTCGAAAATTTTTACGAATCCAATACTTTCTCTATATTACATATAGAAGAAAGTAAAAACTGTAAGTGCTAGATTCACCAAAATCTATATGGTTCGTACTATGGTGAGGTGACTTACAATATACGCACCAACCTTCAGCTTATTCGAACAATGCGTTTAGACGCTAGCGTGTTCACTCACAGACATACACACACACACACACACACACACATACATACATACATCATCGTAAAAATAGTGAAAACGGACTCAGGGGACCTCGAAACGTATAGAAATATCAAAATCTCGAATTCGGATTTTTGACATGATTACAATACTTTCCTCACTATAGTGTTCGGAAAGTAAAAAGAGAAAGAAAAAGAAATTAAAAGAAAAAGAAAAAAAATATAACGTTATTTTAAATTATCACGGAACGATTGTCCAGACATTCGTTTTAAAAGTATTGACGAGTTCTTTTGAAAGACATCCATAGTGAAAATTTGTCGAAGCGGTCTTCTACATACACAATTTCTTATCTTTTCTTTCCTTTTTTTTTTTTTTTTTTTTTTTTTTTTTTTTGAAGATGACAACTAGATTATAACTCCACCTGTTGGACGATTTTTACTAAAAGTTGATTGGCACAAATATATGTAAAAGTGCAACTACAGCAATTCGTATGAATTTCTCTGCAGTACAATTACCACAAAATTTTATCACACACACATAGACAAACACTTTCTAAAAATAGTCAAATCGTGTTTTAGATCTTTCAAAACGTATAAATCTATCGGAATCCCGAAGTCGAAAATTTTTACAAAACCAATACTTTCTTTTGTTGAATATAGAACAAAATAAAAAAACTATAAAAATTCCTGGGTCATTGATGCTCGATGAATTTTTCATGGTTTTCATAACATTCGAGAATTTATGCACATTTCGTGATATCTGTGAACATTGATATGAATAAACGTCGAGTTTCCTTTGTAGCAAATGATGATGGAGAAAATAACTTTTAAATTGGATTCGAGTAAGAGAATATTCACGATGAGGAAATATTTGCAGTACCTTACGTAATTTATTCTAAAAACAAAATTCCTGCATTATTCCTTCTCAGAAAGTTATTGAAAACAGATGTCAGAAATTTGATAAAATTTTCATACAAAGTGATCGGAATGTTTAGTAATAAAATAGCCTGAAGTTGGAGAAGAAAATACTTTCCGAACAATGGGGTTATTTATCTCGCAATAACATGTAAGCCATCACAAGAAACAAAGGACGAATTTTGTTCTGTATTTGTATTAGTAAATAATTCGTTTATCTACCGTATCTAAAATGAAGTTCAGTATATTCAGTTAGTATCGATTTTTGATTTTTAGAAAGGAGAACATACGCTGTTCACAATTACAAACTACTAAAGTGTCACTTTTACCGCAGTAATCTTTTTCCGATGAAGTTTTGACTTGTTAATTAAATTTGTATAATTATTGAGTGGAAAATAAAATCCTAAAATGAAAGTTTTAATGTAAATTTAATAGCATTAATTATTGTTTTAACTGCTAAAAATTCTTGACCTTTATCGTTGATGCTCGTTAACTAAGAAAAATGCATATTTGTGTCTTACACTGTTGAATATTGAATAGTTTATTAAATAGTATAAATAGGCAAAAAGTAACCTTTAATTATCGAAAACTACACCTCCACCACATGCTTAGTTTGCCTTCCTTTTATTTACAACTTATTTTTTCTAACTTCACAGCTGGCTGAGTTTTCTCATTTGTCTTTTCATTAAGTGCAGATGTCAAACTAAATGCTTTTATTATAATCTTTAAACATATGTTGTGTATATCTTAGTGAATAAACTGAAATGAAAAAATTTTACTGAATAATCAAAGTAAAAGAAAAAAAGTATTTATTAGTTTAGTTTATTGTTTTACAGGATTCGTATAAAGTTGTTCATATACATCAAGATATATGATTGGAAATTACTCAATGTTACATTTTAGTATTATGGGAACTTTAGTGGCTAAGTAAATTGCAGACGAAATACAATGTACACAAAAACATTTCTTTTTTCTATTTTTTTTTCTTTTTGAATAAAACTAAAAACATGCTTGAGATTCTTTTTTATATAGTTAAAAAAAATATTATTTTGTAGTCTTTCCATTTTTAGACAATATACAGGGTTACACAAAAGCAATGTGTTGTATAGTTTTTCTTTAAACTAAGGTCATATATATATATATATATATATATATATATATATATATGTTAAGTTCTCTTCGTCCATAATAAAAAATAAATAAAATATATTTTAACGTCTCATTGCTGATTTAAAATGCATTTATAGGTTAAACAAAATAATTTGTAAGGGCTATTGGGAAGTGTTTATAATATATGAGAACGGCATCCATTGTTCTTCTGGTTTTATTTTCATGTGGAGAAATAAAAATGAACATTTATTACTACAACATTAACGAAAACGCATTACAATAATCCTTATTTTTTTTTTTTTCACATCATAAGCTTTATTTATTAAATAATATTAATCATTCACTAATTTTAAAAATATTTTGAAAATAAGAAGATATATTGCAAAAGTTTTGTTATTGTTTTATTCATATGTTTCATTTTATGCTAAGGAAACCCAGAACAGAATATATTAAAAACTTATGCTGCTACTCACAAAAACTAACTGTAAATTTGCAACGATAAAAATAGCATCATCATTATTATTATAAATCATCATTAATATTTTATTTTTTATTATCATTATCATTATTTTGCTTTCGGTAGCTCTTTGTATGATAACATAATAAAATTGATATAATATTTATACTATATCGATGTATTATGTAACCGAGTGTCATAGTAGATATGCATTCTATCATGTTTTGGGTTATTTAGTAATTCAACAAAATATGAAGTACATAAGGCATTCACCTTTCAAGGAAAACTAGATAATTTTGTTAAAAAAAAGAATAAAATAAAAAAAATAAAATAAAAAATTAGAAGAATTTCTGTTAATGCCGTTAGCACACAACCTTGAATTCAGTTAAGTTCAAGGAAAGGCAGAAACAGGGTGTTATAAAATTTCGTCGGCAGCTATGAAAGTGTCCGCAATGATTTCTTTTAGTTGTTCGGTAATATTTTTTACTCTAAAATTAATGGTTTTCCCAGTATCTTGCAATAACGGAATAACATTCTCCAATTTTTCAGCATCATTGTTTCGCCCTCTGCAAAATGGTATGAATTCTAAATAAATCTATATATTCAATGCATAATTATTATTATTATTATTATTATTATTTTAAACGTCGGACTTTTAAGCATCTATTAAAAAAGTGTTAAAAATAAAATATATGTAGATTATAGATAGAATTGAAAATACAATAGCTATATTATTTTATGTTTTGGTTTTTCATTTCATATTTTATACCTTTTTGCAATAATAATAATTTTAAAAAATATTTCCCAAGTAGAGAATATTTTGTTTAGTTGTACACTTTTTACGACTTTTACCATCTTATTTTTATTTTATTTTATTTAAATACATTAAATATTATAAGGCATTTTTTCCATAATTCTATAGTTACATAAAAAAAAAAAAAATCTGGAGTGACTCCACTCGACTTTCCGAACATTGAGTAACTAACAGTTTTGTAGATAAAATAAAGAAAGAGGAGTTGCTAAACAAACAAAAAAGAGAAAACCATAACAGAGTGTTTGAGTATTTTTCTCCTTATATCACACGAGGTTTTATTTAACGCTATTGAACTTTGAGCCCTTAGATCATAATGATAAAAAATTTTTCGTTGTGTCCCTGCAAAAATCTATAAATGCTAGATTCACCAAAATGCTTATAGTTAGTGCAACAGTGATTTATAATATTTATACAAATTTTCAGCTCAATTGAATAAGGCGTTTAGATGCTATCGCTGGTCTCATAGGCCATAAAGATAAAGAATCTTTCTTTGTGTCCCTGTAAAAAAACTGTAAGTGCTAGATTCACCAAAATCTATACAGTTGGTTCAAATGTGACCTATAACATGTGTACAAATTCTTTGCTGAGATTAATAAGGCGTTTAGACGCTATCACACTTTTAAAAATTTGGCAAAGAATTTTTCTTTGTGTCCCTGTAAAAAAACTATAAGTGCTAGATTCTCCAAAATATATACAGATTGAATATCTGTGATCTATAATATGTGTATAAAGTTTTTGCTCAATTGAATAAGGCGTTTAGATGCTATCGCACTTTTAAGATTTTGGTCCCATGGCCATAATGATAAAGAATTTTTCTTTGTGTCCCTGTAAAAAAACTATAAGTGCTAGATTCACCAAAATCTATAGGGTTCGTACTATGGTGACTTACAATATACGTACCAACTTTCAGCTTATTCGAACAAAGCGTTTAGACGCTAGCGTGTTCACTCACAGACATACACACATACATACACACATACATACACACACACATACATACATCATCGTAAAAATAGTGAAAACGGACTCGTTGGACCTCGAAACGTATAGAAACATCAAAATCTCGAATTCGGATTTTTGACATGATTACAATACTTTCCTCACTATAGTGTTCGGAAAGTAAAAAGAAAAAGAAAAATAACAATCGTGTGTGGCAGTCACACTACTTTACACACACTGGTACACTTTAAGGTGTAAAATATAAAGTATTGTAGGGGAGACTAGGACACAAGTGGACCACTTTTACACTTATAATTTTTTTTTCACCAAAAATAAAAAAGCAAGGTACTTGAAAAAATGAACGAACATTCTTTAAACCTTTCTTGACATGTCGTAATTTTTTTATAACAATACTTCGAATACATTACGGATAAAAAAATAAATTGTGTGCACTCACAAAGTGGAGCAACCTCTGTTGTTCATGTTCAATTAATATAAATTACTCTTTTTTTTTTCTTCTAAAATTAGTTTCGTATGCAATACTAGTCTAAATAACATAATTCGAACATTTTCAAGAAATAAAATTACTAAAATTTGAAGGAAATCAAAATAAATAAGAAATCCAAATTAGAGGAAGAATCCTATATCAGATTTCCTTTGTTTTTTCGTCCCATCACTAAAAACAATAAGATATATTTTTAATTTGTTTATTAATGTTATATAGTTATAAAAATTATGAAATATATAATTAAACATTATATTATTATTCAAACATTTTTATTTATTATTTTGAAATATTAATACTTTACATTATAGTTGTGAGATAAGTTTAACTAAAATTGTTCTGCCTTTATCTTTTACATGTTATTTCTAAAAATAACAACAATAAATTTATATAACCTACTATTTATTATATCACATAATCATTTTATTTATTTTTTTTAATATTAAACAATTCAAATAGTTATTAAATTTAGATATTCATAATTATTATACTACTATTCAACTATTTTCCTTTTCAGAAATTTATTTTATTATAACATTAAGATTTTTTTTTATTAATTATTTTGAGTCACATTATATTTGTATATGTAAATTTAACTAAAATGAATAATGTATTAAATATAATTTGGACTTTTAGGCACAGTGGAAGGTGGTCCACTGTGCCCCATGTAGAGATGGTCCACTGTTCCCCATGTCCAGACAAAGCAAATAATAATATTAAAATTATATATAGACTATAAATATGCTAATAATTTGTATAAATTTAAAAACTGATAAGAAGAATCGATTAGGAAAAAAGTGATTAGGTTGATTTATACCTTTTATACCGTTCAGTGATTGTCAATCTTCATTTAATAAAAGGAAAAAATTGAATTAAATATTTTTTACAAAGATTAAGGCTAAATTTCTGACTTGAATATTTTTTACCAATGGATTTTCTCAAAGACTAAATGGCATGGATTTAAATCCTTTATACCACTCGATAGAGATTTTTTTTCTGGGTCTGACTATGTACTTAACTAAAAATCGACATTTTTGGACTTAAATCCTTTATACTTATCTGCACAGATATACCGTCTAAAATTTGCAAATGCTTATAATGTACTAAAATAATCATTAAAGGCTGACCAGATTATTTAATATTTTATTGAGTAGATTTGAAGTTATGCGAGTTATAGCTCACGAATAATAGAATCTATTGATATATAGTGTTTATAGTTTTGGTTAATTTTTAATTGTCAAATTTATGACACAAAGTTCGTTTATTTTCAGCAAATTCCTTTTTTTTTTTTTTTCTTTTTTAGGACTGAGGGCCTATTAGTCTCAATCTGGGATTTTTGCGTTGTCGTTTTCGATAGTTGGACATTTGTCGAAATCTAAAATTTATCGAAAATGTAATTGAACAAGTTACTCTAAAGTAACGTAAGACGATAAAAAAAATATTTGTCGTTTGTTTATCAGAGAAACGCGTTGGGTACATGTGGCAACCCTAAGGCAACAAAATGCCTGATGCGCCAGCTCGTATATAGGAGCCTTATATTTCACCGGGCATCTCTTGAAAACGACTGGACTGAATTCGTTGACACTTGGCTCAGGTTTAGGTTTGTAACCAACTTAAAACTATATCTATCGAACCTTTCAAAATTTTGATTAGATTTACGGATATATAAGCAAACGTCCTCTTCTGTAACTAATTAAAAATTATATCTAGGAATTTAGATACGTTAAAATAACTATATTTGACAAAAATCTCGACTTTTTATTCGTTGTGGTTTTGTTTGTATGTCTGTGTACACGATATCTGAAGCACAAATGGTCGCAGACAGATCGGACCAGTTTCAAAATTTCATTTTAAAAAAAGTGTAAATACACCAAATGGTTAGTGTACAGGGGCACCCAAAAGTATTCCACAGCACTGCGATGTGTGAGAGGTATTTCTATAAATCAAACTTTAATAACTTTCCTTTGCACAAAATTTAAAGAAATTGAAATATGTTATTCATATGCACAAAGGAATGTTTTTCATAGATTTACAGGACCACACAAAAATATTCACTTACGTTAACGGCTATTTCCGGAAATTTGCTGGAATTGCATTTTCGTTTATACATTAAGCGTTTTAAACAATTTCTAACATTATTTAAGAGTGAATATGATTTGAATTAGCATATCAGTCTGCCTGGCTGTCCATCTGTGTGTTTGTCCGGCTGCCCATTTCCCTCGTCAGTAAATATATTCAGGATTCCTTAAAAAGATATAAGTTATGTAAATTCACTACGTAATGTTTCCCACAGATATAGTAATACTAGCAGGCTACGCCCACTTCGCTGGCCACTATATTTGAACGAATCTCCAAAAGAATTGGATCATTATTTATTTTTCACATCACATTATAAATAAAAACTAAAATAATTACATTGGAATCGCTCTAGACCTCGCATCGGGTAATCGCTGACTACGGCAGCTCTTTCTCTGCCCGCACTGTATCGGGAGCAGCTTCCCACTGCCTGCAGAAATCTCTCTCCTATGTATTTCAATATGGGTATTTATTGACGATAGGTGGGTCTGCCATTATTTAAGAACTACGATTTTAAAGATAACTGTATCTCAGCGTCTATTAAATATTTTAGTTTTTGAACCAAGTATTTTATTGCTCATGCTATTTACACTGTATTACAATTTGATTCCGACCAATATAATGAAATAAAATAAATGTATATCCTATATCTCTACGGTTCTTTGATCCAGAACACGGAATCACTTTTGAAATTATCGTGAAATCATTAAGAATGTGGTGCTCCGGTTGATAAGCGGGGGGTTGACGTGTGTTCTCATTTTTGCATGAATAACATTTCTCATAAAAAAAAAGGTCCACCAGGGACCGAGAGGTTCTGTCCTCGAAGCTGGTATACGTGAGGCGCTGGGTTCGATACCCAGTCGCTCTCGTTCGCTTAGGTGTTGGGTGTTTTCCGTGGTTTTCTCCGAAACTAACTTAAATATTGGCTTCGACCTCTTAGAAAGACCCCGCGGAGGACTCTCCTACTCAGGCCTAGAGCCCCCTAGTACAGACAATCGGCCTTAATGATAACACTGCCACCACCTCACAAAAATATGCAAAGGTTAGTTGAATTCATTTTATGTCCTCTTGGCAAAAACGCTCCCACAAAGCGACTGTTTTCTTCAATGAACAAAATGTAGACATGTGAAAAGAATCCCCTTTATATACCTACTTTAAAAACTTATTAACTACTAAGACTAATTTAGGTTATACTTGTGAGAAATTTTATAAAGTATTGATAAAGAATGATTGTTCGTTAAAACCAATCGTTTGATCTGCCGAATATAAGTTTTATTTTTTATTTTATGATTAGGATTTTAATAAAAAAAATGTCTACCAACTCTTTTATGTAATTGCATGAGAGTAAAACAAAAAAAAGTTTTTGTTTATACCAAAAATTAATAATAATAATAATAAAAATTCTATATTGTTCAGTGACACCTATAAAATTTAGGGATTTTTCCTCTCGTATCCGTATATTATTAATTTAAATTAAGGTGTACTGTTCCAAATTCATCATCTGAGATAAAAATATTTCCACCATTTGTCTAAAGCAGCTTTTGAATCGGTTTTTATAATAATTTTCATTTCATTTTGTATCCTCTGATGACCTTTTTCCCAAAATTGAATGTCTTCTATTTTCTTATAATATAAGACATTGCGTAATTTCTTCTCTTTTTACAATAAAAAATTTTTGTCACCTTATACGTAAAATATAGAGTAAGTTAGTCACATTTTGTGGCGATTAACATTTTTTTTCAGCGAGTGTGATTTAAGTTGAAATTTCGGGCCCTGGCTAATACGCAAGCGAAGTGATGACGTCACTGGCCGTTCGTGGATGCAAGAAAAATATTTCCTATGTTAAACGTCCATTGGATTTTTTGTAAAAAATTATTAAAAATCGAGGAAAATTATTTCCCGATTTTAATCCCCATATTTAGGTATAGGTATGTATTAATTATCAGGTCCATGCGTTAGATTAAGTTATTTTTGTTGTAAAATTGACAAAATTTGAATTTTTTATTTCAAAACACTAGGAAAAAAAAATAAAGAGATATAATACTTTGTCGTATTTTTTTGACATCTTAGACGGACGTATATCTAAAGAACAAACTTTCATTAAATTATTTATTTTAATTTATAATTGTTGCCAAGAAAATTAAACTTTAAATTTTATATGTACTTTTTAAGATAGCACGCGATCGTGTTTTATGTAAAAATCAAATCATTAAATTCATATTTTTATTTAATTTTATTTCAAATTATTGCACGCGCACTATTTATTTCCTAATTCAAAATTATTAAAAAAACTTTTTCGATATCGTTTGTAACGATTCTGTATAAATTTTCTTTTCTTTTTCTTAAAAAAAAAAAAAAAGATTTTGATGAAATTCTGGCAAAAGCAGAATTTAGTTTAGGACGGAGGGCTATTAGTTTTTTTTTCTTCCCAATTATAACATCGCTTTCAAATTATTCAATTATATTTTCGATAAATTTTAGATTTCGATAAATGTCCAACTATCGAAAATGATTTCGACAAATGTCCAACTATCGAAAACGACAACGCAAAAATCGCTGTCTGAGACTAATAGGCCCTCAGTCCTAAAAAAAAAAAAAAAAACGTTTAATACGTTCTTTAAACATTAACTATTTTTGTTAAAGCTAATTATGAAGAAATTGCAGAAAAAAAATATTGCTTGCAGTAAGTAATTTCATGATTAAAGTTTTTAAACACTCAAATTTTAAGTAATGTGACAAATTCGTACAACAGCTGTTTAAAAAAGGTTTCGATATACAGTCTGCTTAAATACTATTAAAGCGAAAGGAATAAATCGTTTGCACATCATTAAAATGGAATATCAAGCTTCATTCGTAATCTTATTTTGTGCATTACCTCTTATTTCAGGTAAGACAAAAATGCATGTTATTGATGAATTAAAAAGACATGGAAATAATATGCCATATTTTACGTAGTTTATTTAGTTTTTCATGATTTAAAAATATATTTCAATGTATTTATGGTTGTTTTCGTTATTTATGATGAATTACTAACTCTATAAGCATTTTGTAAAATTGTCTTCCATAGAATTTCATTATATATGAGAACAAAAAATTATTCTATAAGATTATCTAAGTTTATGTTAATAAATAAATCTATTTATTAATACTTTTCCGCATTTAAAATATTTTTGTATTAACTCTATAAATATATGAAGGTTAAAAATGATGGTATGCGGCAGACATTAATATTTTTAACTTTGTTACAAATTATTCTTGTACTGAATCCTTAGACATAATATCAATGTTAGCATATTTTGTATACGATTACTAAAATTTCCATTTTGTATACTGAAAAAAAATAAAAATAAAAATAAATAAATAAAATAAAATAAATAAAACTATTCTGGTCGTTCTTTAATGTTTGTTTAAAATTACTCATTCATTCTAACATAATTTAAAGTAAATTCTTAAATTTTACAAGTAATACATATTTTAAATTAAGAATAATATTATTATTAATTTTTTAAATTGTGTTAAATTGTTTTTGTATCCTTTTTTTTTCCTTTCATTTTCTTTTCTTTCTTTCTTTTTTTTTTTTTTTAATATGTGAAAAAATAAAATACCATATTAAATCATCTATGCTTATCTTACTTAAAGAATTGATATTTTTTATTAAATATTGCTTTCATAATTGTGTCCTTGTACTCCAAACAGTGTCAAATGAAAATAAAGAATGGCTTTTTTTAAGTGTATTAATTTTATAAGCCCCAAGTCAAATTATCCTTGTACCTATGTTTAAACATTATATTTAAATTTATAATTTCTGTATAAGGTCAATTTTTAACAATCTGAATAGTAAATTTTAAATATTACACATAGGTTTTATATTAATATTGAGGCCTTAAACTTCATTTTAAAACAATTAATTACCACTAATATATTTTTTTAATTTTTCTTGTTTCACATTATATTAAATTTTAGATTCATATTAATTCTGTAAACATTATGTTAAATTCTCTGTATCAAATTATTTTTTCAAATGTGAAATAACTAAATACTGTGTCAGGTAAGCTATATTTTCTTTAATTATAATCTATATTCTTTTATTTAATAATTAACACATTTTCTCTGTATTAGAATTAAAAATAACAATATGAAAGACAATTGTTAATTATTATTAGTATTGTAATTTTGTAAACTTTTCACCACGTCATCTTTGCGTTGATGACTCAAATATCAAATAAAATTATTCAATTTCTCTAAATTATAATTGTATTATTGTTATAAAAAGCAGATTTTATTTACTGATAAGCTATATTGCTTGCACATTATATTTAAATTTATGTAATTTTCAATTTAACATTAAGTTATAAACAGCTGGTATACATTACCTATAATTATTCTTTAAATTATAAATTATCTCTAAAAAAAAAAAGAGTTAAATTGAACACGTGTCATTTGTTAATTAGATTAAAAACACTTTAAACACACGTAAAATTAAATTTTATTTAAAAGATGTTAAAAAAATTTATCCGAAGCTTTTCGCTTTAATAGTAAAGCATCATCAGGGATTTTTATTATTCGTTTCCAATGAGCAGTTTTTAAATATTTTTTCTTTTCACAGTCAACAGTTAAGTCTTTTAATAACGTGAATATCAGCGAAGTCAATTTGAAGTCCGGTAGTAAAGGTTGGATCAAGGAGCTAAGAAATATGTTAGAGGAGCTTTAAATTGTCGCCCACCAGCGTCCGAGCGGTTCTGCGCTCAAAACTGGTAGACGTGAGGTACCAAGTTCGATATCAGGCCTAGTCGTTCGGAGTTTTCTGCGGTTTTCTCCGAAACTTGCATAAATACGGGCTAGAAGCCTATAGGTCTTCGTGGTGATTAACACATTGATGAGTCGTTCATTACGAAAATAAACTCTTTAATAATTAACAATCATAAATGGAACAAGCACGCATTACTTAGCGCGCGGTGTACTACTCACTGACATTGACATACTACGGGACCTTCTTCCCGGCAAGGCTGAAAACAGAATGTTCTGTGAGTTGAAGTTGAAGTACATATTTTGTAAGTGAAAGTTGAAGTACATCTTCTGAAAGTGAAAGTAGAAGTACATATTCTGAAAGTGAAACTAGAAGTATATATTCTGAAAGTGAAAGTAGCAGTTGTTGTACATAAATTATAGATGTCGCTACGATCACTACAGGAGTATCCCCCCAGTGAACAAGGAGAACGATAAAAATTTACAAAATACTAATACAAATACAATTACAAATGCAATTATGTATATAAAATAATAATACAATGCTAATACAATAGAATATTGTTGCTAATACACTTAAAATATATATGTACACATATGAAATAACAGAATGAAATATATGAAAAAGTATTGCTGAGAACAGAATTGTTTAAAACATATATACATACAAACACATGTGCACATGAAAAGTTATATTACAGTAAATAAACAAGGAATAAGTGCAATATATGAAAGAATAAATGATAATATAAACAAATACAAGATTTGCAATGACATTAAAAATAATCTGTTACTAAATGCTTCGGAAGACCATATCTAGTTGTAATTATTTTCTGCTGTTGTGAATTTTCTTGTGCAGCAGAAGTATTAGATCTAAGTTCATGTAAGTCAGAATTTGTGTTGTTGTGACAATCAGGTGGTGAAGATATGTTGGCGTTATCTGAGAACAGAAATGCAGGCTTTAACCTGCCTATAGATACTACTGTAGGTTTTCCATTAACTTTAATAACAAAATTTTTATTATTTCTTTTAATTACAATATGAGGTCCTGGGTAAGGAGGAGTTAATGGTGGTTGAATACTATCTATGCGCAAAAATACATGAGTACATGTCTGCAAGGATGGATTTATGTAAACATTAGAAGTACCATGACTAAGGGGATTAATGGGAGAAAGTTTTCTCATGGATTCACAGAGTTGTGAGACATATGTTAAGTCAGGTGATGTTTTGTAGTTATCTATTGTGAAAAAATCAGATGGAAGTCGAAGTGTAGTACCATAGACTAGTTCAGCACTACTCTCCATAATGTCATTTTTAATAGCAGTTCGAAGACCTAATAAGACAATTGGCAGTGCTTCAGTCCATTTCATATTGTCATGAGTTTTTAATGCAGTTTTGAGCCAGCGATGGAATCTTTCACAAATTCCGTTTGATATTGGATGGTACGCTGTTGTGCGTGTACGCGTGGTTCCAAGAATATTTGTTAATTTACGGATAAGTGTGGATTCGAAGTTTCGACCTTGGTCTGTCGTGATGGTAACCGGACATCCGAAACGCGAAATCCAACCATTTACAAGTGATTTAGCTGTTGTTAGAGCTGTCATGTCAGATGTTGGGATTACTTCGGGCCATCGAGTGAAACGATCGACAATAGTCATGCAATATTGATAACCGTCAGATGGAGGAAGTGGACCAATGAAATCGATATGTATGTGTGAAAATCTTGCATCAGGAAGGGCAAAAGTTCCAAGTGGAGCTTTCGTATGCCGATGTATTTTGCAACGTTAACATTTATCACATGACTGGACGGAATTTTTAATGAATTTTTTCATGTTTGGCCAATAATATCGCTTAGTTATTAATTTAGTTGTGGCAGAAATTCCGGGATGAGAAAGATTATGAATATGATTAAATATGTTAGATCGAAAACATTCTGGGATGAAAGGACGTTGTATGTTTGTTGACATGTCACAGTATAATGTTACATCCTCCAAAGAAAAATAATGCTTTTGAATATTACATGCATTGTCAGTAGAATTTAAAATGTTTTTTAATTCAGGATCCTCGAGTTGTGCAAGCGATATTTGTTTGAAATCTAAAATTTCTGTTGAAATTGAATCAATTTCAATTCTAGATAAGGCATCAGCAATGGAGTTTTCTGTACCATCAATATGACGTATATCTGTCGAAAATTGAGAAATAAAGTCGAGATGGCGCAATTGACGAGGAGAACATTTATCTGGCTTTTGCTTAAAGGCATAAATTAGAGGTTTTTGGTCAGTGTAGATGGAAAAATCTCTACCTTCAAGCATGTGCCGAAAACGTTTAATTGAAGTATATATAGCTAAAAGTTCGCGGTCGTAAGTGGACCAAGTGCGCTGACTTTTAGTAAGTTTTACAGATAAAAATGCTATTGGTTCCCATGAAGAATTATTATATTGCATGAGCGTACTGCCGACAGCAAAATCCGAGGCGTCACACCATAAACGTAAACGAGCACCAGGAATGGGATGTTTTAACAAGGTGGCATCCGCAAGTGCCGTTTTAGCGTGGAAAAGGCAGTTCCTGCTTCGACAGACCAGTCAAGAGGTGCTTCAGATGTTTTTGAACGTGAAGATTTTTTTTATTTTTATGGCCTTCCAAAAGTTTTACTAGGGGTGCTAAAATGTGGGCAGCTTTCGGTATAAATCTTCGATAAAAATTGTACATGCCAAGAAAGCGCCGCAATTGGGTAATAGTTGTAGGTCGGGGAAATTTGTTTATTGCTTCAACTCTGTCAGGGAGGGGTAAAAGTCCTTCGGCAGAGATATTATATCCGAGAAATTTTATATTAAGTACGCCTAGAGTACACTTAGAGGGTTTAATAGTAAGACCATAGTGATTTAATCGTTCAAAAAGGGCTCTGAGATGTTTAAAATGCTCTTGTTTATCTTTAGATGCAATAAGAATATCATCAACAAATGCGTAAACACCATCTAAACCTCGAGTCACTTCATCAATGAATCTTTGAAAAGTACTAGACGCATTGCACAGACCAAATTGCATCCGAGTGCTCTCGAAGAGTCCGAAAGGTGTACAAATTGCAGTTTTATGGATGTCTTCGGGAGCAATCGGAATTTGATGATAAGCTTTAACTAAATCAATGTGAGAAAATATTGTTGTCCCATGAAGCTCGCTAGTAAAATCAACGATATTAGGGATTGGATACTTGTCCTTTTTGGTTTGAGCATTAAGAGCTCGATAGTCACCAACGGGACGCCAATCATCGCTTCCTTTTTTAGGGACCATATGCAAAGGGGAAGCATAATTACTTTTGGATGGGCGAATATAGCCTAAATCCAACATGTGCTGAAATTCTAGTTTTGCAAATTTTAAACGATCGGGTGCAAGCCGACGTGGTTTAGCAAAAACGGGAAAGCCAAATGTTTCAATATGATGCTTAACAGAATGTTTAATAATTTGGTCTGCACATGGAGGTTTAGTAATACTAGGAAATTCATTTAACAATTGAGAGAAATTATTATCATTAAATACAGATTTTATAGAATAAATATGAGCAATCTTAATCGTACCATTAGACTTTAATTTTGTATTGGCGTCGATTAATCGACGATTTCTAAGATCTGGCTGTAAGTTAAAATAGTGTAAAAAATCTGCACCAATTATAGCTGTAGACACATTGCATACATAAAAAGGATAATTAAAGTTTTTTCTTAAACCTAAATCGAGTGATAAAAGTTTCTGTTTATATACATTAATAGAAGTACCGTTAGCAGCTTTAAAAGTTTGTATAGGAGTGCTTACCTTTTCAACTGTGGCAGCTGGTATAATAGAACAATCACTACCAGTATCGATGAGAAAATTAACATTAGACCGACGATCTCGCACAAAAAGGCGACGAGAACTATTAGTGTACCAGGCGTATGTCGCCGCTACTCCTGGGGTGAGTTGTTTTCCTGGAAGGTGCACGGTGGTGAACATTTATTGGCTTTAGAGCCAAATTTTTTATGATACCAGCATATGGCATCGTTCTTTAGAGACGGGCTCCTTGGTCGAGAAAACCGACGACTACGAGAAATACTTCTCGAACGTCTTAGCGATGCTACTTCTTTACGCAGAAGTTTAATCTCTTTCAGCAATTCTGAGTCATTGTTGCAGGAAGAGTTCGAAATGGAACTAGTTTCTATTGCACTCACCTGTGCAGGTGTGATGTCCAGAATTTTGTCGGCTATTTCAGCAGCTTTTTGGGAAGTGAGAGGAGTTATAGACGCCAAAATTGATTGCACGTTGGAAGGCAGTTGTTGCAGGAAAAGCTCTAGTAGCAGGTCATCTGCGACGTTGTGGTTCTCTGCACGCCGTTGCATAAGACGAAGCAGGTCAGAGGGCTTCCGATCTCCCAGTTGTTCTCCTGTAAGCAACCGTCTAATTTCTTGAGATTTACTCTCTCCACACCGAGATATCACTTCATCTTTTAGTTTTCCGTAGGGGTCATTACTGTCAGGGGAAATAATTATGTCCCGGACAGTCATTGCTACAGATGGCGGAAGATTTGCTACACAGTAATTATATTTAGTTTTGGATTCCGTTATGGCCTTTGGAGTAGCTAATTCAAACGTAGATTCTATCATAGTAAACCACAACGAGGGGTCTGCTGGAATAAAGTTAGGAATCTTGACTGCAGAAACATCACTCATAGTGAATCCGTAGCAGAAGATATTCAAAACAGAAGCAATAAAAAGTTAAGATTGGTTTCGATTTGAAACCGAAACTCTAGCTGCACGTAAACATTACACAGAAGGATGAAAGTTTTCTAAGTCCAAAGTCACAATTTATAGGTCTTCGTGGTGATTAACACATTGATGAGTCGTTCATTACGAAAATAAACTCTTTAATAATTAACAATCATAAATGGAACAAGCACGCATTACTTAGCGCGCGGTGTACTACTCACTGACATTGACATACTACGGGACCAACGAGATATATAAATTAGAGTGCTGATTCAATGGATGAAGGATTAACTTTGCGTGGTTCAAGATGAATCACGTGATATGCTCGAATAGGTTGCTGTGTTTGGCTCTTTATCGCTATTTTGGCATTTAAAATATCAGTTCGACAAATTATCATTATTATTAGGTAACATGACAATCCTATGACCGAAATAAATTGCTTTTAAAATAATTTTACACATATTTCACATTTTAATAAATAATAAAATACCTTTCTTTTCATCGTTTCTCAACAAACTTTAAAAGTGTTTATAAAACAAAATTTAAACTTTTAAAGAGCTAAATTTAACAACAAATAATAATTTTTCAACTATTTTTAAGCATTTTATCGGTTAAAGTTCAACTATACGAAATAAAAAAGAAGTAAAATCAAAATCAAAATGGTTTAGAACAAAAGAATATTAAACTACGTAAAGTAAACAAAAACATTGAAACCGTTGCCATAGAAATGTACTGAAAATGAGCTGTTACCAAGGAAACCACCGAATACGCATGTGCAAGGAAAGCATGTCACATGACTCATCTTGGACCTTCTCAAGGGTTACCATTTATCACTCTACTTTATATATCTCGTTGTACGGGACCTTCTTCCCGGCAAGGCTGAAAGCAGAATGTTCTGTGAGTTGAAGTTGAAGTACATATTTTGTAAGTGAAAGTTGAAGTACATCTTCTGAAAGTGAAAGTAGAAGTACATATTCTGAAAGTGAAACTAGAAGTATATATTCTGAAAGTGAAAGTAGCAGTTGTTGTACATAAATTATAGATGTCGCTACGATCACTACAAGCCCTTAGAAATATCCCCCACGGAGGGCACTCTCTCTCAGGCCTATATATATATAATGTTACACATATATATATAATGTTACACATCTAAAGTATTATCTTGTGCCCATTACAAAACTTTCTTCTGTATTTTCTTGTACAAATTCACACTACACAAATAATTTATTAAAATTATTTTTTCCATGATATGCAGACGATGTTTTCTCATATAACACCAAATATGTAAATATATATATAAAATAATAATAGTATTAAAAGTTGATTTTATGCTCTATTGACAATATCTTAAAAAATGCGCTTTTTTGTTGTTGTTAAAAATTGGGGGAAAAAAAAAAAGAGAGAAAGAAAAAGAAATTAAAAGAAAAAAAAATATATATATAACGTTATTTTAAATTATCACGGAACGATTGTCCAGACATTCGTTTTAAAAGTATCGACGAGTTCTTTTGAAAGACATCCATATTGAAAATTTGTCGAAGTGGTCTCCTACATACACAACAATTTCTTATCTTTTCTTTCCTTTTTTTTTTTTTTTTTTTTTAAGATGACAACTGGATTATAACTTCACCTGTTGGACGATTTTTACTAAAAGTTGATTGGCACAAATATATGTCAATGTGCAACTACAGCAATTCGTATGAATTTCTCTGCAGTACAATTACCACAAAATTTTATCACACACACATAGACAAACACTTTCTATTTCTAAAGTAGTCAAATCGTGTTTTAGATCTTTCAAAACGTATAAATCCATCGGAATCCCGAGGTCGCAAATTTTTACAAAACCAATACTTTCTTTTGTTGAATATAGAACAAAGTAAAAAAAAAAAAAAAAAAAAAAAAATTCCTGGGTCATTGATGCTCGATGAATTTTTCATGGTTTTCATAACATTCGAGAATTTATGCACATTTCATGATATCTGTGAACATTGATATGAATAAACGAGTTTCCTTTGTAGGAAATGATGATGGAGAAAATAACTTTTAAATCGGATTCGAGTATGAGAATATTCACGATGAGGAAATATTTGCAGTACCTTACGTAATTTATTCTAAAAACAAAATTCCTGCATTATTCCTTCTCAGAAAGTTATTGAAAACAGATGTCAGAAATTTGATAAAATTTTCATACAAAGTGATCGGAATGTTTAGTAATAAAATAGCCTGAAGTTGGAGAAGAAAACACTTTCCGAACAATGGGGTTATTTATCTCGCAATAACATGTAAGCCATCACAAGAAACAAAGGACAAATTTTGTTCTGTATTTGTATTAGTAAATAATTCGTTTATCTACCGTATCCAAAATGGAGTTCAGTATATTTAGTTAGTATCGATTTTTTAGAAAGGAGAACATACGCTGTTCACAATTACAAACTACTAAAGTGTCACTTTTACCGTAGTAATCTTTTTCCGATGAAGTTTTGACTTGATAATTAAATTTGTATAATTATTGAGTGGAAAATAAAATCCTAAAATGAAAGTTTTAATGTAAATTTAATAGCATTAATTACTGTTTTAACTGCTAAAAAATTCTTGACCTTTATCGTTGATGCTCGTTAACTAAGAAAAATGCATATTTGTGTCTTACACTGTTAAATATTGAATATTTTATTAAATAGTATAAATAGGCAAAAAGTAACCTTTAATTATCGAAAACTACTCCTCCACCACATGCTTAGTTTTTCTTCCTTTTTTTTACTTACTTTTTCTAACTTCACAGCTGGCTGAGTTTTCTCATTTGTCTTTTCATTAAGTGCAGATGTCAAATTAATGCTTTTATTATAATCTTTAAACATATGTTGTGTATATCTTAGTGAATAAACTGAAATGAAAAAATTTTCCTGAATAATCAAAGTAAAAAAAAAACGTTTAATACGTTCTTTAAACGTTAACTATTTTTGTTAAAGCTAATTATGAAGAAATTGCAGAAAAAAATATTGCTTGCAGTAAGTAATTTCATGATTGAAGTTTTTAAGCACTCAAATTTTACGTAATATGACAAATTCATACAACACCTGTTTAAAAAAGGTTTCGTAATATAATTTGCTTAAATACTATAAAAGCGAAAGAAATAAATCGTTTGCACATCATTAAAATGGAATATCAAGCTTCATTCGTAATCTTATTTTGTGCATTACGTCTTATTTCAGGTAAGACAAAAATGCATGTTATTGGTGAATTAAAAGGGCATGGAAATAATATGCCATATTTTACGTAGTTTATTTAGTTTTCCATGATTTAAAAATATATTTCAATGTATTTCTGTTTATTTTCGTAATTTATGATGAATTACTAACTCTATAAGCATTTTGTAAAATTGTCCTCCATAGAATTTCATTATATATGAGAACAAAAAATTATTCTATAAGATCATCTAAGTTTATGTTAATAAATAAATGTATTTATTAATACTTTTCCGTATTTAAAATATTTTTGTATTAACTCTATAAATATACGAAGGTTAAAAATGATGGTACGAGGCAGACATTAATCTTTTTAACTTTGTTACAAATTATTCTTGTACTGAATCCTTAAACATAATATCAATGTTAGCATATTTTGTATACGATTACTGAAATTTCCATTTTGTATACTGAAAAATAAATAAATAAATAAATACTAAAAATAAATAAATAAATAAAATAAAATAAATAAAACTATTCTGGTCGTTCTTTAATGTTCGTTTAAAATTACTCATTCATTCTAACACAATTTAAAGTAAATTCTTAAATTTTACACGTAATACATATTTTAAATTAAGAATGATATTATTATTAATTTTTTAAATTGTGTTAAATTTTTTATATTCTTTTTTTTTCTTTTCTTTTCTTTCATTTTTCTGTTCATTTTTCTTTTCTTTCTTTTTTTTTTTTTTGATATGCGGAAAAATAAAATACCATATTAGATCATCTATGCTCATCTTACTTAAAGAATTAATATTTTTTATTAAATATTGTTTTCATAATTAAGTGTGTCCTTGTACTCCAAACAGTGTCAAATGAAAATAAGGAATGGCTCATTTAAGTGTATTAATTTTTTAAGTCTCTTTTCAAATTATCCTTGTACCTATGTTTAAACATTATATTTAAATTTATAATTTCTGTATAAGGTCAATTTTTAAAAATCTAAATTGTAAATTTAAAATATTACACATAGGTTTTATATTATTGATGCCTTAAACTTCATTTTAAAACAATTAATTACCACTAATATATTTTTTTTAATTTTTCTTGTTTCACATTATATTAAATTTTAGATTCATATTAATTCTGTAAACATTATGTTAAATTCTCTGTATCAAATTATTATTTCAAATGTGAAATAACTAAATACTGTGTTAGGTAAGCTATATTTTCTTTAATTATAATCTATATTAATTCTTTTATTTAATAATTAACACATTTTCTCTGTATTAGAATTAAAAATAACAATATGAAAGTCAATTGTTAATTATTATTAGTATTGTAATTTTTTAAACTTTTCACCACGTCATCTTTGCGTTGATGATTCAAATATCAAATAAAATTATTCAATTTCTCCAAATGATAATTGTATTATTGTTATAAAAAGCAGATTTTATTTATTGATAAGCTACATCGCTTGCACATTATATTTAAATTTATGTAATTTTCAATTTAACATTAAGTTATAAACAGCTGGTATACATTATCTATAATTATTCTTTAAATTATAAATTATCTCTAAAAAAAAAAAAAAAAAAAAAACAAGAAAGAAAAATCATGCAAAACGCATTGATTAGTAACACTTTCCAACTGTACGCAATTGTATCGAATAACTTTTAATATTCTCTGCCTACTTTATCACACAACAGACAGAACAACTGAAAAACATGCAGATAGACTAATTTAATTTAAAATTACTCTTAGGCATTTTGAAAAGTGTTAAAAAGGCTTAACGCAAAAGAAAACGCAGCCGTCAGATTATAATTACAGCTTTTAATCTCTCTGAATATTTTAGTGCAGCCCTGTAAATCTGAAAGTTAATCATATCATGTTCTATACACAACATCATTTTAGAATATTAATAATGCGTGTCAATGTTTCTATGATTTTTATAGCAGAAAGATTTTTAATTATAACTTTTAAAAAATTCCGTCCTAAAACGTAATACATTGTTTTTTTTTTGTTTTTTATTGTTGTTGTTGTTGTCCCTGTAAACAAACTAGTTGTACAGGACCAATTAATGGCATTTTAAATAGGGAATATTCCATAGGGAACTTGGGTGCATCATTTTTTAAAAATTCTCAAAATATTCACGGATGATAGGAGCCGGAGACAAACAGATAGAAAGGTAGACAATCGGACAGACAGATGCACAAATTGAAATCATATTCGCACTAAAATTATAAGAAAGTTTTAAAACGCTCATGTAAACAAAAGTGCAATTCCAGCAAATTTTTATTTATAGCTCTTAATGTAACTGATTATTTTTGTGTGGCCCTGTAAATCTAATGCTAACCATACTATATTACATAGAAGGCCCGTTTTTGTGCATACGAATAATATATTTCAATTGCATTAAGCTTTGTGGAGCATAAAATTATTAAAATTTGGTTTATAAAAATAACTCTCATACAACACAATGCTTTGGAATACTTTCAAGTGCCACTGTACACAAACCAGTTAGAAATGTACTCTGCTTTACATAGGAAACATCCGATAGGGAATTGAATAAAATGTTAAAATTTCATTGAAGTTTCTATTCATTAAAGGTATTAAAATATGGTTTGTAGGAACTCCTCCCATAGAACACAATGCTTTCGAATACTTTTGGGTGTCCCTGTACACAAACCAGAATAGGTATTCACTCCATTTTCAATAGAGAACATCCGATAGTCAACTTTAATAAAATATATCGGTTTAAAGAAATTCCATGAATATTTACGGGAATTAGAGCGCAGTAAAACAGACAGAGAGACAGATAGACGGAAAGAAGAACAGTCAGACAGATACAGAGATTGAAATTATATTCACACTAAAAAAATGATAGAAAGTTTCAAAAACGCGTAAAGTAAACGAGAGCACAATTCTAGCAATTTTTTATTAATAGCTCTTAATATAACTGAATATTTTTGTGTCACCCTGTAAATCTAATGAAAACCATGCTATATTCTATGCAAAGCATTCTTTTGTGCATGTAAATGACATATTTCAACTTCCTAAAACTTCGTAGAAAGTAAAGATATTAAAATTTGATTTATAGAATTAACTCTCATAGAAGGCAATGCTTTGGAATACTTTTAAGTGTCCATGTACATAAATCAGTAGTGGTATTTCCTCCATTTTATACAGGAAACATCCAATAGGGAATCTGAATAACATATTTTAATTTAATTGAGATATGTCTACAGTAAAGGTAAGAAAATATGGTTTATCGAAATACCTCTCATAGGACATAATGCTTTGAAATACTTTCGGGTGTACCTGTACACAAATCAGTAGAGGTACAAACTCCATTTTCAATAGGGAACATCAGATCGTAAACTTGAATAACATATATCAGTTTCAAGAAATTCCATAAATATTTACGGGGGTTAGAGCTCGGACAGACAGACAGGCAGACAGACAGACGGACAAGCAGATATACAAAACTGAAATCATATTCACACTTAAAAAATTTTAGAAAGTGTTAAAAACGCTTTACGTAAACGAAAGTACAATTCTAGCAATTGTTTATTAATAGCTCTTAATGTAACTGGATATTTTTGTGATTTTTGTGACACCCTGTAAATCTAATGCTAATCATGCTATATTCTGTGCAAAGCATTCTTTTGTGCATATAAATAACATATTTCAATTTCCAAAAACTTCGTGGAAAGTAAAGTTATTAAAATTTGATTTATAGAAATATCTCTCATAGAACGCAATGCTTTGGAATAATTTTGAGTATCCCTGTACATAAACCGATGTTGGTAATTCCTCCATTTTAAACAAGAAACATCCAATAGTGAACTTGAATAACATATTTCAATTTCATTAAGATATGTCTTGAGTAAAAGTATGAAAGTATGGTTTATAGAAATACCTCTCATAGAACACAATGCTTTGAAATACTTTCGGGTGTCCCTATACACAAACTAGTAGAGGCATAAACTCCATTTTCAATAGGGAACGTCCGATAGTGAACTTGAATAACATATATCAGTTTCAAGAAATTCCATAAATATTTACGGGAGTTAGAGCATGGACAGGCAGGCAGACAGAAAGACAGACAAACCGAAGTCATAAATACTTTTCAACCTTGTTGGAAAGTGTTAAAAATATTAGAAAGTGTTAAAAACGCTTAACGTAAACGAAAGTACATATCTAGCAATTTTTTTATTAATAGCTCTTAATTTATCTGGATATTTTTGTGCCACCCTGTAAATATAATGCTAAACATGCTATATTGTATGCAAAGCATTCTTTTGTGCATATAAATAACATATTTCAATTCCTTAAAATTTGTGGAAACTAAAGTTATTAAAATTTGATTTATAGAAATATCTCTCATAGAACGCAATGCTTTGGAATACTTTTGAGTGTCCCTGTGTTTAACCCGATGGTGGTATTCACTCCATTTTATACAGGAAACATCCAATAGTGAACTTGAATAACATATTTCAATTTCATTAAGATATGTTTACAGTGAAGGTATTAAAATATGATTTATAGAAATACCTCTCATAGAACACAATGCTTTGAAATACTTTCGGGTATCCCTGTACACAAACCAGTAGAGGTACAAACTCCATTTTCAATAGAGAACGTGCGATAGTGAACTTGAATAACATATTTCAATTTCATTAAAATATGTCTAGAGTAAAGGCATGAAAATATGGTTTATAGAAATACCTCTCATAGAACACAATGCTTTGAAATACTTTCGGGTGTCCCTGTACACAAACCAGTAGAGGTACAAACTCCATTTTCAATAGGGAACGTTAGATAGTGAACTTGAATAACATATTTCAATTTCATTAAGATATGTCTAGAGTAAAGGTCTGAAAATATGGTTTATAGAAATACCTTTCATAGAACACAATGCTTTGAAATATTTTCGGGTGTCCCTGTACACAAACCAGTAGAGGTATAAACTCCATTTTCAATAGGGACCGTCCGATAGTGAACTTGAGTAACATATATCAGTTTCAAGAAATTCCATAAATATTTACGGGAGTTAGAGCGCGGACAGACAGACAGACAGACAGACAGACGGACGGACAGACGGACAGACAGACAGACAGAAGGACAGACAGACAGACAGACAGACAAACCGAAGTCATAAACACTTTTCAACCTTGTTGGAAAGTGTTAAAAAGAGGTTTAATTGAACACGTGCCATTTGTTAATTATACTAGAAACACTTTTTAAACACACGTAAAATTAAATTTTATTTAAAAGATGTTAAAAAAATTTATCCGAAGCTTTTCGCTTTAATAGTAAAGCATCATCAGGGATTTTTATTATTCGTTTCCAATGAGCAGTTTTTAAATATTTTTTCTTTTCACAGTCAACAGTTAAGTCTTTTAATAACGTGAATATCAGCGAAGTCAATTTGAAGTCCGGTAGTAAAGGTTGGATCAAGGAGATAAGAAATATGTTAGAGGAGCTTTAAATTGTCGCCCACCAGCGTCCGAGCGGTTCTGCGCTCAAAACTGGTAGACGTGAGGTACCAAGTTCGATATCAGGCCTAGTCGTTCGGAGTTTTCTGTGGTTTTCTCCGAAACTTGCATAAATACGGGCTAGAAGCCCTTGGAAATATCCCCCACGGAGGGCACTCTCTCTCAGGCCTAGGACCCAAGTACAGTCAATCGGCATTAATTCCCACAACGCAACTCTTAAATTGTCTTCATATTATTTTATTATTATTATTCATTGAAATACCTATAAAAAATAAAATATTGAATTAGAATATCTATATTAACCCTACAATATGGTACCAATAAATATTAATTTCTTTATTTCGCAATTAAAATATTGTCTTTATAATTAATCCTAAATTGCTGTAAGAAATTATCAGATTCTCTCTCATTAATGTATTAATCTTTTCAGCTTCGGTCAGAGTAACTCCTGCACGGAGGCTGTAAATAGCTTGTCAAAGTTTTCAAGCTGAATTGCATGATTACACTGTTCGGCATGAAAATTGCCCCAACACCATTTTTGCAAATTCCTATGTAAAGTGACCTCCTGAATCCGAATATGACGGCCATTTTGCCCTATCACCCATCGTGTTTTGGGGAAGTCCCCCTATTATTACCACTTTCCGGTATTTTTATAACTATACATTTGATTTATAGTAGAGAAAAGAAATATTTTAACTGTTAAATACCTTCTGAGGGTCTAAAGAGGTGAAAAATTCTATAACATGAACATTTGCAGCAACGGGAAGATTTAGGGCGGATTTGCTACTGAAATTATAAGTTACATTTATTAAATTTTATTAATCAATTATTATTATCACTTATTATACATTACATATTTTTATTTTTAAGAGTTAAAGTAATTATTTTCCATACCCCAAATCAAGTTCATGGCCATAAAATTACCGAAGAGTGACAAAATTGGGGAAGAAAGTGATCTCCCGAGAAAAACGGCGGGTAACAGGGCAAAATGGGGGTCATATTCGGATTCAGGAGGTCATTTTACATAAGAATCAACAGAAATGGTATCAAGATTCGGATTTTTTTTTTTTCAGCGTATTAACATTAAAAAAAATCTGGAGTGACTCCACTCGACTTTCCGAACATTGAGTAATTAACAGTTTTGTAGATAAATTAAAGAAAGAGTAGTTGTTAAACAAACAAAAGAGAGAAAACCATAATAGAGTGTTTGAGTATTTTTCTCCATCTATTACACGTTGTTTTATTTAACGCTACTGAACTTTGAGCCCATAGATCATATAATGACAAAGAAATTTTCGTTGTGTCCCTGTAAAAACCTATAAATGTTAGATTCACCAAAATGCTTATAGTTAGTGCAACAGTGATTTATAATACTCATATAAATTTTCAGCTGAATTCAATAAGGCGTTTAGATGCTATCGTACTTTTAAAAATTTAGTCCCATAGGCCATAATGATAAAGAACTTTTCCTTGTGTCCCTGTAAAAAAACTGTAAGTGCTAGATTCACCAAAATCTATACAGTTAGTTCAACTGTGATCTATAACATGTGTACAATTTTTTTGCTCGGATTAATAAGGCGTTTAGACACTATCACATTTTTAAAAATTTGGCCCCATAGGCATAATGATAAAGAATTTTTCTTTGTGTCCCTGTAAAAAAAACTATAAGTGCTAGATTCTCCAAAATCTATACAGATTGAGTATTTGTGATCTATAATATGTGTATAAAATTTTTGCTCAATTGAATAAGGCGTTTAGATGCTATCGCACTTTTAAGATTTTGCTCCCATAGGCCATAATGATAAAGAATTTTTCTTTGTGTCCCTGTAAAAAAACTATAAGTGCTAGATTCACCAAAATCTATAGGGTTCGTACTATGGTGACTTACAATATGCGTACCAACTTTCAGGTTAATCGAACGAAGCGTTTAGACGCTAGCGTGTTCACAGACATACACACATACACACATACACACATACACACACACATACATACATCATCGTAAAAATAGTGAAAACGGACTCAGGGGACCTCAAAACGTATAGAAACATCAAAATCTCGAATTCGGATTTTTGACATGATTACAATACTTTCCTCACTATAGTGTTCGGAAAGTAAAAATAATTTAAAAAAAAAGTACTACCGCTGCCATTTTTTAATATATCGTGCACTGTTAAAAATTTCAACAGAAAACTTTGTGTAATCTATTATCTTAAGTCTTACGTAAAATTACAGAGAAAAATAAACGGAGATGTTAAAAAACTTATTTTATACATTCATTTTAATAACTAATATTAATTTATTTAATTATTGGTGAGAATATATTTCGGACTTAGAATACTTTTTCTAAAGTAGAAGCTGTCATTTTTAATTTTAATCAAAAAAAAAAATAAATAATAAAATTAGGTAAAAATACAGAATAAAGATTGAGAATTTCGATTATTCACGTTTAACCAAGAATTACTGTAAATTTACAGAGACTCTGGATAAATATTTACATTAAATTTATAAACATTTTTAACAGTGTGTCTTTTCCGCTTTCTTAAGCTTATACCGTAAAAACTGTTTCACATTAAAACATGTAATTTTACATTTTTGTATGGAAATGTGCGATAAACATGGTGAAATACAGTACCTGCCGCTTATTAAAATCATATTTGTTCTAAAATAATGTGATTTTATAAAGCGGCTGATTTTGATATCCGGCGAACGTTCCTGCCCTCAAGAAAAAAGTATTACTTCCCTGAATTTAGACAGAAATTTCAAAAAGTACCAGATAATAGAATTAATAAATAATATTAATTGACTTTTGACATATAATTAATTAATTGTTCCTTCAAAATAAGTAAAACTCATCCAGAGTTCCGATATGTTTTCCTTCGACGAAAATCATCATTACTTTGCCAAAAGTTCACGCTTTGAGGTCTCCTGAATGGGTTTTCTTTTGTATCTCAGCTACTAATTACAATAATTTCATAAGTGATGCATCATTTGAAAGCTTTGTTTTATTGGAATCGAACAGTAGCTTACAGAAATTTCTACCGCCAGATGGCGCTGTAATATTTTAAAATTTCAATATTTCAATTTCTAATTATGATTAAATTATTTTTAATACATCATTCGAAAGATATTTTAAAATACTTTTATATTACCGAAAGTGGAATTCGAGATTTCATCTGATTTACAGGTTTTGAGGTCTCCTGAATGGGTTTTCTTTTGTATCTCAGCTACTAATTAAAATAATTTCATAAGTAATACATCATTAGAAAGCTTTGTTGATTTGGAATCGAACAGTAGCTTACAGAAATTTCTACCGCCAGATGGCGCTGTAATATTTTAAAATTTCAATATCTAATTATGATTAAATTATTTTTAAGACATCATTCGAAATATATTTTAAAGTTCTTTAGTATTATCGAAAGTGGAATTCGAGATTTAACCTGATTTACACGTTTTCAGGTGTCCTGAAAGGGTTTTCTTTTGTATCTCAGCTACTAATTAAAATAATTACATAAGTAATACATCATTAGAAAGCTTTTTTGATTTGGAATAGAACAGTAGATTGCATAAATTTCTACCGCCAGATGGCGCTATAATATTTTAAAGATTCAATATTTCAATTTCTAATTATGATTAAATTATTTTTAATACATCATTCGAAAGATATTTTAAAGTTCTTTTATATTATCGAAAGTGGAATTCGAGATTTCCCCTGATTTACACGTTTTGAGGTGTCCTGAATCGGTTTTCTTTTGTATCTCAGCTACTAATTAAAATAATTTCATAAGTTTTCATTATTTTTACCTAATAAATTTCATTATTTTTACCTAATAAGGCTTAGTTCATTTAATTTGGGTAGCTATAAATACTGTGCCGAATCATATAATACAGATCATAAACACTTCTTTACAAACCAAAAATAATTCGAAAATAATAACCTAATAGCTCGACGATACAATTCACAAGTTACTTAGTTTTCACTTCTATCGGCAGTCCGCAAAGACTGCTTTGCCATTTTTTTTCTTTCGTGGGTTTGAAGTTTTAGGCATATCGTTGTAATTTTTTGGTTTCGATAATATCGGAATTTTCTGTCAAATAAATTGAGGGAGGCACGTTTGACTCGGCACCATTGAAGGTTTCTTAAAAAAAAGCTTATACTATTTCAATTTAATATTTATAAATGAAACTATACTAGGTTTGTTCGACGAAATTTATATTTAAGGCAACAATTCTTATGGTTTTTGATTTACTATTATTATTATTTTATTTATTTTTTCTACAGATACGAAGTCTTTAAAATGCGTTTTCTCAGTCTGCCTTTTTGTATGAATTCATGATCCTGAAAAAATGGTAAAATTTCTAATATATAGTTCAATTTATGAATATTAAATGAAAAAATAAGTTTTTATATAAAATCTTCAATGGCGTCAAGTCCCCTTAAATCTCCCTGGTAGCATACCAGGATAAGTTCTGTTGTATTATGAATACGATTTGTCACCATTTTTAACTTTTAACTTGTTTACTACTAAAACTACTAATATATATATATATATATTATTAAGTTCTTAAGATTTTACAAAAATTATTCTACTTTCATATTTCTTACATGACTTTAATTTCAACAGAGAGATTTGGATGATTACCTACATTTAAAATTTATTAGGAACTTATTATGAAGTAAGATAATTAAGTAGATTAAAACAAAATTTAGTTGTTACTGATAAAAAAACTTAATTAACATTTAAAGGGGATTTAATTTACCTTCACACATACTTCGATATAATTATTACTTTCTCTTACCCATAAAGTAGAGAAAGTATTATTTTTGGGTCAAATTTTCGAACGCGAGTTTTTGTTATATTTACATGTTCCGAGGTCCCCTGAATACGAAAATCATGTTTTTAGCAAATGGTCTGTGTGTATGTCTGTGTGTGTGTCTGTCTGGTATCAGCATATCTCAAGAACAAATAGTAGCAGACATTCCAAACTTGGTATTCTAAATGTGTATCATATAGGGATGCTACAGTAAGCTTTTCGTTAAGATCAAGCAAATGGTTCGTGTACAGGGACAATGAAGCGAATTCTAATACATTACGTCTATGGGGGAAATTGCAGGTAAGTAGAGTTTAACGCCTATAGACTGCACTAAACCAAACGAAACGAATATATATTTTTTGTAATAGAGATATAGTCAACTGGGAAATTTTTTTTTGTGTATGTAGGAGCCTCGCCTCGACTCCCCCTGGGGGGGGGGGGAGTTCCCCCTCGAGGGGAGTAAATTTTCATGATGGGTATCTTTCAAAAGAGCTTGCCAATACCTTTAAAACAAATGGTTGAACCATCGATCTGCGATAATTTAAAACAAAGTTATCGATTTTTTTTGCTTTTAACGGAATTTTTTTTTTTTTTTTTTTTTATGTTGAGTATAAAATGGACTTTTTTTTTTTTGGATATTTGGTGTTATCCGCGATTGTAATGAAATGCTCGCCCTCTGGTGGGCTAAGGGGAAATTACAATAGACATGCTTAATTCTAATTCCATCAAGCCGCCATTGCTAGCCGATGTTTAGTTTCACATATATTTATTAATTAAAAATGAATAAATCCGGTAAAAAAGATAACACATACTGTTGTGTGCTCCAGTGTAACTCCAAAGGACCAAGAAATCCAGAATTAAGCTTCCATTTATTTCCAAATGACAAATTTAAAATTTCAGTTGCTTCGGCTAATGGAAGTAAAGAATTAATGAGATGATTTGAAACTAATATTTGTTCAGCTTCAGTTAAATATCTACTTTCGATCGAACTTTGAATCAACTGAAATATTTTTTTCCAAAAGCAATCAATTTTCCATGATGTAATGGCGGAGAAATTATAGTACGAATATTAAGTAGAATAACAAAAAGAACAAAAATAGATACACGTGGCTGTAATATTTACTAACAACAAGAGCTGAAAAAGCGCCATCTATCGATCATTACAAACGCGGATACTACTTCTCTAATATGGAAATCGTCTGCATTATCATAAAAGATAATTTTTTTAAATAATAATTTTAGTAAATTATTTTTTAAAAACAGAATTATTTTTTAATAACCGAATTAAATTCTATATAAATGTAGGTGCATTAATGAAACGGGGTTTTTAACATAGAAAAAAAAAAAAAAAAAAAAAAAAAAAAAAAAAATGAAAATAAAATTTAATAAATATGATTTTCTTCCAATCAGTTGATTGTGTGATTTTAATAAAAATTGTTTAACATAGGTTTACATAACATCGTTATCTTACCTCTTAATCTCCAACCTGTATTTATAGCATTAAATTTCAGGGTAAGAGGAAGTCGTGTGAGTGACACACCAGATTATTTTTTGTTTATATAATTAAGCATTTATCAGGATACATATAAGTAAATTATTGATTTTCAATGTTACAGTTTTTTTTTTTTTTTTTTTAATTTTCTTTAAGATAAATATCGGTCACCATAATCTATTATGACGCCCCGAAAGATTTTAGTACGTTTATTGCCAAGCTGAAAATTGGAATTTCGTACAAATAAAAAGAAATAAAAATCCCTTCCCTAGTGGCCAATAAAAATATTACTCTCCATTTCGCTGTGACCGCTTTACTATTCCGCTTAAAAACTTGATGGCGACGTCCATGCGATAACGCGTGATAGGCCGTTTGGTGAGAACTCACATCACGCGATATCGCGAAATTGGCAATTAACGTGTTAAAAAAATGATGTGCTTATACCATACCTGCCAACATTCTAATTAATATTCCGTAGTATTGTTTAGTACCCACCTTTTTTCACACCAATGTTTTTTCTTTTCTTATTTAATCACAATTACATTTGGAAAACATTACACTAAAATTACTCTGGTGTGAAAAAAGAGCAAGTACTATCAATACTACCGAATATTAATTAGTATCTTGGAAGGTATGTTATAACTTATAGAAAGAGAATAGATAGATTCCCTTACCTTGTAGGTATCTTCTGTGATGAGGGCTATTACGTTCCATGTCAACATCGTATACTTTTATTTGTTTATTTTTAATCCTATATACAATGAAACCTCTCTAAGTTGGATACCTACGGTTCCAAGAAAAAGTGTCCAACTCATAGCAGTGCTTACATTTTTCGACTTAATTAAACTGTATTTATATTTATTCATGCCTTTTAACTTTTAATCACATCTAAATATAACACAATTACGTATTCATGACAGGTGTACCAAAAAAAAAAAAAAAAAAAAAAATTGCCAATTTAAATGTAAATTTAAATAGTATGCTGTGGCCATTATAGTACTTTTTCTATAATTTTTCATACAACAGCACCATTTCCGAGTTAACATGCACAAAAATTCAGTCAATATGGCTTCTTACAATGAAAATTTTGCATATGCATTTTGGTGCTATTTTATCCAATAGACGTCACATAAAAAATCGCAGAATATCATGAGTAAAAGTAGCACCACTCATTTTCTTATTGGCCATCTCACGTGTGAAGTTTGGCGAATTTAATTGCTATAAAAATCGAGATATGGCTTTCCCGTGAATGGGCAAAATTGCAGCATAGCAGCGACACCTGTCGGTTGGTATGCATCCAAACTGAATCAGCATCATTTTTAATTATAGACCTTTCACATATTAAACTAATGGAATTATAAACTCAAGTCAAAACTCAGTAGGAAAAGTAAAACGGATAAATGAAAAAAAAACCTAACAACGCAATGCAGTGTGCAGTGCCTACTTTGAAACTTCCTAAGTCAAAACAAAACATACCTGTAGGCTCTATGATGGATATTTCCTGAATGCATACAAATCAATAAAAATAAAGATTCTTGCGTTACGCGTTAAATTGTACTAATTTGTGAATATTTCAACTGAAGAAAAATATTTTTTATAAGATAAGACATAGGTGAATGTATTGTGACAATAAGCATTGCTTTTTAGATATTTGCAGCTATTTCTATACAAGCGATAAGTAAAATTTCTAAAAAATGTGAGAAAATAGAAGTTTTATTTCTTTTTTTCCTGTCTCATCGTGTAAAAATGTTCAACTTAAGGCAGTATTTGAATGTTCAACTTCCAAGTTAAAGGGGGTGCCCAACTTATAGAGGTTGGACATAATATTAATCCTATAGATACATTCTGTTCCGTGAAAAAGTGTCCAGCTTAAAGGGATGTCCAACTTGACAGGTTTTACTGTAAATATAAAAGAACTTGCATTTTTCTATTAGTGAGAAGTGTATGTAATATTTCACAGTGATCGAGGCATTATGTATCTGTTTTTCTATTTAATTAAATGCGAAGTTATGGAGCGAATTTAAATTACGAATAATCCTTTAGAGTTTCATTACATATATGACAACAGAACAGAAAACTGAACTGTAATTCTATTTTCTAAAATGAATGAAACACAAAAGTTACGTCATTTTTCAATTCTAATTGAGGGGGTAGATGCGAAATTTTTCTTTGGTTCGCTTTAATTGCACATATCCCCGTGTTCTACAGCATGTGACGGTTCAGAATAGAAATTACTTTAATAAGAGATCATATTATTTCAAATATATCTTATCTGACCTTAAAAATCTGTGCTTCAGACTACTTCAAACGGACTGCTGAATAAATTTTGCTAATAAACAAAATAAAATATTAATTTTTTAAAAAAATTTCAGGCCTATCAAAATAAACCAAGCATTCTTAAAAGAAATAGAATTCTATATGTGTTGTTAAATTTAAAACAAAAGCTGTTTCATGCAAAATAAATTTTACCAACTAATGATCTTCATTAGCGCAACCTAAAATACCACAACAATATTTAAATTTATTATATTCTTTTCTGGTGGTTGGAGAGTTAAATATGATTGAGAATATCCAGACACCTTGAATTATCTCATCAGGGATTGCCCTCAGAATTTTTGTTTGGGGTCATTTTTGTTGTTAGTGCTCATATAAGTGCTCATAGAGCCACCTGTTGAGCGGTTGACACCAAAAGTTGATAGACATTAATTTGTGACAAGGCGCATCTACATACAAATTTATATGCATTTATATGCAATTCTGTGCAGTAGTTCCAGAGATATAACTTTCCTTTAAACTGCGGAAATCGCTGCATAGCAACGACATACTTGTTGACCGATAAGCATACAAATTGAATCAGCATAATATCTCATAATGGCCTTCTCACTTATCAAGATTTTTCAATTATACGCAATAGAAATTGAGATATAGTCTCCCTGAAAATGCGGAAATTGCTGTATAGCAGCGCCACATGTTGAACGTTTGGCACCAAAAGTTAATAGGCACTAATTTAGGTCAAGGTGCATCAACATATAAATTTATATACAATTCTGAGCAGTAGTTCCGGAGGTATAGTGGCCCCAAAATTTTTGTCTCACACACACACACATACACAGAGACAGACAGGCAGACGAATAGACAGACATTTTCTAAAAATGGTCAAATCATGTTCTAAACCTCTCAAAACTTGTAAATCTGTCGAAAACCGGAAGTCGAAAATTTTTACGAATCCAATACTTTCTTCTATTAAATATAGAAGAGAGTAAAAAAAAAAAAAATCACTGGGTGCTGCTACATCGTTGCATATGAGTCTTAAAACTCACAAAACTCAGTTCCGCAGCAATCACTATCACTCATGTATGTATGGTTGCAAACATAAAAAAAAAAAACAGGCTGCTACTACCTCACTGTGCATGAATGTCAAAACTCAGTTCCGCAGAAATCACTATCACTTATGTATATACGCTTCACACACATGAAAACAAAACAACTCTAGGCCCAGTTACCTCGGTGCGCATGAATCTTAAAACGCATACACTTTATTCCATCGCAATTACTGCCACGCATGTATGGACGCTTCGCGCGCATGGAATAAAAATAACATCATCTGGTATAGTACAGTCAAATTAGACCAAAAAACACCAAATAAGGGGAAAAATTTATAAAGTTTTGAAACTTTGGAATAACATTCCTGGGGACTCTAGTAATGCAAAACAAAAAAGTTCCCCCTTCCTGGGGGGGAGCTTCCCTCCCCACCCTCTTTTCCTCTCTAGACCATATAGCTCTTTCATATTAGGAAAAACAGATATAATAATTTATAAACGCTTGAAATTTTAGGATAACATTCATGAAAAGTCTAGTAATGGACAAGAATTTTTATTTTCCTCCCTGTGGGTATGCTATTCCCCCTCCCTTTCCCCCCAAAATTGTTTAGCTCCTTCATTTTCTTTTTTTTTTTTTTTTTTTTTTTTTTATGAGGGACTATAAAAGGATTATATTATAGGAATAAATATTTATAAAGTTATAAAATTTCGAATTAATACTCTTGAGGAAAAACAAACAGTGTAAACTGTTTTAGATTTAAAAAAAAAAAAAGGAAATATTTTATAAACATTTGAAACATTGAGATAACACTCATGAATAGACTATTATTAAAAAAGAAGACATCCCCTTCCCTGAATAAGCACCCCCCCCCCTTTCTCCCCAAAACATACAGTTCCTTTAAATTATGAAAAATAAGAGACTCTAAAGGATTAAAGGAATTTATTACAGAGGTATATATTTATAATGTTCTGATATTTTGAAATAGTGCTCTCGAGAGCTCTAGCAATGGAAAAACGAAAATTCCACACCCCTCTTCATCTGTGGGCGGAGGATAACTCTTTTCCTCCTGAATTTGTACAACTTTTTCAGATTAAGAAAAACCGATAAAATAATTTACAATGTTTTAAAATTTTAGGATAGCCCTTATGAATTTTCTAGCAATGTAAAATAGAATAGGTCTCCTTACTTGGGTGTGTGTGTGTGGGGAGGGGGGGGGGAGCTCCCTCCTTTTCTCAAAATCCCGTTTTCCTCTTTTCAATCTAAGGAAATCCAACCATGACTTTTCAGTTTTTACACAAAATCGTTAAGTTTGCTATTACAAAAAAAAAAAAAAAAAAAAAAAAAATTCTTTTTTAGGACTTCATATATGATATATATTTATATATATATATCATATATATAAATACGATCAATCTTTTCAGAGTAATTGGCACCAAAAAAATTGAGTTCCTTATTTTGGTATGTTTTATATTAGTTATTACCTGAATTTCATTATTATCATTTCAATTTATTTTATATTTTATAATTTAGTAGCTTTTAAAAACTTAAAGGAAAAATAATTTTTCGTTTATGCATAATGGAGAGGACAGAATTTTTTGTGCAGAATTTTTCAAGGCATATATATATATATATATATATATATATATATATATATATATATATATATATATATTAATTATTATAATAGTAGCTGTCTTTGAAAACCAAATAATTCTGTGTTAATTAAAAAAAAAAAAAAAAAGGAAAAAGGAAAACTCACGGAAAATTTTGAAGTAGTTTTTATGGGGGGAAAGGGGAGTTGGAAGCACCTCCCTAAGAGGGTACTTTTCTGTTTCCCATTGAGATACTCCATATGATTAATTTCCCAAAGTTCTAGCTATTTTTTTTTTTTAATTGAAAGAACTGCAATATTTTTGAGGGGGGGGGGTCATCCTTCCTAGGGAAGGCTTTTTGTTTTCATTGAAACCTTTTCAAGCATACTATCTAAAATATTTCAAAATTATATAAATAATTTCTATTGTCTTACTTTTAATGGATTATACAATTATGGGGCAGAGGGACAGGGGGAAAAGCTCTTGCTCCAGAAGAGGGTGAATTATTATTATTATTATTAGACCACTCAACAATTTTGTCCACAAATTATAAAATTCTACAAATTATTTCAACAAATTATACTTTTTTTTTTTTTTTTTTGTGTGGGTGGGGGGTGGAGGGGGAAACCCAGAGAAGGGAACTTTTCTGTTTTCTATTATTAGACCCTTCAAGAGAACTTTCCCTAAAACTAAAAACTCTTATATAACTTGCTTTCGTATTTTTCTTAAATTCAGCAAAATTGAATTATTTTTTTATTGGGGGGGGGGGGGTGTGAAGGAGGAGAGTTCCCACTGCATGGTGGATTTTTTTTAAATTTTGTATCCCATTATTAAGCACCTCAAGAATATGTTATACCAAAATTTCAAAATTCTATTTAACCATTTTTCTTATTTTTAATAAGTTAAATAATTTTTTTTGAGAGGGTGGGGAGGGGGAGAAGGAAGCTCTTACCCCAGGATGGGAAATTGTTTTGTTTTCAGTTATTAAATTACCCAGGAATGTTGTAGCAAAATTTCAATACTCTATAAATTAATTTTATACATATTTTTTCTTTATTTAAACGAATTATACAGTTTTTTTTTTTTTTTTTTTTTTTTTGGGGGGGGGGGGGGGGTAAGCTCCCACCCCACGGTAGGGAATTTTTTTAATTTGCATTATCAGACCCCTCAGGAATGTTATGCCATAATTCTAATACTCGATAAATAAATTCCCTATTTTTTTCTTCATTTCAACGAATTATACGGGTTTTTTTTAGGGGGGGGGGAAGCTCCCTCCTCAGAGTGGGGAACTTTCTTGTTTTGAATTATTAGACCCTTCATAAGTATAATCCCAAAGTTTCAAAACTTTATAAATTTTTTCCCTTATTTTTCCTAATTTGACTGTACTAGAACGCTACACCGCTGTGCAAGACTCTCAAAAATGCAAGAAATTCCATATTGCAGCAGTGCAGCAATTACTAATGCACATGTAGGAAGACTTTGTGTACTTGACAAAAAAAAAAAAAAAAAAAAAAAAAAAAAGGAAATGGATACCCCTACTTTGATGTGCATGAATCTTAAAAATGCATGAAATTATGGTACTTATAAATTATCCATAAAAACAATCTTAATATTTATTAGGCATAAACCGGATATGGATTTTACCAGATAACCGGATACGGATATCCGCACTGTGGATATTTTTTTCTTTGCCGGATTTTCCGTTTTTTAAGAGCATGCAATATTTAAAAAAAGGTAATTTGCAACTGGTTTTTATGCAACTGGATTCCATTCACACACATTAAAATATAACATAAATAAGTATTCTGCAAATATGATTGAAGCTGTAAGACTATTTTCAAGATAATATTAATGAGTAATTTAAATAATTCTTTAGCATATTTTTATTACAACTTGGAATTTAATATCTATTAAATTTTAATTGATCTAAAATATGCAAAAAAAAAAAAAAAAAAGTGACATAAAATCGCAAAATAATAGTCTGTCAAACATAAAAGCAGAATGTTTAGCACAGAACAATTTCAAATCTCAATTTCATTGGATATGATAAGCCATAATAGTTTTACTTTATTGTATTACTTTCTTCTGTATTCAATAGAAAAAAGTATTGTATTCGTAAAAATTTTCGACTTCCGGTTTTCGACGGATTTACACGTTTTGAGAAGTCTAGAACACGATTTGACCATTTTTAGAAAACGTCTGTTTGTGTGTGTGTATAAAAATTTTGTGGCGACTGTATCTCCGGAACTACCGCTCAGAATTGTATATAAATTTATGTGTAGATGCACCTTGACCAAAATCAGTGCCTTTCAACTTTTGGTGTCAACTGCTCAGCAGGTGGCGCTGCTATACAGCGATTTCCGCAATTTAAGGGGAGGCTATATCTCAGGTTCTATTGTATATAACCAAACGAAACTTGATATGTGAGAAGGCTATTACGAGATATTGTGCTGATTCAATTTGAATATTTATTGGCCAACAGGTGGCGCTGCTATACAGTGATTTCCGCAGTTTAAAGGAAGGCTATATTTCAGGGACTACTGCACATAATGGCATATAAATATATATGTAGATGCACCTTGACATAAATTAGTGCCTATCAAATTTTGGTTTCGACTGCTTAACAGGTGTCTCTGCTACACAGCGATTTTCGCAATTTAATGAAGGCTATATCTCAGGTTCTATTGCATATCATCAAACAAAACTTGATATGCGACATTATGCTTATTCGATTTGAATGCTTATCACCATCCACCAATAGATGGCGCTGCTATGCTGCAAATTTTCTCGATAACGGGCTGGCTATATCTCAACTTCTATGGCATATAACTGCACGAAACTTGATATTTGAAATAACCATTATAAAAAAAAGCATTTTCTAAATATTTTTTAATTGACAATAAAACTGTCTTTCTTTGGATATTTAGAGTTAGTTTTCTCTAAGATGAAAATCATTTGCATTCATCATGTTAAATAATTTTAATAAATAATAGTTTTAATAAAATATTTGCGCTTAGTGAATTTGTATAGAAAAATATAGAAGAAAATATTGGGGTGGCCACAACGTACTAGTTTAATATCAATTCTTTTGCTTATGTGTAATTTTTTATAGTTAGGTTAGCAGAAAATAACATACAATGTTGTCTGAACTATGTGCTTTGTCTCCTTTGCTATGCATGTGAATGACAAAATTTAATAAAAAAAAAAAAAAAAAAAAATGTCACGTAAAAGAAAACTGCTGAATAGTCATTATACATATACATATATATATTTATTTCATTAAAAGAAATGAATTGCAGGAATCTATATCTGTAAAGGCAGATCTGAAATATTGCTTGCAGAATCAGTAAGTAATTTCATGGTTAAAATTTTTAAATACTCAAATTTTACGTAGTAGGACAAATTCATACAACAGCTGTTTAAAAAAGGTTTCATAATATAGTCTGCTTAAATACTATTAAAGCGAATGAGAAATCGTTTGCACATCAATAAAATGGAATATCAACCTTCATTCGTAATCTTATTTTGTGCATTACGTCTCATTTCAGGTAAGACAAAAATGCATGTTCTGTTGAATTAAAAGGGCATTGAAATAATATGCACTGTTAAAAACAGTTTCTTAAAAATGAGCTAAATTGTCTCATAATAGCTCCGAAACAATGTATACTTAAATTTGAAAACCCATGTACTCATTTTTGAGCATATTGACATGTGAAACATGGGGAATTTTGGATTCTTATTGGTCAACCCCATTTTTGAGCATGTGAATATACTCAAAAATGAGTACATGGTTTCTCAAATTTAAGTATATATCGTTTCGGAGCTATTTTGAGACAATTTAGCTCATTTTTAAGAAACCATTTTTAACAGTGCGCCATATTTTACGTAGTTATTTAGTTTTTCGTAATTTAAAAATCTGTTTCAATTTATTTACGGTTGTTTTCGTTAGTTATGATGAATTACTAATTCAATAAACATTGTGTAAAATTGTCTTCGATAGAATTTCATTATATGTAAGAACAAAAAATCGTTCTACAAGATCATCGAGGTTTATTTTAATAAATAAATCTATTTATTAATGTTTTTCTGTATTTAAAATATTTTCGTATTTACTCTAAAAGTATATGAAGTTTAAATACGATGGCTTGAGGGAGATATTAATCTGCTTTACTTTGTTACAAATTATCTTTGTACTGAGTCCTTAAACATAATATCAAAATTGGCATATTTTGTATACGATTACTGGAATTTGCATTTTGCATACTAAAAAAAAAAAGCTATTCTGGTCATTCTTTAATTTTCGTTTAAAATTACTCATTCACTCTATCACAATTTTAAGTTAATTCTTAAATTTTATACGTAATACATATATTTTAAATTAAGAATGATATTATTATTAACTTTTTAAATTGTGTTAAATTGTTTTTGGATTCATTTTTTTTTTCCTTTCCTTTTATTTTCTTTCTTTCTTTTCCTTTCTTATTTTTTATTTATTTTATATATATTTTTTTATTTTTTAATATGTGAAATAATAAAATACCATATTAGATCATCTATATTTATCTTACTTAAAGAATTGATACTTTTATTAAATATTACTTTCATAATTAAGTACTGTCCTTGTATGTATAATTCCCAAAAATGTCAAATGAAAATAAAGAACGTCTCTTTTAAATATATTAACTTTTAAAACCTTGTGTTAAATTATCCTTGTACTAATGTTTTAAACATTATATTAAATCTTTTAGTTTCTGTGTATAAGGTCAATTTTTAACATTCTGTAAATAGCAAATTAAAAAGTATTATATATAGGCTTAATATTATTGATGCCTTAAACTTCCTTTTAAAACAATTAATTACCGCTAATATACAGGGTATCCCAAAAATGTTGAAACGCGTTTTATTTCTTTACCCGTTACAGATAAATGGGCAATGTAAATTGAAAAAACGTCCAAATTAAGGTAGGAAAGACATTAAGAAAAAACCCTCCCGTTAATTTTTAAAAAGTTACATTTTTTAAATTTTTATACAGTCCCTCTACGCAAATTTTGTCAAGTACAAAGTTTTTATTTTTCATTCAACAAGACCATTAGGTAAAACCGCATAACTATATCCTTAAAACCAACTTATGATACAGAAAAAAAAGTGACTTATGCCATTTTTCCACATCATTTAAAAGGTTGTTTTTTCGGTGAAAATAGGGATCATTTACAAATTGTTAATGGAAATTTTTAGATCAAAAACATAATGTGTCGAAAATTTCTCAAATGCATTTAAATTAATCCTTAGAATTTTAAAATGTGTATCGAATTTAGCATCTTGTTTAATAAGACTTTAAAACGTGCAAATTCTATGATACATTTAATCTTTTTATTAATATGTCACAAATTTACATTTCTATTTTGATATATGGTCCCTTTAATCAGAGTTCAGTTTTCAATTAAGTATAATTCATTAAGTTTTAAAGATACAAGAATGCGGTTTTCTGCAATGATGTCGTTGCATTAAAAATAAAAACTTTCTGACTGACCAAATTTGTCTAAGGGGATCGTATAAAAATTTTAAAAATGTTAATTTTTTGAAACTTAACAGGAAGATATTTTCATTAGCGTAGTTTTATTTCCTATCTTATTTTGTACACTTTTGCAGTTTACATTATCCTGTCATCTCTAACAGGTAAAGAATTAAACCGCGTTTCAATCTTTTTGGAACACTCTGTATATTTTTTAATTTTTCTTGTTTCATATTATATTAAAAATTTAGAATAATAATAATAATTCTGTAAACGCGTTAAATTCTCTGTATCATTATTATTATTTTTTTTTTTTTTTTCAAATGTGAAATAACTAAATACTGTGTCATGTAAGTTATATTTGTTTTAATTATAACCTATATTAATTCTTTTATTTCATAATTAACGGATTTTCCCTGTATTAGAATTAAAAATTAACAACATGAAAGCCAATTGTTAACTATTACTGCATTTTTTTTTTATCTTTTCACCATGTTACCCTTGCATTGATGACTCAAATATCAAACCAATTTCTTCAATTACTCTAAATCAGATTTGTAGTATCCGCGATTGTATTGAAATGCTCGCCCTCTGGTGGGCTAAGGTGAAATTACAATTAACAGGAATAGCTTTCAACTTTCGTCGAGACGCCATTGCTTGCTGCATATTCGATGTTTAGTTTTCACATATATTTAGTGACTAAAAGTGAATAAATCCGATTAAAAAGATAACACATACTGTTGTGTGCCACAGTGTAACTCCAAAGAATCAAGAAATCCAGAATTAAGCTTCCATTTATTTCCAAATGGCAAATTTAAAATTTCAGTTGCTTCGGCTAATGGTAATCAGATGATTTGAAACTAATTTTGAATAAACTGAAATATTTTTTCCAAAAGCAATCGATTTTCCATGATGTAATGGCGGAGAAATAAAAGCACGCATATTAAGTAGTAACACAATTAGAACAATAATAAATACACGTGTCTATTATATTTACTAACAACAAAAGTTGGAAAAGCGCCACCTATCGATCATTACAAACGCGGATTGTTCAAAAAAGTAGATTTCATTTATTGATAAGTTACATTGCTTGCACATTATTATTAAATATATGTTATTTTCCATTTAACATTAAGTTATAAACGGCTGGTATACATTACCTATATTGATTTTTTAAAAGTATTTTCTTAAATTGCCTTCATATATTTTTTTATTATTATTATTACTTACTTAAATCCTTATAAAAAATAAAATATTACGTTAGAATATCTATGAATTAATCTTAGAAAATAATACCAATATTAATTTCTTTATTTCGCAATTAAAATATTGTCTTTATAATTACTCCTAAAATTGCTGTAAGAAATTAATAGCTTCTCTCTCATTCGATGTATATTAATCGTTTCAGCTTCTAAGTAACCCCTTCCCCTACACTAGTGCTGGGCGATATCAGAAATTAAATATCACGATATATCACCAAGTTAATATCGATATTAATGATATATTGCGATATTTCTTTCAAGAAAAGGAAAATAGACATTTGTTACTTTTTAAAGACAAATGAACACCAATTTTAATGTATGCAAGCGTGGACTGTTTTCTATATATTTTCAGGTATATTACTTCCATAACGTTTACATAAAAAGAATAATAATAATAATAATTAAAACAAAAAACTGCATAAAGAGTGAATCAATGTTTAGTGTTTATTTTAATATATATTATTGCTTTTAAGTATACACTGAGGAAAAAAAAATACATACCGCCTTCCTCTAGAATGAATAAGTGGCCATTTTCTAAGTCCTTTAAATAGAAATACAGATTTCCGAGCTATGTACATAACGCACGTCAGTAAACTGAATAGACGAAATGATCCAGAATTTCTAGTTTACATATTTCTAGATGGTGAAACAATATTCTGAATTGCGAGAAATTCTCGCTTATTTTCCAGAATTGGGTAATAAACCAAGATTATAGTTGCTGAAACTCGCCTCTTGTAGTCTCAATTATTTGCAGAGATTTTTAAATAACTTTGCTCTCGATAATATAGGCAAACGCTCTAGAACTCTAATAGGGGCTTCTAGAACTCGCTTTCCAATTGGATTAGAATTTATAAGAATGACATGGAACTATTTTTTCTAGAGCCACAATTTAGATTCTAGATGTCAGTTACAGAATTTTTTCTCAGTGTACTTCTGTATAATCTGTCCCCCATTCTTCCGATTTTCAGCTTTAATTATTTTAAAACAACATTTTAACAGAGTTAATATGTGATATGGGTTTTATTTAAACAGTATATCATAAAAATTCATAATTATAATAAAGATAAAAGCTTAACAAAAATGAAACTGCTTAGAATGTAGATGATTAATACAATTTTTCGCAGAAATCATCCTTATAATATATATAAATCAATATCAATGATTCACTCATATGCAGATTTTTAAAAAAATAAATATTTGTATGCGTTCTGCGCCGAATTTCTATTCCTAAGTATAAAGAAATCTTATTTACTAGTAGTCATGACATGACAGTCATTGATGGTTATAATTAAAATAATCAATAACAAAAATCGGGCTTCGAGGTGCATTAGTGGGTCTATTCTGGCCTGTTCGTTAAAAAGACAAACCGATCGTTATTTTTTCGATCGAAACCTCTTTCATAACGATAATTAGTGGTAGAGAGATTCTGCCCTCCGTACGTTATAATCAAACGAGAATGGGGGGAAACTGCGTTCGAGGTTAACTCTTTCATCCAATCAGGGCGAAATATACTGAAGCACGCGGTTTGTTTCATTATGATTACAAGCGAGTAACAGCAGACGATGATCGCCCTGACGTCATGTTAAATGAAGATTGTTGTGAAAAAAAAAAAAAAAAAAAAAAAAAAAAAAAAAGCAAAGGCATAGTGTGGATACTTTAATGTGTTGTAGCAGTACAGTTTTCCAGTTCAATTGTGTTGTCCAGAGGAAAACGAAATTTAAAATAGCCAAGTAAAATTTTATGTTAGACTGGCTGTTAAAATGAAATCAGTCACTCATTATAAGTTATTTACTTGGCAATGTAAAAAGTAAATATTTTCTTATCACTTTCTAAAGAATCAAAATAATAGATTTATTTTATTTACATGGTATGTACTCATGTTTTAATTATATTTTTTAAAAATTAATTTTGAAATATAGTACATCTTTATTATGCTATTTATTTAAAGAAAACTTTTTTAATCACATGCAAATTTCTGTTAACACATCCGTATTAGAGAATTCTTTTATTAATGAGCGAATATATTTTTAAGTTTGAATTTTTGTGTTTTAAATTGTTTTCTTGTTTAAACTATATATATCTTATACTATTAAGTGAGCAATATGTGTATATTTCACTGATCTCGAAAACGGTAGCTCGGACAGTTACGAGATTTAACACAAAGGTGCCCCTCGAAGAGTCATTGTGCACATCGAAGTCAGATTTTCGAATTTTCGATTAGTTTTTTCTTAATTAATTAAAATGTAAAAATAATAACCTTCTAATTTCTGATAAAAAAGCCATTTAAATTTTAACATTTTATCCATAATTTAATTGTTGCCAATTTTTTTTTCGACAAAATAATAATAATAATAATAATAATAAAAAAACGTACATTTATTTAAAATGAGGAAAATAAATCAGAAAGATTAGAAAATAAATTAGAAATATCAGTCGCATCGTTACAAATAAAATACCAAATGAAAGGGAAAATTTTTGTAAATGCGATGCATTAAACAGCTTATCAATCGGATGATTAGTTTTTTCTTAATTAATTAAAATGTGAAAATAATAACCTTCTAATTTCTGATAAATAAGTCATTTAAATTTTAAAATTTTATCTATAATTTAATTGTTGCCAATTTTTTTTCGACAAAAGAATAATAATAATAATAATAATAATAATAATAATAATAAAATGTACATCTTATACAATTAAGTGAGCAATATTTGTATATTTCACTGTTCTCGAAAACGGTAGCTCGGACAGTAACGAGATTTAACACAAAGGTGCCCCCCGAAGGGTCACTGTGCACATCGAAGTCAGATTTTCGAATTTTTGATTAGTTTTTTCTTAATTAATTAAAATGTGAAAATAATAACCTTCTAATTTCTGGTAAAAAAGCCATTTAAATTTTAACATTTTATCCATAATTTAATTCTTGCCATTTTTTTTTTTTTTTTTTTCGACAAAATAATAATAATTAAAAAAAAAAAAAAAAAAAAAAAAAAACGTACATTTATTTAAAATGAGGGATTAGAAAATAAATTAGAAATATCAGTCGCATCGTTACAAATAAGATAGCAAATGAAAGGGAAAATTTTTGTAAATCCGATGCATTAAACACCTTATCAATCGGACAATTAGTTTTTTTTAAATTAACTAAAGTATGAATTTTAAGTGGCAACAGCAGAAGATTGTATGGAAACCGTTAGGAGAAAAAAAATGAAAAATCTGCTTCACATTAAGTCACATGATTTTTAAGTGGGATTAAAAATTGCAGCTTTCAAATTCTTTTAAATTTTCTCTCACGAACACAAGTTATATAATGTACAAGACCCCACAAGACCAACTTGCATTTCAAATTTCATCAATTATTTTGGTTAATAAACAAAAGTTACATTTTTTTTCAAATTCAGTTTTATTCTATCTTCGAAAAGATTTATGTGATCATAGATATAATAATATGTATAGATCTATCATCCCCATATTATCGTGCAAAGATTTTTGATGCCGAAAAAAAAGCTTTGGAATCAGCCATTAAGTGGTATTGAAGGAAAAAAGGAAAAAAAGAAGAATAAGTTTGAAACTATATCTGGAGCTTTTCATTCGCTTTCAGTAAATAAAATATTCATGAATTTTATTTGCTAGAACATTCGTGTGTATTCCCGTGTGTATTCACTCGGGGAAAGACTGCCATATTTTGGTAAAATCGCCGTCTTTTCCCGAGTGAAAGGGAATCACTTTTTTCTCCCCAATGATCAATCTATATATTATTACTATATCTATGTATGTGATACGATACATTAATAATTTGGGTTTTAAAAAATTTTTAAATAGATTATTTAAACTCTATGAACCATATTTTTATTTTATAAGTTTCATTAACAGATCCTGCTGGGCGATTTTTTAAATTTTGGTGTTGAAGTACACCGAACGTTTTTCGACAAGAAGTTTAATATAGCAACAGCCATGTTAATCTAAGTAGCGCATCAAATATATAAAAACATAAATGATTTATTTTTACACAAAATTTACAGAACAAATGCAGTTTTAAAGATAGGAAATTTATTTCAACAAGCACTATTTTAAACCTAAAAACCATTAAAAATATAAGCAGAATATAAAGGATTCTTATGTATAAACAAAAAAGAGTCTGATAAAATTATTAGCAAAATAGTCTTACCCTTTTCATAAAAAAAAAAAAAAAAAAAAAAAAATCCATCGCTAATATGGCGACAAAAATTCAAAAGTCACCAATGGAGCGACATAATAAAGTTGTGTAACACGATAATGTTTACCTATTTATTTATTTTTTTATATAATAATCACTATGCTAATTTATCATACAAACAAATGAGCCTCTGTGTGTTATTGCACTTGCACGCTATCGAACAGAAATATTTGAAAAATTCAAATTAATATTTAAATAAATAAATAAAAATATGTTTAATGGGAAATATATGTAACCATAAAAAGATTAGTTGACTAAAATACGGCAGAAATAGCGCTCATAGCATATTGTTACAACGGATTAAGTCTTATTGTTACTATGGATTATGTCTAAGATGGTGACAAAAATTCAAAAGCCGCCAAAGAGAACTATATTAAGGCTGTACTATCAGGTTTACAACCCATGAATTATATATAAACACAAAAAATTAATTGTCTGATGTGATTTACGTAGCCGGTCACAGCATATTGTAATATTTGGCATGAAATTGCTGCCATTTAATGGTTGATTGGATAAACAAAATAAACATATGAAATAACGTAAAAGCAAATATTATGTTGTCTAAACCCAGTTACATTTGAGTCCAGTCCGAGTTACATGTGAACAACACGTACAGTGTTGTTCACATGCAACTGGGATTCAAATATAAAAGGGAAACTCCAATTTTTTCGATACTATCTATTTCGAAACTGTTATATAATAAGCACCTAAATGGAAGCTCATTGGTAAACTATTGTCGCAGGTAATAGGGACAAGCGCCCGAGTTGCAGTGGATGACCAAATCGCTGCCGAATGCAGCAGGGACCTGGAGCGAGCTTTTCAACAATTTCAGTAATTTATTTTATTTTTATAAAGCTATATAGAAAAGAGTTTCCTTTAAATTTAGTTACCAGCGAAGCGGGCAAAGCCTGCTAGTATATATTTAAGTGCAATTGGAATATTTGGTATTTAGATATATTTACGTAAAATTAATTAATCTGTAATCCTAATTTAGTGAGTAAAACATAAAAATACTTTTCTCTATTTATAAATTTATTTTTACTTAAATAATTGAAGTTAAAATTTATATAGCCATTGCCTATTGAAATGATATAAATATTTTATATTGATTTGAACTAATATGATAAAATTTGTTTGATTTTATTAAATTAAACGGGAATTTATTTTAATGATATTATTATTATTATTATTATTATTATTATTATTTTTAAAAAAAGTATATAAATATTTGATTTACACTGTATGTACTAATTTCTAGAAACTTACTTGTATATTTATATGAAAAATACGTTACTTATTTTTTTTACATAAATATATGAATAATAAATTGCTTTCTAAAATATATTAAGCTTTGAAGCTGTTTAGAAGATTTATTGAGCCCAAAATAGTAAATGGAAGTATGCAGTTGTTTAGAATTATTCAAAATAATTAAAAAAAAAAAAAAAAAAAAACTAGATTCACAATTACACCTGAAATTTTTATAATTTTAAAAGAAGAAAGTATTCATATTATTCTTTTTTTCCAATTTAGTAAATAAAACATAAAAATATTTTTCTCGATTTATAAACATATTTTTATTTAAATATTTGAAGTTAAAATTTATAAAGTCATTGTCTATTGAGATGATAAAAAATATTTAATGATTGCTTGATATTATAATTCTAAAATTTGTTTGATTTTATTAAATTAAATGTGAATTGTTTTTAAATAATATTATGTCTTTCTATTAATACTAATAATAAAGCATACAGAAGTTTGATTTATTCTGTATATTAATTTCTAGAAAATTATTTGTAAATTTATATGAAAAGTGCATTACTCAATTTTTTATATAAATGTATATGATTAATAATGTATTGCTTTTTAAAATATATTAAGCTTTAAAATTGTTTAGAAGATTTACTATACCAAACATATTAAATTAAATCATAAATTTAAATAATAAATTAAAAAATTAACTTATGTATCCAATCGTTTAGAGTCATTCAAAGTAATTACTTAAATATATATATAATAATAATAATAAATAAATAGGTTCTCAACTACATTTGGAATTTTCATAATTTTGAAAAAATAAAGTTTGTATTTTATTTCCTTTTCACTTTATTTAAATTTGGATATGTGTATGAAAAAGTGATTAATTTTCATTTACATTCTATGTATCTTAAGCTTTGGTAAAAAAAATTTTAAACCAAGTTTCCTTATTTGAAAAATCATAACTATTTCTTAAAAAAAAAAAAAAAAAAAAAAAAAAAAAAGTTTAAATACCCCCAAATAGGCGCGCCATATTGTAATGAGTACAAGAGCCACTCAATGACAGCCTTATAGCTCTCGAAAAATAACGAAGATAAATATCGCTAAAATTTCGATCGCAGCAGTAGTCCAGGCAACGAAGGCCAAAATTTGACGAATAGAGGAAAAAAATCGTGTAGTTTTGAAATTTTACATACTCATAGCCGAGAGGGTCCTGAACAACATACTAAAAGTCACCACCCGTGGGGGGTGAGCGGGGGGCATTTAAGGGGGGAAATTTACAGTTTTTATTAAATATCTTAAAAACTATTGCATTTAGAGAAAAAATGTCAATTACAAAATTAATCTACGCAAAATTTCCTACAAACATGTACATTACATTTTGTTTGTACGATCATTAGTTTAGAAGATATAGGGAGATGAAATAACACATTTTTTTGAAAAATTCTTTTTTGCAATAGTAAAATCAACTAAAGTGTGCAATTAAAAGGGTTCTTGTCAAATATTTTCTAATGTAAAAAACAAATATATACATAGGGAATATGCAAGGATAATACAGCATGTTTTGTAAGTTTTAAATAATTTTAAGGCTAGTAGGCGCAAGTGGCGGTTTGAGTAAAAATCTGGATAAGTCCAGTCAAAATAGGAAAAATAGGAAAAAAAAAATCGTGTATTTTTGAAGTTTTGCACACTCATAGCCGAAAGGGTCCTGAACAACATACTAAAAGTCCCCACCCGTGGGGGGCAGGGGGGCATTTAAGGGGGCAATTTTCAGTTTTTAAGATACATATCTTAAAAACTATCGCATTTAGAGAAAAAATATCAATTACAAAATTAATCTACGCAAAATTTTCTACAAAAATGTACATTACATTTTGTTTGTACGATCATTAGTTTAGAAGATATATGGAGATGAAATAACACATTTTCTTGAAAAATTCTTTTTTGCAATAGTAAAATCAACTAAAGTGTGCAATTAAAAGGGTTCTTGTCAAATATTTTCTAATGTAAAAAACAATTATATACATAGGGAATATGCAAGGATAATACAGCATGTTTTGTTAGTTTTAAATAATTTTAAGGCTAGCAGGTGCAAGTGGCGGTTTGAGTGAAAAACTAGATAACGAAGACCCTAAACCGATCAACATAAAAAAAAAAAAAAAATCGTGTAGCTTAGAAGCTGAGCAGTTATAAAGTTAAGTGCCCTGAATACCATACTAAAAGTCCCTAACCATGGGGGGGGGGGGGGCATTTAAAGGGGGCACATTTCAGTTTTTATTAAGTATCTTGAAAACTATCGCATTTAGAGAAAAAAAACCTCAAAGCTATAAGATTTTTTAAAATGTTGATCGGTTTTGGGTCTCTGTATCTGGATTTTTACCTAAACACCACATGCGCCTACTAACCTTAAAATTATTTAAAACGTACAAAACATGCTGTATTATCCTTACATATTCCCTATGCATATATTTGTTTTGTACATTAGAAAATATTTTATGAGAACCCTTTTAATTCCACAATTTATTTGATTTTACTATTGCAAAAAAAAAAAAAAAAAGAATTTTTCAAGAAAATGTGTTATTTTGTTCCCCTATATCTTCTAAACTATTGATCATACAAACAAAATAGAATATACAATTTTTTTTAGGACATTTTGTGGAGTTTGCGCTCCTGCAAACTCCATCTTAACTTACTTAATTAGATTACTAAGAGAACACAAGACTTTAAATAACAATAACTAAAGTTTATTTGAGCAGATTAATGGGAGGGCGACCTGGTAAATTTATATAGCTCAGCCAGCGTTTTACTTAATCAAAATATATGAATCAACAATTTAAGTAGATAATCTTAAATATCTCACCACAGCAGATAGTCGAAAGTGTAGAGACGGTCGCACTCTTACTCCAATACTACTGCTTCACTATGGGACAGAGGATTCCCTTCTATCCCAGCTTGAACTTCCGAAAACTAATAGACACTCACCAACACTCAACGCTACTTAACTTCACGCCACTAAATCTCCACTACTCAACTTCCGATATTCACCAAAATAAGAATCATCACCATTCGCTATAATATCCTCCAACATCCACACTATCTACTAAAACCATCTCTATTTTTATACTTCTTCCGACACCCTCCTTTCACTACATTTCAATCCGTACCTTTAAAAATCACTTCTGATTTAACTAATATTCAAAATCTAAGTCTTTTAATGCAGCACCCTGCCGACACAAAACTATCTCGACTTCAACCGTCACCGAGCCACTGGCGACGGAGTGATTTTAACCATCCCCACTTCCTACCTTGCTGGATCCAGCTTAATTGAAACAACTGTGGTGACGTTCTAACGTCTCAACCTCACAATTTCACGTAGATTAATTTTGCAATTGAGATTTTTTTTCTCTAAATGCGATAGTTTTCAAGATACTTAATAAAAACTGAAATATGACCCCTTTAAATGCCCCCCCCCCCATGGCTAGGGACTTTTAGTATGTTATTCAGGGCACTTAACTTTATAACTGTGCTCAATTTCTAAGCTACACGATTTTTTTTTTTTTTTTTTTTTTTTTTAATGTTGATCGGTTTTGGATCTTCGTTATCTAGATTTTTACTCAAACCGCCACTTGCGCCTGCTAGCCTTAAAATTATTTAAAACTTACAAAACATGCTGTATTATCCTTGCATATTCCCTATGTATATATTTGTTTTTTACATTAGAAAATATTTGACAAGAACCCTTTTAATTGCACACTTTAGTTGATTTTACTATTGCAAAAAAGAATTTTTCAAGAAAATGTGTTATTTCATCTCCCTATATCTTCTAAACTAATGATCGTACAAACAAAATGAACTATACATTTTTGTAGGAAATTTTGCGTAGATTAATTTTGTAATTGACATATTTTCTCTAAATGCGATAGTTTTTAAGATATTTAATAAAAACTGAAAATTGCCCCCCCCCCTGCCCCCCGCTCACCCCCCACGGACGGGGACTTTTAGTATGTTGTTCAGGACCCCCTCGGCTATGAGTATTCAAAATTTCAAAACTACACGATTTTTTTCTTCTTTTTTTTCCTATTTTGACTGGACTACAGCCCAGAATACGAAATTATCGTTATATTCCGAAGGTCGTTGAATTCCGAAGGAATATAACGAAGCGAACAGGCCAGAATAGACCCACAGGAGAGGTCATTACCAACGAGATATATAAAGTAGAGTGATAAATGGTAACCCTTGAGAAGGTCCAAGATGAGTCATGTGACATGCTCTCCTTGCACCTGCGTATTAGAGATGAGACGGGCTCAGCTCGAGCCCGTAAGCCCGAGCCCGATCGGGCTCAAATCTTACGCAAGTCTTCGGGCTCCGGGCGGGCTCGGATTCAAGCTAAAAGTTCCGTTTATTTTATTCTTCACTAACTGGAAAATGTAAAAAAGAAAAAAAGAAAGAAATTTTATTCATTTTGAGAGCACCTTTAGTAATGCACTAATAGTCATGATTGGTTATAAATCACAAAATAATCTTGCAAACCTTAGTAGCTGTGACATTCCTTTTTCTAAATAGAACTTTTTTTTCAACGGGATGCATATTAATATGTCATAGTGTTATACAGTAATCCTTCCTCCTTCGTCATATTGGGCCTCATTATATCACTCATTCGGATAAATTTTTTGTCCCCCGATAGGCGCGTTATAAACAATGGGCTGCACTATAAATATATATTACATAAATATATACAAGTATACAGAGACACAGACATTATAAATTGTTATAATAACATTTATAGTTATTTAAGTTGAGGATTGATAACAAGAAAATTAATTTGAAAATGAAAACGGTATTTAATTTTACTATTGTGTATGCGTTGCATTGCGTACCACTTTCAATATCGGGCTCGGGCTCTGATCACACAAAATTTTTCGGGCTCGGGCGAGCTCAGTTAAAAAATGTTTGGGGCCCGGGCGGGCTCGGATCGCCAAAATAGAGCCCGAACTCATCTCTACTGCGTATTCGGTGGTTCCCTTGGTAACAGCTTATTTTCAATAAATTTCTATGACAACTGTTTGGAGATTGTTTTTGGCATAAGTCATAAACGCTAATGTTTTTGTTTACTTACGTAGTTTAATATTCTTTTGTTCTACATCATTTTGATTTTGATTTTACTTCTTTTTTATTTCGTGTAGTTGAACTTTAACCGACAAAATGCTAAAAAATAGTTGAAAAATTATTATTTGTTGTTAAATTTAGCTCTTTAAAAGTTTAAATTTTCTTTTATAAACACTTTTAAATTTTGTTGGGAAACGATGAAAAAAAAAAGGTATTTTATTATTTATTAAAATGTGAAATATGTGTAAAATTATTTTAAAAACTATTTCGGTCATAGGACTGTCATGTTACCTAATAATAATGATAATTTGTCGAACTGATATTTTAAAAGCCAAAATAGCGATAAAGGGCCAAACATAGCAAACTATTGGAGCATATCACGTGATTCATCTTGAACCACGGAAAGCTAATCCTTCATCCTTTGAATGAGCGCTCTAATTTATATATCTCGTTGTATGCATGTTGCCTTTTATTAAAAGTATTCCATTTTAGCTCTGAAAAATCTTCTTTTTCATTTTTTTCCTTGCGAGTTGCAAATATATTTAAATTGAAGTCAAATAGAAGTTTAAGTTATACAAATCTTTTATTTTTTATTTGGTAATTGACATATCTTCTGTATTTTCTAAGTTGTAAATATTTATTTTTACTTTTAGTTAACGTTTTAAATGAATTTTACAATTTAGAATATTAAATTTATATATATATATATATATATACATTTAATTAAAGACAATCTCTTTGAAAATTAACACGTACAATATAGTTTGGATGCTGTATAAATAATAAATGGAAAAAAACAATACTTTCTCTACCTTATGGGTAAGAGAAAGTAAAAATATTGTACTTATAAGTGTTATAGAAGAAGAAATTAAATTAAAAAAACACATTGTTTAAATATTTAAAAAATATGACTTTGTGAAAAAATTGAAAGCGTTTCTGATGATGCATATCCTTCGTTTAACGAAATATAGCATAATTCTGATGAAAATGAGTATACTACCGAATTGCCTCCTAAAGATGTGAAACATCAAAATAAAAAATATAAATCACGTGACTATAAGAAGAAGGCTGTAAATTACTGGAATAATGTGAATTCTTCAAATTCATGTCGCAGTTTAAAAAGTGTCCAAACAAAGTTTAAATATGTAAAAAAAAAAAAAAAAAAAAAAGATACGTGAATTGTATTATTGAAAGAAACAACCGAAAATGTAACCTAATCATAGAGAAAATAGGAAAGAAATTAAAAGCTTTTTCTTGGGGTGGGGGGTGGGGTGGGGGGAGGGTAGAATTACATCATCTAATCAAGCATCTTTCAGTGTAAAAGGTATGCTCATACAAATTAATTTGTTTTTATGCATTTTTGCTAATCCAAAGATCTGTTTTACTCCCCCATCTGATCTATGATTATTATTTAAATTCATTAAGGGCCGCATTCACCAAACTTCATTGATCGAGGATTAAACCATGGATCAGCAAATCCGAGAATCAAAGCTAACACTGGATTGAATTCCTGCGGTATTCACCATCAGCCGATTACGTAATCCATGGATTAACTGGAAGAGAAATAAAAGCTTCTTTTTGATTGGCCAAGGACGAAGATAGCCTTTATTCACCGTTCGGATTCAATCGGATTTGAAGATTAGACAGGGTAAAAAGTAAATTGGCAACACTGATACACGGTTCACTCTTGTTTATTTCGCTTTTGTTTACCACGGATTAAAAGAGTATAGGATGTATTACGAATGTTACGGAAAGGTAGTAATTTTCATCTAACAGATAGAGGGCGACCAGATCTCGAAAATCCACCAATCAGCGCGTTTCTTTACATTTCTGGCTGTTCGTTCGTAGGCCGTTCTCGGAAATCGATGATGACCGAAGCCGAAGGGGCGGGCTTTCACTTTCTTCTGATAAGTTTCAAAGATACTACACCAGGCGGCGATCGAATCGCTTTCCTACACTCGGCTGAATTAATGCGGAAAAGAAAGTTCCGGTTCCCGCGCTCGCTGCCCTATCTCGTTTTAACTCCTATACAATCTTCTTCCGTGTGTTTACGCACGGATTAAGAATCAATTTTACTTTAGAACATTAAAGAATAATCATGCAGACGACAATTGTTTACGCTACTATTTAAAACTTTGATTGTTATGGATAAGAGAAAAAACTTGTCCGAACTCTCCCCCCCCCCCCCCCCTCAAGCAATGCCCCTGACAGTAGACCAATTACAGAAGCTATTATCAAGCAGTCTTCAAAAATTAGTGTTTTTTTAATTGAAAATATTTTTTAATAACTTTAATTAGTTTTTCTTTATTTTAGTTAGTTCATTAGATTACTTATTTAAAATATCTATTATAAGTTCGAGTTGTTTTAGATTCAATAATTTGAAAAATTAGCATTCTCTAGTTATATATGAATCAAATACACTTCTATGAATGGATATATGAATCTATAATAATAAAAGAAGATGTCTGTCTGTCTGAACATCTATACGTTCAGCCCCTATTGAACGCAGAACTACAATATTTTACATACGGGTGCTCAGAAGCCTGCCCGAGTGCATAGTGAAAAAAGAATTTAAAAATTTTAATTAGTTCCGGAGATATTAATTAAAATGTCGACCCATGTCAAATCAAAAAGCGATCTCAATGACTGAGAATTCACCGCGATTGCATAAAAATAGATATTTTAACGGAGTTAAAATCAGAAAAAGTGGAAAATAAATTAGAAATATTAGTTCGATTGTTACGAATTTGGTACCAAATGAAAGAGGATTTTTTCCCGAATCTAAGAGTGCAAGTGGCTTATCTCTACAGCAATTAGATTTTTTAAAATTAACTAAAGTATGAAATTTAGTTGCAACAGGCAGTTGTTTCATTTATCAAAGATTCTTCAGTGCCAGGTGGTAGACATGCTAACTGACTATTCTTCCGGTCTGGAAAAATTGTTTTTCGTTTGAAACCCACGTGACAAAGTACTGGAAATAAAAAAGTAGTTTCTGAATTTTTTCAATTTAAAATTGATCAAAAGCAGAACTTCAAAATTGCCCGTCATTATGGCTCACCTGTATGCAGTTAAAAAAATCTAAAGTATAGCTTTAAAAATAAAATAAATAGACATATTATATTTATTTAAATTCATTTTTATTTCATCTGTTAATGACACCAAAAGTTACTTTTAACAGAATAATATAGATTTTTTTCCCCTTTTTTTATGAATTCGGTTGTAAAAAAGCAGTTTTGGAATTCTTAAATTTTAGACGGATTTCAATAGAAATCGTTAATTGCCCTTGATAGATTAGCCATTTTGAGTCTAAAATATATCAAAGATATTCATTATTGTAATACATAATACATCATTCAAAAGATATTTTAAAGTATTTTTATTGCAGGCTATTAAAATGATATAAGCCGCTCAAATTCTGTACGAAACTTTTGGAGAAAACTACGGAAAAACCAGAAAATTTTTATTCTTTTTTATTTTACAGAGTTTCAAATTCAGATTTTCGCTCACATTTCGTACTAATAATTTTTAACTGTATATAGCCCGGAAGCGTATCTCCGAAATGTTGGCGCACGCAGAACAAATTCACAATTTTTCGCCAGAGAATGCGATTTTCGCCAAATCTGGAAGTGCAAAGAGAAACTTCACGCCGCTTAACCTGTATAAATAAACATCCGGCGTTTTTCTTTCTTTCTTTTTTTTTATTCTTTTTTTTTTTCCTTATGATGATTAATGTAGGATTTAAATCGCAAAACGAAACATATCTTGAAATTTTGAAATAGTTATCCGAATACAGAAGTAGATAATAATAATGGTAATATATTAGCATTGAGATCCGATTTCATGTATAAGGCCAAAAAGTTTGTAAAAATTGTTCAAACAAATTACAAATTCTTAGTAAAATGCATGAAGAATGTTCATAAGTCCAAATCAGTAGTACGCCATTTTACATTTCAACTATTTTTATTATCATTTTGTATTTAAATTTTTAAAATGTACGACTTTATAAAATATTTCTCTTACGATGCAGTGCTTGAATTTTCATAAATTATCACCTTATATTTATCTATTATGTATTTTCAAAGAACATCTTAATCATAATAAAATAGATATTTCGTGTTAAATTTTATGGTTGAAATTCATAAAATTTTCTACGTATAATTTCCTCCTCGGACATGTCCATTTCTCATTCTTTACCCCCCCCTCCCCCCAACCCCAACATACAAAGTTATAAAATAAAACATTAAACATTTTATTAATGCTATTCTATTTGTTTTTCAGTAATCATAAACAATCTAACTTAATATGTTATATAAATCAAAGTAATAATGATGCGCATAACCATTCTCATCCTATATTTATTGTTACTAATTTCTATTGAGAGCGAAATGTATTCATATTAAAAGGAATGAGTATGATAGAACACTCAACACAGTCGCAGACTGAAATGCCGCACCTCATAGGCTACCCTCTATCCGATTCGATACATTTGACTTATCGTAATTAAATGACTAATTTTATTAGGATTGTTTTCGTACATTAATTTCCAACAGAACTGATCCCCATATTACAAGTTCGTGGGAAGTATTGGCCTAATTTGTCAAATGAAGGAAACACAATTTTTAATTACTAAAGTTTCAAATTAAAATGTTCATATTTAATGAAGTGTATTAAAAAATATATTTAAAATATTAGTCTGACATGTTTACGACAAAATATTGGCATAATGGACGTTTAAACGAAATTTTGCTCTATTTTGCCAAGTTAAAAAGAAAACGTAAATTTTGAATAACATGCGAAGTTTACAACTTACATTGTTCCAAAGCAATATTGTCCTTATCAATAACATAAGTGATATTTAAAAACTGATGCACCCATTTTACAAACTCAATATCTGTAATACACACAGACAAGTCACATAAACCAACCACTAAAAACATAATTTTTGGATTCAGGAAACCTCAAAACATATAAATGTAACAAAAATTCAATTTCGAAAACTTGATCCGAAAACAATACTTTCGCGACCTTTTACGGATAAGATAAAGTAAATTAGAATAAGAGAATAATTTTAAATTAATTAAACTTTAATTGCATTTATTACATTGATTTTTATGTATAAAAAGAAATGCTTTCATTTAATTTGGGGTAGCCCCGTATATTTACTATATATTTTACAAACACAATATAGTGTACTAATTTAGCACAGAATTTAAAACACATAGCACGACATGAAATGACCTTTCAGCAATTCCATTGTATGAATATATCTGAATTCTTTTGTGGGGTTCTGTGTAAACTTCTAATAAAGGATATACATTCTACATTGTATACGAAACATTCTTTCATGCACATAAAATATAAGTTCAATTTATTTTATTTTGTTTCATCCAAAAATATTAAATTGTATTTACCAGAAAATTCACACATAGACTTAATGAATTTGAATTCTTTTCTTAGTCACTGTACACGAATTACTTAATACAGTAGTAGATCTTTATAACGCAATTCTATATAATGCAATTCTCTATATAACGCAAAATTTCTTGGATATAAACAATAAATTTTGCAGTTAAGAAATACTTCCTTAAAAAACTGTTACTTTGTTGAGAAGTAAGTGTGATACATTTGTTTTTCTTTATCTGCTTAATTCAGAGATTTTTAATGAAAAAATTGCTATCATTAATTTTTTTTTTTTTTTTTTTTTTTTAAGTGAGCAGTATAATGAATGATTTTGTAAAGGCATATATGGACCATCTTTATAAAGTAAATTTTAGAATGAAAGTTATTATCCACCTAATTTTTTGTTCCAAGAAATGTAACTTTAAAATGTCCTACTCTGTTTTGATATGTTTCAGACATATTTGGCCATGTTTACAAGGTAAGTTTGACGATGTGTGAAATGTGATCTATATAATGCAAAATTCTATATAACGCAAAACCTTGTGTTTTTAGCTTTGCGTTATAAAGATCTTCTACTGTATTTCATCCGAGTCCCAATATCTATTCTTGAGGTATGGTGATAACAAACACACAGACACATTCAGGCAACCGCTAAAAACCTAATTTTTTGTTTCAGGATATTTAAGCAAATGTAGCAAAAACTCAATTTCGAAAATCTGAATCAAAAATAAAACTTTTCTTACAATATATGGGTAAAATAAACTAAATAATGATCATAATAATGATAATCTGGTGTGTCACTCACACGACTTTCTTTTTTACCCTACATTTCAATATTATAATGATAGATTGCACATTAAATCTTAAGATCAATAGCGTAAGAATGTAAAGTTTAATGTACTTTTCAAATAATCTAAAATATGTTTAGAAACAATTTTATTTGACGAAGAGAAAGTAAATAATAATAATAATAAAAATAATAATAAAACAGAATAAAATAAATGTATTTCAAGGATAATTTTAAAAGCTTTAAAATCATAATATTACAAATATACTTCTTCATTAATCTTGATAAAATAAATTTAAAGGGTTTTCTAATAAATTTTGGTATTAAATATATTATCTAAAAATAACGATACAAAGACTCCATTGACACATTTTTAACAATTATGATTCAGGGAGCCTCAAAACGTGTATATATAACAAAAATTCAATTTCGAAAATTTGACCCCCAAAACGATACTTTCTCTACCATATATGTTGGTAAGAGAAAGTAAAATAAATAAATAAATAAATAAATGTATTTCATGAACAATTTTAAAAGCTTTAAAATTAGAATATTACAAATTTATTTCTTCATTAATCTTGCTAAATTAAATTTAAAGGGTGGAGGATTTCTAATAAATTTTTGCATTAAATATATTATTTAAGCATTACGATACTAAAACTCCATTGGCACATTTTTAATAGTTTATTCTCTTGGGGGAAAAAAAAAAAAAAAAAAAAAAAAAAAAAGATTGCTCGAATCCTTAACGAATCGTGAATGAAGTGGAAAGAAGGGTTGCTTTGCGGCAGAGAGTGTTTTGGCGCGAGCTACAAAAATTCGCCAGGTTCGCCTGTATGCGCCAACATTTCGGAGATACGCAGCCCGGAATTAAGCAAGTTTTGGAGAAAACCACAGATAAGTCAGACACAAATCTTTAAAAAAAAATGTTCGTATTATCTTTGTATTTCAGCTTCTAATTAGTATAATTTCATTTTTATATTATCGAAAGTGGAATTCGAGATGTCACCTGATTTATACGTTTTAAGTTCTCCTGATTAGGTTTTCTTTTGTATCTCAGCTACTAATTAAAATAATTTCATAAGTAATACATCCTTTGAAAGCTTTGTTGATTTGGAATTGAACAATATATTACAGAAATTTCTACCGCCAGATGGCGCTGTAATATTTTAAAATTTCAATATTTCAAATTCTAATGAGCGAGGAAGGTGCTGTATATTCTAAAACGGGGATAAGTAGGGACCCTATATATAGAGAGACTGGACATTGACCGAAAGTCGGCCATCTTAGTGCCAATTCGGAGCGATCCCCGTAGAACGTAATGCTTTTTTCTTAGCGATTGACGCTTTAATATGCAACATAAATGAAAGGAAATTGTCCTAAATTTGTGCAGAACGTAATGCAGAATATAAGCATGTAATTTTTTTCGTCTTAGAGAAAAAAAAATTGAAGAAAAACGAATTTTGTTTTAACCTTCGACATGGTTACTTTTTCAATTCCTATCGGAAAACAGGGGAATGTTTTGTTGTATATTTCTATATTAAGCAAAATACGTTGATTGTAAAAGCAATTCTACCTTAGTGAAAGTAATTCTACCTTATTTTTTCTGAGGACATACATTCTATATATAAAAAGTTAGAAAATTGTTAACAAAAATATGGTAATCTTAGTTTTTGTCAAGTAATTCATGAATAAATGTAAAACTACGGCAGAGAAACAGAAATTATTTTTTATTATTTTATAAAAATATTTACGTAATATTTTTACAAGCTAAAAATACATATTTTATTTATTTCAATTACGCATTATTAATAATAATGACTTAGTTAAATATTAAAAATAAAAATTTTATTAATAATAATTTGTAAAAATATTAACTAATATCTTTAGAAATTAAAAAATGCTTTTAGTTATTTTATTTACATTTGCTTATTTCATTGATTTTTTTTTTTTTTAAGTTTTTTTTAAATATTATGTAAATAAAAATAATTACTTACTTAAATATTATTTATAAAATTTATTATGGCAATTATTATTAAAAAAAAAATTTATATTTCATATGTTAGCAAATAATATACACCTTATTTTCTTTATTTTTATTAATTTATTTTAAGAAATCTGATACATTTTGCGTACTAGCAAAAAATAAAAATATATATTTTTATATAGTTATTTTAAATATTTATTTTAAAATATATGAGAAAAAATACATTAAAATCTAACATATTAAATATATTGCACAACAGAACTTAAAAACTAATAGCTAGCAAATAAACAATCTAATTATCTCATATGTTAGGAAATAAATACGTAAAACAACATGCAATAAGAGAATTCAAAGTATTTAAAGCATGATATAAAATAAATAATTATGCATTTTTATCTTTTAAAAGTATTCCAAAATTAAAGCAATATATCTCCCAACAAAGTAAAAATGTAATAAATAAGTTCTTTTTCGATTATGAGGTAAAATAATCAAAATTTCTTCTCAGCGTAATGATAAGTAATGGAGCAACTGGCACTAAAATGGAGAATTTCGTCAAAAAGCCGGCACGCCAATGTCCAGTCTCTCTCTATCGAGGGTCCCTAGGGATAAGTAGGGACCCTATATAGAGAGAGACTGGACATTGACCGAAAGTCGGCCATCTTAGTGCCAATTCGGAGCGATCCCCGTAGAACGTAATGCTTTTTTCTTCGCGATTGACGCTTTACTATACAACATAAATGAAAGAAAACTGTACTAAATTTGTGCAGAAAGTAATGCAGAATATAAATATGTAATTTTTTTCGTCTTAGAGAAAAATAATTTGAAGAAAAACGAATTTTGTTTTAATCTTCGACATGGTTACTTTTTCAACTCCGATCGGAAAACAGAGGAATTTTTGTTGTATATTTCTATATTAAGCAAAATACGTTGATTGTGAAAGTAATTCTACCTTATTTTTTTCTGAGGACATACATTTTATATATAAAAAGTTAGAAATTTTTTTAACAAATATATGGTAATCTTAGTTTTTGTCAAGTAATTCATGAGTAAATGTAAAACTAGAAACTAGAACAGAAATTATTTTTTATTATTTTATAAAAATATTTACGTAATATTTTTACAAGCTAAAAAAAATACATATTTTATTTATTTCAGTTACGCATTATTAATAATAATGACTTAATATTAAATATTAAAAATAAAAATTTAATTAATAATAATTTGTAAAAATATTAACTAATACCTTTAGAAATTAAAAAATGTTTTTAATTGTTTTATTTACATTTGCTTATTTCATTGATTTTTTAATTTTTAGTTTTTTTTTTAAATATTATGTAAATAAAAATAATAAATTATTTAAATATTATTTATAAAATTTATTATGGCAATTATTATTTAAAAGAAATTTATATTTCATATGCTAGCAAATAATATAAACGTTATTTTCTGTTTTTTTAACAATTTATTTAAGAAATCTGATACATTTTGCGTACTGGCAAATAATCAAAAAATTGCAAGCTAAAAATACATATTTTATTTATTTCAATTACGCATTATTAATAATAATGACTTAATTAAATATTAAAAATAAAAATTTAATTAATAATAATTTGTAAAAATATTAACTAATATCTTTAGAAATTAAAAAAATGTTTTTATTTATTTTATTTACATTTGCTTATTTCATTGATTTTTATTTATTTATTTATTTATTTATTTAGTTTTTAAAAATATTATGCAAATAAAAATAATAACTTATTTAAATATTATTTATAAAATTTATTATGGCAATTATTATTTAAAAGAAATTTATATTTCATATGCTAACAAATAATATACACCTTATTTTCTTTATTTTTATCAATTTATTTTAAGAAATCTGATACATTTTGTGTACTAGCAAATAATTAAAAAATATCTTTTTATATAGTTATTTTAAATATGTATTTTAAAATATATCAGAAAAATACATTGAGATCTAACATATTAAATATATTGCACAACAGAACTTAAAAACTAATAGCTAGCAAATAAATAATGTAATTATCTCATATGTTAGGAAATAAATACGTAAAACAGCATGCAACATGATAATTAAAAGTATTTAAAGCATGATATAAAATAAATAATTATGCATTTTTATCTTTTAAAAGTATTCCAAAATTAAAGCAGTTTATCTCCCAACAAAGTAAAAATGTAATAAATAAGTTCTTTTTCGATTATGACGTAAAATAATCGAAATTTCTTCTCAGCGTAATGATAAGCAATGGAGCAACTGGCACTAAAATGGAGAATTTCGTCAAAAAGCCGGCGCGCCAATGTCCAGTCTCTCTCTATATAGGGTCCCTAGGGATAAGGCGCCGCAGGCGCCACCGAGCGGGACTTAGCTAAAGTCAGAAATCTGAAAGATCAGGCGCCGAAGGCGCTACCGCACGGGAATTTACTGCGATTTCAATAAGCTATTTTCACGATATATCAATAAGCTGTTATTAGACCTAAAACGGGAAAAAGGCGCCGCAGGCGCCACCGAGCGAGAGTTTCGTAAAGTCGGATTTTTCAGGGATCACGAACCAGCTGGTCGCCGAAGGCGGCTAGTCTATAATAATAAAGGAAGATGTCTGTCTGTCTCTGTGTCTGAGCATCTATACGTTCAGCCGCTATTGAACGCAGAACTGCAAAATTTCACACACGGGTGCTCAGAAGCCTGCCCGAGTGCATAGTGAAAAAATAATTTAAAAAAATTAATTAGTTCCGGAGATATTAATTAAAACGTCGACCAATGTCTAATTAAAAAGCGAACGGATCGCATTTTCCGCCCTCCAAGTAGAATTCAGCGTATTCCTTAAAAGAAGAAACACACAGAGAAATTTTCGCGCGTATTTGTAAAGCCATCGCAGTATATCGGTTGCAGATATTGAAAATACATCTGTACCACGATAACGGGCATTTATTACCGATTCTTACGGTACGAATTTTTTTGAAAAATACGGATTTTTTATATTTTTAAAAAAAGTTTTAATAAGGGCCCAAAATTTCTCTTTTTCCCGATCGTCTTTTTTGAATCGCTCTGTACGACCGAGTAACTGTTCCATTTCTGAACAATTGGTATATTTGGAAAGCTCATTTAATCCATTTTCGAACCATATAAACATTTTAACAAAATACGGATTAGCGATCCATAATTTTAGATTTTACGAAACATGGATTTTTTTCACAAAACATTTTATAGCTCAAAATCTTTTAGAGATAAATCATTTTTTTTTTTTTCGTATATAAACATCGGTTAGGCGATTCACATCTCAAAAGATTGAAATATTTTTTTAAAAACTGAATGAGTTATAAATTTTTTAATTTTATGCATAAAACCATTGCATACCGCGTTCTGGATCCATTCGAATCTTCTAATTATGATTAAATTATTTTTAATACATCATTCGAAAGATATTTTAACGTACTTTTATATTATCGAAAGTGGATTTCGAGATTTCACCCAATTTACACGATTTGAGGTGTCCTGAATCGTTTTTTTTTTTTTTTTTTTTTGTATCTCAGCTACTAATTAAAATAATTTCATAAGTAATACATCATTTGAAAGCTTTGTTGATTTGAAATTGAACAGTAGATTACAGAAATTTCTACCGCGAGATGGTGCTGTAACATTTTAAAATTTCAATATTTTATATTCTAATAAGCGAGGAAGGTGTTGTATGTTCTAAAGCGGGGATAAGGCGCCGCGGACACCACCGAGCGGGACTTTGCTAAAGTTAGAAATTTGAAAGATCATAACATGGCGAGGGAACAAGCTGTTTAAGATATTGAAACTGGAAGAGGGCGCCGCAGTCGCTACCGAGCAGGAATTTACTGCGATTAAATTTTTCAATAAAGCTATTTTCACTATATGTCAATAAGCTGTTATAAGGCCTGAAACCGAAAAAAGGCGCCGCAGGCGCCACCAAGCGGGAGTTTCATAAAGCCGGATTTTTTAAGGATCGCGAACCAGCTGATCGCCGAAGGCGGCTAGTTATTTATAAAATTTGGAATGAGTTTTAAACTTAAACATAACCAAACAATGCAAATGAAGATAGCCTTTCCCTTGTTTTATTTATTTACAAGTTTTCAGTAATTATTTCGGGTACATTTCTAAGTAATTAATAAAAAGGTTAAAAAATATACAAATTTATTAAATACTTTTATGAGAAATTAGGGAAAATATATAAATTAATGAAAACTTTATAAGCTAAAACCATAAATTATGAAACACGCAACAATTATTTCCCTCGAAAACCTTTCATCAGGCAAAAAAAGTAAGCACGATAATTTGACACGATATTATTGTTGTATACGTTTGTAATTTAAGGTACTAGTTTACAAACTTCATTTAACACATATAAGTTGGTGCATTTTCTATACATTATAGTTATATCATTATATCAAATATATTTGTTTAAAATTGAAAAGTTTAAAATTTCTGCTATGCTATCCGTTAAAATAAATCAATTTGTGAATTAATCTTTAATGATTAAGCTCACGAAAATGAAGGAGAAGGTATATATCTTTATTGATAGCAAAAATCGCTTAATCAGTAAAATTTTATTTGACAGGACAGAACAGAGTATAATGTCGTCAGAAATAATATTAACTTAATTCAATTTTAATTTAGTAAAAACACAATGATAAATGTGTATCATTAAATAATTAAAGCATATTTTTAAATCAAACTCTTGTTCAAAATCAGGTATTTAAAGACTGTGCTTCTTTGAAAAAGATTAAAAAAAAAAAAAAAAAATCATGAAAATGATTTTAAAAGCAATTTGCTGCTAATAAAACAAAATTTATATTTTTTCATGTTCAATGTTTATGAAGCTGAGCTGCGGAATGCGCATGCGTTACGAAAAGATCCGAGAATTATCTCTGTTAATCCTTCGATATTCGAGGATCAAAAACGAAGTGTTAAATTAGCCGGTGAACTGCGGATTTTCGTATGATCGAGCGATTACCCCTGATCCGAGGTTTAATCCGAGTGTTAAGAAGTTGGTGAATTAGGCCCTATGAGCTCAAAAATTTCAATTACATTAAAATTTGGTTTAAAGTATGGATAAATTAGCAAAAGGAGCACGGTTCAAAAATTGCAGTTATAAAATGTATTTTTTTTAAGTTAAACTTATTTAAATTAATTTAGTACGTTGGATTAAAAAAGTTATTTTGTAATTTTTGTCTAATCAGTGTAATAAAAAGTGAATTATAATAAAAAAAATTGTAAATTTTCAATATTAATGTGTAATGTATACTGAAATTTAATATTTAAGTTTGAAATAATTTCTAACAATTTAAATTTTCATCTAAATTACGGATTGGGAAATCGGGTATTCTTCGAAAACACAAAATAGCGCACTGATAAGTGATTGCCGTTTACCATTGTTACATTTCCAAAGTGTTGTGTACAAGTGTACATTTTTTAAAATTTATTATGTAATATAAATAAATGTGCGTACTGTTTTACTTTAAGCCATAATATTAGTTTAATTTAAGCCATAAGCTTAGTTTAGATATTTCATGTTAATAAAAGGTTATATAATTTGATCGTAAGGTTTACTTATAAATATTTTGACAAAAATGTAGTTATAAAAGTGTATTTATTCAAAGTAAACTCTCTTAAACTAGTTTAGAGCAAAGAGTATTTAAAACGTTTTTCTATGATGAGTATTTATATATAAAAAAAATTGCATCAGTTTTCATTGTGTCGCCAACAGGCGATAAATAGCCAAGAATCGGGCATTTTAAATATTTTTTCACGGGCGATATATAGTGATTCCATCGGAATTTTCTTTATGAACACACATAATCTCGTTAGGAGGGTAGTCTACAATTTTTTCAAAAATTTTTGCGTATGCGCCTATGGAGACCTTCCTTGGTAGTACAGTAGAGCACCGATTATCCGAACTCCAATTAACCGAACAACTTATTTCTCTATTTTTTTTAAAAATCCGATCTTCCAATTATCCGAACAGTCTATTTCTCCCCCCTAAAAAACCTCCTAACTGAACTTCCAATTATCCAAATTCTTGATTCCCATCATACGAAAACTGATTTGAAAGATTGTTGCATTATGGCTGCTGATTTTTGGAATCTAGAAAAATCCTCAACATTAAAAAAGGCTTGGAATACAATTTTAAATAAAGAAAAAAATTATAGTGGATTAGAAGAATCTAGTAAAGAAAATGAGAAATGTAAAACAATAAAGGAGATGGGAAGAATCCTAAGTTATGAAGAAAAGGAAATTAACGGACAGTTAAATAGTGACGTACATGACCCTGGATAACAGATTTTAAATGATGATGAGATTGTGGATGAGATTCAAGGTGAAAAAGAAAATGAAGAAAATGAAATCGAATGCTTTGAAAATGACCCAGGTCCATCACATGACGAAGCCTTTGAATGTTTAGAAACAGCTATGAAATTATTCGAACGGCAGAGCGACGCAGATCCTATTCAATTAACCTGTCTAAAAAGAATTCGAGATGTGGGAGCATTAAAAGAATGTCTTCTTTGAAGCAAGCAACAAGCAAAAACTTTTTTGCTTAAATTATAAAATCTAGAGTTTAAAAAAAAAAAAAAAAAACCTTTTAATCACACCAGCACAAATTGGTAGTGTCAGTCCTAAGCCTGGATATAGCGTGAAGGTTTTTCTATTGTCACAATATCCCTTAAATTGTCTGTCCAATTATCCGAACTTTTGCTTATCCGAACTAGGGTCTGCCCCAACGTTTTCGGATAATCGGCGCTCTACTGTAATCATATCTCGGAGTATCAAATGATAGAAATCCTTCAGTAAACCAGAGATAAGACAAGAGCTTAGTGCGCTTGCGCAGTGGACGGAAAAAAATGGCGGGCTGATCAAATTTCGTCCAAACTATGGCAACCTGGATTCCTAACCTTGGCGCATAAGCGCAGTATGGCTATTTATTTTTATGTTTCATAAGTGGTTTGTTTGAAGGTGTTCTAGTGCAGTGGTCGCCAAGTCTATGTTGGCGCTGCAGCCTTCCCTCGGGCGGTCGAAAGTAGCTTTGGACGAATCAGGATTCATTGCCAGCATTGTCGTATCTCTAGTTTACTGAAGGATTTCTATCAAATGATGACATCGGGCGCCACCTGAGAGGATGAGAAGTTAATGACAATTCAATTTGCAACAGCATTATTTTAGAAGGTGTTTAATAAAAAGTACCACCGTTTAATGGTAATAATTGTATCTCCTATTTTAGAAATATTTAATTTTGTTTATCAGGAGGTTTTCTTAATTTCATGGTGACGAAAAAAGAGTAATGATGACTTGCCGCCTGTGGTAACAAGTTTAAACACATTCAGATGTATCGCCAAGAAGTGTTTATTGTGCTTTTTTGTTACTTTTCTTTTAATGATTTTGGTTTAAGAATCATTAGGATTTTCTCAAAAAATATTAATTTCGCTTCAATATTAAATTGGCTTCTGATGAATAAAGATTTAAACTGAATGCGGAAGGTGGTATAATATTATTGATTTTCAAATTTTAAAAGTACCGTAATTTCTGGTAGAGAACCCTTAGGTAAGATGTGTCATTTGTCCACCAGAAATTTTATTTAATAGAGAAATTTAAACTTTTTCGAAGGAAGAGCGCGTACAAATATAAATTTATTTATCAATTGAAATTTCTGGTGCAAAACTGGATTATATAACCTGAGGGGTATCTACCAGAAATTACGGTAAATAAGAAAAAAGCAATGAGTGAAAATTTCACAAGAATTTGCTAGGTCTTTCTTCACCAATTTTTTCAGTAGGTTTACTATGATAAAACTGACAAAAAATTGGTAAGATTTTTTTTGCAAGGTGTGTGTGTGTGTGGGGGGGGGGGGAGAGAAACACGTAAGCATTCGGATAAAAATCTCTCTCACACTTCTAAATATAAATCTTACATATTACTGCTTGGTTGATATACTGGTCTATAATATATTTGTCTTACAACATTAATTTTATTCGTAAACTTGTAGTTAGAAAATTAACATATTCAATAAACTTTTTTTTTTTTTTCTGTTTTAGCAATCAATCCCCTTCAAGACATTTTTCAGCAGACCAAACCTTGTTTTCCCACGAAAGAAGTTCAAGGATGTAATACAACTCTTGCAGAAAGCTACACTCCAAAAAGTCCTAATTTGGGAAATATGGAACCAAAAACAAAAGTGTATCTTTTTACCCCGGGAAGTCCCGATGAGGCAGAGCCTCTTCATGAATGTGGTGGTAGCTTACCACCTGATACCACTTACGATCCTGAAGCAAATACAGAAATTTTCATTCATGGATGGCTAGACGGCGTCTGTAGAACATTTTGGATGAGAGTGAGTTCAAAAAGTATATATATATTAAATATTTTTTTTTTTTTTTTTTTTTTTGGGGGGGGGGGGGGATCCGAGCGTATTAAAAACATTTTTTAAGGATTTGTATATATTTAAAAAAAGGACAAGTAAACAACAACAAAAATAAACAATAAGTACAGTGGATTGCCAAATTAATGTGGACACTCATAAAAATCAAGTTATCGTAGATTTTTTTCTAAATAAAAATAAGTTATATGCTAGTTATATACTACCATATTACTTTATTTAATGTTAATATACATGTTTAATAGCTATATAACAAAAAACATATAACGGAAACGGGAAAAAAAATTAACATTATGTAAGGCATTAATATTTGGTGACATTCCTTTGACTGACATATAGTGCTTCAATGCGACATGGCATGTTTTTTATGCAGGATTTTACACTTTCTTTAATTAAAGGATTGTGATGCTAGACATTGATACGCTTTTAGATCAGTTGCCTCTTGGTTATAATCATTTTCTTGGCAATTTCCCTTTGTAAAATTCTATAAGTTTTCTATGTTATTTATATCGAACGAATTACCAGGACAACGTAATACTTTGATATTCTTGGCCCGTAAAAATTTGGTAACACTTTTGGCTTGAAGGCAGGGGCCAGAATCTTGCTTAAAAATAGTATGCTCATCTTCTAGGAACCATTCTTCCAGCTGTGGAAGAAGGCGAGTTCTTAGAACTTCCTTATATTGGTCCTGTTTCGTGGTTCCTTGAACTATGTGTAAACGTCCTACGCACTTGGTATTTATAATAGACCAAATCGCGACATTCAGCGTATGTTTAACCCTTTCTATTATGCCTTCAGGGTAGACCTGATCTCTAGGAAGCCGCCACACGAAGTTGCTCTCATCGGCTACAATTTCAAAAGTTGACTCATCTGTGAAATATACCTGAAATAGAAATTAATTATGGTTTAATTGTAAAAACAGAAATCATTAAAACTATTAACAAATGTCATATATTACCTTACTCCAATCTTCCACAGTTTAGTAGAGATGCACTGTAAAAAATAACTATTACCAGCTGCAAGAAACTCTCTGTGATTGGAGATAATAATTATTTTCTCCAATCACAGAGAGTTTCTTGCAGCTGGTAATAGTTATTTGTTTACAGTGTAGTTACTTTTCAGTAATAGGTTACTTCGTTTCACACTTCCATTGGTACACTGTAAAAAAAATAACTATTACCAGCTGCAAGAAACTCTCTGTGATTGGAGAAAATAATTATTTTCTCCAATCACAGAGAGTTTCTTGCAGCTGGCAATAGTTTTTTTTTTTTTTTTTTACTTTCTTCTATATGTAATATAGAGAAAGTATTGGATTAGCGAAAATTTTCGAAGTCCACTTTTTGATGGATTTACATGTTTTGGGATGTGGAGAACACGAATTAATAGTTTTTAGAAAATGTCTGTCTGTCTGTCTGTCTGTCTGTATCATTTTTTTTTTGTGGACGCTGTATCTCACGAACCAATGAATGCAATTTAACCAAACTTGGTATTTAGTTGCACCCTGACATAAACTGGTGCTGATTAGATTTTGGGATCAATCGCTCAATAGGTGGCGTTGTGATCGCATTTTATGCAAATTTTTAACATGGCAGCATAGGACAAAATTCCGTATAAATGGGCATAAAGAGAGTTATTTTACACTTGTGATTGTAAAATTAATATGAATTATTGATAATAGTAGTAGTTAGCTAGGTAAAAAATTTTGTGCATGTGGGGGCATCGTTTCCCCCCCCCTGGGGCGGAAGTACCCACCCGGGGAAGTAAATTTTCAAGATGGGTATCTTTCGAAAGGTCTCGTTGATAAATAGTAATAGTTAACTGGGAAAAATTTTTTGTGCAAGTGGGGGCATCGGTTCCCCTCCCCACCGGGGGGGAAGTACCCACCCGGGGGGGCAAAGTTTCAAGATGGGTATCTTTCGAAAGGTCTCGTCAATACCTTTAAAACGAATGGTTGAACCATAAATCTGTAATAATTTAAAACAAAGTTATCGATTTTTTTTACTTTTAACAAAAAAAAAAACTGAAAAAAATCGCATTTTTTTTTTTTTTTTTTTTTTTTTTTAACGAAATTTAACCAAACTTGGTATTTAGTTGGTCCCCGACATAAACTGGTGCTGATTATGTTTGGGGATCAATAGCTCAACAGGTGGCGCTGTGATAGCATTTTATCTAAATTTTTAACATGGCAGCATAGGACAAAAATTCGTATAAATGTGCATAATTAGAGTTGTTTTAAACTTGTGATTGTAAAATTAATATGAATTATTGATAATAGTAGTATGTAACTAGGAAAAAAATTTTCTGCATGGGGGGGCATCGCTTCCCCCCCCTTTGGTGGGAAATACCCCCCCCAGGGGGGTAAATTTTCACAATGGGCATCTTTCGAAAGATCAGGTTGATAATAGTAGTAGTTAACTAGGAAAAATTTTTTGTGCATCTGGGGGCATCGGTTTCCCTCCCACCGGGGGGGGGAAGTTCCCACCCGGGGGGGCAAAGTTTCAAGATGGGTATCTTTCGAAAGATCTCGTCAATACCTTTAAAACGAATGGTTGAACGATAAATCTGTGATAATTTAAACCAAAGTTATCGATTTTTTTTAGTTTTAACAAAACAAAACTTCGAAAAAAAATCGCAATTTTTTTTTTTTTTTTTTTTTTTTTTTTCAACGAAATTTAACCAAACTTGGTATTTAGTTTGTCCCCGACATTAACTGGTGCTGATTATGTTTGGGGATCAATAGCTCAACAGGTGGCGCTGTGATAGCATTTTATCTAAATTTTTAACATGGCAGCATAGGACAAAAATTCGTATAAATGTGCATAATAAGAGTTGTTTTAAACTTGTGATTGTAAAATTAATATGAATTATTGATAATAGTAGTATGTAACTAGGAAAATTTTTTTCTGCATGGGGGGGCATCGCTTCCCCCCCTGGGGGGAAGTACCCCCCCGGGGGGATAAATTTTCAAGATGGGTATCTTTCGAAAGGTCTCGTCAATACCTTTAAAACGAATGGTTGAACTATAAATCTGTGATAATTTAAAACAAAGTTATCGATTTTTTTTTACTTTTAACAAAAAAAAAAAAAAAAAAAAAAAAAAAAAACTTCGTACTTTTTTTTTTTTTTTCTTTTTTAAATATTGTTACTGATTGAATATGTATAGGTAAATATAGAAGAAAGTCTTGTGGTGGCCACAACATACTAGTTTTTTTTGCAATGTAATACGCTTTCGCAACTTATTATTTTTATAACCTATTACATTTTAGTTTATGTATGGCTAATGTGTTTCTAATCCTTTCGGGATGATATACAATATATACATGTGTCCTGCATAGTGTACTTTCTCAGTGTACCTATATTTTGCGTGACGTCACTATATCAACAGCCAATATGCTAATACTTAAGATACGTTGATGTAGAAACACCACAGCTCTCCCCCATTTAATTTCTTGAACTATACCTGTTCGGGAGTTTTCTACATCTGGTGGATCTTCTAAAAACCAGTTGAGAAAAAGACATTAGACAAAAACGAATTTTTAAAATTTGAAAGTTCATGACCAGGCGTATACTGGGAATTTAGATCACTAGAATCTACTACATTATTTTTCTAGGCTTTGTAATCATGGAAGATCTTATGTCGAATGGTCCTGGATCTGGTGTAGCGGTGGGCTTTTCGCTAGGCGTATTTCTTCTTAATTCAACCAGTTTCAGATCTTTTGTTACGGAAAGCTTCTCACTAGACATAGTTTTCCTTTTTTTAATGTCAATGTGGAATCATATCCTCTAGAAACTGTGGGATTATATGTGTCGAAGATCACGTTTTTCTCGCTTGCCATAGGACTTGTAGATTTTTACAATCGTACTTTGGACCTAACGTTTGTTATTTGATTCATGTGTCTTTTCCGTACACGAGGACCTACTTGAATTTTGTAACGCAATTTGCTTTCTCTAGCTATTATTGTACCTATCTTCCATTTCTCTCCTGTGTATAGTTGTGTACAGCGACTTTTTTATTTACTTTGAATTTCCTTAATTTACTTAGTGTCAAGTACAGTTTTATGCTGCTTCTTTTTAATTTAATTTTCTACACTAAGTAAGAGCAAATCTAGTTTTGATTAGATATTTGTTTTGAGATATAATGAAGCCGGACTTTTACCCATTGTGATATGAAGCATTATCAGGTATTGTAGTAAAAACTCATTTAACTTGAGCTGTAAATTTCCTGCCTCTGACTTTCAGGATTTTAATCTTTTTTTTATTATTTGTTTTTCTGCCTGGCTGTTAGTTGCGGGATGATATTGTGAACTTAACGGCCCTCTTCACTTACCGTCGCCGGAAGCCCGAGCCAATGTTATTCTATGGGGAAATTTTCTTTACAAATAACTTATTAACTAATACATATTTTTAAATTCTGTTTTCACATTTAGAAAATTCCCAACTGTTAAATTAACGGACCTTTTTTAAAAATGTATTATTTTAATTTTTAATATTTTATTTTGAAATTGCAAAATGAAAAAAAATCACATATTGAAAATTCGTATTTTGCAGCTTCAAAATAAAACATAAAAAATTAAAAAAATAATTTTTTATAAAAGGTCCGTCAATTTAACAGCTGGGAATTTTCAGAATGTGAAAACAGAATTTAAAAATATGTATTACTTAATAAGTTATTTGTAAAGAAAAATTTCCCATAGTATAGCATTAGCTTCGGCTTCCGACGACGGTGAGTGAAGAGGGCCCTTAAGTTATGTTTTATACCTGGGCGCGAAATTTCCGCTCACCAGCTCGCAATTGGCGAGTGGAATTTTTACTGTGGCGAGTAAAAATTTGGTCTAGTTATACACAGAATTCTTACACGATACGGTGACAGAAAACATTCTTTTTATGTATTTAAATATGGCAAAATCGTGCCATCTTATAACCTCATACTTAATCTTTCCTTTTTAGATTCTCGGAGAGCCGAGTCTGCGTGTGCGCTGCCCGAGATCGCCCTAGCCTGGGAAAAGAAAAATGCTTCTTTGGCAGTTTCGTTTCTCCCACTGTTATTACTTCAAGCAGAGTGAAAATAGACGAGCAGAGAGCCTCTTTGCTTGTCGCTACTCTCCGAGAGAGAGTTATGCGAAAGTTTGCTTGTGCAATATTGTCACATGAATATAAGCGCGAACCCTTTTAAAGATACTGCCTATTTTTATTTTGTTGAATATTGATCAAAAAACGGTTCATATTTTCCAGTTTTTTACTGAAACGCCAATGATTTGCGCTTGTAATGATTTGTAAGCAAAGATTTTATCGAAAAAGTTATTACGAAATGGCTATTTCAAATGACTACAATGAACAAGTTATACACATCGACATTCCGTCTGATTACAAAAATAAAATGGACGAAACAGATATTTCAATATAAAAAAAGTAAATAAATAAATAAATAAGGAAGCTTAATCTTTCATAATAAAAAGATTTTCACAGGATATTGTTCGACATTTTTTTTTTTTCTTCTTTGTTTCTTTAATGATTCTTTGCATTTATGTTATTAGGTATTTTAATCTTTTTCAAATCTCAAATACAATACATTGCAATGATTTTTAATTATAGATGATTATGAAGTGATGATATACGACACACTTTTAATATATATAATTTTAGACATATTTGTAAAAGGTTTTTAAATAGTTAGGAAAAAGAAAAAAATCCAAAATACGTGAAAAAGAAAAAATAATTATAAGATAAAAAAAAAATTATATACCATGTTTTTAAATAGCTTAAACTTCTCTTTAAAACGCATTAAAAAGCTCCAATAGGCAGGTAATGGATTTGGCGTCAAATTTGACAACTTTTTGCACTTGGCGATTTTTTTTACGACTTTTGGCGAAAAAATTCTTATTATCGATATTCCAAAGATGGACGTTCTAATGTGATTGGTTAAAGAGATACCGGAAATTTGAATTTAAAAAAAAAAAAAAGTTGGTTTTAAAAATAAAATATTAATCCTTTCCGAACAACATATATTTGCATCATGAACTACATTAGCACTTTATCATTGTGTAGAAAATCTTTAAAATGATAACGACGTCAATTTTTGCCAAATGCATAATTTAATTTTAACAATTTTTTAACGCTCACGTTTAATTAAATGTATTTATTTTTAGGTCGAAAGAAAATGAACTCGTAAATTTTTTTTGGCAACAATTAAATTATAGTTAATATTTTAATGTCTATTTTTATTGCTATTAGGAGCTTATCACTTTCACATTTTAATTAATTAAAAGAAAACTATTCGAAAATTCGAAAATCTGACTTCGAAGTATTGTGTTGTCACCGGGTTCTGAGCTACTGTGAAAGTTTCAAATGTCTAGCTAGTCGGGAAGTTAGTTAAAAATCGATTGCAAGATTTGTCCTTGACAAACACACTAGAATCGAAGTTAATAAAAACATGGTAAAATGACAACCCTGTTTTGTGGCGAGTAAAACTTATTTTTCGGCGAGTGTAATCTGAGTTGAAATTTCGGGCTCTGTTTTATACCATAAATTTGTAAAAAAAAATTTATCTGATTTAATGTGAACTGCGGCCTATTATCATATACAATCATATACAAGTAATACAGGTTAACCATATCTAGCAGAAAGAGAGGAAAAGCAATTTCTGGTATTATCTGTAATTGTATTTGTAACGACAAATATTTTTGGCCATTTGCTATGGGCATCTACAACAATGAAAAACATTTTCCCCATTATTGGGCCAGAATAATCAATGTGAATTCTTTGCCACGCCGTTGTTTGCCATTCTCAATGATGTGTATCAATTTTGGACGGATTATGTTTCAAATTTCTGAAAGCAGAACAAATATTTGCTGAATCCTCAATGTATTGATCGATACCTTGCTACTGTATAAAACTTACGTGCCGGTGCTTTCATCTTACTATGCCAAAACGAAAAATGTACATCTTATAAAACTTTTTGCCTATACAACCTGTCAGAATTACAACACGATTTCCTTTTAATATATAATTATTTTGAAAAAAGAGAGTCTTCTTGTTTGTGGCTAAAGAGTAAATTATTGAGCATCTCTGTACCTGAGATTAAATGATGATACATCGTTTTTAACACTGGATCACGCTTGGCACATAACGATTTTGTATTTAACTGCAGTGTACAGATTTGGTGAATAGTTAAACCATCAGTTTCGTCAGTTTTGACAATTCAAGTTGGTGAGAATTTTAGTGGCAATTTTTCTGGTGGTGATGAATCGCACGACGGCATCAGAAAGTCTTTACTACATAATGGAAGACATGATAGAGAATCGGCATTTCTATGTTCTGCATATATATATATATATATATATATATATTATTATTTAATATTAGCAGGCTTTACCCGCTTCGCTGGTCACGAAATTTAAAGGAAACTTTTTTCTATATAGCTTTATAAAAATAAATAAAATACTGAAATTGCTCAAAAGCTCGCTTCAGGTCCCTGCTGCCTTCGGTAGTGATTTGGTCAACCGCTGAAACTCGGGCGCCTGTTCCTATTACCCGCGACAATGGTTTACCAATGAGCTTCCATTTAGGTGCTTATTATATAACAGTTTCGAAATGGATGTGAGGTCGAGACTGTAGAAGGTCACCACAGCTTGTTTAAAATTAAGCTGAATCCAGCAAAGTATTCAGTTGGGATGGTTAAATCGCTTCGGCGCCAGTGACTCGGCGAAATTTTAGGTCGGATTAGTTTTGTGTCGACATGGTGCTGCAACGAAGGAATTAAATTGCGAGATGTAGATGAATAGGAAGCGATTATAAAAGTTTGGTTGAAATGAAGAGAAGGGAAGTTGGTGGAAAGTGGTATAAGATGGAGATGGTTTTCGTAAAAGGTGTGGTCTTGTCCGACGTCGGTCTACGACAAAGTTTAAGGACTAGAGCCTGGAGAAAGTTATATTTTTATAAAGAAGATCGAGTTGCACTTAAGTTAAGTAGTTTAATGAGTGTTATTGTGATTCGGTGCTAGTATTCGTGAATGGAAAATTGAATTAGCCGGGAATCCGATGATCTAATTGGAGTCATGGCAGTTGAATAAAGGAGTGCATCCGTCTCTACAACTTCTACTATTTTCTGGACGAAATATTTCAAATTACCTAAATTAGTTATTATATTTATTTGCTAAAACATTTAATTCTGCTGACTGAGCTACATAATCCAGACCAATCCTCCGATTATTCTAGTTGAATAAACTCTTAGCTTTACTTTATATATCTGAGTCTTTGTGCTTCTTATACCTAATACTTAAGTAATTAAGTTAATCTTTGAGGAATGGAGACCACTAATTCCTCACATGGATAGTATCGAAAAATTGGAGTATCCCTTTTATATTTGAATCCCAGTTATATGTGAACAACGCTATACGTCGTGCACATAATATTTCCTTTTACGTTATTTTCTATGTTTATTTTGTTTATCCAATCAACCATAAAATTACAGCAATTTCATGCCAAATATTACAGCTAAATTCATGCCAAATATTCAGCGGCTACGTCTGTTGCATGAGACAATTAATTTTTTGTGGACGTGGTTATATATAATTCATGGTTTGTAAACCTGATTATAGTACAGCCTTAATATAGTTCTCTTTGGCGACTTTTGAATTTTTGTCACCATTTTAGACTTAATCCCTTGTAACAATAAGACTTAATCCCTTGTAACAATATGCTATGAGCGCCATTGCTGCCGTATTTTAGACAACTAATCTTTTTATTTTTATATTTATTTCTCATTAATCATATATATATATATTATTTAAATATTAATTTGAATTAATCAAATATTTCTGTTCGACAGCGTGCAAGTGCAGTAACACACAGAGGCTAATTTGTTTGTACGATAAATTAGCATAGTGATTATTATATATAAAAAAATAAATAAATAGTTAAACATTATCGTGTTACACAAAACGTGAAAAATCTTCTCAGCGAAAACGGAGAACTGTAATCTTTGAATATCAAGGAAAATACTTATTTTGATAACTTCAGAAAGTTTGTGAAACCTTATGGGAACATAAATGTTTTTATCATCTAAGACCGGCTTATTTTCTAAATGCGCTTCGAATTTTTTTTTTTTTTTTGAAATTTATTCGACTTGATTAATTTATAGAAATTCTTTGCAGGGCTCAAGATACTTTTATGTCCCGGGCACAATCAATTTTATAACCCCCCCCTCCCCCTCCATAGAAATGTATAATGAGAAGCAAATAGCATTATTATAAAAATTTAACATTGGATAAGAACATGGGTTCTAAAATAAAATTCATAAAACTAATAATTATTTAAAAATGAAATAATATTTTATCATTTAAAAATACCTCGCAATTATTTTACACGAATATGAGAATCTTTTTAAATAATAGTTATATTGGGTGATTTTTGAATACCTATTAAAAAGAAGGTTCGATAAAAATCTTTTTTTAAATATCAAGTATGTAAAATTTTATTGACTTAAAAAAAAAAAAAAAAACTAAATTTATTTATACTTAAGTAACTTTTATAAATTATATATGTATGTAACTATCATTGCTCTGCAACACAGATATCACTAGCTTCTCCTGACAGCAAACAAGTTTACTGTGCGCATTTTATATCATTAGAATGGAATACTGTTTATTAAACTTGTTTGATATTAATTAAAAACATTGTGTAAAATTTTGTATTCCTAAGATTTTCGTTCCCAGGGCACGTGCCCCGAGTGTTCGTGTGATAATCAGGCCCTGATTTTTTGTGGGAAAAAAAAAAAAAAAAAAAAAAAAACTGAAGTTAGTATAAATAAATAAATAAATAAATAATAGTAGTAGTAATAATAGGGGTGGGAATCGATTAAGAGTTTTAACTGGGTTAATCGTAGTCCATTAATCGATTAATCGGTTTTCATTTTTTTTCTATATAATTTTATTTCAATGATGAATAAAACTCTCATATTGTGTACAGTCGGTAACAAAAGTATCCGAACACTAGCAAATTTCCTATATAAAAAAAGTAGAGTTAATACTGTTTTGTTAAATAAATCCTTGTCGAATCATGTTCTTAGTCAGTCTAAGAACACGATTCGACAAGGATTTATTTAACAAAACAGTATTAACTCTACTTTTTTTTTTTATATAGAAATATTTGCTAGAGTTCGGATACTTTTGTTACCGACTGTATATTTATATATATATATATTATTCATAAGTTTGACTGAATTTTTTTCAAAAAATTTTGTCTAATCAATTATATCTGTTTCATAGATGAAGTTTAAATCAATTTTCAGAGTAATAATTGGTGACTTTAAGTGTTAATTTTATATAAATATTTTCACCTATTTAATTTTTTTAAAATAAATTAATTTTTCAATTCTTTTTTAAAGAAACATTAAATTAATTTACACATAGTTTAGTTTTATATTTGCAGCCCTTGTCCATCTTGCTTGTCCCTATTTTTAATTGAATTCTCAAAATTCCATACCATTTCAGTTTTTCTTTATCATTTCAGAGTAGAACACAGAATGTTATTTTCCGTTTCTACTTCGATAGTTACTATCAGTAATTCTGAACAGACAATAAACGCTTGAAGATATCGTGAAACTCTGTTGACATTTTCCCCATCAGAGGGATAGTGGAAATCTCAATCCCTTCTTTTCTTTTCTTTTTTATCTTTAGCATTTCCATTTTTTGAAAGCTTCTTGTTTCTGAGAATACTATTGCCCTAGCCCACACTTTCTGTAGGCTACAGACAGGTGGTGTTGTTCCAGCATGCACATGAAGTGGCATTTTGTTTAATAATTGTCCTTCCCCTTTTCACTATCAACAAAAGTGCAACATCTTCTTTTGAGAGGTTTTATTTTTATTTATTTATTTACTTTTACTTTTTACTTTTTTTGTTTTTTCATTATTTGAGGGATGTTTCTTAGAATGTTTGTTAGGAAGATATGTGAAAAAATATTTTGTAGGCAGAACAGCATTTTTACTCTAATTCGTAGTTTCAAAATTTTAATCGGATTTTGCAAATTTTTAATCGAATTAATAATTAATCGATCCGATGAACTCGATTAAAAAAATTGATCGGGACTAAGCATTGATCGATTAACCGAACTGATTAATCGATTAATCGGCATAGCCCTAAATAATAATAATAATAAACAGACCTGAAAACAATCGAAGCATCGACTTTCAAATTGAAATATATTTGTGTATTAAAAATTCATTCGTTTGGATAGTTTCAGAGTGTATATGTTTTTTTTTTTTTCGATCTCCCTAGGAATCAAAAGATGAACTCTTTAAAAGAACTGAGAGAACAGGTGAACGATACAATGTTATTCTCGTTGATTGGACTTGGGGAAACACACCCGGTTACTATACTGCTGCAAAGAACTGCAAGATTGTTGGGGAGCAAGTTGGTTTTGTCATCAACAACATAATGGTGAGTTCGTCTTAAAAATATTAATTGCTCAATCGTCGAATCTTTACTCATTTTATAAAAACTGCAAACAACACGGAATTTTTTTAATCTCTTCCCCCATACCACCTTGAAAAAAAATCTGGAGTGACTCCACTCGACTTTCCGAACATTGAGTAACTAACAGTTTTGTAGATAAAATAAAGAAAGAGGAGTTGCTAAACAAACAAAAAAGAGAAAACCATAACAGAGTGTTTGAGTATTTTTCTCCATATATCACACGAGGTTTTATTTAACGCTACTGAACTTTGAGCCCTTAGATCATAAGGATAAAGAATTTTTTGTTGTGTCCCTGTAAAAATCTATAAATGCTAGATTCATCAAAATGCTTATAGTTAGTGCAACAGTGATTTATAATATTCATACAAATTTTCAGCTCAATTGAATAAGGCGTTTAGATGCTATCGCTGGTCTCATAGGCCATAAAGATAAAGAATTTTTCTTTGTGTCCCTGTAAAAAAACTGTAAGTGCTAGATTCACCAAAATCTATACAGTTGGTTCAAATGTGACCTATAACATGTGTACAAATTCTTTGCTGAGATTAATAAAGCGTTTAGACGCTATCACACTTTTAAAAATTTTGCAAAGAATTTTTCTTTGTGTCCCTGTAAAAAAACTATAAGTGCTAGATTCTCCAAAATCTATACAGATTGAGTATCTGTGATCTATAATATGTGTATAAAGTTTTTGCTCAATTGAATGAGGCATTTAGATGCTATCGCACTTTTAAGATTTTGGTCCCTTGGCCATAATGATAAAGAATTTTTCTTTGTGTCCCTGTAAAAAAAACTATAAGTGCTACATTCACCAAAATCTATAGGGTTCGTACTATGGTGACTTACAATATACGTACCAACTTTCAGCTTATTCGAACAAAGCGTTTAGACGCTAGCGTGTTCACTCACAGACATACACACATACATACACACATACATACACACACACATACATACATCATCGTAAAAATAGTGAAAACGGACTCGTTGGACCTCGAAACGTATAGAAACATCAAAATCTCGAATTTGGATTTTTGACATGATTACAATACTTTCCTCACTATAGTGTTCGGAAAGTAAAAAAAAAAATGCTCGATAATTTTTGTTCTATTTTAGTAAAGAACAAGTATGTTGTGGCCAAAACACATTACTTTCTTTAATATTTTCTTATACAAATTTACACAGTAAAGATAATTTATTAAAATCATTATTTATTAAAATTATCTTCCACAATGAATGCAGACGATTTTCATTCTAGAAAAGTAGTTATAACACTAAATATCTAAAGAAAGTCAATTTTTATTCTCCATATGGCAAAAAAGAAAAAAAAAAAGCGTTTATTTATTTTTTTTAAATTCAATTTTTTATTTATTCTTTTTTGTTAAAAATGAAAAAAATCCATAACTTAACTTTAAGTTATCACAAATCGGTGGTTCAGCCGTTCATTTTAAAGGTACTGATGAGCGCTCTTTTGAAAGATATCCATAATGAAAATTTGTCCCCCCTGGCAATGATTCTACATATGCAATTTTCACCCCTCTTGACTATCAGTTTTATAAGTAATTCTTTTTAATTTCATAATGAATATTACAAAATGATTTTCTTTTTGCATATTTATACGAAATTTTGTCCCATACCGCCATGCTGAAAATTTCGAAAAAGCGGAATAGCACATTACCATATTGGACGATTTTCACCAAAAGTTAACAGACACTAATTTATGTGAAAGTGCAACTACATATCAATGTGTATGAAATTATGTACAGTAATTTTTGAGATACAGTTGCCATAGAATTTTTTCACACACTCACAGACACATTTTCTAAAAAGGATCAAATCGTGTTCCAGATCTATCAAAATGTGTAAATCCATCGAAAACCAGGTCTAAAATTTTAATAAAACCAATGCTTTCTTCTATTGAAAATAGAAGAAAGTAAAAAGCAAAATTTTCATTTCGTCCGTAAAAGTCTCTTAAAATGCTTTATACTTTATATTATATATATGTATATATGAAATATGATTAGAAGCCCATTTAAAATTAAAGCTTCAACTCTCAAACTTAAATGATTCTATATAAAAGGTAACAAACCACTTTAAAACACGTAGATACAATATTTTTATTAAAAACGACACAAAGCTTTTCGCCATTATAACAATAGCATCAACAGGTGTAATTGCGTTACATAGAACCAGCAATATATAAACAAGAGAAGTTCATGTAACGTTGGTTCTATGTAACGCAATTGCACCTGATGATGCTATTGTTATAATGGCGAAAAGCTTTGTGTCGTTTTTAATAAAAATATTGTATCTACGTGTTTTAAAGTGGTTTGTTACCTTTTATATATTATATATACACGTGAAATGTTTTCTAATTTTAAACTTTTAACAGTTTTTAATCTTAATTAAATGATTCTGTTTGCCACTAATCCCTAATTAATTCTTTATTAATTCATTTTCTAAATGTTTCAGTAATTCCAAATTCATTAATTTGTTCTCAATTCTTAAACTTATTTCATTTTGTTTTCCGATGAAATAAAACCGTTATTTATTATATATCTCAATTCGAACGTAATTTTAATCCAGAACTTTCTGTCCCCTCCTCCCATGTATGGTATCTGTATGACACCCCTTCAGCCAATCGGGACAGTCACGATCACGTGATCTCGACTAATTCGAGGCGAAAAGGTATTTTTCAGATAGTTCTTAAGTTCAGTTTTTAAAATGTGAGTTTAGGAAGAGGGTTCACCTTCGCGTGAAGGATGTAAACTCTTGAATTGAATTTGAGCTTTCCGGGGAATATCGCTGGAGTCATCAGCTCATATCTGTCAGAAGGAGTAATTACAATAAATTCGGGGGTCTGACTTCCCGCAGTCTAAGGGATGTTTTTAAGGCTCTTGCCTGTGTCTTATCCTTTGGAATCTAATAGCTAACAATATACTCAATTTAATGTCACCAAAGGACTTTCAAATCTACGCTTATGCCGATGACTTCACCGTTATCCTTTCGGGCAGCACGAGAAGGGAGCTGGAGGAACAGGTAGTGTTGCAAAACCCCACAGTTTTTGAAAGATGGGAATAAACCCGGGAATTTTGGGGAATGAACCCGGAACTTTGGGGAATATTGGGAATTTTAAAAGTAAACAAAACCAGTCACTTTCAAAATGGAAGTTAGGGCTAACGCACTGAGTATACATGTATACATAATACTTAAAATGTCAATGAGTATTGCATAAACTAGTTTTAAATGCAAGAGCAATTTTATTTTCAGGCAATAATGCTTCTGTTCATTGCAACCATTACAAAATACTTTTTAATATATTTCCAAAAAAACAACAAAATGACAAATTTTTAAAATTTGGTCTCCCTCTTTTTTTTTTTTTAATTATTTTTAGCAAAAGAAATAAATTTAAAGTATGTATGTTCTGTTTTAAACTTAAAAATATAGTTTAAGTAATATTACTTGATCAGAAAGGTCTTTAAAAGATTACTTAACTAAATTTATCATTTTAACTGCAATTATTTTAAGTGATTCTTTTTTTTTTCTTTCTTTTTTTTTTCTTTCTCTTTTTTTTTTTTTCTTTTTTTTTTCTTTTTTTCTTTTTTTTTTTTTTAGGTTTTTCAATAAATATTCATTTTAAATGTTTCACACACAAGTACAGTCAATACTCTTTAACATGCAATTAAATTTTTAATGAAAAAAATAATAAACAAATGAAAATTAAGACAAACTACTATTACACCAGTGTTTAACAAAAATAAAAATATACAATGGTGAATATTCATTTCTGCACTTCACTTAAAAAATATTTCCCTTTGTATTTTTAAAAATTAAAGATGTATACTTATATTTTATTGCTATGTATTATTTGAGTATGCTTAAATTATTTACCTTATGCATACACAATTTTATTAACATTGAAGAAATATTTTATACTGAAATTTATTAGAAATAGTCTTTCTATTTTAATGTCTATTTATGAAATAATAATAATAACTGACTTTGTATGCTTTGTATCTGTGAAAGAAAGAAGAGTTCAGTTGCTTTTCACAGTTACACATAAAAATGCTAAATAGGAAATCATTAATAATAATAAAAATGAAAAAAAAAAAAAAAGTGTCCAAGCATCAAATTATTTCAAAACTCCCAGAAGTTTTCAAAATTACCAGGAATTTTCAAAATTTCCTTCCCAAAAAACCCGGTTCATTTCCGGAGAAGAAACGGATTTTTTCCAGCCTTTGCAACATTAGGAACAGGCCCATGACCCTCTTCAGTTCTCTTCTAAAGTCATATAATATATCCCTTTCTTTCCCCAAATCCTAAGCGTTGACCTTTCTCTCTTCCCCGTGTTCTCAAAAGAAAACCAGTGTTAAGAATTGAGGATATCAGTGTCAAACATGTAAAAAACTTAAAAGTTTTGGGCTTGACCATAGATCAAAACTTAAACTGGTTTGCGCATATCAAAAACTCAAAATTAAAAGCTTTATCCATATATCATAATTCAACTAAACTAGCTGGCAAAAATTGGGGCATAAGTAGTAAACTTTTAAAAACATGGTACAGTATTGTAATAAAGAAAATTTTAACTTATTGGGCAGGTATCTGGGGGTAGTAATTTAACCAAAGTGGGCGGCGACGATGTTACTATCCATCCAACGAATGTTTTTATTACAAATCTCACGTGGTTATAGAACCATTTCAACTGATACAGTTAATGTCATTGGTATTCCTCATATTCACTTACAATTAAAATTCTACTATCTCAAAACCAATATTCTGCAACTCAAAAACTAAGAAATTCAGGCATTTTTTTTTTTCCAAATTCACAAGTTCAGGATCTTTCTTTCAGTTGGTTGCTACATCCGGCACAAGATATTTCTTCAGCAATCATAAATACTAATATTAATAGCTTTTCTCCCTCTGCCCCAGGGGCGGTTTACACCGATGGATCGAAAACTGATCGAGGGGTGGCTGCAGCATTCTGTGTCCTCTCGGGGGGTGTCGAAATTCATCGGTGGGCTTGCAGACTGGGAGTCTATAACTCAGTTTTTCAAGCAGAACTCTATGCTATCCAAGAGGCACTTAATTGGATTAAAGATAATACAGTGGCGGTCAAAATTATAAGGACAAAGGAAAAAATTGCCAGATTTTGGCTACAGCTGACCAGAAAATTATGCAAAATTTATTGCTGGAAACAAATGATAAATGAAGCATTTTTTATTGAAATACATAGGAAATTCATACAATTTATTTTGGATTTAGCCATGTGATATGGACAAAATTATAAGGACAACTGTATTTGTGTGTTCTAAAATGTAAAGTTTGCATGTTTTTGGTTCTGCCCACGGCACTCCTAGATGCTATTATAGCTTAGTAAGCGAATAGGAGCGTCGCATTGTATTTTTGTAGACTTGCCACTAGGTACTAAACTTTCTGAGTTTGAGAAAGGGAAAATGTTTGCTTTTAGAAATTCAGGGCTTACTGCATGTCAAATTTTGACAAAGCGTAACAGGTCGAGAACGGTCACTTATTATTTTTTTAAAAATCCCGGCAAATATGAACGGCAGTGATATACAGGTAAGCCAACTTCTGCTTCTGTGCGTGAAAAAGATTGTTAAAGGGCTCCAAAAAACAAAAATCGACGGAAATTAAACGGGAATTAACCTTATGATGCAGTGCTCGAAGTGTTCGATGTGTTTTGATAGACGCAGTGGTTAAAGAACCAGCAGCCGGGTCTCTATTATATTCCCGGCAGTTCTGACACTTGCAGAGTACGACTGCCGGGTGATATTTTATTCACCTGCCGATAAGTGAACGACTCCGTGACCCGTCAAATAAGCCCAAGACAAAACGGCCCCGACAAAAAAGCCCCGACAAAATAGCTCCGACAAATGAGCCCAAAGGACAAAAGAGCCCCGACAAAACAGCTCCGACAAAACAGCCCCGACAAAACAGCCCCGACAAAATAGCTCCAGACAAAATAGCCCCAGACAAAACAGTCCCAAGACAAAATAGCCCCGACAAAACAGCCCCGACAAAATAGCCCCCGACAAAATAGCCCCGACAAAATAGCCTCCGACAAAATAGCCCCAGACAAAATAGCCCCCCGACAAAACAGCCCCGACAAAACAGCCCCGACAAAATAGCCCCCGACAAAATAGCCCCCGACAAAACAGCCCCGACAAAATAGCCCCGACAAAACAGCCCCGACAAAATAGCTCCCGACAAAATAGCCCCGACAAAATAGCCCCCGACAAAACAGCCCCGACAAAACAGCCGCCGACAAAATTTGTATGTATCTTTCTGTGTACATGGAAAATCTTCTGACTATCATATCTCAAAAAAAAAAAAAAAAAAAAAAAAAAAAAAAAAAAAAGAGAGATAGAACTACGAAACTTCAGAATTGAGGCAGGTCTGGTGTACATATGATTTTTCGAACTTTTGGTGAAAATTGGATAACCGGAAGTGTGTCATATAGTTTTTTCAGAATCAAAGAAAAATACAGCGTATTAGCGCCACCTATCGGCCTATACACACAAAAACTTAAACATCAGTAGGAAAAAAATAACTTATAAACAATAGATTTTGATGTGTAGTATTTCATAGGCAAGGAATATTCAGAGACATTTACAACAAAAAACGCTACCTTCCGACCGATAACAAACAACATTTCGTGTAATATTCACAGAATTTAAAAAATGATGCAGTTATGACCGTTATATTTTAAGATAAACTTTTTCATAAACAAAGAAAATGATAGCATATCAGCATCAGCGCTACCTTTCGGCCGATATAAACACAAATTTAAACAAAATTTACAACGTAACTACACCACTTTTCAGTCCTTTTTTTTTCGTTGTTGTTGCTTAAAATTACACAAGATTAAATTATTTCTGTGAAGCATAACACTGACGTCTGCCGTCGATGTACACATAATGTTGAAGTGGTTGCTGATAATCATTTTTATCTTAAAACAAAATTATGCATTTTTTTTTTTTTTATTATGAAAGTGTAAAGTTATTTGGAGGATAGATTAAGGGACAGTAGGCCCCAAATTGGAGTTCGCCACGGCCTTAGAATAAATAAGTTAAATCGCTGGATGAAAGCTCACCTGTTTGGCGATGTATCACAAAAGTTAATCAGAACAAATTTAACTCAAGATGAAAAAATAAAATCAAGTATTGTTGAATTCTGCTTATTGATTTAGTTACAGCGACCAGAACTTTTGCTGACACACACAGACAGATATCTCGAAATGTGCAAATTCATAGAAAACCTTAAATCAAAAATTTTCAGGAATATTTCATTCCCTATTTAGGTACGTGGAGGATCAAAATTGTGACGGCATGTCTCCGGACCACCTCTAGGGGTGTGTCCCAGACCGTCGCCAATTGCCCATCTGCGCAGCATTAGTGCGACGTAAAACCCAATGACCAATCACCAATCACCCTATTTAGGTACAGTCGGCTGCAAAATTATTCGAGCACTAGCCAATAATTCCTTTATTTAAAAAGTACACTTAAGACTGCTTTGCTAAGTAAATCCTTGTCGAATCACGTTCTTAGACTGACTAAGAACATGACTTGACAAGGATTTATTTAACAAAGCTGTATTAAGTGTACTTTTTTTTGGCAAGGATTATTTCTAGTGCTCGAATAATTTTGCAGCCGACTGTATATAAAAAAAAATAACAAATCCACATTTAAAGAAAATAGTCATTTACAATTTATGGTTGGAGGATTAAGGCCGATTGACTCCTTATGTGTCCTAGGCCTATAGGGGGAATGCCCTCCGTGGGGGTCTTTCTAAGGGGTCCCAGCCCATATTTACGCGAGTTTCGGAGGAAACCACGGAAAACTCCGAACGGCTAGGTCGATGAGTGCGACCTGGGATCGAACCCGGCACCTCCCATCTACCAGCATTGAGCGCAGAACCGCTCGGCCGCTGGTGGGCCCCATTTACAATTTATGAAAATACATTATGTTTTACAATAAATAATTACAAGATAAAAAGAACTTTTTATATACAATGTTTTTAAATTTTTCTGTTGAATCATATAAACATACAGTCGGTAACAAAAGTCTCCGAACACTAGCAAAAATTCCTATATAAAAAAAGTACACTTAATACAGTTTTGTTAAATAAATCCTTGTCGAATCCTGTTCTTAGTTAGTCTAAGAACAGGATTCGACAAGGATTTATTTAACAAAACAGTATTAACTTTACTTTTTTTACATAGGAATTTTTGCTAGTGTTCGGAGACTTTTGTTACCGACTGTACCTGGTAACTTTTATAATTTATTCCGGAGTACTGTTAACCTCGCCCTTTATTCATACCAGTATATTTTAAAAGCACTTTTCTTCTTATTTCATCGTAATTACATATTGGAGAAAATTTCTCTACAATCATACTGGCGTTAAAAAAGGGCGAGGCTAACAGTACTCCGGAATAAATTATAAAAGTTACCAGGTATGTTTAAACGATACCGAAGGCAGCGGGGACCCATAATAATTGGCTGAAAGTAATAAAAAAATGCATTGTCCTCGTGTTCTGAGCTTTTCTAAAAGTTTCAAATTTCTAGCTAATCAAAATAGAGGTCTGCACGGGCTGAAATTTTGAGGCCCAAACCCCTCCCGGCCCGTTTCAAAAATATGTAAAAAAAAAAAAAAAAATGCATGTTTTTCTATGAAAAAAATTTTTAGTATGTGTTTTGTAGAGATTTTATACAGCCAATTAACAGAATGTCCTTTAACAAAGCTGCTGAACTTTTACAAGATAATTATATATAAACAGAAATTCATTATTACAGACGTACAAAAGACTCAAAGGACGACAGAAAATCGAGTCGAAAATATTAGCATTCATCAAACAATATAGGACAGTATTTAAAATAATTAATACTACTAAAAATGTATTTTCAACCATTTACTCTTATATACCGTAATGTATCTGAATTTTTCATGTGATCCGATAAACAAAATTTTAATGCTAATACAACCATATTCAATAGAAAAGATGCTTTTGCACATGCTAGAAATGGTGCTACTTTCATCCAGTGCACAGGAGATAAGAAAAAGGAGCTTTCGCGAAAAAGTTACAGTGGAATGATTTTTACTGCCTTTATACAACCTAAACTCTTCAGACCGTAGGACACAAAGCCTTATACACAGTAACGTATCTAATTTCTTTTGTTTGTACATGTGTGCAAACTAGTAATGACATGCATACTATTTTGAATAAGAACCATCTAATATTACATGAAATAAAATATATGAATTTCGAGACATGCTAAAAATATTTGCGGAAATTGAAATCTCAAACAGGCACATTGATATTCAATTTAATTGAAGTTATAGACATTTTTTAACAAAATAAAATTTTATGTGCTACACAAGCCTGTGAAATTATGTAAAATAAATGACTGAAGAAATATTTGATCTTTTTCATTTTCCTTGATTAACGAGGAAACTAAAAAAAGATTCGGGCTGACACGGACCGGAAAAAATATCATCCACACCGGCCCGGCACGAGTATACACAAAATAACTGAGCACGAGCCCGGGCCGAGCGCAAATTTAAAAATTCGCCCCGAACCCGGCCCGTGCAGACCTTTAAGTCAGGAAGTTATATGATTATTGAATCATAAAAACGCTACCGAAGGCAGCGGGGACCCAAAACAATTGGCTAAAAGAATTTAAAAAATGCATCGTCATCGTATTTTGAGCTATTCTAAATATCTAGCTAGTCGAAAAGTTAATTAAATAAATTTTCTATGAAATCATATAAATGCTTCCAGGCTATTTTGTTGGGGCTATTTTGTCGAGGCTGTTTTGTCGGGGCTATTTTGTCTGGGGCTATTTTGCTGAGGCAATTCTGTCTTGGGCTATTTTGTTGGGGCTGTTTTGTCCTGGGGCTATTTTGTCGGGGCTGTTTTGTCGGGGCTATTTTGTCGGGGGCTATTTTGTCGGGGGCTTTTTTGTCGGGGCTATTTTGTCGGGGGCTATTTTGTCGGGGGCTATTTTGTCGGGGCTGTTTTGTCCTGGAGCTATTTTGTCGGGGGGCTATTTTGTCGGGAGCTATTTTGTCGGGGCTGTTTTGTCGGGAGCTATTTTGTCCTGGGGCTATTTTGTCGGGGCTATTTTGTCGGGGCTATTTTGTCTGGGGCTATTTTGTCTGGGGCTGTTTTGTCGGGGCTATTTTGTCTGGGGCTATTTTGTCCTGGGGCTGTTTTGTCGGGGCTATTTTGTCGGGGGCTATTTTGTCGGGGCTCTTTTGTCGGGGCCGTTTTGTCGAGGCTATTTTGTCGGGGCTGTTTTGTTGTCAAGGCTTTTTTGTCGGGGTTCTTTTGTCGGGGCTATTTTGTCTTGGGCTATTTTGACGGGGTACCGAACGACTCTTATCAATACGTGCTTTTGATAATTCATATTGCCGCTTTAGTTCGTATTTATTTCAATTGACCACGTTTTATATTTTAACTCTCTCTCATAATTTTTCTCGTTAAATACACTGGTTCTCACAATTATAAGGGCACCCGTTTTTCTATATTAACTAAGCACTGAACACTATTATTTAAACAAATATATTTTTTATTAATGTGAATTTCATTAATAGACTATATTTAAAAAGTTTTATCGTTTTTCTATCTTAATAAACTTTAAATACGGTCGAAAAGATGATTTTTAAGGTGTTCACAATTATAAGGAGAGCTCGAATCTTAGTAATTTTTTTTTTCAGTTATTCTTTAAATTAATATTTTCTCTGGTGTCTTTATTCAGTTTCAATATCATTTCATACAGCACAAATGATATTCTGAATACATTAACAATTTTAAATTGCTTCCCACTTGCATGCACTTTTCTAATATGATAAGTTAAGGTTTTTTCATCTTTTAGGCCACGGGAAAGGCAATAATACAGGAGTTTCTTTCTTCAAACTATTTCCTATTGCTCTAGAAGTAGAGCAAAAATGTGAATCTTGTTGAAAAAAATATTATTAACCCCCCCCCCCCCCCCCCCAAAAAAAAAAAAAAAAAAAAAAAAAATCTAACAAAAATCTGAGAATTCAACGTTTAAAATTTGCGGATATTCTCTTGATGTTCATAATAATAGAAAAAATTACTAAATTCATTCTGCGTTCAGTAGAAACAGCTCCCCAGAGCACCATAGATACACATTTAAAATGCCCGATTCATATCTGCTCTGTCTTTCGCTATCTTCAGATCGTGTCAGTAACTGTTAAAACCATTTGGTTAATTAAGAATAAAATGTTTTTCATCCGAAAATGCAACATTTTACCATTTAATATTGTCTTTATTCAACTTTAACGCAGACGTTCTTTTCCCCATTAAATGCTTATTGATTATTACAGGGTTTTTTTTTTATTCATTTTAACATATTATTAATTATTTTAAACATGCATAAATGTGGACCCCAACCTTTCCTTAAAAATTACGAACAAATTCAGCAGCAGTCATTATGAGTAGAACAGTAAGAGGAATTGTGAGTCTTCGATCTCTGTAAAACAACTCTGATTTCGCATCAGATCTCTCTCCTATCGATCCAGCAGTTCAACTTTTGATCACATTTCCTTCAGCAATTTTAGATCTTCGAATTTCATTAGAAATTCGGCGGATTGAAATAATCCTTTCGCTTAAAACACACATTTATCGTACTTTACTACATGAACGTTCTTTTTTTCGAGGAATTATCAATAATGTCCGTCTAAGAAAACTTGAAGGCTTATATATGAATTAATCTAGCCCAGTAGTTAACAAATTCGCATGTCAACTGTAATTTATCCGCTAGGAAGTTAAATAAAACGAAAAAATCTTGATTGTCCCTATAATTATAAATACCTGAAAACGTGGAGAAAAATTTTTTTTGCATTATTTTTTATTAATTTTGTTTCATATTAAAAAAATTATAGCAGGTTTTGGTTTTTAGAGTACCAGATATATTAAGTGCACTTAGTATAATCTTGTTCACAATTATTTTTACATTAGTTATTTCAAAACATAAAGTGTCCTTATAAATATGAGATGGATTGTATCACATTTAGTCACATCTTTCATTATAAAAGTGAAGAAACGCCAATAATTGCATTAAATTCCCATAAATGGGCATTGCTTGTTATTTTCATAAAACTATAACTTCTATATATTAATTATAAAAATAAAGTTTCTAAGTTTTTAAAATTATATTTAATATAATTTATAAATTTTTATAATTTTGAGTTGTATTAAACATAAAAAATCGATAACATTTACTGAAACTTGCCATTTTTTCTATACGCATAAATTTACAAAACGCTCCTTATTTCAAAATCCATTTACTAGGAGATAATTCTCTTTTACAATGAACGACCCATATACAAAATCCATAAATGTGTTATACGTCTCCTTCCGTTTTTTACATTATTATAAAATTTTAAATACATATAGACGCTTTTTTTTTTCCTGTGAACAATGTCACCCACTTTTAAATTGTGTAATATCATAGTGCACTTCAGGATTATAATAAGAATATTTAATTTCAAAAACTAGCTTCAATGATTGTAATGTATTTTGATAACGTTTGATAAATTCCTTTCGTTATTTCTGTAATATTATTATCTCTTTAAACAGGATCAAACGGGAATTGGCCCAGAAAAGTTTCATGTGATTGGACATAGCTTCGGAGCAATCGCAACTGGATTTACAGGGAGAAAAGTTCCAGGATTACGAAGAATTACAGGTAAAATAATTTTTAGTCATTGAAATCTTTAAGATATTTTATACAGTACCATTTTAACTCTGAACAGTTCAGCTATCACTAAAATTTTTTATAGACTTTCGCCTTCACGAAGAGACTCTAAATGAAAATATTAAAAAAAATTTAGGTTTTTAGACTTTGTTTTTACCTGTCTTCCTTGATTATAGTCAGATATTAATTTTTTACTCTTTCTCTATTTTTAACACTTTTCATCAAAGTTGAAAAGTAATAAGTACAAAGTGCTGCAATCAAATCGCAGCACCTATGCCTACTTTGTTCGTCTGACGAAGGGTCATGTGTTCTTTGGACTTGAAACAATGGTTGCGAGTTTATTGCATTTTATGGTCTTTATTCAAAGTTTTGTACTTATTACTTTAAAATGCCAGTTCTATGGTACTTTCTTATTAAGTTGAAAAGTGTTTATGTTTTTGGTTTGTTCTGCCTTTCCACGCTCTAACTCCCGCAAATAATCGTGGAATTCATTGAAACTGATATACGTTATTCAAGTTCACTATGGAATGTTATGTTCCGTATTAAAAATGGGGTAAATACCGCTGCTGGTTTATGTACAGTGATAACAGAAAGAATACCAAAGCATTACGTTTTATTACAGTGCGTTGCATGAATATAAACGCACCTTTTCCAATAGCCAGAAATAGAATTTTTAAAATTTTAAAAGAAGGAATGCGACTTACAGTTATTGCATATGACTAACAACTGAATAAGGTGCTTTGAGCAAGTATGTTTATGCTCATGCAAGCTTATTTAATGAACGTGTAAGCATTTTCTTATTTTTCACTGTTATTCGTTTGTTGCACGAAATTAAATGCACTCTGTATTTTGGGTTTAAAATTGAACAGAGCCGCCAGAATTAAATTAAAACACAAACAGTCGTGTTGCTAATATTCTCTAAAATCAGTTTTAATGCTTGAGTGCAAAATTTACGGAGTTTGTACAGGATGGCAAGAGGAAAAACTTTGACAGTAGACGAGAGGTTAAAAATCGACTTTATGCGTGGTAAAGGCTTAGCAATCGCGAAATAGGGTGCTGAATCGGAAGAAGTGAGAGTGTTATGCGAGATTATATAAAGAAAGGAGCAAATTATGGGGAAAAAGCGTATGAGAAGCGAACAGGAAAGCTCACCAGTTAAGACAAATATCGAATATGCAACGCTGCAAAGACTAAGAATATTTCCTGTGCGAAGATAAAGGCTCAATACAAGCTGGGTGTTCATCGGACAACCATATGGAGAACTATCAAAGCTGCCACATTCATTAAATTTAAGAAAATGAAGGCGAAACCACCCCTCACTCTAAAGCACAAGGATATGCGGTTGGAAAGGGCAAGAAAATGGATTCTAGATCGACTAAATTGGGAAAAAGTCATCTTCCTAGATGAAAAAAAGTTTAATCTCGATGGCCAGGACGGATTTCATGGCTACTGGCACGATATGATAACCGAAGAAATGTACTGTTCAAAACGTCAATCTGGAGGTGGGTCTGTCATGGTGTGGACAGCCATAGGTTTTAAAGGGACTTTCGAATTAGAGTTCGTGGAGAACAGTATGAACTCTGTAAATTATGTCCACATGCTCCAAGGAACCTCGCCGTCAAGCAGTCAAAAAATCTGGAAGAAATTATATTTTTCAGCAAGATTGTGCATCTGTACATACAGCACATATCGTAAAAAAATGGTTCCGTGAAAATAAAATTAAAGTTCTGAATTGGCCCCCAAAAGCCCCGATTTAAACATAATGAATAACGTATGGGGTAATCTGGTTCGCCGTGTTTACGCAAACGGAAGGCAGTTTAACACGAAAGATGAACTAAAATCGGCAATTCTGTTAGCTTCGAAGACAATCAGCTTGGATGACCTCATGCCACTATATCAGTCAATGCCAAGGCATTTACTGGCTCTTCTAGAAGCCCATGGTGGTTTTACAAAGTATTAGATACAATATTTGTTACTCAGTTATTTATTTTTTACATGTGCGTTTAAATTCATGCAACATGTATATTTGTCATAAATTCAATAAAATTATTTTCTAAGAAATCATATTGGTTTTTCGTTGTTTTGACTCGTAATTTCATTTCTTGAATCATACACATACAGTTTGCATCAAGTGTCACCTATTCATATTTTTTTATTACTTTTCTATACCATTCTAATTCTGAAAGCTAAGGTGCGTTTATATTCATGCAACGCACTGTAGATATACAGTGCGTCTCAAAATTAATTATATAAACAGATGATTTTTTTAAAAATAATAGTTCAAAAAATGTAGTAATAACCACGGAAAACATAATAAGCTTATGGAATAGGCTTAGGCAGAATATAAGTGTATTACAACAAGGAAATATAGGCTAGGTTTTGAAGAATTTTTGTGACTAGGGAGCTCTGCCCCCTGCTAGCTCTGTGCACCAACCCCACACATGCTTCGCTTATTAACCCCTGCTGGGTTTTCTACCCGCCTATTCCCTGCTTTGGCTGCTTTGCCTTTCACTGAATGGAAATATTAACAGTGCATAACACAAGACAAAAGCAGAACAATATTTTAGAAATCCCTATGTTCAATGTCAAATTAAAATACATAATATTTAATACCACATTTTTATTATTATTATTATTATTTTAAAAATGAAATATCATGCTAAAAATTAGTAATTTTTTTTTAGAATAGAAATAATTTCGTAATATCTAGACTATTTTGCGTTATAGCTTTTAGTATATGATCCTTTAGGCGAATTTTAAATATTTGTCACTATTTCGCAATGAATTTTTTAATATAGGATTGCTTGTTAAAAAAAAAAAAAAAAAGAATCTAATACCTAAATGCCGTGATCTTTTTAGGACCAGAATTTTTCTATTATCCATTATAGGCAAGCATTTAATTTGGAGATATTTTTAAAATATCAGTTTTGATGCCGGAATGAACATCAGTTACTATAAACATGCTACTTTAAAAATTTCGCAAGTTATTGGATATTTACGAATTTCTTAACATGGCAGAATAGTAAAAAAATTCACATAAACGTCAAGTTTTAGGGGTATTTTCATCGTAAAGATGTCAGACTACTTTAGAAATATTATTTAGGATACTGGCATGAATATTATTGACTACTAGCTGTTACCCGCGACTTCGTTCACGTGGAAATTTTGATGTGTATGTGTGGGAACTGACAGTTTGATCATAATATGTAATGAAATGAAACCTTATCATTGCGGTGCTGTGCAAAACAGAGTCTGATAAAGTACACTCAAAAAAATTTGTAACTCATTGAAAGCCAAAATAAAATGCCAAAATAAATAAATGAAAAGTTATCGCCAACATGGCGATAAAAATTTAAAATTCGTCCATAGGTATTCTGTACTAAAACAGTACTGCGTTGTGGAAGTATAAAAACTGGGTCGTCAATTATGAATTTTATTTCGAAACCTTTCTTTGTATGATTTTAGTTCACTATTGCACAATATTAATCTGGTTCTAATAATAATTTGGTGACTGGTTAATTAAAATTTTAACTATGTGGTGAAATTCATATAATATTTATGAGTTTCAAATTTTTAATTTTTTTTTTTTTTACAAATAAATGATTTTTTTTTTTTTTTTTTCATTTCCCGGCGAATTGTTGAATAATATTTTAGTTCTTAAACATTTTTGGACGGCTTTACCCGCTTTGCTGGCAAACTCTTTTCTATATGCTTTATGAAAAAAAAAAAAAAAAAAAAAAAAAAAAAAAAACCTGAAATCGGTCAAAAGCTTGCTTTGGGTTCCCGCTGCCTTAGACAGCGCCTTGTTCGTCCTTGCAATCTCCTGTGCTTGTCCCTATTGCCTGCGACAATGGCTTACCCGTGGGCTTTCATTTGGTTGCTTATCATACATAACAGTTTCGATACGGACAGTATCGAAAAATTTGAAGTAGCTCTTTTATATCTGAATCCCAGTTACATATGAACAACATTATATGCGACGTACATAATATTTGCCCTCAAGTTATTTCCTATATTTATTTGATTTAATCAATCAACCATAGAATGACAGCAATTTCAAGCCACATATAATATTACAATAGCTATGATCGGCAACTTCTATCGCATGAGACAATTATTATTTTGTGGTTATATATACTTCATGCTTAGTTAATAGTAGTTGGTATATAGAAAAATAAATAAATTAGTATGTAAACTTGATCATGGTACAGCCTTAATGCCCTTGGCGACTTTTAAATTTTTGTTGCCGTTTTAGACCAAAATATAATTTATGCGATTATTGTTCCTATACGCAAGCGAAGTGTGACGTCACTGACCGTCCGTGGATGCAAGAAAATGATTTCCTATGTCAATCGCCCATTGGATTTTTTGTACAAAATGATTAAAAATTGAAGAAAATTATTTCCCGATTTCAATCCCCATATTTGGGTACACATATGTATTAGTTATCATGTGCATGTGTTAGATTGAGTTATTTTGCTGTCAAATTGACAAAATTTTAATTTTAAATTTCAAAACTCTGTCGTTCTTGGCGCTTATTGTATTTGGTGATTAAAAACGTAATACGAAAATATACATGCCAGATGTATATTTTCGTAATATGCATTGTACGAAATATTGTTTCATATTATTCATTACTGTCTTAAAATAAGTTGTTAAAATAACCATGATTTTTGAAAGGAATTAAATTATGTTCGCCAAATAATTTGGCGATATTTTATTTTTCTACCAAGGATGACCGATATCAAATCTATTCCGCTACAACATATTAGTATCTTATATCAGATACTTTATTTAGACATTTGAAAACAAATTTGACTTCAAATTATGATAGAATATTTATCATTTCCCTTTTAATCAGTATATTAGTTGGATATTTATTGTGTTAATATCATCCTTTGAAATTAAATGTTTGTGTTTTCAATCGAATATGGAAGTTTGCCATTTTTTTTTCTAGAGTTTTGAAATTAAAAATTCAAATTTTGTCAATTTTACAACAAAAATAACTTAATCTAATGCATGGACATGATAACTAATACATATCTATACCTAAATATGCGGATTAAAATCGGGAAATATTTTTCCTCGATTTTTAATAATTTTTTACAAAAAATCCAATGGGCGTTTAACATAGGAAATATTTTTCTTGCATCCACGAACGGCCAGTGACGTCATCACTTCGCTTGCGTATTTCTTTCTATCTTTTCCTTGGCGAAAAATGTCCGATCTACTTCAGCATCAAAATTATAAAAAATTGTCAAGAATTATCAATAAGAAAATACCTTTACCATAATGCTGAATTAACTTTTATGCCAAGCGTGTTTCATCCGCCATACTAAAAAAAAAAAAAAAAAATATCTGAAGTTGAGGTATATAAAAAAAATGCTGTGAAATAAAATTCAGAAGAAATATGTTAGATTTGTAATATTACTATTTTATTTTAAAATTATAATGTGTCATTTTCTCATCGAACAATTTAACATTTAGTAATTTCTTATTTTTCGCATCAAAGCATATTTCATTTTATGCTGAAAACAATAAATAAATATATCTCATAAGCTTTTTTTGGCAACAATTAAAAATTTAAATGGCTTATATTAAGTCAATATAAGTCAATAAGTTTATTATTTTCATATTTTAATTAATTTTAAAGATTTTTTCAATTTTTTTTTTTCCTAAACCATCCCTGACCTATAAGGAAAAAAACAAAAAAAGAATGATCGAAATCGGTGAAGCCGTTTACGATTTTATAAATAACATACAGACAAACATTCATTTTTATATATATAGATGAATTTTCCAATGTAAAAATTTCGTAAGATTATTAGAGTTTTACGAATTTCTTATCATAACGGAATAGAGCAAAATTTTTCACAAACGTCAATCTTGGGGGATATTTTCATAATCAGTCAGACGACTTTTGAAATATTATTTAGGATACTGACATGAATACCATAGAGTATGAATTTTCCAATTTAAAAAATTCGTAAGTTATTTGGAATTTACGATTTACTTAAAATGGCAGAATAAGGCAAAATCGAGCATAAACGTCCATTTTGAGGATCATGAATGTATCAGACAATTTCAAAATAACATTTATGATACTTGTATGAACATGATTGACTACAAATATTCTAATAGGAAAATTTCGTAAGTTATTCGAAATTTAAGATTTTATCAACATAGCAAAATGGGGCGATATTTCATATAAATATGCATTTTTGGGATTGTTGCTTTGGAAATAGTAGCATGAAAATAAACTGCGAAATTGATCCCAATAAAATAAATTAATAGATTAGAATAAGATGAACATATCGAACTGAATGGTGGGTAGCCTATTAGTCGAGGATTTCGTTCTGTTACTGTATCAAGCGTTTGGTCAAATTCATTTCTCTTAACATGAATATAATATGTCCTGTACAAGAAATTTATGAGAACATACATATGATGGGGAACTGAGCAGAGTCCACCTATGCCAACTAGTCATTATTATTATTATTATCATCTTATTAAAAGTATCTAAGATAACGCTTTTTATTTGCAGACGATAAATTTTTTGTTACCAATAGCCACATTGACATTTATTTTGTTTTACTTTTACTATAATTTTTTTACACCATTGATAATACTTTAATTTCCTGTAAAAAATGATGTAGTAACAGGAGAAATTATTTGTAAAATTGCAAATAAAGTTTATAATCCCGACGTATTTAATTAATAACTTCGTTAATTAAGATGATAGAAATTAGTAACTACCTGAAATGTTTTTCGTGAAATACTCGGCACCCATTGATACCTCTCGTTATGCAGAGGACTTTGCCCGCCGCGAGGAGATGCGGTAACAGAAAATAAAATTTAATTCCAGCGACAGTACCTTTTTTTTTTTTTTTTTTTTTTTTTTTAAATATATAGAGAAAAATAAAAAACAAACTATGCTGTCTCGAAAATATAAGGAGTTTTCGTGTATTTGGTATTTAAATTCAAATTTTAGATCCATTCCTTTGAATTACCTTGGAAATCTTATCAGGCATGCTTAGAACCAGAATTTGGAGAATGTGTGGCTGTAATTAGTACTAACTTTGCTCTACTTACAGCTTTAATTTCTGAAAAGTCGACCAATTCAATGTCAACCATTAAGAAAAGCAATATCAGAAATTGGTGTCGTGCTACTTGCGAACGTGCGATTTCTGAACGAGGGGATATCGTGCGTTTTCCGAATAGAACACCTGTTAGCTTCCCCTCTGCTTCTTTCCCCTCCCAGAGAACCCAATTCCCCTCCCCTAATCTATGAAGGGATTAACTGTTTTTGTTAGAAGTTGTCCGGAAGAAAAATTATTAATTCGGAATTTTAAAGTCAGCCATTCGCATTTTTATTTGGGTATGTCCCCTCTCTGGTCATAGATAAGCTGATAAACCAAATTTACTTAAGAATTTTAACATAAGCCATGAAAACACAGGAATACTGGAGTTTTTTTTTTTTTTTTTTTTTTTTTTTTCCTTCAAGTAAAACATAATATATGTGGGCAGTAAATCAATATAAATTTGAAAATAATTATATTTATAATCTATATTTTTTAATAAATTTTTATCGCTTGATTATTATTGATTGTATAAATATTTGTACCTGCTTATAGCTTGGACTGTTGGTGTTTGGTGTTTTGGGAGAATTCTGATTGACTACTCTAGGGTCTTAGGCCTAAGGAGTAGTACCCTCTGTGTGTGTGTGTGTTGGGGGGGGGGTGGTTCTAAAGGGTCCTAACCCGGATTTATGCAGGTTTCGGAGAAAACCACGAGAAACTTTTAATGGCTAGGCCGACGAGCACGGCCTGTGATCGAACCCTGCATCTCACGTCTACTAGCTTTAAGCGTAGAACCACTTGGCCGCTGGTAGGCCCTACAGCTTATAATAATAAATTTTTAAAAAATCTGTATGAGTAAATATTAAATTTATTACAATTTACGCATGTCCAGAGAGCGTTCTTATTTCTTTTGTTTCACTGTAATTATAAGAATTTCAGACACAATTCAAGCTTGTTTAACATTCAGAATTATTGCTTTTTCTTAAAAACTTGCTATATCAACAGTCATTAAAAAAAAAAAAAAAAAGTTATATTTTTCTATAAAATATTTAAATGCAAAATATTAGGCTATGCTTTTTTATTTTACTGATTAAATATGTAACACTAAAAGCACAATACTAAAAAAATCGAAATATACAATGTTATATTGCAAATAAAACGATTTATCAATCAAAATGATCTATCAATGATTTATAAATCATGAGTTTTTAGAAGCCTTAAGTTTTGTTTTTATATTAATCAAAATGTTATAATAATGTTTCTCCAAAAACATTAATATATTTAACATATACTATATTAAGCATAGTAATAAAAAAATTTCGTAGTTATATAAAAGTATCACCGCATATTTCGAATGAACATAAAACTAATTCATAATAAAATTTTAAAAGCCTAAAGTTTTGTCTTTTACATCAATCAAAATGTTGTAACAATGTGTTTTTCAAAGAACATCAATGTAGTACTTTTCAAAAAACCTTTATAAACTATATTTTATTAAACTAAGTTTTTATATGACAATGAAATTATATGTATACGTTTTTCACATTTTTGACAAGGAGGTTTTTGACAAGACGGTTTTAACCATGGTTTAAACCGTCAAAAATTGTCATATGTCAAAAACCTGCCAACCCTGATAACAAATATGAAACATGTATAACAGCATAAAATAATAATAACAATAATAACAAATTATTAACACTATTGTGCAACATCTATGGATTTAAATAACTATTTTAATTTTAATATAAAGGTTAGAAATGTAATTCATGTATAACATAAGTTTAAAATAACATCACAATAATTGCATGTTTAAAAAGGTTATTAATTAAGATGTTTAATAAATAGCTAAATTATTGAAATAAATTGAAATTCATTTTAACGAATGTCTTTAATAGTACAATATGACATGTTGCCTAACACAATTTGTAATATCCTTCATACTTCTGAACTTGCAGATGGTCTAAAATCTCATTTACATTATGATCATTTAATTAACATGTTAATTAATCAAATCTTTCAAAGATTTCCCATTAAATTTTATTTCTCGTTTGCTTATTTTTTTATAGGCCGTTGTGGTCTCTGCTCCTTATTCTTCTTCTAGTGATTATTGTTTTCTGTCATATTTTGTTTACGTTTATTGTATACTAGCAGGCAACGCCCGCTTCGCTGGTCCCTATTTTTAAAAGAATCACTATAATTACTGAATTCTCAAAATTGCATTAATTTTTATCACGTGAAAAAAAAAAAAGAGAAACAAAATCTGATTAGGAAAAATGTCGCACAGGGTTCTCATTGCCTTCGGAAAAAATTCCCAAAATGCTCTAACTCTTATTTCTATTATTTTCTCCCTTCTCCCCCCCCTCCTGTCTGGTAGATTCCCAGAGACCACCCCGACCCCTCTCAAGGGTTGTGATTGCTTTTGTTGAAGCTGTCAGGGAAAAGAGCGATAATGTCTAGCTATGGCAGTCTGCACTCCTCATTGAAACTCATTGAAACCTTTGGACAGCCCCTGCCCGCCTGTCCAGCATGTTCCCTCTTTCGTTCAAGGTTCAAGATAAACTGCTATCGGAGAATTATAGAGGGTGAAAGTGAAGAAGATAATATTTTTACAATCCTTATATAAGATTTATTGAAAGATAGAAAAAGAGCAGAATTTCTAACGCATTTAAAATTGTAAATTTTGTTTTCTCCATAATTATCTTTTACAAGTTTATAAAAATTAAATAAATAAACTAATTAATTAAATAATTCATAAATAAATTCATAAATATTAGAATCGCCCGGTGGTTGAATCTTTATTACTTTTTTAAAGTAAGCATTGAAATAAAAAATATAAAAATTCAAAATTTAAGTATAAAAAATGTTCTTAGAAATTACACTATCCATCAAAATAAATAAAAAATGAAATGAATGAATAAACAAATAAAATTAAAATTAATAAATATAAGTAAATATCATCATCTTTTTACTTTCCAAACACTATAGTGAGGAAAGTATTGTAATCATGTCAAAAATCCGAAATTTTAAAATTGTAAATTTTGTTTTCTCCATAATTATCTTTTACAAGTTTATAAAAATTAAACAAATAAACTAATTAATTAAATAATTCATAAATAAATTCATAAATATTAGAATCGCCCGGTGGTTGAATCTTATTACTTTTTTAAAGTACGCATTGAAATAAAAAATATAAAAATTCAAAATTTAAGTATAAAAAATGTTCTAAGAAATTACACTATCCATCAAAATAAATAAAAAATGAAATGAATGAATAAACAAATAAAATTAAAATTAATAAATATAAGTAAATATCATCATCTTTTTACTTTCCGAACACTATAGTGAGGAAAGTATTGTAATCATGTCAAAAATCCGAAATTCAGATTTTGATGTTTCTATACGTTTCGAGGTCCTCTGAGTCCGTTTTCACTATTTTTACGATGATGTATGTATGTGTGTATATATGTGTGTATGTATGTTTGTATATATGTGTGTGTGTGTATGTATGTGTGTCTGTGAGTGAACACGCTAGCATCTAAACACTTTGTTGCTGAAAGTTGGTACATATACAGTGGAGCACCTTTTATACGTTTCTCATTTATACGTTTTTCTCATTTATACGTTTTTCGACTTCGGTCCCAAATCATTCCATTGAATTCTAATGTTAAAATATTTCATTTATACGACACAAGTAAATTCTTAATTTCACTTATACGTTTTTTTTTTTTTTCCTCCTTGTAGAATGTCAAGTTTGAGTTTCATTCCAGGATTAAAAAAAAAAAAAAAAAAAAGATGAATGCTCTTTATGTTTTATTGTTATTTTTTTCGATTATTTTTTCTTGAACTATGGTAACAAAGTGCGGCTATAGAACAAAGTGCGACTTGCAATGATAGCCTCGGGGAAGGGGGGTTAGAGAAATTTTCAGAGAGAAGCAGTTGGCGACTGGGTTAAATGGTAGTAGCCATTGACCACTTGAAGACCTCCCACTTTCTCTTTTAATTGATTCCAGGAATGGAGTAAGAAAGGAAAAAAAGCCCACAACTTTATAGGCATTTTGTAAACTTGAAGATTTATTACTCACTTCCGTTGGGCGGCTTGGAAGATTTTCTTATCATGTTTATTTGACATTACGGTTGGAGAAACAATTTTTTTTTCTTTCCTTCCTTTTAATCGTTTGAAAAAATGTCATCTTCGTTTACAGAACAAAAGGCTTTGTCTTTAAAGGTTAAATTCGAAATCTTGAAAAAAAAATTCTGAATTTCTATATTTTTAATTATTATTTAATTTTTATTCAACCTTTTAAAAATATTTTAAATATAATTAAAAATATATCTTATTCGAATAAATGTAAAGAAAATCATGAAAATTGATTAGACTTTTATTATTAATATGACACTTTATTGTGTATTAATGTTAAAACGAATTTTCAGTTGTACGTTTTTTACAATTATACGTTTTTTAGGAACAGTCCCTTGAAAAACGTATAAACGGTGCTCCACTGTATTTCAAGTCACCAAAGTACGAACCCTATTGATTTTGGTGAATCTAGCACTTATAGTTTTTTTTTACAGGGACACCAGGAAAAATTCTTTATCATTCCTATTGGGCCAAATTTTTAAAAGTGCGATAGCGTCTAAACGTCTTATTAATCTGAGCAAAAAATTTGTACACATGTTATAGGTCATAGTTGCACGATTTGTTTAGATTTTGGTGAATTTAGCACTTACAATTTTTTTACAGGGTCACAAAGAAAAATTCTTTATCATTATGGCCTATGGGGCCAAATTTTAAAAAGTGTGATAGCGTCTAAACACCCCTAATCAAATATTTCTGCAATCTGCATAAAGAAAATCAAGATAAAATGGCAATTATTTGTAGAAAAAGAGCAGAATTTCTAACGCATTTAAAATTGTAAATATTGTTTTCTCCAGAATTAACTTTTATAAGTTTATAAAAAGTCTGATGAGAATCGGGATCCCGATGGAAAAGTTTAACGGCAAACAACGAAGTTAGTAAAGGTTTTTAATGTATTAATTTAGTAATTTCACTTCGTTTTTTAATTAATATAGTTTAATGTTAGGTAAATAAGTTAATTAAGTAAATAAACTAATTAATTAAATAAATAATTAGAACATTGAATTCAAATGTGGAAAAAATGTTTATTGATTTATTATCTTTAAATATGAACAGATATTACAATTTTTTAAATAAATTTAAAAATAATACATCAGTTAATGCAACTAAATTATGTTGTTTAAGAAAATATGATAAACTGTCATTAATTCATTATAGAACTTTAAAAAATAAAAGGATCGAAGGAAAATTTTATAGTAAAAAATAGAACAAACCTCTTACCGATTTTAATGAAACTTTGTATAATCATGTACAATTTGTGAAAAAATTACAGTAAGTGTCAAACATACTTGGAGGAGGGGGGGGGGACAGAGGAAAATATATTAAATTTTTAAATTACCATTTTAGCAATTTTAATAATATATTACCACTTAATTTTTATGAAGATTACAATGAGTGTATTATATACCTGGAGGGGCACAGGGGAGGGGGGGGGGTAGATGGAAATAAAATATATTTTCATTTAAAACACCCTATTATAGATTTAAGCAAAAACTTTGTATAATAACATACAATTTGTGAAAAAAATCACAATAAGTATCAGACATACTTGGGGGTGGGGGTGGAGTTAAAGAGAGGGGGGAGACAGAGGAAAATAAAATATTTTTTAATATCACCATTTTACCGATTTTACCTAATTTCTCCTTGTAAAATTGATGCTTAACATCAACGAGAGTGGAAGTGTTCTATTTCTACATAGGGCGGGGGAGGACAAAAGAGACAGATTAAAAGAAGAAAATTCATTTTTGATTAACTTTTTTACAGATTTAAATCATATATCGAATTTTTGCGTAACTCACTATAATTATTCATTAATAGTAATCGATACACACAAAATATAAATAAACAATAAAACAAACGATAATAAGTGTTGTTTAAAAAGATTATTTTATTTTCCATCTGTCCCCCTACCCCCCCCCCCCCCTTATCAACTTTAGTTAACTTTCACTATAATTTTAATAAAATGAAAGTGATAGTCGTACAAAGTTTCATATAAATAGGTAGCATGGTGATATAAAAACAAACATTTTCTTCACTCTGCCCCCCCCCCCTCCTTAGCAAATCGTCCAGATATGTGTACACTCACTGCGATTGCAATTTTTCATAAGCAGAAAGTTGCATAGATACAAAGTTTTTTTTTAATCGACAATGCGGTTGTTTAAGGAATAATATATTTTACTTCTATCTGCGTCCCCCTTGCCCCCCCCCCCCCCACAAATATATAATGCACTCATTTTGAGATCTTCATAAAAAGCAAGTGGTAGCTATAGAATATGTCTTTAAAATCGGTAAAATGGAGATATAAAAAATATTTTATTTTCCTCTGTCCTCCCCCCCCTTCGTCTTTAACCCCCCCCCCCTATCCATAAGTATGTCTAACCTTACTGTGATTTTTTTCACAAATTGTACGTTATTATGCAAAGTTTTTGTTTAGATCGATGATAGTGTAGTTTAAAGAAGAATACATTTTATTTCCATTGGTCCCCCTTGCCCCCCCCCAGGTATATAATACACTCATTGTAATATTCATGAAAATTAAGTGGTAGTTATTGAATATATCATTAAAATCTCTAAAATGGTGATATAAAGAGTCTTTATGGGAGTGAGCTATTTTCAAAACTATAACCATATTATTTAATATTTTAGAGAATATAACATTTTACATGCTGAAAAAATCATTAGTGAATCAATCATTAGTGAAGTTATAAAATGTTTCATAACTTCTATCGACAAAAAAAAAAAAAAAAAAAAAAAAAAGCTAGATTCATTGTAGTAGTTCAGTCCATAAAACAACTCCTCTAGAGTATTTTGTCAAAGTTTTATAAGATTTATATAATAACTTTTGGAGTTATGATGTTTTGTGAAAATGTTAAAAATCTCATTCTGAGAAAAAGGAAAAAACGTAATTAAAAACCAGATTTTACCTATTAAATAAAAAATAATTTTAATAACTTTCCTGATTTATTTCAAAGTTTTTTATTTCTTCTTATTATTTTTAAATTCATTTTATATTCAGTAACAAATTTTGATGCTTATACTGAGTAAAACTTTTATGAAAACAAACATTTCCGGTCACTTCTGGTTTCAAAAAGTTGCGAGAGACTAATATTTAGATGCCTGTAACTCAAATTCTAAGCAAGATAGAAACAAAATTCAAACTGATTTAGCAAGTTTAAATGTCAGGCTTTAATACTAAATCAAAAATAAAAAATCTTAGTTCTGACTGAAAATTGCATTTTAAAGGTAGGCAGGCGCCTTAAAAAGTATGTAGGAAAGAATTTAAAGCTGAAGCTGTAGGAGATTTGTCCACAATAAAACATTAATAGACTTTTACTTTTTTCCCCCAGATATTTTCGAGTGTGTAAAATTATTACCTCGCTTTATCTTAAAAATATATAGAGAGTATTATACAATGCTATAATTAACTGAAAAATTCCATAATAAAAAGTATAGACAAAAAAAAAAAAAAAAAAGTAATTTTCTTTCTTTCTTTTTTACAAGTAACTATGTATAACCAAAAAAAAAAAAAAAAAAATCGACAAATAATTGAAATAAGTATACAAGTAAACTCCTGTGTGCATAAAATGTAATGTTTTTTTTTTTTTTTTTTTTTTTTTTTTTTTTTAATGCATTAATAATTATTATGTGTATATTAAATCACATTATGTATTCTGGAAATTAATGGGAAAAGTAGATTTATGCACCTAATGCCATACATGCTACCACCCCACAAAAGAAAAATTGGCCAGATATTCAAATGCAAGGATAACAACATGCATGACAAAATTACCACATATGCATTGGAGATCTACAATACACATGTAGGGCAGAAATTTACATTAAAATGAAAAAAATGATAAATTAAATTTATTTTTATTATTATAATTTTATTTATTTATTTATTTATTTTTAGTGAATATTAAATTCTGTTAAGATGTAAACTTATCTTTTACATATTTGACAAAATATGAATGTGAATGTATGTGAATGTGTTGTTGGAATTAAAATATCATTTAGATATATAATTCAGACGAATATAAAGTAATGTGTATGTAAGAGAAAATATGTAGATATAGAATATTTGTAGCATTATTGAAAAACAAATGCTGCAATGTGTACAAAATATCATTAAATATTTTCATTTAGCTATTCAATTAAAATGTTTATAATATTTTTTATATTCAATTTCAATGTTATCAATGTTTATTATAATCAGCTTCAAAGACAATTTTTTTTTTTTGTACGATGTATGTATATGAGAGTGTGTCTGTATGTTTAAGAAAAACAAAGATTATCTCATATGCAAAAGTCAGAAGTAAATATTTTTTTTACAGTTACGGAGCAAGGCAAATCAATCATGTAAATTTATGATTGATCAAAAATTTACCTTAACATAATTGTTAGGTTTTTTTTTTTTTTTTTTTTTTTTTTTTAATGTACAATGTGTGAGAAAATATTTGTAAAATTGTGTGTATATAAATGTGTGTAGAGTGGAAAAGCCCTGCCGAAAGTAACTTATAAATATTACAATACTAAACATTGCTTCGAGAAATCTTAAGTTTTTTTTTTTTTTTTTTTTTTTTTTAATTTCAAAATATAAGAAATATATGTGTGAAAGGTATAAAATATTATAATGAGTTGTACAGGATAATGTGAAAAGTATCATGTTTGTTATAGTAGCAATGTAAGTGTAAAAACTCTCAGCAAATTATCAAAATATCATGTAATAGCAAACAAACATTGACAAATACCAGTAAATATGATTAACAAAACGTGAAATATCTCATATATGTAAACACTGTAAATATGTTATATGTAAATGTGCAGAAAAAAAATTCTCTCTCTTTTTTTTTTTATTCTAATTATTATATAAATAATTGTGTTTCTAAGAATAATACCTGTAAAAACATGTGTGAAAAGTAATGTCACTATCTAAAAAATAATTAAGCAGATTTGAAATGTATAAGAATAGATTACTACATTTCAGTGAGAATATTGATGTGTGAAGTATGCAGCAATGTGTCATAAATTTAAAGAAATGCACAACAAAATAATGATTAAAATATAACAATGAGTAATGTGTAAATAACTAAATATTTAAAAATACTTATGGTTGCAGAAAAACAATAAAAACTGAAGTAATTCTCAAATGAGTGAAGTCAATACATATATGTGTGTGTGCGTGTGTGAAATTTAATTTAAAAATTCTCTCATTTTCAAGAAATAGAGATAAGTAAACACTGTATATAAAGACTAACTGTTGATACTGCACAAGATTGCTATCAAACTAGAATGTGATCAAATATTACACATCTAAAATAATTGTGTACGTATACACATAATGTATATAAATATTTTTCAGAGTAAACTGAGAAAAATCATTATTAAATATTTCTGCATACTCAAAAACATAATTTTAATTATTTAAACATTTTTAAATGTCATTGTAAAAGTATATAAAGTTTAGAAATTAACAAAAATATCAATCGAATGGATCAATGAAATTAAATTGTTTTAATTGCATAAAGTAAAATGTCAAAATACCTTATTAGCAAAAAAATAGCATTGGTCATTAGTACACATATAAAAAGCAGTATTTTTTCACCAATAAATGAAAACTTTATTTTAACTGTATTTCACTTATCTATTTCTATCAATTTTATTTGTCTATCAATATTTTTTTTTTTTTTTTTTTTTTATTTTTTTATGTGAAAGGAAAGTAAGCCATGTGAACCATATACAAAAAGATGTACTTGAAATTTTTTTATATTACATAATTAATCTTTTATTATTATTATTGCAATTACCTGGAAGGCTTTAAAACATGTGATAAGTATCTTGCCCCATTCATGATGTTATACATGTTCTGCTAAATTTCAAGTCAGATAAGATGTGTAAACTCAGTTACATACTATGCCTGATTAATAGGTCGTGAATCTATTATCATAACATAGATTACTGAGAAAAATGTGTGAATGTGTATGTGTAGGAGAAAAAGAAAACTATTGGAAAATTTGTTATTTAACTGCGCCCCAAAAACAGTTAAAAAACATGAAGGTCTGACTGAAAATAAAAGCATATACGTGAAACATGCATGTTGTGCTGCAAAATACTCATCAAAGCAAGAACAGATAGGTATAAATTATTTATCTTAATAAAAACTTCTGTAAGAAAATTATAGATATACATATTAAACAAATTATGACCTTCCACCTAATAATTTAATCTGTGCACCAATTGTAAAAAAAATGAAACCAATATGTGTATATAGAAAATAAATAAATGTGTAGATAATTTAAAATGTATCAATTTTGAAGGAAGGATTATGTGTCTCATAAAAGAATGCAAGAATGAGTGACTATGACATCTATGACGGCAAATATCTTTGACAAGAGTGATTAATAACTATGACAATTCAAACATTCCCAAAAGACACATGCACCTACAGATTATTTAAAATATTTATTTATCTATTTTTAAACTATGGCTTACTGATACTTTTTATTTGAAATATGAAATATCTTGATTTTTTTTTTTTTTTTTTTTTTTTTTTTAAACATGTTAAATATCGATTTAAATAAAAGAATATGCAACATTTTAGAGCAATACTGTTACGTCAATTGCACCCTTGAACATGCAAAAAGTGGGCCCGCCAATAATGGCATGCAATGATGCAGTAAGCACAACAAAGATCCTTTGCGCATAGGAATTGCAGCAAAACATTTACATATTCTTTTTTTTTTTTTTTTTTTTTTTTTTAATTAGTTATGTAATAGAAATTCTGTTAAGAATATCTTTTGAGAAACTGATATATTGATTGTAAAATAAAATTTCAAATTATAAATATTAAATAAATAAAGTGTAAAGGTCATTTATGAGTATATGATTTTTATGACAATAAGTTTACCCCTGCAGTGGTACCCCTACAGTGGTAACTCACTCCTTAAAGAAATATTCAAGAAGGTAAAAATGTACAATTAGTTGCCTAGTATTTGTAAAATTTGTGACCTTTTTTTTTTTTAAACAACTAATTGATTTCAAATATTATTGGGAAAAATTCTGTGAACTTGTATTAAAAAATTCAGCACATAATTATATATTGGCTTGTTAACTTGAACATATGTGATATATATCACTATTCGTTGCTCTTCTTGAAACTAAAAGAATTGATTAAAAATCTCTCACATAAATTACCAACATAATAAAATGTAACAAACATTAAACACATATACGTAAGAAAAATATGAGATATTTTTACTTTTTTATAATTTATGTAAAAACTATATATATATATATATATATATATATATATATATATATATATATATTAATTATTATGTGTGTGCTGCAAAACAATAAAATAATATATTTTTCATATGATTGAAGTAAACAAAAGCTGTGAAATGTACCCTGAATTCAGCCAAGTAATATATAGTCCTTCTTTTTAATACTGAAGGCTTAGTATTTAAAACTTAATGTAAAAATAAAATTCTTACACCTTATTAATTCTTAGCAGATGTAAAAATATTAATTACAACATATACAAAAAGTAATAAAGAAATTGAAAATAAAATATTAGAACTTACTATAGACATATCAATGCTGCTTTTATTTTTTATTTATTTATTTTTGTTACGAATATTTTAGTTAAATATGTAAGTAATATTATTTATTAAAATAGCAAAAAATATGCAAATTTATGCATTGTAAAAATTTAAAATTGAGAAATGTCTATACTATGGTATGAACACAGTAATAATTATAGAAAAAAATTGCATTTTTTTTTTTTTTTTTTTTTAAACAAAATGTTATTCTTAATTTAATTTTGAATAATGTTTTATAGAAAAAAGTACTTACCTATTGACAATCCAAAACGATTTCATTTTATTTATTTATTTATTTATTTTTTTAAATCAATGATTATCTAATTTCAGTTTATAGGCAGTCTATGTCTTGAGTACTTTAAAAGAAAAAAAAAAATACGCTAAACGAAGTTAAAAAAAAAAAAAAAGTAAAAGTAGGATGCAATCACTCTGACTGGAGACTCACATTGTTAATCAGATTGCATATAAAATTTATTTTGTTTATTCATTGACTTCTTTTAATCATAAGTCTCATTTGTTTACTTTTTATTTGTAGCTTCAACAGAAGAAGAAATTTGGTATATAGTTGATAACAGTGCCGTAGCAAGTAAGCTGGAGGCCCCGATGCGAATAATGAATTTATGGGCCCCCCTACACTAAAGATGAATTTATAGGGCTCCCTCCTCTGCTGTCTTACTTCAGACGCAATATTAATACTTTTACTGCAAATACTAATATTACTATAGTAATTGCATTACTTGCAATGACAAGTATTAAAAATCGTTTTGAAATAAGAAAGCAAATTAAAAGGTAGTATTTCACATTTTTTTACTGATTTATAAAAAAGACTAATTTCTCTCTCTCTCTCTCTCTCTCTCTCTTTTTTTTTTTTTTTTTTGTTTAAGCATTTATTACAAAAAAAAAAAAAGAATGTTTATTTCAATATTGATTTCAATGCTTATTTTAATATTATGAATGCTTTGGAAAAATTAAACTAAGCTAAATTAATTATATAAATAAAAATAAGAAGAAAACGTATAATGAATAATAATAACATTCAATCACGTGCAAGGTCTAGAACTTCCGATTGTGAGCTTTGTCATCAGCAAATTTAACTATATGCTCAATATTCAAGGGGCCGTGGCAGTCCTATAAATGGATGCCTAGCTCGTAATTGGAAGGTTATGGGTTCGATACTACAGCCGGCCAAGGACCATCGTGTACACTGATGGTGACTGGTGCTCGTAAAAGCCGTCATGGCTGCAATGTATTCCACGTTCTCATCCAAATTATACGTCTGGCGTCACCGAAGCGGAAGGGCATCCACTCCGTGGGAGATCTAAATTGTGACGGCATGTCTCCTGATTATCCTTGGGAGGGGAGGAGACCGTAACCAACTGACTATAGGGCGAAACTAGTGCAACGTAAAACCCCTCCAACCATCCAACCAACTCAATATTCAAACGGTCCGACTTCTTGCCCTCAATGCTCATAACAGAAATATTTGTTAATCTTTGTTGGGAAAGGAATTACTACTCCACATATACTTTTTTTTTTTTTTTATCAGTTTCATTTTAGAAAATGATTGTTCAGTTGTAGCTACTGTGACAGGCAATTTTAGGAAAATTACAGGTAATGTGAATATATCTGGAAAACAAGAGCAATAATCATTTTCCAGAATAAAACATGCAACGTGAATAATATTTACATTATATATTTTGCATTGTATCTAAATGTTTCTATCTGGAGTATAATGTCAGAATTTATGTTATTTACATATTTCTCAGTGAACTTACCGGCACATTCTTTTTTACTTTCCGAACACTATAGTGAGGAAAGTATTGTAATCATGTGAAAAATCAGAATTCGAGATTTTGATGTTTCTATACGTTTTGAGGTGCCCTGAGTTCGTTTTCACTATTTTTACGATGATGTATGTATGTGTGTGTGTGTGTATGTCTGTGAGTGAACACGCTAGCGTCTAAACGCTTTGTTCGAATAAGCTGAAAGTTGATGCGTATATTGTAAGTCACCATAGTACGAACCCTATAGATTTTGGTGAATCTAGCACTTATAGTTTTTTTACAGGGACACAAAGAATAATTCTTTATCATTATGGTCTATGGGACAAAAATCTTAAAAGTGCGATAGCGTCTAAACGCCTTATTCAATTGAGCAAAAAATTTATACACATATTATAGGTCAATCAACATATTATAGGTTACTCAATCTGTATAGAGTTTGGAGAATCTGGCACAGAAAGTATTGGATTCGTAAAAATTTTCGACCTCGGGTTTTTGATGCATTTACACGTTTTGAGAGCTGTAGAACACGATTTGACCATTTTTAGAAAATGTCTGTGTTTGTCTGTCAGTCTCTGTGTGTGTGTGACAAACTTTTGTGGCAACTGTATCTCAGGAACTACTTTACAGAATTTCATACAAATTGGTATGTAGTTGCACCTTGACATAAATTAGTGCCTATCAACTTTTGGTAAAAATTGTCTTACAGGTTGCGTTGCCATCCCGCTTTTTCTACATTTTTAACATGGTGGTAGAGTACAAAATTTTGTATAAATGTGCATAAAGAGAATTATTTTTTAATAATCATTATGAAATTTACCAGAATTATTTATAATAGAGATAGTCAACTGGGAAAAAATTTGTGTGTGTGTAGGAGCCTCGCCTTCTCCCCTCCCACACACTGGGGGGGGGGGGGAATTCCCCCCTTGAGGGGAGTAAATTTTCATGATGGGTATCTTTCAAAAGAGCTCGACAGTACCTTTAAAACGAATGGTTGAGCCGTAGATCTGCGATAATTTAAAATGAAGTTACCGATTTTTTTTCATTTTTAACAAATATATATACATATATATATATATACAATATATAATATTTTTTTTAATGTAATATTGACAATAAAATTGACTTTTTTTGGATATTTAATGTTATACTACTTCTCTAATATGGAAAACATCTGCATTATCATGGAAGATAATTTTTTTAAATAATAATTTTAATAAATTATTTTTACTGATTGAATTTGTATAGGAAAATATAGAAGAAAGTCGTGTGGTGGCCACAACATACTAGTTAAAAATGCAATAGCATCTAAACGCCTTATTCAATTGAGCTGAAAATTTGTATGAATATTATAAATCACTGTTGCTCTAACTATAAGCATTTTGGTGAATCTAGCATTTATAGATTTTTTACAGGGACACAACGAAAATTCTTTATGATTATGATCTATGGGCTCAAAGTTCAGTAGCGTTAAATAAAATATCGTGTAATATATGGAGAAAAATACTCAGACACTTTATTATGGTTTTATATCTTTTGTTTGTTTAACAACTCCTCTTTCTTTATTTTATCTAGAAAACTGTTAATTACTCAATGTTCGGAAAGTCGAGTGGAGTCACTCCAGTTTTTTTTTTTTTTTTGTCCTTCAGAAATACTGGGTTGAAGAAATGAAAAACTTTCAACAATTTCAGTAATTCCTAGACATTATTTAGACACTATCGCGTTTGCTTACACACACACACACATATATATTATATATGTATATATATATATATATACATACACATATATCGCTGTAAAATATTAAAAATGGATTCAGGAGATCTGAAAAGGTATTGATACATCAAAATCTCATAGCCGAATTTTATTATGGTTACAATACTTTCCTTACTGTAGATTTGGAACGTAAGTAAAAAGTGCGGCTGTGCATTTGTGTTGAAAAATAATAAAATACATTGTATGAAAATATTATAAACAGAAAGAAACGCAGCAATTGTTCCGAGTTGAAATAATAGCACGCTCCTCATTTTTTTTTTTCCCCCGATTGATGAAGATCCATGCTATTATTTCGACCCCGAAACAACTGTTGAGAGGTTTTTGCTATTTATGGTGTTTTCATACAAACGTTTTATTTATTTCATAGAATTTCATACATTTATCGCCAACACACTAAGTGACTTATTTAGCTATTAATTGAAAAAAAAAAAAAGTTCTCAATTTTTTTGCTCGAAACAGCTAGGAAAAAAAAAAAAAAAAAAAAAAAAAAAAAACATGAAATTATTTTATTGCTGATACCATTCAGAATGTTAATCAGCTGTTTCAATATGAATTTTTGATGTTTGTAAGCGCCTTTTGTCTTTCTTTCATTCTTTTTTTTTTTTTTTTTTTGCGTGGGAAGGCGTGAATTCCCTAGTCCCTTATTTGGGTCCGATACTGTAATTTTTAGTTGTGTTTTACTCAAATTTATGAAATTTGGTATCCTTTTATTGATTATACGAGCTTGTTTGCGATCCCAGTTTGAAAATCTTAAAGTTATATGAAAAAAAAAAAAAGAAAAGGCCAGGGTGTGCGATGAACATTTTTATTTTTTCCTTTTTCTTTACTATTGTAACCAATAAAGTACATGTAAATTTTTTGAAAATCTAAGAAATTACCAGTGAAAAATAGTTTGGAAAAAATCCTACACACAATTATCCCTGATTATAAGAACAATATTGAACAATTATTTTTTATTTTAAAACAATATTAAAGTAAATTGAAAATTTAAAAAAAATCGAGAGGAGAAGAAGAAAAGGTTGGACAAGCAAAAAGAATGAGCACAAAATGTAAGTACATCACGTAAAAATTGATTGTTTAATTATGAGAAAGAATATGTTTAGTTCTGTGTAATAAAATAGTGAATTTTTATTCTAATAAACCCCAATATTTTGCAAAAATAACCGTATACGTGGTGGGCAAAGGTGGATATCATTTTTAGATTCAGCATCCTCGAACCTACAGTTTACCAAAAAAATTTAATTTTTTTTTCCAGGTCTGTGTTATGAAACATTTTCCAACATCATAGGAAAAGTTTGAATAAAAGAGATATATGTGTGAAACAATTTGTTTGATCGCCTTTTGGTTAGGATATTCTATATAAATTGCACATGCCCCACAAAGTGTACTAAAATTTCATACAGTGGAAAAAAAAAGAAAAAAAAAAATGATTTCCAGCTTTTTTACCTATTACCAGTGACATATCTTGATACCTTTGTGTTGCGCTCTAAACAAATCTTTGATACCATAGACAACATTTTCTATAGGAAACATTCTATTGTACATATAAAAATACACATGTTAATTTTTTTTAATGCAGTATAAAGATATTAAAATGCTCTTGAAAGACGTATGGTCCATAGATAGTAATATATCCGATTTTTTTTGTGTGTGCCTATGTTATATACGAGCAGTGGGATTAATGTATACCTTTTCAAAAGAAATAATCAGTATTCAGCCTGAATAAAGTATACGAATTTAGAAATCGAAGAATTCTAGAATACAAACGGAATGGAAGCCTAGGCAGACATGTCTGCCTAACAAACCATGCATCACAAACCGAAATGATAAAAACTCTTCAACTTTGTAGAGAAAATGTTTGAATTCAGAACCTTGCATGAGAGTATAATTTGATAACATTACATTACTAGACTTAGACTAGATATGTGTTTACTTCATAAGTTGAAAAACTGACGATTTTCTTGAACGGCCCATTGAGGGAAAACGTTTATTAAAAAAAACGAAATTGCATGTTATGTAATAATTTTGTTATGCTGGAAAATTACAGAAATACTTTTTGTAATTACTGTACAATACTACTTTTGTAATTACTGTACTGTTTGTACTGTACAAATCTTTATCGTGCTTTTGGGGAAAAAAAAATAAATCTGGAGTGACTCCACTCGACTTTTCGAACATTGAGTCATTAACAGTTTTGTAGATAAAGTAAGGAAAGAGGAGTTGTTTAACAAACAAAAGAGGGAAAACCATAATACAGTGAGTATTTTTCTCCATATATTACACGATGTTTTATTTAACGCTACTGAACTTTGAGCCCCTAGGTCTTAATGATAAAGAATTTTTCGTTGTGTCCCTGTAAAAACCTATAAATGCTAGATTCACCAAAATGCTTATATTTAGTGCAACAGTGATTTATAATATTCATATAAATTTTCAGCTATATTGAATAAGGCGTTTAGATGCTATCGCACTTTTAAAAATTTGGTCCCATAGGCCATAATGCTAAAGAATTTTTCTTTGTGTCCCTGCAAAAAAACTGTAAGTGCTAAATTCACCAAAATCTATACAGTTTGTGCAACTCTGACCTTTAACAAGTGTGCAATTTTTTTTGCTCAGATTAATAAAGCGTTTAGACGCTATCGCACTTTTAAAAATTTGGCCCCATAGGCCATAATGATAAAGAATTTTTCCTGGTGTTCCTGTAAAAAAACTATAAGTGCTATATTCACCAAAATCAATAGGGTTCGTACTATGGTGACTTACAATATACGTACCAACTTTCAGCTTATTCGAACAAAGCGTTTAGACGCTAGCATGTTCACTCACAGACATACACACATACATACATCATCCTAAAAATAGTGAACACGGACTCAGGGGACCTCGAAGCGTATAGAAACATCAAAATCTCAAATTGGGATTTTTGACATGATTACAATACTTTCCTCACTATAGTGTTCGGAAAGTAAAAAAAAAAAAATCCTGTGACTGACATCTAAAAGCTAAATTATGTCTAGTAAAAATAGTTCCACGTCAGCCTTATAAATACTAGTTCCCTTTGCTAGCGAGTTTTAAAAAACCCCTATTAGAATTCTAGATCGTTTTTCTAAATTAGTATCCCAAGGAGGGCACTCCTCCTCAGACCTAGGACCTAGTGCAGTCAATCGGCCTTAATCCGCACAACCCAACCAAGATCGTTTTTCCGTATTATCGAGTTCCGACTTCTTTGAAAATCTCTACAAATAAATGCGAACTTAAGAGGTGAATTTCAGTATTTATAATCTTAGTTTATGACCATATATATATATATATATATATATTCAGTAATTTTTCTACAATCAAAGAAAAAATAAATCTCTATAGAATTTTAATCTGTAAAGTCATGCTGAGATTCAGTGGATTTAACAATAGCTGAGATCTTGGGTATTAAACAATTTCAATTTAATGAATGACTTCGGAGATCCCCAAAAGTTCTTTTTAAAAGTATTTTAGCATATCAGTTAAATTTTTTCATACATTGAAAAGCTATCTAACACATCTAAAAACAATAAACAACATATCAGCAGGGTCATATTATTGTTTCGGCAAAAATGGGAAGCCCCGATAACAAGGAACCCCCAGTAGTGGCACCAGAAATTCCCCGACGGGGGGACACCACCTCCCCGACAGGGGGGCACTACATAAAGAGAGTTTATTATTTAAGTATTTATTAAAAACTGCAATACTGTTAATATTTGTACCATTCAATTTGTTAGTACTCCTCGTGATTTTTTAGATCATCGTGCCACAGACAGACATTTTCTAAAAATATCATGGTCAAAACATGTTCTGGACCTCTCAAAACGTGTATATTCATGTAAAACTGGAAGCTGAAAATTTTTACGAATCCAATACTTTCTATTGAATACAGAATGGAAAAACTGGAATGCTCCAAATTTGTAAAAGTAAAGAAAAATGCTGCTAAAAGTAGAAAAACTGAAAATTTTGCATTCCCCCCCCCCCCGAGAGATTTTAGGAGTATGCCCTGATGTGGTGTCACAGATTCCCCGACGGGGGGGGGGGCTTGTGCCCCCCCGGCCCCTAGATGGTGCCACCCCTGGGAGCCCCTAAATCTATAATATTAAGGTTGAGAAACAATGTTTTCATTCAAATGAAAATTTTAATACTGAATATTTCTCAATTAAAATATTAATCCTATCTTTTAAAATGACTATTTTTTAGTAGCATAATCTTTTAAAAGGAAGTTTGCAAAAGACTCGGGAGTCCGAGAAAATAATGGGTCTCTAAATCCATATAATATTAAATTTTAAAGAAAGTTCCATCATTTGACTGAAATATTTAATATGTACCTAATATATTAATTCTAATAGAGAATAAAATTTATAATAAAAATGACTAATAATAATTATTATTTACCTATTACTTTCGTCTAATCTTCTTTTCAAATAATTATCAGATTACGTCTGAGAGATATAAGACAATCAACAAAGACCAAAGGCTTTTGTAGTAATAATTAATTTCTTTGAGACTTTCCTCCAAAGTGAACGCTGAACCGACTCTTTCACGTGCAATTGCTATATTTCCAGGAACTCACTTTGTCAAGTCCCCAAACTCCGGTTCGTTTGAGACGATACCAAGGTAGACAAACATTCATTCCTATTGTAGGGTTGTACGGAGCAGAAAAGACGATTTCTTTTCAAAGAATATAGTAACATCGTTTTCCATGTGTTCACAGAGAATAAAGGATTAAAAATGCAACATTGGAGTAGGCAGTAGGACTTTTTAAAGAGTGGATTTTTCAAGAATGTTTTTTCTTCTAGTGGCGGATTATGTGTGTGTGTGTGGGGGGGGGGAATGCAGATTTTCAAAATTCTAGGCATTTTTTTTTCTTAAAAAAAAAAAAGTAATAAAATAAAATAAAAATATTTTCTGGCTATGGGCCCCCTTACTTCATAGGCCCAGGTGCGACGCACCGCTTGCACCGCCGGTTTTTACGGCACTGGTTGATAAATTGCATCATCACAACGCAAATGTGATATGATTTAATAGCGAGGATTTATGCTACATTGTCGTTCTACACTGTAAAAATCTTTAACTGTTTCTTAACATTTGTAACTACAACGCAAGCATAATTTCGTTAATCATAAAATTATTCGATCTGATGAAAAGAAAAAAATTATTCAGGAGCATCAGAACTTTTTCTTGCGGTATAATGAAATGAGAACTAATTTGAAAGTTTTATTTCTCTTCTTTTTATAAGAGAAAGATGTAGAAACGCTTGTCGCTGCAAGACTTGCTGTTTCATCATGAAAAAGAATATAAAGTCTCGTCGATTGTAAAAGGATGTAACCGCAAATCTAAAAAGCGAAAGAGGTGGCAAGTATCTTGTATCACAAATCATTCTTCAAAATTTTCACTCGCAGATTAATTATTCAAGAATACTTTTCGAAAGAAGGAAACTGGAATCCACGTAATGAATGAATAGCGGCACAAATATTTTTCTTAATCACTGACACTAGGATTCACTTTTTTTTTTTTTTTTTTTTTTTTTTTGAAAACGAGGAACAAGAACTATACTACATATTCCGAATAGTAGAATAGAAAGTAACTTATCGGAGTATTACATTTGTGGTTCGAAGTCGAAACAATTGCAAGGTGAATAGTTTCCGAAGCATATAAACTGTTTAGTCACAAGTTAAATCGAACAAGAAACTAGTATGTTGTGGCCACCACAAGACTTTCTTCTATATTTTCCTATATACATATTCAATCAGTAACAATATTTAAAAAAAAAAAAAAAAAAAAAATTACGATTTTTTTCTTTCTTTTTTTTTTTTTTTTTTTTTTGTTAAAAGTATAATACATATTCAACCAGTAACAATATTAAAAAAAAAAAAAAAAAAAAAAAAAAAAAAAATACGATTTTTTTTTTCTAAGTTTTTTTTTGTTAAAAGTAAAAAAAATCGATAACTTTGTTTTAAATTATCACAGATTTATAGTTCAACCATTCGTTTTAAAGGTATTGACGAGACCTTTCGAAAGATACCCATCTTGAAAATTTACTCCCCTCGAGGGGTGACTTCCCCCCCAGGGGGGGTGGCGTGGCTCCTACACGTACAAAAAATTTTTCCCAGTTGACTATCTCTATTATAAATAATTATTGTAAATTTCATAATGATTACTAAAAAATAATTCTCTTTAAGCACATTTATACAAAATTTTGTCCTATATCACCATGTTAAAAATTTAGAAAAAGCGGGATGGCAACGCAACCTGTAAGACAATTTTTACCAAAAGTTGATAGGCACTAATTTATGTCAAGGTGCAACTACATACCAATTTGTATGAAATTCTGTGCAGTAGTTCCTGAGATACAGTTGCCACAAAATTTTGTCACACACACACACACACACACACACACAGACAGACAGACAGACAGACAGACATTTTCTAAAAATAGTCAAATCGTATTCTACAGCTCTCAAAACGTGTAAATCCATCAAAAACCCGAGGTCGAAAATTTTTACGAATCCAATACTTTCTCTATATTACATATAGAAGAAAGTAAAAATTAGCAACTCGAACTGCTTGTTTTGTCGTTCTTTTTCCATATAAAGAGTTTCCACATTAAAATATTTCTATATTCCGAGGCGTTCCAAGTACGTAACAGGAGTTTTGAGGAATCCTCGAAAATTAGTTAAATGTCCGAGAAATATTCCTTCCGTAAAGCACAAAATTATTCGAATTTACCAATGCAATGAAGCACATTTACTTTTTCAACACCGAGACACAATAACAATTTTGGTATCCCCACTCCATTAAATTTTTGAAGAACAAATGTCTCTGACCCTTTCGGCACCAGTATGTGAAGTAGATGAGCGGCCGTCGTAAAAGAAAACATATTTTTGCTCATGGTTTTAGCTGAAAGGTAAAAATTATTAAAACTGAATTTCGATTAAAAGGTCCAGGCTCGGAATTAACTCAGAGACATATTTTGTTCTCATGCCAGTTTATTGCAGCTATTCCAAATGAACGTGACCATAGTCAATTAACAGAGCATAATAAATTTTTAACGAAAACATTCTGGAGTGGGGAAACAGTAAGGAGGATCAGGCCGGGCCCTAGGCCCGAATCGCTCTTGAGTTGTTACATATCTTCTGTGGTCAGTAAACAGTAAGAAAGTGTTAGCTCCTAAACTGAAGCAAAACGAATGAAAATTTCTTTGGCGTTGAATTATACGCCAAGTCCAAAGTATGAAGAAAGGGAATGGTTGCTTTACTTTATGAACATTCACATGTATATTTTTAAAAAGTGACGAGTACTTTATTGACCGTTGATAGAGAATGTTGGCATGATTTCGCCAAGATTTAGACCCATGGGAAAATAACTACTAAGCACATATTTCTTTGATCGTTGATGTAAAATTGGGCGACGAGAGGCTGTTTCAATGTAAGATTAGAAGACACCGAATTAATTATTTTCCGATTTCACAAAGCAACAGGATAGAAATAAGACAAAACATTATCATCTACAGCGCGAAAAGAATTTTCAGTACGTTAAGCTTGTTAAGTGAATACTGGGAACAGATCAAAGATTTTGTTTCAGTTACATAGAAAAAGACATGAAAGGGAAGATATAAAAATTAGAAAATGCATATTGTAAATTTTATTATTTATAGGATAAAAACAGTTATTCCATTATACTTTAAATAATTGATTTAGATTAAAGAATTTAATTTATAATTTTATATTTTTAGAGAATTTACCTATCCTTTAATGAGAAAAATATAATTTTTTTAATATGTGATAATCTATATCACATGTCTAGTATCTAGAATGGCTGACATGGCGCTCAACGTGTTAATATCGGTATTCAATAAATAGCGAATAGGCGGGCAGAGCTTTGCAGTGGTTCATAAGTAAAGCGAGTAGAGTGGAGTCGAATCCTCCTTCGGGTTTGCATAGCTCCATCGGCTAAATACTGAATTTTACAATACTAGGGAACAGAGTTCCCTAGTATAGTAAATCAAAAAGAGTTATATTACATTTTCAATATATTAGAAAATAACACAATACAAGCAATCAGTTTGTTTTTCTTTGAAATAAACTGTTAAAACCGAAAACGAATCACGTGGAACAATTTCTGGAAAACTTGCGAATGTTGGCAAATTTAATAATTTCTACGATTCAAGCAAACTATCGTGATTCAGAGTACTAAAAATCTACAGAAAGAAAATAAATGCTGATTGTTATTTAAATATTTTATTACTAATAATATTAATAGTTTTTGCATAATAAGAAAGTGCTAATGCTATGGACGACATTAAAGACGGTATATTCCTTTTCTCAGCACATGATGTTTTCAGACAACCTGGACAATTTTATGTGGTAATATAACATACACATATACTTAAAAATAACATTAAAAGAAGTGATAAAAATCATACCATCAATGCATGACTTTATATATTATATATGTATTATATATAATATATATATATATATATATATTATAATAATATATATATATATATTATATAATATATATATTATATTATATATATATTATATATGTAGTATTGTGTTACATGTCTTGAATAATATATGAATGGGATGTTAGTATAAATTATATATACTAATTATTTTTAAATAATTAATATTCAAGATGCGTTCATATATCGCTTGAGGCATATTATGTATATAATTTTTATTTATGTATAATAAATCATTACAGTGATCAAACACCAGGAAGGAAGACTTCAGTTAATCAATAACCAACCACATGTTGAAGTAAAGCCTTATACATGATAAAAGACACTTAAAAAAATAATAATAATAATAATACTATGAGTTCAAATAAATGAACCATGTCATAGGCCAATGTCATATATTAAAAAGTAGTATATCTTGCTTAAGTTATAAAATCTATAATTTGATTTCAAATTATATAAATAAATATAAAACCAACAAGTTTCATGCACAGGAGAATTTCATAGTCCAGTTCCTAAAGACGACGCAGCTTGTGGTGTATGAAACTACTAATTTGTTTTATCTTTATTTAATTAATGTTTATATATATCACTTAAACAAGAAGATTTTATATTTAGTAAAATAATAATAACAATAATGATAAAATTTTGTATACTTTCTTTGATGAACAAAATTTATTTTATTACAGCAAGACTTATTTTCATTTATTCTAAGGCATGCCATGTTTCATTACCTAGCATCGTTTACTATATTCATTTCTTAATATTTCTTCGATATAGCATCAGCATAGGAACACATTGGTGGATTTTAAATTTTTTTTCAGATTTTGGCGATGAAGTAAAATGGCTGTCGCAATTGTAAATAAACATTTTCGTGAGAAACGTCATACCTATTTAGATGCCAAATCTCAAATTTAGTCAAGCGGTTCTATACTTAAGCAATTCTATTTATTTATTTATTTATTTTTATTTATTCATTTTTCCAGCGATTTTTCTAAATTACATTTTAATTATTTTTAATAAAAGTTTGCATTTTTTTTTTCCCCACATGAAAAGAAAGATATTTATTTATTTATTTTTGGAATATGAATGTTAGAATCAGTATATAGCTTATGATAATTTTAATAAATTTTTAACAATCATATTTATGTTATAAAGTTTTTTTTTTTTTTTTTTTTTTTTTTCTGAAATTTCCATTTTTTTTCTTTTTTAAAGAAAATGATAAAAATGCTAGGCCTTTTACGGATTTTTCTATTTATTTTAATTTATTAGAAATTGCCATCATTATTTTCGAAAATTTATCTTCATTTTCAGTGATTTTAAGATGTTAATTGAAAATATTTTAATATAAATTTTTTAGTGAACTAAACTCGCCATATCCTCACATACAAGTTCCCTCTTTTGTAATTTTTCCCCAACATCTTTAAATAATAATAATAATAATAATAATAATACATTAGAACAGAAATATCAATATTTCCATAACGTTAAAAGCATCAATGTAAATTTTTTTTTAATGACAGTACATTGTACGCTACCGAAACCGCAGTGTGCAATTAACAATCTTTTTTAAATCGCTGTTTTTAACATTGCTTATTGATATAATACATAACGTACATAATATATGCCTTTCTTTACTAAAGATATTCCATTTCTTAAGCATGAGTTTTCTAAATTTCACTTTAATTATTTAAAAAAAAAAAAAAAGACATTTATTATAAATTTTCTTTTTCTCGAACAGAAGAAGAAAAAATATGACATAAAATTTAAGGTGTAGTTTACCAATAGTGTCTCAATAGTATCTCATAGACGCATGTTAAAAGAAACAATACGAACTGCCGTAGTTAAGAAAAGATTATGTACAGAACAAAATATTATCACATTATAATGAGAATAAAATATGGACGGCTCATTGTAAAAGTGCTGTTACTCCATGTTTTTTAAATATAGATATTTTTACTTAGTTGTAACACATTTTGCCGCACCTTTCATTATAAAAAAGAAAAAACTCCAATAATTATTGCATTAAAGACACATAAATGGATAACATGTTTTTTCTAAGAAAACTAAAACTTCGAATTTTTTTTTTTCTAAAAGGAAGTTTCTAAGTTATTTGAAATTATTTTTAATATAAAATATAAATTATTATAACTATCATTTGTATTTAACACAAAAATTGATAACACTTACTGAATCTTGACCTTTTTTCCCTATGCATAAATTCGAAAAAAGCTAGTTATTTCAAAATCAGTTTCTAAGGAGATTATTCACTTTTACAATGAACGAACCATGTAATAGTAAACTAATAATACTAATATAACAATAAAAATAGAATAAGAATATGCCAACGAATAATGTGCAAAGGCAACACAAATCCATGTATATAATACAATAAAATAAGTTAATTTCTAAAATTTAGTATGAAATTGGATTATATTATTTATAACACCCAAAAAATTAGCATTACATTCAAGGTTTCGTTAAGAAAGATTTTCGAAGTGAATATAATTCACACACAGTTACGTAGATAAAGAATTTTCAAATTAATTGCGCAATAGCACTATGTTTAATACGAATTCCATATACTATTATAATAATATTTCATTTGTAAATAATCAAACACAATAAAGGAAGACTTAATTTAATAATTAAACAGCCACATATGGAAGTGAAAACTTTCACAAGGAAGATATATTGAAAAAGTTAATGTGAGTTATTTCTGAAACATTTATAAATGAGATCATACATAGTATAGCAAATATGAATAAAGTAAAATAAAAAATAATTATTATTATTATTATTATTATACGAGGAGGCCATCAAGGCTTAAGATGGGTGAAGTGAGTTGTAACCTAAAAAGTATTAAAATTTGAAAAATAATTTTATTAACTTTTTAATACATTTAAGTTAATATAACTGTTCAAATAAATTTAAAACACCAAACTTATTTAAGTTAACTACTTATCTAATCGGCTTCTGTGGGTTTCTGTGGTGAATTATTCAACTGTTTCCAGCCGTTCTCATTCTTTTCATTATTGTCATTAAAAATTATATATATATTTGTGTGTGTGTGTGGGGGGGGGGGGATTTTTTTTTTTACCTAAATTGTAATTTTTTTTTTTTTTTTACTAAACAGTTGTTTTGCGTAATACTGCTCAAATAAAGTGAGATATATGTAATATTTAATTCCGTAGTTTAAGTAATTTTAAAAGATTTTTTTCCGTGCAATTATGTATTCAATAAAAAACAGCAAATTATCAGCTTCCTTTGGAAAAAAATCAATTAATCCTCCCTTGTCAATCTTCGGAACTCCCTTCTTTGAGGGACCATCTTTAACAAAATTACTCAAATGCAAAAAAGGTAACCCTACTCTGCACCAAGCGGAGATTATTATAGTGATTGATGATCATTTTCCCCCACAGTGGTGTCTGGGATATAATCCTCCTGTCTATCCTAATAATTTTACAAATTTGAAAATATCCGCAATCGATTTGTAAGTATCAAAAACCTCTAGGCACAAGTTTTGAACGATATATCTCTATTTTTAATTTTTTGCCCCTCTGCTCCCCCCCCCCTTTCCGCCCCTCCCAATAATTTTAAAAATTCGGAAAATATCCGCAATCAATTTGTAGGTATTGGAAACCTCTATGTACCAATTTTGAATGATCTAACTCTGTTTTATTTTTTTTACCCCTCTGCCCCCCCCTTTCCGGCCTTCCTAATAACTTTACACTTTCGAAAATATCCCCATTCGACTTGCAGGCCTCTAAAACCTATCTGTACCAATTTTGAACGGCCTAACTGTATTTCTATTTGTTTTTGCCCATTGCCCCCCCCCTTCCCACCCCACCTAATATTTTTACAAATTCGAAAATATCCGCAATCGATTTGTAAGTATCGAAAACCTCTATATACCAATTTTGAACAATCTAACTCTATTTTTATTTTTTTGCCCCCCCCCCCTTCTCCCATCCCCCTTTCCCGGCCCTCCTAATACTTTACACTTTCGAAAATATCCCCATTCGACTTGCAGGATACCAGTTTTGAACGGCCTAACTGTATTTCTATTTGTTTTTGCCCATAGCCCCCCCCCCCCTTACCGCCCACCCCCTTCCAGGACCCTCCTAATAACTTTAGAAATTTGAAAATATCCACAATCGATTTGTAGGTATCGAAAACCTCTGGATACCAATTTTGAACGATCTAACTCTATTTTTATTTTTTTGCCCCCCCCTCTCCCCTCCCCCCTTCCTACCCCTCCTAATAACTTTATACAATCGAAAATATCCTCATTCGACTTGCAGGCCTCTAAAACCTATCTGTATCAATTTTGAACGCCCTAACTGTATTTCTATTTGTTTTTGCCCCATAGCCCCCCCCCCCTGCTGCCCCACCTGGGGGCTGAATTTCTAAAATTCCAGAAATTGGTTTTTAGATATTTGCATTAGCTATATTTTAGTGCAAAAATTTCACGTATATCTATTTTTTTGTTTGAGATATATAGGATTACGCGAAATCACGTTTTACGCATGTAAAATCACGTTTTGCCCCCCCCCCCCCGCCCCTCTTGGGGACCGAATTTTGAAAATTCCAGAAATAGATTTTTAGGCACTTGTATTAGCTATAATTTAAAGCAAAAATATCTGTTTTTTTTTTTTTTTTTTTTTTTTTGTTTGAGATATGAAGGATTTTGTGAAATCACGTTTTGCCCCCCTCTCCCCCCCTTGGGGGGCGAATTTTTTAAAATAGCTTCTTAGTGGATGCCTACGTTATAGAACGAACATTGTCACAAAATTTCATGCTTCTAGGTCTAGGGGTTTGGTCTGGGCGATGATGAATCATCCCCTCACTCACTCAGTCAGGAAGTACTCTTATATATATATATATATATGTTGTTTATATATATATATATATATATATATATATATATATATATATATATATATATATATAAACAACAATATAGAACTCGTAATAAATTTTTCATTATATTTTGCCTTGTAAAAGGCTTTATTTCTAAATGCAGATATTCATTAATTCAAGTCTTCCTTGATAATGTATGATTATTGTAATGGTAAGTCAGTACTTGATGTAAATAAATAAAAATTAACTTGATGTAAATAAATAAAAATAATGTATAAATAAATAAAAATTAACTTGCAAATACACACATGTATAAAAAAAAACACGTTATATATGAGGACCTGTTATACAATATGCATAACTTTCCCCTTTATGAATCAATGTATGTGAGTCATAGAATTTTTTTTTTTTTTTTTAAACAATAGTTTTACAATTGAAATATCTAATTTCACTTTTACGGTGTAAAAATTTTCACATACACACAATATATATATATATATATATATATATATATATATATATATATATACTAGCAGACCCGGCCACGCGTTGCTGTAACTAAGTTATACGTTGAATTATATTTCAGTAAACTATTTAATACAGTCAAATTATTATTTACGAATAGAGACGAAAACGTTGTAGCCGATGTAAAAACCCACATTATTGAGATAAGGGCCCTACAACGAGCACTTCGTAATCTTTTCACTGCCGAGTTCTAGCCGAGAATTCTGTGCTGTGACGTCATTTTTCGACAATCACCAAAAAGTGCTACAACGAACTCATCGTAAGCTTCTCACTGCCGGTATCTATCTTCGTTATCTACCTTTGAAATCTCACCCACTGAAAGCTAGTGAAATCGCGATTACGAAGTGAGAACTTAGTCAGCCATTTTTAGTACAAAAAACCGATGAATTAAAAAATAAAAAATATGTACGTATGTCATACTTTTTGAAAAGAACTTTCAAAACTATTAATTTTTTGTGTGAAGTCTGTATACATTTAATGATTAGATTTAAAGATATTTGATTATTAAGATTACGAGTGACAATAAGTCTGTTGCTTTTACATTGAAACAATAAAACAAAAATAACCCTAAAAATTAAAGACTAAAGAATAAATTTCTGAAAATAATCATTTTTGACATCCTCAGAACTATAAATTCTAATTTAAATCATATGAATTCATCGTTCATAATATAATAATTGTAAAAATGCTCATTTAAGGAAAAGAATCATAAAGAACATAAGGAGATCGTCATATGTCTCCTAGTCGCTTGGACACAGAGCATTTCGTTTCAAACCGGCAGTACCCGGGTTCAAACCCCATTAACTCTGTTTCAGATTTTTTTTTTTTTTTTTTTTTTTTTTCAATTATTATATACATGAAGAAAAATAAATCAATTTAAAATGAGTAATTTGCCAGATGTAAGTTTTAATTTAGCAATTATTTTCTACTTCATTATTAATTGAATTTAACTTTTGTTTCAGTATAAATTCAAATAAATATTTCAAAAGTAACCATTAAAAGTAATCCATTCAATAACAAGAAATTAAATAAATAATTTTAAAGAAAAAATATTTCTGTTTAAAGTTTAATTTTTGTTTAATGACTTTTCAAAAGCAGAAAAGAGATCAAACATTTTACTTTTAAACTATTTAATTTGAACTAAAAAAACGAAAAAAAAGAAGGGGGGGGGGAGGATTTTCATTTTTGTTAAATTAAATTAATAATTTAAAATATATATATATATTATCAAATTAACTTAAGCATTTTTATTTATTTATTTTGTTACTTGTATACATACTCTAACAAAATATTTGAGAGGATAACTTATGGGGGAAAATTATATTAGTTACAATTTTAACTTCTGGTAAATAATAAATAAAATTAAATGTAGAAAAAAAAAAAAAAAAAAAAAAAAGAAGTCGAAATATAAGCATTTTTTAAATTATTTTATTTCAATGAGAAAGATAAAAAAAGATAAAGAAAGAAAAAATAAAGAAAGAAAGATTTTCTTTCTTTCTTTCTTTCTCTCCCCTAACTATTAAATTAAATATTCGTATATTTCTTATTAGTAATAAAGTAAAAAAAAAAAAAAAAAAAAAAAGGAGGGGGGATTTCATTTTTGTTAAATTAAATTAATAATTAAAAAAAAATTATACATTATCAAATTAACTTAAGTTTTATTATATATTTATTTTGTTGCTTGTATACATACTCTAACAAAATATTTGAAAGGATAACTTATGGGGGAAAATTATATTAGTTACAATTTTAACTTCTGGCAAATAATAAATAAAATTAAATGTAGAAAAAAAAAAAAAAAGTCGAAATATAAGCATTTTTTTAAATTATTTTATTTCGATGAGAAAGAAACAAAAAAAAAAAAAAAAAAAAAAAAAAGAAAGAAAGAAAGAAAGATTTTCTTTCTTTCTTTTTTTTTCTCTCCCCTAACCATTAAATTAAATATTAGTATATTTCTTATTAGTAATAGAATAAATTAAGGAATTGCTAATATGTGGAATATTGTGCATAAAATACATACATATATAAATAAAACTTTTTATTTTTTTTAATGCAATAAAATATACGCATGTATATAAACTATTATCCCTTGCCAGGGATTCAATTTGGGAACCCTCGGTTAAATTTTTTTAATTCAATAAGCAAGTTCTTTAATCAACGCACTTTAATATGTAAAATTCATGGGGGGGGGGGGGGGGGAAGGGAAGGGAAGCTAAAAATCCATAGTAAAAGCACGGGATGAAAAGGAAAAAGAACTCATAAAAGATACAGCAAAGGAGCCACCTTAGTTATCATAATTATATTCTCTTTAAGATAGGATTGCTATGAAACTAGCATTACGAACGATTAATTCACATGATTTAGCAAAGATTTAAAGGTCTGAGAACTACAAAAGTGATTATTTTTAGAAATTTATTCTTCAGTCTTTAATAGACTATTTTTTCTTAATGAATGCTCTTGGTTTTTGTGATAAAAGCACCACAGTTATATATATATATATATATATATTATACGCAATGTTGCATGTATTAGCAATTCCCTAATATCTCTTATTACTAACAAGGAAAATATGAATATTTAATTTAAATGTTGAAAAAAAAAAAAATCCCCCCCCCCCCTTTTTGAATGAAATAAAATAATATATATGTATATATATATATATTACATTTAAATTTAATTATAGTTATTATATACCAGAAGCTACAATTTGTAACTAATTTAATTTTCCGCCCATAAATTATTATTATCCCTTCAAATATTTCGCTAGAGTAAGAGCACGTACACCAATAATAAAATAAATAAATAAAAATGTTTAAGTTAATTTGATAATGTATAATTTATTATTATTATTATCATTATTATTGTTATTAATTTAATTTAACAAAAATGGAACTTTCTTCTACTTCTCTCTCTCTCTCTCTCTCTCTCTCTCTCTCTCTCTCTCTCTCTCTCTCTCTCTCTCTCTCTCTCTCTCTCTCTCTCTCTCTCTCTCTCTCTCTCTCTCTTTTATTTATTTTTTTTTTCCTCTTCTTTCTGTTAGTTTAAATAAAATAATTAAAAAATAAAATGTTTGATCATTTTTCTGCTTTTGAAAAGTTATTAAACAGAAATTAAACTTTAAACTGATATATTTTTTCTTTATTATTTATTTCTTTATTCTTAATTTAATCTCTTGTTATTGTGTATATATGTATTATTTAACTTACTAATTTTTTTTCTACTTAATTATTCATTAAATTTAACTTTTTTGTTTTAATTAAATTAAAAAAATATTAAAAAAAAAAAGCAATTAAATTTTAAAACTAAAATGCTTACTTTTGAAATATTTACTTGAATTTATACTGAAATAAAAGTTAAATTCAACTAATAATGAAGTAGAAATTAATTGCTGAATTAAAACTTACGACTGGCAAATTATTTATTTTAAACTTCTTTTTTCCAGACTTATAATAAAAAATTTAAAAAAAAAAAAAAAAAAACCTAAAAAGGACGCAACGGGGTTTGAACCCGGGTACCGCTGATCTGAAATGAGATGCTCTGCGTCCAAGCCACTAGGAGACGTATAGTTTTCTACTTATGTTATTTATAACAGAGTCCTTAAATGAGCATTTTTACAATTATTTTATTATGAATAATGAATTCACATGATTTAACTTAGAATTTATAGCTCTGAGGACGTCAAAATTGATTATTTGTAGAAAGTTATTCTTTAGTCTTTAATTTTAGGGTTATTTTTGTTTTATTATTTTAAGGTGATAGCAACAGACCTATCGTCACTCGTAAACTTCCTAATCAAATATCTTTAAAGCAAATTATTAAACTTGTATAGTGTTCACACAAAAAATTTATAATTTTGAAAGTTCTTTTCAAAAAAGTATAACTTATGTTCATCATTTTTGTTTTTTAAATCACCAGTTTTTATTAAAACATGGCTGACAATATCTGAGCGTATTCATTTTCGACCATTCACGCACTGTGATTGGTCAGATAGTATACGAAGCTGAAACTCGCGAAAAGTTTTCGAGTATGGAGGTGAGATTTTACTTCACTGTGATTGGTTAATGCTATCCGATTTCGAACTCACCGTTTAGCTCTCGATAAGCGCTCACGATCAGTTCATTGTAGGGCCAAAAGTGATTGTCGTAAACATTTTGGTGAGATCTTCCAAACTCGGCATCGTGAAGTTCTCACGTCGTGAGCTTTACGAAGTGTTCGTTGTACGCCTAACCTTAGGTGAAAATTTGGAAGCGACTGATAAAAATTTTCGTAGAGTTGATATTAAGCACAAATTAATTTTATTGTAGGGTCTTATAAATTTTAATGGAGAAGAGATATATATTAATTCTAATGCTACTTAGGATAAAAATACTAAAATGACTAATATATAAATTAAATTCTATTAAAATAAAAGTATAAAAGAGGCAGACGATTTTAAAATCAATTTTTATGGAGGAGTGAAATATAATATATGCTATAATGGATAATTTTACTACAAAATGACCTCATCATTTTAAATATTTTAAAGATGGCAACAGATGTAGTTATAAAAAGGAAAACATGGCTAAGCCAGAAAAATAAGTAAATTTGATAAATATTTTAAAACTTTAAAATAGGACATCTTATGAAATATTGGACATTTAAAGTAAATACGTGTATCATTTTAAGTAGAAAAAGATTTTGGAAAAGTTTAGTATATTTTAAGGAAGTGATGAGAAGGTTTTGAGTATGTTAAAATTTTAATAGTAAATTCAAGTTAATAAAGATGGGAAACATTGAGGATTAAGATAAGAATAATTATAAGATAATAATAATAATAATAAACTTTTTATATACCATGCTTTTAAATTTTAATATACTAATAATATACTAATTAAAAGGAAAATGATAAATATTCTATCATAGTTTGAAGTCAAATTTATTTTTAAATGTCTAAATAAAATATCTGATATAAGATAATAATATGTTGCAGCGGAATAGATTTCATTTCTGTCATCCTTGGCGAAAAAAAGAATATCGCCAAATTATCTGGCGAAAATATTTAATTCCTTTCAAAAGCCATGGTTATTTTAACAACTTATATTAAAAGACTAATGAATAATATGAAACAATATTTTGTACAATACATATTACATGTCATACATACGTACAATGAATCATACATATTACATTTCGTACAATACATACATCTGGCATAAAAATTTTCGTGTTACGCTTTTGATCGCCAAATACAAACAACAACAACAACAACAACAACAAAAAAAAAAAAAAACGCCAAGGACGACCGAGTTTTGAAATTTAAAATAAAAATTTTGTCTATAGGGCAGTTCCTGGTTTGTAAACAAACATCTCAACTTTTATGAGTGGTTGGCAAAAAGGCTTGGAAAAAGCATAGCGATGGCGGATCACCAATATAGTAAATTGCGCGGGAAAGTCGATCGCGCTTTTTTGCCAACCACCAGACGTCACGAGGAAATGCTCTATTTGACAGCAAAATAACTCAATCTAACGCACGCGATAACTAACACATATCAATTCCCAAATATAAGGATTAAAATCGGGAAATAAATTTCCTCGATTTTTAATAATATTTTTTACAAAAAATCCAATGGGCGATTAATATAGGAAATATTTTTCTTGGCTGCACAGACGGTCAGTGAGTCACACTTCGCTTGCGTATAGAACTCATAGATATAGTATAGTATATATAGAGTGATCATTGAGGAGAAAAAAGTTATTCCTTTTCACTTGGGAAAAGACGACGTTTTTACCAAAATATGGCCGTCTTTTACATAGTGAATACATACGAATATTTTAGCAAATAAAATTTATGAATAATTTATTTACTAAAGGTGAATGAAAAACTCCAGATAGAGTTTCAAATTCATATTTCTTTTCTTTTTCTTTTTTTTTTTCAATACCACTTGATGGCTGATTCCAAAGCTTTTTTTTCGCATCAAAAATCTTTGTACGATAACATGGGGATGATAGATGTATACATATTACTATATCTATGATAGAACTACATTAGTACTTTATCGATGTGTATAAAATCTTTAAATTGATTATGACGTCAATTTTCGTGAGAGGCATAATTTAACTTTTTACAATTTTTAACGTTCACGTTTGATTAAATGTATTTATTTTTATGTCGAAAGAAAATGAATTCGTATTTTTTTTTTTTTTTTTTTTTGGCAACAATTAAATTTATGGAACTCACAGATATTTTGGAGCAACTGTAACAAAGGGTTATAATTAACAAATAATTGCAATAAAAAAATATTGTGACAATAAATTGAGATAAAAACTATCCTATCTCTCAAGTTGGATCAAACTGCACACGGTGTGCAAAATTTCATTAAAATCGGTTCCTTAGTTTAGGAGTTTATCGCGGACAAACATCGTGACACGTAATTTATATATATATACAGATATATATATATATATATATATATACACGCATACAATGTATTTTCATACAAATTAAAATCATTACAGCATACATATTTATCCACACAACATAATCATGTTTAAATCTTATCAGAAATTTAAAAGATCTTTAAAAATTAGAGATTGCCTAAAAGCTGTTCGTTCTCTTTCGCTACCAATTTATCTTGAACCAAAGAGGGGGCATACTCAAATAAAAATGAGAATGATGGACTTTCACAGTCCCACTTAATCGTTCTTTTTTTACTGACAGCTTTTAACAAAAGTAGCTAATCCCCTTGATCGATTAGGGAATGATGACTGTGCTCTCTGGCACGATAGCCCCTTATCTTGAAATAGGGAAGGAATAAGCTGCCAGGTGTGAGATCTGTTCGCAAATCGCACATTCGGAAGTAGCACGTAACCGTTCCGTTGAAACAGGACGCACTCGACACCATCTGAGTGCCCTTCTGAGAACTCATGAGGTTCTTATCATTGGACGGACGGATGGTTAAATGTTTTCTTCAGGGACGAAAAAATATTCTATTTGTTTTTCTCTAACGGTTGATATTATTTTCGGGATCTACGACGAGAATCTCATGAGTTATTTTATCGACAAAAAGGAGGAAATTTTCTCGTAGTGCGGGGCGCGCTCTGTTTCAATGGAACAACGGACATTGCTAATATTGCTTTTCTTAATGGTCGATATAGCTTTGAGGATTATTAAAATGTCCTCAGAAGTAATCTACTTCCGATTGGGAAATACCTTGGGGAGAGGGGGGGGGGGACTGGAAATTCCAACAGACAGGGCCTGATTAACACAAAGGCACGCAGGGCATGTGTCCAGACCGTGAATATAGGGGGCCCCAAAAGAGGACCTGTAAATGCCATTTTGCCTTTTTTGCCCTAAAAACGGCAAATAATGGTATCATAAAATGCAAAATTTTGTCATTTTAGTCCCGTATACAGGTATATACGAGGCTGGTATATACGAGGTACACCTTTGCTGACTAGTACACAGTGTTAGAGGGAGTAGAGGGGGGGGGGCACAAAAGCATGTGTGCCCCAGGCCTCACATGAAGTTAATAAGGCCTTGCCAACTGGACGATGCATCGATTCACAGACACATTCTCAACAAAAGCTCGGTTTATGCAGAATCAAGTAACTGTTATAAACTAGCCTAAAGACCTAAGTTCAGACCTAAATCCAGTTGAAAAACTTTGGGGAGTATTTGCACGATAGTTTTATGCCCATGGTCTTCAGTTTTCATCTTTTCAAAAATTAAAGCAACAAGTAGAGCAGAGTTGGTGCTCATTGCAGCCACATATTCTCCAAACTCTCATTCTAAGCATACCTAATAGGATTGTCAAGATAATGCAAAAGAATGGTTCCAATAATCGAATTTAAATGCCAAACATTCGAAAAGTCTTTATATTTTTGTGACAGCATACTTTTTTTTATTTTTTATTTTTTATTTTTACAAACTTCTACAAATCCTATGCTATATTTCGCTGTTGTAATACACTAAGATTCTGATTCCATATGTTTGTTATTATTATTTTTTTTTTTCGTGATTATTGTTTTATTTTTTGAACTGTTATTTCAAAAAATCACTTGTCTCTTTTATTATCAGAGGCACAGTATTTCTATAAACCATATGTTAGGATTCAGCGGTTAACTCTTGGTGAGGAAAATCTTGGGCTGTTCCTGTTCTATAGTGCTGCTTCCATGTGACAACTTTTAGAATTATTTGTTTTAGCACGTTGAGCGCCATGTCAGCCATTCTAGAGATTCTTGATATTTTGTCATATATCTCTAAAAGTACTGAAGGAATCCTCCTGAAACTTTAGAACTGTGCAGAACATGTTATACTTCAAACATTTCAGTGAAAGTTTTATCCCGAAAGTAAAAGCAGTACCAATAATAAATTAACACGTTGATCGCCCTGTCAGCCATCGGTGGCTGACAGTGTCAAATATGATATAAAGCCGTGTCAACCATCGGTGGCTGACAGTGTAAAATAGGATGTAAAACTAAAAATATTACATTGTTTTAAGTAATTATTGAAAATTTATTGAAAATTTCCTTAATCTTTATTTATTACAGGAGAAATCATTGTAGAATTTTAATGGATTTTAAGAATTCTCGTGGCGTTCAACGTGTTAAGGTATGCCTTTTTTTTTTTTTTCTCTCTCTTTCCGTGATTTCTTCATTATTTGTAACTTGTTTAAGCTTTATTGAGCCCTTTTCAGTGCTTTTTCGGTCAGTTCATGGTGAATTCCGTAACCTCTACGAACAACGTAGAGAATAATTCCAGAAATAATACGAAATGAATCGCACAACTGTATGATTCTATCCAGACAATTTATTTAAAAGTACAATCACCATCGGCACCTTACCACGAATTCAAACAGGTAAAAGGCCTGACAATCACGGAAATAAGAACGCATATCACTGATTATCCTGAATGCAAGGTCACGAATGAAGTTAATATTTATGAATATGACGGATGATTCAACAAACCCAGACAGCACAGAGAACTTGCATTATGCTATCTTCAATCTGGATGAATCAGGTCAAGAAACTTGCATTGAGCTTGATATTTCAAGCCTGTAAGCTTAATGCAAGCCAAGATCAAGAATCCTAGTTTACACTTGTCCCACTTGCTTTAGACTTGATAATTCAAACATGAACCAAGTAAATGTATCAAGCATACACTATGCTTGCCACAGCATACATGAAGCAAATATTGCTTATCAAGCATGCTTTTAATGACATGTTTTCTTCGCCAACAGCCAAAGCTCATGTCATTCTATACAGAAATTTATTTACAGAATGATTAATAACCTATGTATTTATTATTACCATGTTTTTATTAACTTCTATACTTGTTTGTTTGTGTGTTTGTTTGTTTGTTTGTTCGGTACAAATCTTGCAACCTATTTTTAACTAACTTCCCTACTAGCTAGACATTTGAAACTTTCACAGTAGCTCAGAACCCAGTGACAACACACTACTTCGAAGTCAGGATTTTCGAATAGTTTTCTTTTAATTAATTAAAATAGGAAAATAATAAGCTCCTAATAGCAATAAATAATTTTAAGATAAAAAACTTTTTATAAACTATGTTTTTAAATTTTTCGTTGAATCATAGCTGTAGAACTAACTACATAAGCACTTTATCAATGCGTATTGTTACGAAATTGTGAAGAATTGTATTTATTTTTGTATAAATTCTTTCAAAGAGGATTAGTAAATTGATAAAATTTAATTTTTCTGCATTTTCAGCTCTTTTTTCGCGTTAAAATAGCCTAATTTTCCATTTAAAACGCATTAAAAAGCTTCAATAGGCAGGTAATGGATTTGGCGCCAAATGTGGCGACTTTTTGCCCTTGGTGACTTTTGGCGAGAAAATGCTTATTATCGATATACCAAAGATGGACGCTCTAATGTGATTGGTTAAGGAGTTACGAGAAATTTCCCAAACACTCTGGGTTCGGCAGAGATTCATAAAAGTAGCTGCAGCGCTGAAATCTTTAAATTGATAATTACGTCAATTTTTGTGAGATGCATAATGCGTCAGAAAGAAAAAAAGTAATAATAATTATTATTATCGTTATAATAATAAAAGAAATATTTTGAAATTAATTATTGGGTTGTTCGATAAATAATGTCGTTTTTTTTTTTTTTTTTTTTTTTTTTATGTTTTCAAAGTGAATTTATTTATATTAACAACAAACATTAATCAATGATATATTGACCATTTTGTTGGATGACCTTTTGCCATCTTTCGGTAAGTTGAAAAATTCCACGTTCGAAGAAGCCTTGGTTTTTAGAAGCGAAGGTTTTAAAAAACGACATTATTTATCGAACAACCCAATACATTTCAAGAGAAAATAATAAAAAGTGAATAAATAATTACTTGGACAATGCACATTTTAAAATAAGCTTTTTGTGCTAACTTAAATAAATAATAATAAAACATTTTTATTCTATCCGCGTTTGTAATGATCGATAGATGGCGCTTTTTCAGCTCTTGTTGTTAGTAAATATTACAGCCACGTGTATCTATTTTTGTTCTTTTTGTTATTCTACTTAATAAAAGTAGTTATTTTGTTATTCTACTTTTGTTATTCTACTTAATTCGTACTATAATTTCTCCGCCATTACATCATGGAAAATTGATTGCTTTTGGAAAAAAATATTTCAGTTTATTCAAAGTTCGATCGGAAGAAGATATTTAACTGAAGCTGAACAAATATTAGTTTCAAATCATCTGATTAATTCTTTACTTTCGTTATCCGAAGCAACTGAAATTTTAAATTTGTCATTTGGAAATAAATGGAAGCTTAATTCTGGATTTCTTGGTCCTTTGGAGTTACACTGGAGCACACAACAGTATGTGTTATCTTTTTTACCGGATTTATTCATTTTTATTCAATAAATATATGTGAAACTAAACATCGGCTAGCAATGGCGGCTTGATGGAATTCGAATTAAAGCATGTTTATTGTAATTTCCCCTTAGCCCACCAGAGGGCGAGCATTTCATTACAATCGCGGATAGTCATTTGTAATATTTTTAAAGATTTTAAGCTTGTAAAGAATTTTATTAAAAAAAAAAACACAAACAAAGTTACTTCTAATTGAGTTAACCATAGAGAGACATGACCTTCATCCTTCATTTATAAATAACATAAAATAGATAGATATATTATAATAGACATCCTGTAGAATAACAGATGGCAGCACTGCACATTTTAAAACACTTTTAAATAAGTAAGTAATGCCTAACACAAAATTGCTCATGATTTAAAATAAATTAAAAATAAAAATTACTTGGATATTTAAAATCGATTAATATGGTTTACGTATATATTTATAAAAAAAAAAAAAAAAAAAAAATCTGATAGAAAATATCATAAGCATAGAATCATTTTATCGATTCCTTGAATGTTTAACTTATGAGTAACAATCTTCTAAATTTTTAATTGCTACGTATAGTAATAGTATTCACCGAAGTGGATTTAACTTTACTAGAAAATGAAGTGGCACACATATTTTTTTGAAAGACATAAAAATAAAATAAAATAAAATAAAAAACTCTACGACTAAATGTTTCTCTGCAATCTAGCATGACGTCAGAATGGAAATAGCGAATCAGGAGCGCCGAAATTTTTCCGTGATCGAACTCATGTAAGGAAAGTAAATATGCAACCCGTACAGTTGGAAAGTATTAATAATCTATATAACTTGAGCCTCAGTCATCATTTTAAGCGAATGTTTTAGTGAGCCTCAGTTTCCATGTCAATTATCGTAAAACAATCCACATGTCCTATTCATTAAAACACTCCTCATTTTATCATATATGTACAACTTGAGCCTCAGTAATAGTTTTAAGTGAATATTTCTCATAAAATTTTGATTATCTAGTTGATTTGCCTTCGCCCATAGCGTCGCGGCGAAAAGAAGTGTCAATCCTTCATTAACGGCCGAACGGCCGAACTCTCAACTGAATTCCTCGGTTGTGAGAGAAATATTTTCTCTTCAACGTACAATTGGCTTGGTGGGGGTAGAGCTCATTTTAGATGCGTAATATCAGCTCTATTCAAATTCCTTTGATGTGGGATTTCAGTTTGCGCGAGCCTCGAAGGGCGATTTCCTTCTCTGATAAACCTCCTGCTGCTTTAATTGGTTTGGAAAACTTGGGTTTCTTTTGTAAAATGCTTTAAGTAGCAATACAAAGTAATGTCCTTTTTTCTAAACATGCCCAAAAGTTCAAAGGTCACTTTACGATAATGGATAATTTACAACCATTTTGCAAGTTGCAATTCAGCTCTAGTGTGTACGAAACCTAAAGTCCGATTTCCACTATAGCTCAATCAGCGGCTTCTATTCAGAATCCTTTGATGTGGCCAGCCCAGCTCACCTCAGCTCAAAGCCCTCGAACGGGGCTGGTTCTAACCCGCTGCTGAGATAATTGTGGGGCCGAGAGTAGATTTCTTTGTCAATTTTGCATGCTTTCCTTTGAGGTAACTGCGCAATCTGATAAAAAAGGGCTACAACTGATGACAAGACATTTGGCTTTTAGTGTCGGAAGCGTGATTAATGACGTTTTGAGCGTTGATCTTGAGCTCAAGTGGATACTGGCCTTAAAGCTGCCTTCAAACTCTGGCAACAGAAGTAGAGCGACAAAGTCATAAATTATCCATTGTTCGAAAGTAACCCTTGAAATTTTGCACACGTTTACAACGAAAGACATTACTTTTTATTGCTCTTTTACATAAGAGACCCAAGTCCCCATGCAATTATCGCACTAGGAGATTTGTGAGCGACGACTGCAATGAGTGACGACTCAAATACCACATCAAAGGAATATGAAAAAACCCACCGTTGACGGTCTGCTGTTGCCAGAGTTTGAAGGCAGCTTTACTCTTACTCGCCAGGAAAAAGAATGTCATTGCCAGTTGTAATCTAGAACACTGAATTTTATTCACTGGTGAAAGATTTTGATGCCAAACGGGCTAAATTCGGCAGTAAACCACATAGGTGAGCTCTCCTAGTGGATGTCCTTTGTCGTATACATCTAAATTGTTATAACTCCCCCCTCTATATATGGTACACTTTGAAGGTATAATAATATATTTGAACTAATGTTTTTTTTATTAACAAATTTTGCATTTAAAGTAATTAGCAGATTTTAATTTTTTGAATTATCCTGTTGTCTATACAAAACAATTTTCATTATGTTATTCTTTTTTGTACAGAATTTTATATCTATTACTTAGAAAAAAGAAAAAAAAAACATGTTTCATTTTATTTTATTTTTTATTTTATAGTTTCGTAGGTTTTACATTGCCTAATACCTTATACCATCTTTATTTTCAATATTTTTATTTATTGATCATTGATGTAATTAATCATTTCTTACTATGAATCGTTGCTTATTTTCCCACTTAGTTTTTCCATTAGTCATTGTTCTGTTAATTAATATGTATTGTAATATTCCAGCACTTGATCCTTCAGTTGAACCATTTAAGAGACAACCTCCGGATCAAAGAGTCACTTACAGGGATGCACAAATTGTGGATGTAATTCATACCAACGCTGGTACCACTTTCCGTGAGTAACCTATTTTTTTTTTAATTACAAATTATCGAAACATTTTATATCGATATCTATTTATCTGTCCACACATACACACACACACATATATATATATATATGTATATGTATATACAGTGCGTATCGAAATGATAGGTCCACCCGCATTTTTCAAAATTTCGACGCTTAATTGAGAATAAGAATAACTTTTTTTGGTAGAGATAATTAATCAGTAATTGTTATAACTATTTATGTACACATTTCTTAAAAATAAATAATTCCTTTTTATTTTATGCAAATTTTCATTTTCAGACCGTTTCGAAAAGATAGGTCCGCCTTCAGAAATTTTGCACCAATCACGTTTATTTCCAAAAAAATTGCATAAATATCGTTGCTTAGTCTTGCTGCGGGATTATGCTGGCTGCTGTGGAGGTATTTAAGCAGATTTGAACATCACGTTGTAATCAAACGAAATGGGTCGCCATTGCAGTCTTCCGCTGGTTGAGAAGGGGAAAATGGATGCATTTAAAACGTGTAGAAAATCGAATAGAGAAATAGGTAAACTTTTAAACAGATCACATAATGTTGTAAACAATTATTTGCGACTTAGAAATGCTTATGGCAGTAAAAAATCATCTGGTCGCCCATCAAAAGTGACACCCCGACAAAGAAGGACTATCATAAAGGAGTTAAAATCTGGAAATATGAGCTTATCCACTGTGGCCAGACAACAAAACCCTCCAATATCAAAATCTACAGTCCATAGAGTGGGAAAGAAGTTCGGCAATATAGTTTACGTGAAGAGGAAAGCAGCTCCGAAATTGACTAAAAAGCACAAAGAAAAGAGATTGAAATTCGCACATGAAGTGATGTCCTGGAAACAAGATTGGCATCGTGTGATATTCAGTGATGAAAAGAAATTCATCCTGGATGGTCCAGATGGCTGGCAGTACTACTGGCACGATCTGCGTAACGATAGACATATATTCTCGAAGAGGCAAGCTGGTGGTGGTTCCGTTATTGTATGGGCCGGATTCGGAGGTGCAAGGAAAAACTGATATAGCATTTGTAGACAATCGTTTGAATTCTGCAGGCTATCAAAAGCTGCTTGAACAATATTTTCTTCCACAAGCAGAGTACATTGGGGGCCCATTCTTCATGTTCCAACAGGACAATGCTCCTGTGCATACTGCAAAGTCCAATTTCGAATGGTTTCTGGATAATGGTGTACATGTTATCGATTGGCCACCTTGCAGCCCCTACCTGAATTCAGTAGAAAACATGTGGGGTATACTCGCAAGAGCGGTGTATGCAGGCGGAAGGTAGTACAACAGTACTGCAGACTTGAAAAAGTCTATTTCCTCCGAATGGTCAAAAATTGAGAAAAAGTGTTCACAAAATCTTGTAGAATCCATGCCGAATAGGATTTATGAGCTTATTCTGAAACAAGGTGGAAAAATTTCTTATTAATTCAACATAAATTTTATGCTTGGTTCACTGGACCTATCTTTTTGAAACAGCTTTTTCATGTAATTTTTGTTTTCCTTATTATTCCTATTATTTGTATATTATTCATGTATTATTTTACATTGAATGAAGTAATGTAGTTTATAAAATAGTACTTTGTACACAATAAAACCTTTTTTACCTACATAACTTTCGTCTTTACTGGTGCACCTATCATTTCGACACGCACTGTATATATGAGGAAAACTATAAACTAAAGAATTTATTTAATTATCAATTTTAAATCTCAGAAAAATCTTTTCGGGAATATAAAGTTCATAAACTGTCCGTCAAAATGCAACTTTTTGAAATATATGGATTCCAATTTCCTGTGATGTCACTGTAGCGAAAAATAAATAAATAAAATAAAAATAAATGATTAAATAAATAAAACCTTTCATCAGGTGTTTGTATTTGATATTACTGCTTTAGTTAGTTGTGCCACTCTAGATAAATGTGTTTCTTATTTTACATGGTTTATTTCGGTTTATTTAGGCGAAAAGCTTTAGAACTAAAATTAGTAAATATTTAATCATCCTAATGTCAAGTTACTCTTGCATATTTAATGAAATTTTATTTTTCCGACTGAGTGAAAATAATGCCTGAACCGGGAGTCGAACACCGGATAAATTGACTTGCAAGGTCAAGGCTCTACCACTTGAGCTATCCAGGCCGACAACCGGTCAGAATTACTCACTCAGACAACCATTAGGCAGAAAACCTCTGGTCTATCATTTAGATAGCTCAACAGAAATAAGCCGCAGGTAAAGGAAAACACCATTAAACAATGGGAGAAAGAAATACAATTTTTATTAAATCAATTGAGCTATCTAAATGATAGACCAGATGTTTTCTGCCTAATGGTTGTCTGAGTGAGTAATTCTGACCGGTTGTCGGCCTGGATAGCTCAATTGGCAGAGCCTTGACCTTGTAAGTCAATGATCCGGGGTTCGACTCCCGGTCCAGGCATTATTTTCACTCAGTCGGAAAAATAAAATTTCATTAAATATGATTTTCTTCCAATCAGTTGATTGTGATTTTAATAAAATTGTATTACTCTTGCATATTTCTTTCACGTTTTCAAAAATATGAGAATAATTTATATATATATATATATATATATATATAAAGAAAAAAAAACTCACATAAAACCACTGAACCTCAAATGTTACATTTGGAGCTCAATGCTTAATGGCCTGCTTCACTCACCGCCGCCGGAAGCCGAAGCTGATGCTATTCTATAGAAAATTTTTCTTTACAAATAACTTATTAACTAATACATATTTTTAAATTCTGTTTTCACATTCTGAAAATTACCAGCTGTTAAACTAACGGACCTGAATAATTTTTTTAATAATTTTTATTTTATTTTGAAGCTGCAAAATACGAATTTTCAATATGTGAAATTTTTTCATTTTGCAATTTCAAAATAAAATATTAAAAATTAAAAGAGTACATTTTTAAAAAAGGTCCGTCAATTTAACAGTTGGGAATTTTCTGAATGTGAAAAACAGAATTTAGAAATATGTATTAGTTAATAAGTTATTTGTAAAGAAAATTTCCCCATAGAATAACATTGGCTCGGGCTTCCGGCGACGGTAAGTTAAGGGGGCCGTTAAGGCGCTATTAGACGAAGTTCGATAAGAAACACATTAGCATATACTACCTTATAAACAGGTTTTTCATGAGGGAAACGGTCGAAATATCCCGTTTGATACAATATATTACTCACGTATATTCTTCAGTCACGAACTTTTGACAGTTTAAACTTCCTACACTAGTTTTCAGCATGAGCGCCACCAATCAGAGAATCACGATTGCAGAATAACCTCTATACTTATTCCTTTTAAACCTCCTCGAGGTGAATTATTGCCAAATGTTGCGTCCGTTGTTTACATTTGTAGATTTCGTTTATGCTAAAAATAACCCTACATTCAGCTGAACAAAGTCATTTTTTAGCTTAGAGAGGCAATTTTTTATACTTCAGATTATACGTTCTTTCGTATGCAAGCAGCTTCAAAATATCAGTCAGACAGGTTATGCTTAAAATACCAGGTAAACAAATATACCCTCTCCGGATCACATGAACCTTCCTCTAATATGTACATATATTCAATTCTGGAGGTTATTCTTGCGAAATTGTTTTTAATTTGATATTTCTTTTTATTTGCAATTTTTTTTCTCTTATGGAACATCTTAATGAATTATATATCTATCCATCTATCTATCTCATATCTTTCTTTCTCTCTCTCTGTGTATATATATATATATATGAATTGAACTGTTAATTGAATGAACAGTTAAATTTATATATGTGTATATATACAGGATGAATCAAACATCTCTGGCACATTTTAAGATTTAATAAAAATCAAGTTACTTAAATACGAGAGTGCCGTATTTACTATAATGCATCTTATGGTTTAAGAAAATAAAAAAAGTTAGTTCAAACTTTTGCTGATAGATGAGATTGTATCTCAAGATCGGCCAGAAGAAACATAAAAATGCAAAGAAAAAGAAAAAGAACATTCGTTTTGTAAAATTAACAAAAATATCAAACAGTAATCTAATTCAATCCCCGTGTTCACTAGCATTGATTCTGGACATGACTAGATTATATGTTTTTTTCGTTTCTTCAATACGGAAGAACAATTGACATATCTGCCAATTTTATTCGGAGTATTGTTAGTACCCCCCCACCCCCTTTTCCACACCACTTAATTTTTATAGTAATTCTTTTTAATTGCATTTATGATGAAAGCTTCCTCGTATGAACATCAATTTTCCCCAAACAATAATCTTACTGACATGGATCATCTTAGCCAAGTTAATTCTGTTTTAAATAACTTTCTCTCTACCTCTTCTTCTCCCCCTGATATTAATGTTCAACCAATTGAAATTATTAATATTATTAAATCTTTAAAAAATCGCAAAGCACTAGGAATTGATAAAATATCTAATGTTGCCATTAAAAATCTTGCATTTAAATAATAGATATAGTAATTTATATAGATCTATCATCCCATTGTTATCATGCAAAAAGTTTTGATGCCGGAAAATTTTTTTGGCATCAGCCATATAGTGGTATTGAAACCATTGAAACTCGGCAATTGTAACAGAATAGAATGGAATGTTGATGAATTTTTAAAATGTCGAAATATTGCGTCTTTTAATTTTTCTAACAAATTTATGAAAAGAAATGGATAAGTTATCATAAAAGCAAATTATATTTGACTAAATTATGAAAAATATAATTTTTATAATCAGTTGCTTTGCTATTATTATGAAATAAAAACTGGTTTGATTTTTAATGGAATACGATTTTTAAAGTTTGATATTTTTTAAGATTTTGTATTAGTAATATAGAATTTTCAGAATTATATATTTAGCAGTGACGTAGGTAAAGAACGTTAGTTTTAGTACATAAAAAGAGTTTAATTTTAAATATAACTAAATTGATAAATATATAAAAGAAAGAAAGAAAGGAAAAGAAAAATGAATTTGAAATTGTATCTGAAGTTTTTCATTCACATTTAGTACATAAATTATTCATAAATTTTATTTTCTAAATTATCTGTGTGTATTTACTCGGAAAAAGACGGCCATATTGTGGACTTTTCTCCGAGTAAAAAGGAATCATTCCCCCCCCCCCCCCAATGATCAATCTATGTCTTATTACTATATCTATGACTTAAATTCACATTATTTCTTACCTATATTATTAATCATATATTAAAACTTTCTTATTTCCCTAAATTATGGAAGGCATCTGTTATCTCTCCGATGCCTAAACCATCTTGTAATTTAACTAATCCCACCAATTTTAGACCTATCACCCCTCTTTTCTTCCTTAGCAAAGTCGCTGAACGCGTCACTCGGGAACGACTCATAAAACATTTGTAAGCCTCCGGTGCACTCATACCTGAACAATTTGGCTTCAGAGCTCAACATTCTACAGAACATCAGCTGCTTCGCGTTGTGGAATTCCTTAGCGAAAACCTCAATGCAAAGATTCCAGCTGCTGCAATTTTTCTCGATGCTGCTGAGGCCTTCAATAAGGTATGGCATGAAGGCCTCATATACAAGTTAATTTAACTAAATACTCCTGCCTACCTCACAAATCTTATACACCAGTACCTCAGCAACAGATCTTTCGTCGTCCGCGTCAACAATACACTTTCACACCACAAAAACATTACTGCAGGCATCCTCCAAGGCTCAGTACTTGGACTTACACTTTTAACATATTTTTTAATGACATATCTAGACACCCTCACACTAATTTAGCTCTGTATGCGGATGACACAGTAATTTACGTGTCTTGCAGATACTCCTTTACACTCTAATTTTATCTTCAGGAACCCATGGACACACTTATGAATAAGTTCACTCGATGGCGCGTCTAAATAAATTAATCTAAAACAACTGCTGTTTATTTTTCTCGAAAAGTAACTTACCCTAACCAAATAAAAATTAACAATAATACCTTCCCCTGGCAAGATGAAACCAAATATCTTCACGTCCACCTTGACCGTAGATTAACCTTCCACAAGCATATTCTCAGTTCTAGAGCAAAAGCAAGTAATGTTAAAAAAAATACCTCAACCCCTTTTTGAAGAGCAAACTTTATCTATTCGCAATAAACTTTTATTATATAACTCTTGTATTCTCTCGATGTTCACCCACGCGTGCCCCATCTAGGGATGTACCTGTAAATCATCTTTTAATAAAATCGTTGGACCAATTCAGTTTTATTCCTCTGGTCAGTGTTGCCATATTTAAAGACTTCTTTATTCAATATTCACCCATAGATATAGTAATTCATATAGATCTATCATCCCCAAGTTATTAAGTAAAGATTTTTGATGCCGAAAAATTTTTTTGGCATCAGCCATTAGTAAGTATTAAAACTCGGCAATAGTAATATTATAGAATTTTGACGAATTTTTAAAAAGCCGAAATGTTGTGTAACTTTTAATTATTCTAATAAATATATGAAAGAAAACAGGATAAGTTTTTATCAATAAGTTATATTTGACTAATTTATGAAAAACATAATTTTTGTAATCAGTTGCTTTGTTATAATTTTGAAATTAATACTGTTTTCATATTTAATGATTTTTTTTTAAATTATTATTTTAATATTTTATATTAGTAAGTATTGTTACGAAATTGTAAATAATTGTGTTTATTTTTGTATAAATTCTTTCAAAGAGGCTTAGTAAGTTGATAAAGTGCTAATTTTGTGCATTTCTAGTCGTTTTAGCGTTGAAATAGCCTTATTTTCCCTTAAAAACGCATTAAAAAGCCCCAGTAATGCAGGTAATGGATTTGGCGCCAAATTTGGCGACTTTTTCCCACCTTGGCGATTTTGTTTGGCGACCTTGGCGAGAAAATCCTTATATGGGATATACCAAATATGGAAGCTGTAAGTTGATTGGTTGACCACTTTCTAGAGTTTTCTCGAAAAATCTGTGTTCCATGGAACAGCATATAAGGAGCGCTTCCTCGCCAAGGCAGTCAGTTCAGTTCAGATCTCAGCCAGCTTCGCTAGTGCTTGCATTGCTCTTGAGCCTCTTTGGGAGAGACTTGCTTCAAGTGTTATTGCTATATAGTTTGTACTGTGGATTTGCTATTGACAGCTGTTGTTTAAGCTGTGGCTACTGCTTGAATTGAAGCTGATAATTGGTTTATTGACCTGTATTTTTCTGGAACTTTTTGTGAATAAATTACTGAATTTTTGTAAGTTTGGCCTTTCATTCCCGGACAACTCACGAACCCTCAAGTACGCAACAGTATTATGGATTTTTCAAAATTCTTTTAAATATACTTAGCAGCAGTGTAAGTAAAGGCCGCTAGTTTTAATATATAAAAAAGTTTAATTTAAATATTAACTATGTTAATAGATATAGTAAAAAAAGAAAAAAAAAACGAATTTGTAACTGTATCTGGAGTTTTTCATTCACCTTTAGTACATAAATTATTACTAAATTTTATTTGCTTAGATTATCCGTGTGTACTTACTCGGGGAAAGACGGCCATTAAGAGGTGAAATGGCCGTCTTTCCCCAAGTGAAAAGGAATCGCATTTTTCCCTTCGTGATCAATATATTTTTTATTACAATGGGTTACATACAAACGGAACGCTTGCAACTTCGATGACGTAAATTTTGCCAGTTTTTGGCAAATACAGTCAGCAGCAAAAGTATCCGAGTACTAGCAAAAATTCTTATGTAAAAAAAGTACACTTAATGCAGTTTTGCTAAATAAATCCTTGTCGAATCCTGTTCTTAGTCAGTCTAAGAACATGATTCGACAAGGATTTATTTAACAAAACAGTGTTAAGTGTGCTTTTTTTTTTTTTACATAGGAATTTTTGCTAGTGCTCGGATACTTTTGCTGCCGACTGTAGTCATACATTCGGAACGCTTGCAAACGGCTTTGCAACAGGAAGTGTTTCATTTGTATGTACCCCTATATCTATGTATTCTCCACTAAATTTTTATGGTAACGGTTGCCTAATCGCCTCGAAGGTTATTCGTCCATTATGTATATCTAATTTCACTCCTCAAAATTATTGATGACAGTTGAATAAAAGGGTCAATAAATTTCGCAACATTGTTTAGAGCAATTTAGAGCGTTTGGGGGGGGGGGGGGGGTAAAAACATTAACTTGAGTGTTAACTTACTAATTTAGCGGGGTTAATACCAAATTTGAGATTATTTATCTATCATTAATTTCGCGAGTTAACCCGAGTATTAAAAATTTGGTGAATAAGGTCGTTAATTTTTCACTAGAAGAAATCAAGATGGTTGAGTTTGTGAATGTGGTAGCCACAATAAAACTACAAGAAACGCTACATAAATAAAAGACGGTATAACGCCCTCTACGAGCATAATTTGAAATTAATGTTTTTATTTTCTTAAATGGAACATTCTACCATAATAATCATTATAGTTCAGACTGCACTCTCGTACACCACATACTTCATTTTATATTAAAATTTTTAAAATGTCAAGGACTTATTACGTTTCGGAATATCTCCATGGATGCTTAAAAACAGACCGCTATCATGAAAATCTCTTTAATCTGATTGGTTTTCCAAATGACGTCATATTTACGTGATTTCTCGAAATAAGCAAATCAACCAATAAGATTTATAAATATTGTATTATAACGTCTTGTTTTTAGTCACCCGTATAGAAACAATGCAAAAAGTCACTCATGCGATGCTACACACACACATATATACAGTGTCCGCCAAAAGTCCCAGGACCCCTCCTATCTTGGAAATGCGTCAGAATTTTGAAAAACACATGTTCAATGAATTTGAGGAGGATCTCTTTTCGCGAAAAAATTTGAGGCCCGTGCGGCAAGGAGGCCGCTAGTGGAGGGAAACTTTGAAATTTCAAATAGGAAGGTATGTTTTGTGATACATTCCTGTAAACGTTCTTCAAGACAATGAATTCTGTATAAAAAGTTTTCTCCTGCGATGATTATTAAAGTAGTTACATGAGTATAAAAATATAAATTTCAAAACTCGAAAAAGTCTCATACCCCCTCTCTCCTATCTCAGAAATGGCGTCGGAATTTGTAAAATGGCAAAAACGTGATCAATGAATTCGAAGGGAACCTAATTTTGGAGAAAACGTTTTGGATTCAGGGGGGGGGGGGAGCGGGACCGCTAGGGAGGGCAAAATTTTCAAATGGGCATATATGCCTTATGCTACATCACTGGAAACGTCTGTTTAAGAGAATTAATTTGATATAAATAGCTTTGTCCTGCAATAATTATTGAAGGAGATACATAAGTTTTTCGAGTTTTGAAATGTTGATTTTACACTCATGTATCTCCTTTAATAATTATCGCAAGACAAAGCTATTTTATTCTGATCTTACTCTATTATTCTTACTATATTGTATAATGCTTGGATCTTTTCTTTTTTTATTTACAATTTTACATTTTTTAATCTCTCACTATCTTAATTAGATTTCAGAGAGTCCAAAAGTAACTTGAATTATTGTTTTAAACTTAAGGTTTTTTTTTTTTAGAGCTATTGAAGTCAAAGGAGAAAAAAAAAAAAAAAGTTTTAAGTCTAAGGAGTTTTTCTTGGTTTTCTACCCAACCTAAAGTTTAATTTACACTTAAAGTTAACATCCAAGCAATAAAACAGAGGAGACACCAGAATGGCCAGATCAAGTAGTCAAAAGTTTTTTCACTAATTTTTAATGTCAACTTCTGATGACAAATTTAATTCAAAATTTTGTACACTGCGTTGCGTAAAAAAAAAAAAAAAAAAAAAAAAAAAAAAAAAATAACAGGATATGGCATATATTTCACAGACAGAAACTTTTAAACGCAGCTAATTTTTCTTAATTCTTAAGGTTTATTAATGCTAAACCTAAACTGAAAATCCCTCAATAGTTCTTGCCAAATTCTACTAATTTGGTTAACAGTCTCTATTTACTTTTAACTCTTTTTTTTTTTTTTTTTTTTGAGTCAGATAATACAGTTCTTAAATCAAGAAGCAAATAAATAATAATAAAATAAATAAATAAAATCTCATTCTTAAGTAAATTTTATTCTGCATTCTATATCATCCTGAATAGGAAACATGCTAGTTCAACTCAATTTTGGAACTGTTATTTCTTAACCAGCCAATCTGAAATACCTTTCTAGATAAATTTAGGTACAAAATGCAGTTTAATTATGCTACTAGAGAAATTAAACAAATAGGGTAGTAAACACAATTCCAAAATAAATTGAACTAACTCACTGCACTTATCTGACTTATAAATTTTTCCTAAAAGATCTTAAATTTTAAATAGTTACTAAATTTGTAGTTCTAGCTTACTTTTAAAGTACTGTAAATCACATACTCAATCTGTGCCTAATAATCTTTAGAAGAATTAGGCACATATAATCTTTACTTTAGTTATTCATATCCTGTTACCACAGAAAAATCAAATGAATTTACTCCAGGATCATATGAGGGAAAAAATCCCTCAAAGAGAGATTGTTCTAAAACAACAACAACAACAAATATATATATATTTATTTATTTAATTTCATTTCTATTATTATTATTATTATTTATTTTTTTTTTTTAACTCAAGTTTCATTTATAAATTTTTCTAAAAAGTAATAAAAGGGAATTTTTCTCCAGAAGAAAAAAGATATTTCACTCAAGACTAAACATATTAAAAACAGATTTTTCTCTTATCAGCAAGACAACTATTTATCTTTTTGATGAAACAATAAATCTAACTCAGCTAAACTTAAATGAACATGCTTTTATTTTTATTCACACTGTTAAAAATGATTTTTTTTAAAAAATGTGCTAAATTGTCTCAAAATAGCTCCGAAAAAATATATAATTAAATTTGAAAACCCATGTACTCATTTTTGAGTATATTGATATGTCAAGCATGGGGATATTTGGATTCTTATTGGTCAACTCCATTTCTCAGCATGTCATTATACTAAAAAATGAGTACGAGGGTTTTCAAATTTAAGTATATATTGTTTCGGAGCTATTTTGAGACAATTTAGTTCATTTTTACGAAAGTATTTTTTATAGTGCACATACCATTACAATAATAATGATAAATCAATTCAAAGAGAAAAAAAAATTATATATATATATATATAAAGGAAAACAAGTAGGTATTCAATAGCCAATCTACACCTTTAGATTTAAAGTCTCTTTTTCTTTATAGACAAACATGGCCATTGTTTACCTACACTACTATTCTGTCAGTTAACGACATCATCACTTTTGGGTTAACACTTAACCATAACACCGCGCGGTAGCATTTTTAAGAAAAATCAAAATGACATACAAATTAAATCAATAATAAAGAAAAAATAAGACTTACAGTTAACAAAACGAAAGTTGTTGTTAGGGAATCTTCCAGGACCTAACTCAGCCGGTAGTTTCTACGCAGTGAACAGGCACGCGGGTAACGCGACCTCCTAACACAAGGACCCAGACTATAGAGGCTCATTATGGCGCTGATTGTAGAATCATCTTAGGCCGCTGATTGTAGAGACACATTAGGAAGCTGATCGTAGAGTCACCTTTGGGATGCTGATTGTAGAGACACATTAGGAAGCTGATTGTAGAGTCACCTTAGGATGCTGATTGTAGAGACACATTAGGAAACTGATTGTAGAGACACATTAGGGCGCTGAATGTCACTTAGGCCAATATGGACAATATCCTTTTGTCTCAGTGTTGCCCAACTCCCCCCCCCCCCCCTTAGGAGCTTCACGGAACTGGGTGACCAACACAATTGAGCCTAATTTTGCACGCCAGTATTCTTATCCGATCTTTTCCGATTCCTCGTTGTAAACGACACGGCAATCGTTCGCCAAAACAAAACTGTCCCGAATTTTTCTGACTCGAAAGAGAAGCGCGAGCTTTTTTTCATGCGGTGTGTCCTCTGGAATTCAAAAAGCATCTTCGTACCTTCGCTGTTGGAGGTGGCCGGCCGGTCCCCCCATTTTGGAGCGCAAAAAAAATTGTGTGTCTGCAGTATCCGGCATTTTTCCCCCTCGGAAAACGTGAACCCAGTCGTTCATTGTTGCCATTTCTTTTAAAGAAACTTCTTCTTATCCAATCTAAACTCGCCCCCTGGGTTTTAAGACCGCCTTCAATACGTCGAAAATCTCTTGATTGGTTTCAGAGCCCCTTAGCCCGGGAGGGTGGAACTTACTTTCTCCCACACAGGAGCGGACAACATATCCCTCCCTCAATTCCACGAAAATTACCCTCTGGACAGACTCCTGTATGAAAAGAGCTGGCGCAGTGTCCGCCATTTTCTATCCCGTCTGGGAAAGTGTTGGCGGTAGAAAAAGCTAGGTTACCTGATTAGCGTTGTTATCGCCTTTAAACTTCTATACAGATCAAGTCAGCTAGAACTTCTTATCAGGAAACAAACGAGTTGGCAATTTTAAGAACATCGCCAACATTCTCAAAACTGCAACCTTTCACGTTAAAAGAAATGTAATTTTAAAGTTAATTTTAAAAGAATTTAAAACAATAACTTAAAAAAACAGTACATTCATATTACATTTGTCAAACAACTTTGAAAATAAAATGAAATAATTTGAAAATAAGGGAAATCTTACACTACAAAGTTGTGCATCTGCTCCGGGTATCCACGAGTTACATCTGCAATTTATAATTTACTTTTTCCTTCTTTCTGGATTAGAAGAAAATATAAACAGGCGGTGCCCTTTTCTGGAGTTATTTGTGCAATTTATTGCAGAAAAACCACCAATAATAAATAGTCAGCCGGTCTTGTGGGATAGAAAATGGCCTGTCTATGTAGCAGTTCTACTCTGGACTGAGTAAGTGCCTGAGAAAATCGCAATGCGTCACTAATCCCCCCAATTTTTCTAGCACTATACCAAAAACAAACAGCCTCTATGCATTGAACTGGCATTAAAAGTGCCCAGTACTTAAGTTTTATTACAACTTTTCATTAAGTAACGAAAAACATTCTATACAAACTCTGGGAGCATTATTGTTAGCCATTTTAAAGGGAGAGTAATAAGAAGTTCTCTACAAAAGCCTGTCCGATTTTCTCGACATTTGATTCTAGGAAAAACGGCCTGACCTCTTTGCATTGTCGATAGCGTTCTTATCTCCCTTTCAAACATTTCTTTCTTTTAGAAGGAATCTCGGAAAATAAAAATAAACTACTAATGATAGTGGAATACTTCAATACGGAATCTCAATTTTCTATTTCCTTGAATTTATTTAATTAAAAAAAACTTTTTGTTTTCCCCTAAATTAAAATTAACTCTATATGTCATGAAATTTAACTTTAAACTAATTGTCTTGAAATTAAAATTAAATCTAACTGTCACGAAAACTTGCAAAAATATTCGTGACAATTTATATCAAATTCATTGCCTTGAAGAGATTTCCAAGGAGGTATCACAAGATATACCTTCCCACATGAAAATTTAAAATTTCCGTCCCAGTCGTCTACCCTAACCGTACCGGGCACAAATTTTTTTCACCAAAAGAGGTTCCTCTCGAATTCATCGAATACATGTTTTGCAATTTTTCAAAATTCCGACGCATTTCCGAGATAGGAGGGGGTGTGGGACTTTTGCCGGACACTGTATACAACTTGTTTTATTTTTCACTATCATTATTATCTGTAAGATTTACAAATATATATATATATATATGTATTGCAACCCTTACTATTCAGATTTTTGTTTTTCACTTTTCATGCTAATAAACTTAATTTATGTGTTTATCTGTTTATGCCTAATATCTCTCGAGTATATATGCTAAAATGAGTTGTTTATAAAATAAAGTCTCTCTCTCACTTTTTCCCCTTAGCAATTGTAAATGGAGATGTACGAGAGCACAAATTTTTTTCACCAAAAGAGGTTCCTCTCGAATTCATCGAATACATGTTTCGCAATTTTTCAAAATTCCGACGCATTTCCGAGATAGGAGGGGGTGTGGGACTTTTGGCGGACACTGTATACAACTTGTATTATTTTTCACTATCATTATTATCTGTGAGATTTACAAATATATATATATATATGTATTACAACCCTTACTATTTAGATTTTTGTTTTTCACTTTTCATACTAATAAACTTAATTTATGTGTTTATCTGTTTATGCCTAATATCTCTCGAGTATATATGCTAAAATGAGTTGTTTATAAAATAAAGTCTCTCTCTCCCTTTTTCCCCCTTAGCAATTGTAAATGGAGATGTACGAGAGGACAAATGTTTTTCACCAAAAGAGGTTCCTCTCGAATTCATCGAATACATGTTTCGCAATTTTTCAAAATTCCGACGCATTTCCGAGATAGGAGGGGGTGTGGGACTTTTGGCGGACACTGTATACAACTTGTATTATTTTTCACTATCATTATTATCTGTGAGATTTACAAATATATATATATATATATATATATATGTATTACAACCCTTACTATTTAGATTTTTGTTTTTCACTTTTCATGCTAATAAACTTAATTTATGTAATTATCTGTTTATGCCTAATATCTCTCGAGTATATATGCTAAAATGAGTTGTTTATAAAATAAAGTCTCTCTCTCACATTTTTTCCCCTTAGCAATTGTAAATGGAGATGTACGAGAGCACAAATTTTTTTCACCAAAAGAGGTTCCTCTCGAATTCTTTGAATACATGTTTCGCAATTTTTCAAAATTCCTACGCATTTCCGAGATAGGAGGGGGTGTGGGACTTTTGGCGGACACTGTATACAACTTGTTTTATTTTTCACTATCATTATTATCTGTGAGATTTACAATATATATATATATATATATATATATATATATATACATATGTATTACAACCCTTACTATTTAGATTTTTGTTTTTCACTTTTCATGCTAATAAACTTAATTTATGTAATTATCTGTTTATGCCTAATATCTCTCGAGTATATATGCTAAAATGAGTTGTTTATAAAATAAAGTCTCTCTCTCACATTTTTTTCCCTTAGCAATTGTAAATGGAGATGTACGAGAGCACAAATTTTTTTCACCAAAAGAGGTTCCTCTCGAATTCATCGAATACATGTTTCGCAATTTTTCAAAATTCCGACGCATTTCCGAGATAGGAGGGGGTATGGGACTTTTGGCGGACACTGTATAAAACTTGTTTTATTTTTCATTATCATTATTATCTGTGAGATTTACAAAAAAATATATATATGTATTGCAACCCTTACTATTCAGATTTTTGTTTTTCACTTGTCAGGCTAATAAACTTAATTTATGTGTTTATCTGTTTATGCCTAGTATCTCTCGAGTATATATGCTAAAATGAGTTGTTTATAAAATAAAGTCTCTCTCTCACTTTTTTCCCCCCTTAGCAACTGTAAATGGAGATATACGAGAGCTAGGGCACGCGGATTTTTATCCAAATGGTGGAACTATACAGAAAAGTTGCATTTCTTACAGGAAGTTATCGATTGCAAAGGGTGATTTAATTTATGGTTAGTAATATTTCAAGTTTAATTTTCAATTATACGAGTCTATGAACTTTTTAAACAGTATTTGACTTAATACTGCTATTATTTACAGGGTGACAAGAAATAACTTGGACACACATGACACATTATAACTTTAATGCTAATGAAAATATTACGACCAAACTTCAAGAAATATAAATACATTATTTTGTCTATTACATTTACAAATTTTCAAAGTGGCTACCTTTAGCCTTAATACAGAGCTTTAAACGTGTCACAAAATTTTCGGCTATGGGCCGCAGCTCACTTACTGATATTTTATTCCATTCCTTGCATAAGAATTCCTTTAGGGACGCCAAAGTTTTATGAGATTTAGCACACACCCTTGTCTCCAAGATGGACCAAACAGAATAATCCATTGGGTTCAAATCTGGGGAATACGGGGGCCATTCTTGAGCTCCAATGAAGTCAGGAAAATTTGTCTTGCACCAATCTTGGGTGCCTTTAGCTCTGTGTGGAGGTGCGGAATCCTGTTGGAAGGTCCATCTTTTGTTTCCATAGAACTTTTGCGACCAAGGTTTGGCAACATCTTCCAGAATGAGTTTGCGATAGTGGTAGTTACAGCTATTTTGTTTGAAACTTCGTCCAAGTTATTTCTTGTCACCCTGTATGTATTGTTTTAAAATTGAACAAAGTTTTAATATTTGAAAAAGAAAATAAAAAAACATATTTTTCTGATAAAGTTTTAATTTAACAGCAAATATGTTTTTCATTCTCCATAAGTTTATTTTTATTACATTTGATTATATTTATTTATTATTGTGACTAATATTATATCTGATTGATACTAGTTTCAATCAATTAGCAAAAATCAGCTAGCTTCTGTATTCCGATTATAATAGAGCAGAAACTATACCGTGCTGTTAAAGAAAAAATAATAAAATAAACGAATGAATGAATAAATAAAAGCAGCTATATCAATAAATCTTATATTACATTTTTAACACATTTTCCAACAAGGTTGAAAAGTGTTAATGACTACGGTTTGTCTATCCGTCTGTCCGCGCTCTAACTCCCGTAAATATTCATGGAATTTCTTGAAACTGATATAAGTTATTCCAATTCACTAACGTATGTTCTCTATTGAAAACGGAGTGAATACCTTTACTGGTTTGTGTACAGGGACACCCGAAAGTATTCCAAAGCATTGTGTTCTATGAGAGGTATTTTTATGAACTATATTTTAATTCCTTTATTTCACACAAATTTCAATTAAATTGAAATATCTTATTTAAGTTCACTATCTGATGTTTTTTATAGAAAATGGTGTAAATACCACCACTTACTTGTATACAGGGACACCCTAAAGTATTCCAAAGCATTCGTTCTATCACAGGTATTTCTATAAACCAAATTTTAATAACTTTACTTTGAACGAATCTTAATAAAGTTAAAATATGTTATTCCTATGCACAAAAGAACGCTTTCTACAGAATGTAGTATGATTAGCATTAGATTTACTGATCCACACAAAAATATTCAGTTACATTGAGGACTTTTATTGAAAATTTGCTGGAATTACATTTTCGTTTACATTAAGCGATTTAACACTTTTTAACATTTTTTCAGTGTGAATATGATTTCAATTCGTGTATCTTTCTGCCCGATTGTCCATCTGTCTGTCTGTCTGTCTGCTCGACCCCAGCGTCCGTAAAAATTCTCAGAATTTAAAAAAAAATTTATACATAATATATTATTCAAATTCACTATGGAATGTTCCCTATTTTAAATGGCATTAATAGGTCCTGTGCAGCTGGTTTGTGTACAGAACCCCCCCCCCCCTCCACCAAATTAAAAAAACTTTCTGTTGTAAAAATTATAAAGAAGTTGACATTTATTGTTAATATGGTAAAATAATATTTTGTATAGAATATGATTTTGTTTACCTTCATATTTATAGGGCTACACTAAAATATTCAAATACATTAAGGGCTGCAATTAGAATATACGGGCTGTGTTTTCTTTTGTGTTAAGCATTTTTAACAGTTTTTAACAATTTCTAACGATGTTTAAGAATGATTAGGAATTCAGTTAGTCTATCTACATGCTTTTCAGTTTTACTGTGTCTGTCTGTTGTGTGATTACGCAGGCAAACAGCATTGAAACTTATACGATACAACAATTACGTACATTTGGAAAGTGTTAATAATCAGTGCGTACCACATGATTTTGCGCTCTTGTTTAATTTTAAAATCATTACTAAAACTTATTCTAAACAAACGTTTAAAATGTAATTTTAAATACCTTTAAATATTTAAAGCAAATAAATTATTTTAAACAGAAAAATAGGTTTAATATCAGACCAAAATTCACCAAAGACAAAATTTTAAAGACACGCTTTTACAGGGACATGGAAATTAAAATTGGTGCCCGAAAAAGGAAAAAAAAAAAAAAAAAAAAAAAAAATCATGCTCCTTTCCCATAACCGTCAAATCTTTCTCATGCGAACTCATAATAAGAAACTTAGATAATCAAATCAAACTAAATATGAGTTATATTTCCATAATTTTAAGAAAATGGTATTAAACCCAAATGAAATTTTTCCTGGCGTATTTTTTAACTCCTAAGTTTTCAATACGTGACTAATAGCTCTCCGAATTGCCAATTAGTTGTTATAGACATCAGTAATTCTAGCTGACAGGTACTACTTTCAAACAATTAATTAATAATTTCTCTAGCTAACATCATCAGAGCTTATTGTTTATTAATCTTGCTATTAAATTTCGAATTAGTACAGTGGTTGTCAATATTATAAGGACAGGGGAAAAATCGTTAAACCTTGGCACAGTTCACCAAAAATTATGCAAATTTCATGGCTTGAAACCAATCATAAATGAAGCATTTTTTATTTGTTTTTATTTAAATATATGGGAAATTGCTATTTATAATATGTATTTTAGATTAAGGGAGGCATACTATTGTAACAATCGCAGCTATCGTAGATCACAAGTCGGATCGTACACTCCGCAGCAAAAGTATCCGAGCACTAGCAATATAGTCTTAAAAAAGTACACTTAATACTGCTTTGTTGAATAAATCCTTGTTGAGTCATGTTCTTAGTCTGTCTAAGACCCTGATTCGACAAGGATGTATTTAATAAAGCAGTATTAAGTGTACTTTTTTCAGACGGGGATTGTTGCTAGTGCTCGGATACTTTTGCTGCGGAGTGTACGATCCGACTTGTGATATACGATAGCTGCGATCGTTAAAATAGTATGCCTCTCTTAGGTAGCTTTTTGTGATATGCGGACAAAATTATAGGGACAACTGTATTTGTGTTCTAAAAAGCAAAATTTGCATGATTTTTGTTCGTATGGCATTCCCAGACGATAGACGATATAAGCATTTATATCTTCTTTCTCAATTTGTATTCCATTTTTTGCAGTCATGATTCTAGGTAATAAACGTTGAAAATTTGAGAAAGGGAAAGTGTTGCTTTCAAAACTTTAGGACTTACTGCTCGTCAAATTGCGACATAGCTAAATTGATCGATAACGGTCATTTATAATTTTCTTAAAAATAGCAGTAAATAGGAAAACAAAGACGTACAATTAGGCCTTTTAATGTTTCTGTGCGTAAGAAAAGAATGATAATAAGTCGTGATTTCTCAAGAAAAACAATTATCGACGGATATTAAACGGGAATAAAAGTTACAATCCAATATTCGAACAGTTTGACGTGTTATAGAAAACGAGAAAAAGGTTCGTTATGGAAAACACGACCACCTCTTACAAAAGTTCATAAAAGATTGAGGGGGGAGTTTACAAAAAAAAAAAAAAAAAAAAAAAAAAAAGGCATTAGTATAGGGGGAAAACTATAGGACGATGTTATCTTTTCCGATGACAAAAGTTTAATTTGGATGGACCAGACGCATCACCCCATTATTTCAGATGCTACCCATCACTAATGTTTAATTATAATGCTTGTCTAATTGTATGTTTGATAATCGACTATCGTATACATCAAACATCATTCTTCAAAATTAGTGCTAATTATTCAATAAAAAGTTTCCTATAAGGTGGCAACACTGACTATAATGTCGATAAATCTGTAGAACAATTAACTTTTACCCACATTAAATAAATAAATAAATAAATAAAACGAAAAATCATGCGTTTTTCATAAATTATTAACACTTTACAACTGTACATACTCGTTGCATTACTTAACTTTTAATGTACTTTATTTACGTGATTACACAAAAGACAGACAGAAGGATTGAAATGCAGACAGATAAATTAACTGATATTCAAAATAACTCCTATCTTTGTTTTAAAGTGTTAAAAAAGACTTAACTGAAACATAAATGCAATTCCAGCAATTACCAATTGTAGCCTTTAATGTATCAGGCTATTTTATTGCACCCCTGTAAATCTTAAGGTCAAACATATAATATTTTTTATTAGAGAAAAATATATATACGTCAGTTTCATTATGATTTTTGCAAAACGAAGTTATATGATTTATAAAAATACTTCTCATAAAACAATGCACTGGCATACTTTTGGATGTCCCTATACACAAACTAGTTGCGCTATTTATATAGTTTTAAATAGGGAACATGTCGTATTGAACTTGAATATATATGTCATTTTGCAGACATTCTGAAAATACGTATGAGCGCTAGAGGCGGACAGACGTATGGATAGACAGACGGGCGGTTAGACGGTCAGAAAGATATGAAGACAGACGAATTCAAATCATAACCACTCTTAAACGTCGTTAGAAAGCTTTAAAAATGTTTAATGCTAACGAAAATGCAATTCCAGTAATTTCCAATCATAGCCTTTAATGTAACTGAATATTTTTGTGCGGCCTTGTAAATCTTAATACTAATCGTTACAATATTCTACAGAAAGCATTTTTTTGTGCGTATGAACGATAAATGACAATTTTGTTATGATTTATCCAAAATAAAAGTGTTAAAATGTGATTCGTAGAAATAACTCCCACAGAATAGAATGCTTTGGAATTTTTTCAGGTGTCCCTGTATATAATTTAGTGTGTTCAGTAGGGAACATCCCATATGAACTTGAATGATATATGTCAGTTTTAGGAAATACCCTGTATATTTACAGGAGGTAGAGCGCGGACAGACAGACGGGCAGACGATCAGAAAAACAGATAGATGAATTCAAATCATAACCACTCTTAAACATTGTCAGAAAGTGTTAAAAATGATTAATGCAAACGAAACACCAATTGCAGTAAATTCCAATTATAGCCATTAATGTAACTGAATATTTATGTGTAGTCCTGTAAATCTTAATGATAATTATACTATAGACTAAAGAGAGCATTTTCTTGAGCATATGTATTGTTTATATCAATTTCATTTATATTCGTGCAAAGTAAAAATATTACAATGCGATTAATAGAAATACTAGCAGGCTTCGCCCGCTTCGATGGGCACTGCATTTAAAGGATTTCATTTTAAATTGAATTATAACGTTTAAATAAATAAATTTCGATTGGCGACTATTTTCTTCACAGTTTTAGTATGGGATCTCCTTCACAATATCAAGCATTTTTTGAACTTCTCGAATCTGTGCAACAAAACTATTATTAAAACGAATATTCTCGAAAACAGTCAAATAGAAATGTTAATTCTTCGAATATTTTGGAAACAGTTGGAGCTGTTACTCATACAGTAAAAGTCACTATTCGATGAATGGTCGAATCAGAGAACGCACGTAAGTCGTTTTCGCAGAAATCACTATAACGCACGTATGTACGCTTCACGCACATGAAAAAAAAAAAAGAATCACTGGACAGCCCTACCTTGCTGTGCATGAATCTCAGAGCACACGAAACTCGGCTACGCGGCAATCACTATCACGCATGAAAAAACCAAAAAACATCACCGGACACCCCTACCTCGCTGTGCATGAATCTGAAAACGCACAAAACTCGGTTCCGCGGCAATCACTATCACACATGTTAAAACTAAAAAAATATCACTGGACACCCCCTACTTAGCTGTGCATGATTCTGAAAACGCACGAAACTCGTTTTCGCAGCAATCACTGTCCATCATGTTGAAACCAAAAAACATCACTGGACACCCTACCTCAAATCAATGAAAATCAAATAAACCAATCAAATCACTCGTAATTCCTCATAACGTAGCTCTAGTTCAACGTAAAATACACTCAAATCAACGAAAATCAAATAAACCAATCAAATCTTTCGTAATTCCTCATAACGTAGCTCTAGTTCAACGTTAAATACACTCAAATCAATGAAAATCAAATGAACCAATCAAATATCTTGTAATTTTTCATAACGTAGCTGTAGTTCAATGTAAAATACGCTCAAATCAATGAAAATGAAACCTCTCCTAAGATTCCCCATTTGCGTCATTAGAGAAATGGGAAGTTTTATTTTCATATTTTTATTAATTAAAAGAAAACTAACCAAAAATTTAAAAATCTGATTTCAATGTGCACAGTGACCCTTCGGAGGGCACCTTTGTGTTGAATCACGTGACTGTCCGAGATACCGTTTTCGAGAACAGTGAAATATACATATATATATATATATATACAAATATTGCTCTCTTAATAGTGTAAGTTATCTCACAGAACGCTGCTCTGAAATTCTTTCGTGTGTCCTTATAGACAAAGCAGCGGTGGTATTTACCTCATTTTCAATAGGGAACGTCTCATAGTGAACTTGAATATCATATATCAGTTTCAAGAAATTCCATGGATATTTACGAGAATTAGAGCGTGGACAGACAGACAAACTGAAGTCATAAATACGTTTCATCTTTGTTAGAAAATGTTAATTTTTTTTTCGGTAATTTTCGTTTTTTAAATTTAAATAAGAAATCCGTAAATTTAAATTATAACTATTTCTCCATTAAACTTACATGAAACTTCGTTTTTAACTTAAAACCGGCAATACTTTAGTAGGATTTTTTATTTATTTTTTTAACGTCTGTATTTTTAAATGTACATTGTTGCTTATAGATTGAATGTTAAACTTTCTTAAACGTCTTTTACAAACGCAAAACTTTTACACAAACTGTGAAAAAGGCATTACCCAAAAAAGATAAAAGTAGGCGTTATATTTAAAGAAGTTCAGTGTTGCCAGATTGTAGAAAGTCAATTTCCCCAATCAGTTCTCAAATTTCCCCAAATCAAGCATTTTTTCCAAAAAAATCTCCAAGTCAAATTATACTAAAAATGTAAATTTTTTAGAGAAATGAAAAAAATATTTTATAAGTTTAAGCTCAGATTTTCCCCTAAATAATGCTTTTTATAGAAAAAAATACCCAAATAACAGAAAATAATAAACAAATAACAGAAAATAATAAACGAGTAACAAAAATAACTTTCAACACACTAGTTTTTGAAAAGTTTTAAATCTGAGTAACTTTAATAACAGATAAATAATAATAATAAACAAATAACAGAAAATAATAGACAAGTAACAAAAATAACTTTCAATACACCAGTTTTTGAAAAGTTTTAAATCTGAGTAACTTTCTGAGTCTAGTTTCCTCACCTCACCTCTAATCATTTCTACTTAAACTATTTGTGATTGTGTGTGTATATATGTAACATTTTTGTGGGCTATAAAATGCAAGGAAAACAAGGTATACCCAGACTGTTTAAAGAGCTTGCATCGAACTTAATATTTCATGCCTTCAAGTTTAACTCAAGTTGATATCAACACATTCAGGTTTACGCTGGTCCAGCTTACTGATTATTACTGATCATTATATACTTGATTATTCAAGCCAAACGGCAATCAATACGTAACAAGCAATCACTATGGTTGTTACAGTACACATAAAGTAAATAACTCTTGAAATTAGGGAATACAAATGAAATAAACAGGATAAATTTTACACTCAGAAATTGAAAATGACACTCTTCTGTTTCTGAAACAGCATCCAGAATAAATGCATTATTATCTGATAAATTTGACTTTTTTTTTTTTTGGTGAGATTTTAGGAAAAAATAATCTTTTACTAATTTTAAGAAAACCCCATATTTTCCCCCAAACTTTTTATTTTCCCCAAACTGCTCCCATTAAATCTCTGCCCCAAAAATGTCCCTTGAAGCTTCAAAACTCCCCAACATGGGGAAAAAAACCCCAAGTCTGGCAACACTGAAGAAGTTTAAAGTTCACTTTTTGAAAATGTTGATTTTGAAAAAGGGAGCTTTGTTAATAAAATAACACGGAGTTACCTGAATGACGAGAAAGTTGCTGCTTGGATTAACTGGGATCTCAAAATGGAGCTGATTTTTGTTCTACGAAAAACAAGCACTCCGCGTTTGCCGGTGGTTGGATTACCATGGCAACTCCCGATATCTCGAAAGCGGGGCGAAAGAGTTTTTACTTTCTGCTTTACTGATTCAGGTCACGTGTTTTTTTAACTGTGAATAAAAAATGAAAATTTCAAAATTCTTCAGATTTCCTTTGTCGCAGACAAAATTTACTATACAGAGTTTTCATCACAAGACAAAGTTGGAGTTCAAATTTCATAGATTTCGGAGAATAAACAAAAAATTTACATTTTAATTTACATTTTAATTGCAAATTAAATTTTATTCTAATACGCGTATTTCAAATTCTAATTATGATTAAATTATTTTTAATGCATCATTCGAAAGATATTTTAAAGTACTTTTATATTATCGAAAGTGGAATTCGAGATTTCTTCTGATTTACACGTTTTGAGGTGTCCTGATTAGGTTTTCTTTTGTGTCTCAGCTACTAATTAAAATAATTTCATAAGTAATAGATCATTTGAAAGCTTTGTTGATTTGGAATCGAACAGTAGATTACAGAAATTTCTACCGCCAGATGGCGTTGTAATATTTTAAAATTTCATTATTTTAAATTCAAATTATGAGTTTTAAGGTGTCCTGATTAGGTTTTCTTTTGTATCTCAGACACTAATTGAAATAATTTCATAAGTAACATCATTTGAAAGCTTTGTTGATTTGGAATTGAACAGTAGATTATAGAAATTTCTACCGCCAGATGGCACTGTAATATTTTTTAAAATTTCAATATTTTAAATTTTAATGAGCGAGGAAGGTGTTGTAAGTTCTAAAGCGGGGATAAGGTGCCGCAGGCGCCACCGAGGAGGATTTTGCTGAAGTCAGAAATTTGAAAGATCATAACATGGTGAGCGAACAGGCTGTTTCAGATATTGAAACTGGAAGTGGCACCACAGGCGCTACCGAGCGGGAATTTACTGCGATTAAATTTTTCAATAAAGCTATTTTCACTATAAGTCAATAAGCTGTTATAAGACCTGAAACGGGAAAGGCGCCGCAGTCGCCACCGAGCGGGAGTTTCGTAAAGTCGTATTTTAGAGGATCGCAAACCAGCTGGTCGACGAAGGCGGCTAGTAATCAATATATATTTATAACCCTATTCATTTTGCCGCTCTGTTTGGAAAACGTTTAATTTAAAAAACCTTGTTTTATTATTATTATTTACTTATTTATTTTGTTGTTGTAGCTGTGTGTACGTGTGTGGATAATAATCAATATATTTTTTTAGCCGCATTGTCTTTTTCGCTCAGTTCTTGTTCTCATCTACAAGCCATTCAGTACTACAAATTCTCAATAAATCCAGTGGAATGTGAGCATGTGGCAACAGACAGTGATTCATATCTTGACTTTCTTAGAGGATCCTATGGTAATGAATGGGCAATCATGGGCATGGACTATGAAAAATGCCACAAAAATGATACGCAAAGGAGGAAATACTATCTCAAAACAACAAACAACATCCCTTATTGTGGTAAGAAATCAATTCTTCCTTATGCGTTACAAAAATTTTCAGATAGGAAATTTTTAAAGAATTCGTCTTAAAAAGTAATCATTACATTATTTAGTTGGTCGTAAAAATATTAAGTATAAGGAAAATTTCTGCACTCTTTTTAGACAAAAACGAAAAAATAGTAATTTTCAGTAAAGTGCAGTAAAACAGTGAAGAATAAGAGAAAGTAGAATTTTTTTTTTATAATATTCATGCAGTAACCACAATTTTTCATGAGCTCCTACGGTGTCTTTCGCTGCCTATTAATTAATCTTTCATAGAAAATTTTCATAAATTTAATCCCTTACGTTAGTGGTTTTCAAGACACTAGGGCGCACTGGTGTGCTCTAATATCTTGAAACATTTTTAGAAAATATCTATCAGTTTGTGACAAAAATTTTGTAGCAGCACTACATCGATACCTAATGTACAGAATTTCATAAAAATTTATATTTAGTTGCAACTTAAAATAAAATATTTTCTATTAAATTTTGGTGAATATAGCCCAAGAAATGACGCTATCGACCCGTTTATCATAACTTTTATCGTGGCAGCGTATCACAAAATTTCATGTGTGTACAAAATAAGGTTTATTTTTAACCAATCACTGTGAGATTAATATATATGTTACCGTTAAAACGCGAAATCCGTTAATCTGCAGATTACCTAGCTAATCTGCAGATTAACTAAAATAACCCGTTAAAGTGCGGAATAAAGAGTTTTCCGCATTTTAACTAGGTAATCTGCAGATTAACGGTTTCAGTATCGTTAAAGTTCAAATGTTTGTTTCGAGCCTTAGTTTTTTTTTACATTCACTATGACGTCAAACAGCCATGTGATACAGATACGCGAATGACCTTCAAACATAACTAAAACTTTTATCCCTTCCCTTCCGCACTTCCGCTATGCTATGATCGATGATAAACCGATAAACGGCAAACGCAAAATGTGGAGGATGGAAGCCATGATTAGGTTTATAATTATGACTAACACAACATTTAAAGAAACAAGTAAGTTATAATTGTTTAAATGTTGATTTTATTTCTATCTTTTTTAATTCTGTCAATATAAGTTTGATAAGGGTCTGCATTTTATTAATGAAATGTAATCTTTATTAAAAGCTGTCTCTCGTGAAACTCCATTTTGAATTATGAATATTAGATTTACATTACAGTAATTATTTCCTTCCGAACTAAAACTATTAAACCATAACTTTTTAAAACTAATTTATTTTAAAATTAATTTAAATTACTATTACTTACTGGAAAAAAAAAAAAAAAAAAAAGATATATTAGTTATTAACTTTGAAAAATATTATGGCATTTAATAAATACTTAATATGAAATTTCTGTACATTTTTTAGCATTTCATTACATTTTTCAAGTTTCCTGTACATATTTTATATATCATGATTATATTTTTATTTGTTTATTTATTTTAAATTTTGTTCGCTTTTTCAGATAATTTCGTTGTAGTTTATCCCATAAAAAGTGTTAATAAAGGTTTTTTTTTTTTTTTTTTTGTAAAATTAATATATTTGCTAAACTTGTGCAGATATATGTATGCTGCAAAATATAGTTTAATAAAACATTGAAAACTGTCATTTTAATTTTCATGCATTCTAAAAAATGTTAAAGCAGTTTTAATTATTTGAAGTACTTCTTAAATAATGCTTCTGATTTGTCTAATTTAATATTTCTAGTAATATTTTATATAATTTAATATTTCTAGTATTTAAATAGTAATAGCAATATAAGTTGTTAATAAAACTTTTTTTTTTTTTTTTTTTAATTTTATATTGTTAAATATTTTTATTTTGAAAAGAAATCGTTACTGTATTACAATTCTAACATTCATTTATAAAATAGAATTTATTGAAAGCTATTACATTTCATATTAAAAATGTATAACATCTTCAAACTTATATTGACAGAATAAAAAAGATGAAATAAATAAAAAATAAAACAAATATAACTTTAAAAGATATAAAAATTAAAACACATACAGATTAAAATAAGTAAAGAAAGAAATAAAAAAGAAAAGAAAACTATTTTTTTTCCGAATGAAAAAACAAATACAACACTGCGTGCTGTAAAATTACAACACCAGATATCTTATTTTCACTTTAACTAGTGCCTAGTAGGTAATGTGTAGATTATCTAGGTAATTCGCAGATTACCTAGGTAATTTGAGAAATAAAACAGTTTTCCTCACTTTAACGGATCACCCTAGTTAATGTGCAGATTACCTAGCTAATCTGCAGATTAACTGATTTCTGCACTTTAGCGGTAACATATATATATATATATATACAGATGGCTGACAAAATAATGTGAACACTTTCGCTTTTTAACGTTTTGTCAAATATCTTGAAAAGTACTTTAGGAATCATCTTGAAACTTTGGTAGTGTAAAGAACATATTTTACCTCATATTTTTCATTAAAAGTTGTGTCATTAAAAGGAAAAGCGGGCCAATAAAAAATTATACAAAAATCTACAGATTTTGGATCACGCTGTAAAAGGTAATGCTTTAAATGCGTTTAGGCTGTAGCATGAGATTATGAGGACTTTTCTCATTATCTGTATAAAATTTTATGAAGCTACCACATATATTCATAGAGATATAACTTTTTTTTTTTTTTTTTTTTTTAATTGCAAAAACAATTTCAACTTTTTAAATTATAACACGTATGTTATTAAACCCAGTGCAAAGACACTTTCAGAAAGTTTAGCATATTGCATTTAACACAGCACACAGCAATCAGAGTGCAAAAACGTTAAATATTTTACGAAATACGAGCATTCTAAATAATTTTTATCTATGCGTGCGCTATAGCTTTTAAAAAATTTAATTTGCATAATTGAATAGCCAAAAGTATTGAGCAACTTATATGAAAACCCCAAACAAATAACATGCTTTTTTTTTTTTTTTTTAATAGAATAGAGAGAAAGGAAAATTGTGCTTTTCGACAATTTTTACTCCCCCCCCCCACCTTACGCACACACAACAAAAACTAAAGTGGTTACCGTGCTTTCGTCTAAATTATATGAATTTATATCGGAAAGCATAATTTTTACTTCCATTACCCTACTACCGTAGGTAATGGAAGTATTGTATTGGGTCTGAAAATTCGATGTCGGATTTTTACCTGATTTACACGTTTTAAGGTCCCCTGAGTCCAAAAAAGTGGTTTTTGGCAATTGGTCAGTGTGTATGTGTGTGTGTGTGTGTGTGTGTGTGTGTGTGTGGAGAATCGTGGAGAATTGAAATACGTCTGGTGTACAGATGAATTTTCCAAATTTTGGTGAAAATTGAAAAACCGGAAGTGGGACATCGGAAACCGGAAGTTGGAGCGCAAGTCCGTATCTCAAAAACGGCTCTAACGATTTTCTTCAAACTTGCTATATAAACACTCTATTAGATGTCCTTTCGAATGATATAGTTGGTTAGTTCAGGAAAATTGATAGGCGTCCTGTATAAATAGCTCAATTTCAGGCAATCGATTACTTGGAAAAGTTTAATTCAGTGTGAATGCATGTTAAGAAAACGATATTATTCAAAGAAAACTGTACAGAAATTGCAAAATAAATTATATAATCTAAAATATCGTTCACCACATCTGATAACATATTTCGTATTCTCGAACAAAGAATTTCAAATATTTTACAAATCAGTCAAACTAAGAAATTTACTAATTAAATTTATTAGCAATTTTGTAACTTATTTAAATCAAAAATGTATATAAAATGTTTATAATGTGTGTAGTACTGGGTAATGGAAGTCGTGTGGCTGTTACACACCAGATTTTTTTTTTTTTTTTTTTGATGACCACAATATCTAGTTCCCAGTTAATTTTTAGGGGGTGAAAGGTATACATTTTTCACTTTTTCGTGGTGATTTTCTACTGTCTGGTAGTTTTGATTCTTGCTTTAGGTCTAGTTCAAGCTCTTGTTTTCCAAGAAAATAAGTATTTTCTTATCCCTGTCACGACCCAGACAGCACATCGCTTCCACAGGATATCTTCAAGATGTCTTCTGGATGAAAAGACATCCCAGAAACGTCCTTAAGATGTACTGTGGATAAGTTAAGCCTAACTGTGCTGTTAGGGGATAAGTTTATTCTTTACATCCCGTTTCGTTTTCCAAACTGCATTTTATGTTCTTGGATGCTGTGTTTTTTTAAAACTCATTTTAATAAAACGAAAGCATAAAATTCATTGAAAAAGTTATTAAAAAGTGTGATATTTGAGGAATCTCATTAATTTAGATACAGTCAGTAGCAAAATTATTGAAGCACAAATTTACATTTTTCATTTTTTTTTTTTTTTAAGTGAAAACTTCTTTAGGCGCGTTGAGCACTTTAGGGTGAAAAAAAATCATGAAACTCGCGTCATCGTCAGCGAAGGCTTTCCATGAGAAGACACATATTTTTTACCAATTGACATCACGTGGTTTTTCTACTAGGAATAAAAATTGCAAATTTCAAAATGATTGAATTTTCTTCTAAATTCTTCAAACTTTCTGTACGCCATTAACAGCACAGGGGATAGTTGCAGTTCAAATTTCATCGATTTTGGGAAAAATTTATTTTTAATACATCATTCGAAAGATATTTTAAAGTACTTTTATATTATCGAAAGTGGAATTGGAGATTTCAGCTGATTTACACGTTTTCAGGTGTCCTGAATGGGTTTTCTTTTGTATCTCAGCTACTAATAAAAATAATTTCATAAGTAATACATCATTTGAAAGCTTTGTTGAGTTGGAATCGAACAGTAACTTACAGAAATTTCTACCGCCAGATGGCACTGTAATATTTTAAAATTTCAATATTTCAATTTCTAATTATGATTAAATTATTTTTAATACATCATTCGAAAGATATTTTAAAGTTATTTTATATTATCGAAAGTGTAATTCGAGATTTTACCTTATTTACACGTTTTGAGGTTTCCTGAATATTTTCTTTTGTATCTCAGCTACTAATTAAAATAATTTCATAAGTAATCAATATTTTTACCTATTATAAGGCTTAGTTCATTTAATTTGGGTAGCTACAAATATTGTGCCGAATCATATAATACAGATCATAAACACTTCTTTACAAACCAAAAATAATTCGAAAATAATAATCTAATAGGTCGACGATACAATTCACAAGTTACTTAGTTTTCACTTCTATCAGCAGTCCCCAAACACTTTTTTTTCCCTTTAAAGTTTGATCTCTAATTTTTATTATCAACTTACTTTTTTATAAACAGCATAAAGACTAAGATCATGACTCGACAAATATTTACTTAATAAAATAGTATTAGGGGGACATTTTTTAAATTCGAATTATTGTTAGCGCTTCAATAATTTTGTTGCCCACTGCATATTTTACTTCTATTTCTAAATTTTTAGTGATGAATAAGTGGTAGTTGGCATACACGTATAACTAGAGTCTTTATCAATACGCTGTAAAAAAAAAAAAATCAGGAACGTTACTAGTAAATTACAACGAAATAAATAAAGTAGAGTGATAAATGGTAACCCTGACATGGTCCAACATGAGTCATGTGACATGAACCCTCCATCCGTTGGTTCCCTTGGTAACATCTTATTTTCAGTAAATTCCTATGCCAAGGGTTTTTAGAGGGCCCTCCTGGCCGAGAGGTTATGTCACCACGCTGCTAATCGCCTTCGAGCGTAGGAGAGCGGATTCGATTCTCGCACTGGCCCTGGGTGATTTTCCATTTCTTCCTAATTGCCCATCTGCTCAGCACTAGTGCGACGTAAAACCCAACCAACCAACCATTTCTTCCTATTGTAATTCTGTCATGTGCTATCTGTAATTTTCTGACGAAGATTTACAAGCGGACTACAAGTCAAGCCTACAAACCTGATGTATATGTTATTAATAAGTAAAATAAACAAACAAAGGGTTTTTAGATTGTTCTTGGCAAAAGTCATAACCACCAATGTTTTTGTTTACATACGTAGTTTAATATTCTTTTTTTCTGAATCATTTTGATTTTGATTTTACTTCTTTTTATTGCGTGTAGTTGAAATTTAACTGACAAAATGCTTATAAATAGTTGAAAAATTATTATTTGTTGTTAAAGTTAGCTCTTTAAAAGTTTAACTTTTCTTTTATAAACACTTTTAAACTTTGTTGGGAAACGATGAAAAAAAAAAGGTATTTTATTATTTATTAAAATGTGAAATATGTGCAAAATTATTTAAAAAACAAAAATTTTCCGTCATAGGGCTGTCATATTACCTAATAATAATGATAATTTGTCGAAGAGAAATTTTAAATGCCAAAATAGCGATAAAGGGCCAAACATAGCAATCTATTGGTTCCTGTCACGTGATTCATCTTGAACCACGGAAAGCTAGTCCTTCATCCATTGAATCAGCACATTCTAATTTATTTATCTCGTTGGTAAATTCTGAGTAACATTATGTGCCAAATTTGCACCAACCCCTAACAACACACTTGTCCACAATACAGCCTGTAGACGTCCATAGGATGTCCATAGTCGTCCTTTTCATCCATGGGACATCCAGAAGATGTCATTTGGAGAAGATGTGCTGTTAGGGACGATTTATTTCTAACATTTAAACATATTAGTAAAAAAATGCTATTAAATTCTCAAACTCATGAACGTTTGACGGTGAAAAACATGTTATATATTAGGAAACTGTACGAGACGTAAAAAATAATTTTAATGAATAATAATTTTAATAAATATTTTGTACTCTTGAATTTGTGAGGGAAAATATAGAACAAATTTTTCTGATGGCCACAACAAACTAAATTTTAGTATAACCGCTTAAATATAGTCAATTTGTTACTGAGTATTACAGGAAATTTCTGCATATCGTTATCTAAGTGTTTTGAGATAAACCCTAAAAGTGTGAATTTTAAAATTTTCTTTTTTCTTTCTTTCTTTCTTTCTTTTTTTTTTTTCCAGATAATTGGTATTTGATAAGCAAAAGATATTCACTCGAATCTTTATGTTCAGATGAATAGTTTTAAGCAATTTTAAAAATTAAGGGAAAATACTGTGGCAAGATGTAATTAAGTTATAAAAAAATTTATGTATGGAAAAGTTTTTTTTTTAAGGAGAATCTGTATTTTTCCAGATTTTACAGGAAAAAGGATTTTCAACTGAACATGTTCATATTTCTCAGGATTGAATTTTTTTTCCCAATTATTTGTAATAAACTTAAATATTTAAATAAAATAAATATTTGAAATTTTTGTCTGTTTTATAATGGTATATAGATAGATGTTTATTCGCGTTTTACAAAACAGTAAATAATCTATACATTAATAGGCAAACATAAAATTTGTGGTACACTTTTAACATATTAATTATGGGAATAGAGAGTAGAAAGTGGTATCATTCGAAAGATATGATTAACCAGATTTGCAGTTTGTAGAATACATTTTTTTTTTCCCCTTACGATGTCAAGAAGGTTTTTTAAAAATACTTTTATTTTTTACGCATTTTTCCATTTTATATACATATATTTTTTTATGTTAAAAAATACCTAATGTAGAAAGTTGTTAAATCCGGCAAATTTTTAATACTTTAATAAAACCATAGACACAGTCAGGGCCCGATTAAGCTTTGAAGCTAGGGGAAGCTCAGCGTCATTTCGGGGCCCCCTTTCACTTCAGAAAATCTTGTTTTCCTGTTACATATTGTAATATAAAAATGCTGTAGATCAAAAAATAATGTGTGTTTATTATTATTTTTTTTTCATACATCTGGGTGGTTTCTACGCAGAACATTAAAATCATACAACTTTTTAATTAAGAACATTCAGATTTTTGAGGTTAAATAATAGATTTTTCCCGAAATAGTGAGTGTTTTGTCTTGTTTTAGGTAACCTTTCTCAGAAAAAATTCAATCTCAGTGTGAAAATATGAAACAAAAAATTCAAGACCATGTTTTTAATCCTTATGGGGCCCCCTCTTAAATTTTAGAGAGCTTTTTGGATAATCAGGCCCTGGACACAGTAATTTGTATAGAGGAAGCATCACTTATTTAGTTACATGAAATACTATGTATAGAAATTCTATATAGAATATATTATATATTACTTTAGTTATATGAAAATTAGTTACTGATAGCTTGAACTACTGATAACATGAAATTTTTTTTTTTTATTCCCCTTGAGATTCACGTTAACCAGGCTCAACTGTACATATGATTGTATAAATTTTAGCATTTTGAAAATCAGGAACTCTGGAAAAAATACAAACTGAGAAAATGTAATTAAACATTTCAAATTTGAAAAAAAAATATGTCAAAAACTATAGGAACTGCTGCCTGAATATGTATTTTATTGAACAAATTCAACATGGTTCAATTTTTAATTATTAAAAGGAAATTTATGCTTTTATATGAAACCTTTTTTGGTGCCAAGACGAAGATGTCAGGTCCCTTTAACGGCCCTCTTCACTTACTGTCACCGGAAGCACAAGCCAGTGTTATTCTATGGGAAATTTCGTTTACTTATAACTCATTAACTAATACATATTTTTAAGTTCTGTTTTCACATTCAGAAAATTCTCAACTGTTAAACTGACTGACGGTTTTCAAAAACGTATTTTTTAAATTTAAAACTTTTTTATTTTGAAACTAAAAATTTGAATTTTCAATTTGTGAAATTTTCCATTTTACAGTTTAAAATAAAATATTAGAAATTTAAATAATCCGTTTTAAAAATGCATTTTTTTTTTTATTTTAAATGTTTTATTCTGAAGCTAAATATTCGAATTTTCAATTTGTGAAAATTTTCATTTTACAGTTTCAAATAAAATAATAGAAATTTAAATAATCTGTTTATAATAAACGTCCCTAAATTTAACAGGTGTGAATTTTCTGAAAGTAAAAACAAAATTAAAAATATATATTAGTTAATGATTTATAAGTAAACAAAATTTCCCATACAATAACATTGGCTTGGGCTTCCGTCGACGGTAAGTGAAGCGGCTCCTTAAGTTTCGAAAGCAAAGAATATTTTCTATTTAGTCTTGTTCATTTTATAATCAGTTTATACATTTCCCGATTTTTCTTATGCAAAGTTGTGGTGGTGTCCCTCCTGCAGTTTTCCAGGGGAATTGACGGCCCCCTGCCCTCCCATCTCCAACGCACCGAAAGATTAATGAATTCGGGAAGCAGCAATTTCTGTTCGAAAATTCCAAAGTTTCAACTCCACCCTTACCGCTTCTGATGTTTTATTTATTTAATTATTTTGTTTAAAAAAAAAAAAAAAAAAAAAAAAAAAAGAAGAAGAAGAAGAAGAAGCATTTTTATTTAATATTTCGAAAGCCGAAAATTCATATATGATTCACATAAGATTTACAATACGTAACATTTACCGTTTCTTAGCCAGCTACAAATCGAATTTCTTACGGAATTTTTTACTGCTGAAACAACAGAAAATTGTCAAAAAATTAAAGGAATAAAAGTTCGAAAAATTACAGATTCTGCCATATTCTAAAAAAAGCGCCAACCATAGATGTTGTGGCCATCTCAAAATTTTTTGTATATCTTCTCCTACAGTTTTCTACAGTTTAAAATGAACAAATCTTAATTTTGAACAAAATCCTAACAAAACAATCCTAACTTCACACAATAAAGATTTTACAAATGCAGTTTGGCGTAATTCGAACCAACATATTCTGAAATGTAGTTATACGTTATACAGAAAATAGCAGAAGATGATTAACAGTAACCCTAACCTGTCAATCGAAACAGACTTAAATTCAGACAGCATTCTTTTTCCTAGTTTCCATCTTCCATATAAAGGTTGGTACATTTATACACTGTAGAAGCTGAGATTTTCTTTCCTTAAATGAGGAAAATTGCAGCATAGTAGTGCCACCTGATGGCCGATATAAACTCAAGTTTAGTCAGTATTCGTTTAACGCAATGGCTGTATAACAAAGGGTTTTCCATTAAGAGTGATACAATTAAAAACAAAAACAAAAACATAAGTTATTCAGTGAGACACTTTTTTTTTTTTTGAAAGCTTATCTTATGCCATTAAGTATGAAAATAATATCGTTCATGTGAGCACCATGACTTCTCTGTACATACCGCATTCTGTCAACCCGATTTTCCATCACTCTTTCACATAAATTTGGTGTTATTTCACGCATAACACGTTCAATGTTGGTTTTTAATTGCTCAATTGATATTAGATTATGAGCATAAAATTGTGACTTAACATATCCCCAAAGAAAAAAAATCTCAGTTGATCGAGTCGGTCAACTGAATAATGTCGTCCATGAATTCTTCTCAAATTTCTCACAGTATGCACATATGAACACTGATTTTGATAAAACAATTTAAAAATTTTGAAACGTTGTTCAAGCGTGTATCTTTGCATGATTAAATGACATGGCATACTAAACACAAATGCACCAGAAATGCTAAAAAATAATACGCAGTGTAGCCATTCTAACCATTTAAAATTGTATCATCCCTATTGGAAAACCCTTTATATCATGTTTGGTGCATATACGCTATGAAAGCTGATATACCCTTCCCATACATGGAGGAAATTGCAACATACCAATGGCCTTGTCGGACGATATGTATATAAATTAAATCGGCATAGTTTTTCATAATGACCATTCAAATGTCACAAAATGTGAAATTATACAGAAAAGAAGCTGAATAATACTATAGTTTTAAAAAATTAAAGAACACGCTTTTATAGAAATGTGAACTAAAAAGCACAAAATATCTATCTTAGTATTAAAATGCAGGGTAAGAGAAAATCGTGTGAGTGACACACCGTAATATTTACATACATTTAAATCTTTAATTAAAATAATTTAGAATTAAACAAAAACCATTTTTAAAAAATCTCCCCTCACTGAGCTCGCACGCTAGACCTTTAGGTTCATAGCGCGGAGCTTTACCTCACAGCCACAGCGTTCACGTAGGGAAAGGCTTTTTTTATAATATAGATTTTTTTCTTTGCTCCCAGAGCGGTTACAAACATACATTATACATACAAACATACATACAGGTGAAGCTAATAAAAGCGTGTTAAAAATAGCCTTGCTGTAAATGAGAGAAATCGCAGCATCGCAACACCAGCGCTCTTATTACAGTTGTTTTCGAATGCATCAAAAATTTATAAGCATTGGTACAACTAAATATATAAACTTATATGAAATTTTGTGCACTACGTCTAGAGCTAGAGCAGTGACAAAATTTTTATCACAGACATTTTCAAAAAATGATTAAATCCTTTTCAGGGCATCTCAAAACTTATGTAAAATTATCGAAAACCAGTTGTCGAAAATATTTTCGAATACTGTAGTTTCTTCTTTGGTTTTTAATAAGTTTCCCTGGCAGATACGGATAAATTTTATCTCAGAACTTAAATGGTTCAAAAATTTTAGTCAAATGTCATGCTATGGGAATTACGCAAATGTATTATTTTTATGTTTTCCGGAATTCGAAATAAAATTATTCAAATTTTAAAGTTCTTTGAGCATATTTTAATATAAGTTTCCAATAAAATTTTACTAAATATTTATTGTCTTCCAGTTTGACTGTTTGTGAATTTTTAAACTTATTTTCTTTTTTTCAGATTTGAGAAACGAAAGTTATTCTCTCGAATCTTTATGTTCTGTTCAATAAGTTTCTACAATATTAAAAATTGAATGGACATATTGTAATCTAATGTAATCACTGTGTTTGGAGTTTCACTGTATTGGAAAGTTTATGGAAGTAGCATAAACCTTAAACTGAATGAGTACATGTTATCAAGATTGAAATTTTATTTTATTTTAATTTATTATTATTATTTTTTAGATGATTTGTATTGAATGTTGAACCGTTAAATAAAGAATTTATTTGAAATATTATATTATTTGTGATTGTGAGTAAATGTTTTAACGCACAGAGTCATTGAAATTAAAGGTGCGGTTTCAAAACCCTCTAATTTTAAAACTACCGGTCAGAATGACTTTATATTTTACTAGAACAGTCATGAGTCAATGGATTTTTGCTTGGTGAAAAAAAAAAAAAAAAAAAAAAGTTTTAAAATATGCTGATAGATGACGCTGTCAGGGTTCTCAATCTTATTGTGGAGATATGCAAATTACTAAGACGTGAGATGTGCACCGTAGACACGTTTCTCTGACTTAAATCTATGTGATTTCTGGCTTTTGGGATACCTAAAGAATGTTATTTACTACGGGTAGATTGCGAATCTGACTAAATTGAAAGCAATCATCACACATCATATTCATAACATCAGCACAGATACCATTTGATCTGTTTGGAACAGATTGTTTTTCGCTTCCAACTAGTAGTGGAACAAAGGGGAGGTCATATCGAAAAGCTTATGTGTTAATCATCCGTAAGGCGTTTGTTTCAAGAAGTTCCTGTTTTTCTTTCGCCATAATCACTGTTTTCGCTGTTAACAGATATTCTTGTCTTTTCGCTAATAAATTTGTTGAAAACCTTTGTATAAACCTTTGTTGTAGAACCTCAGCAAGAAAGTTGATACAACTCAAAAATGCAGTATTTGAAAAAAAGTAAAAAATAAAGCTATAGCATGGACAAGCATACAATAACACTGACACAACTGCCTCTCAGGCGGATAAATTGTGAAATAAAGATAATGCGATTTTTCAACGACACTTAAAATAAACATTTTTTTTGACGTGCCACATTTCTTTTGTGCTGCGGTATGTTCTTGAAGCAAATACATACTTCTTTTTTTTTTTTTTGCTGCAATATATGTTCTTGAAGCAAATACATAAATTTCTGTTCGTAGATAGTTAAACGGCGTCGTTGGAACAGATTGCATGTGGTTGATTTCAAGAGAATGTATACTTTAAATACCTTTTTGGAAAAGTCTAATACGTTGAAAACATTTTTTAAGAAAATGTTTTATAAAAAAAAAAAAAAAAGAAAAATCAGCAATAAATACAGCAATAAATATGTTTTACAGGGAATAAATTTCAAAGTTATTCTTCAATTCACCAATTTTCTAATATACATTTGAATAATTTTCATTTCATATCCTATTTTTGGTTTTTATGTCTGATTTTCTGCCGTTGTTACGCATAGTTTTCAGTTCTTATATATATATATATAGAGAGAGAGAGAGAGGGATATATATATAAAGTGAAAATAAAGATAATAATTATTGCAATAAAATAAAAAATTAATTAATTAATTAAAATTAAATTTAAAAAAATAAACAAACAAAAATTAAAAATGCTTTATATATCCGTCAAAATTAATGCTTGTCAAAACTATTAAATAATATTTAGGATATTAGACTACATTAAATTATATATTTTTATACTATTAAGTTAAAATAATTCTTATTTTATAATTATTCATAAAAGAAAAAAAAAATCTTTAAAATAAATAAATCGTATATTGCCTTTATATATTAACTAGCAGGCTTTGCCCGCTTCGCTGGTCACTCTATTTAAATGAATTAAAATAATCTGGTATGTCACTCACATGAATTTCTCTTACCCTGAAATTTAATACTATAAATACAGGTTGGAGATTAAGAGGTAAGATAACGAGTACTGTTATGTGAACCTATGTTAAACAATTGAAATTAGGCTTCGGAAGAGTTTTATATGATAATTAGTTCTGTGTGAAGGGGGCTACCACCCCCCGTCAACCCCCGTTTCATTAATGCACCTACATTCATATAGAATTTAATTCTGTTATTAAAAAATAATTCTGTTTTTAAAAAGTAATTTATTAAAATTATTTAAAGAAATTACCTTTTATGATAATACAGACGATTTCCATATTAGAGAAGTAGCATAACACTAAATATCCAAAAAAAAAAAAAAAAAAAAAAAAAAAAGTTGAATTTATTCTCAATATTACATTAAAAAAAAAAAAAAAAAAAAAAAAAGTTGAATTTATTCTCAATATTACATTAAAAAAAATTGTTAAAAATGAAAAAAATTTATATTATTTTAAATTATCGCAAATCGATGGTTCAACCATTCGTTTTAAAGGTATTGACGAGCTCTTTTGAAAGATACCCATCATGAAACTTTACTCCCCTCGAGGGGGACTCCTCCACAGGGGGGGGGAGGCTTCTACATACACAAAAAAAAATTTCCCACTTGACTATCTCTATTACAAAAATATATATTCGTTTCATTTGGTTTAGTGCAGTCTATAGATGTTAATCTCTACTTACCTGCAATTTCCCCCATAGACGTAATGTATTTAAATACTTTTGAGTGCCCCTGTACACGAACCATTTGCTTCATCTCAAAGAAAAGCTTAGTGTAGCATCCCTATATGATACACATTTAGAATACCGAGTTTGGAATTTCTGCTACTATTTGTTCTTGAGATATGCTGATAACAGGGAGACAGATACACAGACCATTCGCTAAAAACATGATTTTCGTATTCAGGGGACCTCAGAACATTTAAATATAACAAAAACTCACGTTCGAAAATTTGACCCTAAAACAATACTTTATCGACCCTATGGGTAAGAGAATGTAAAAAGAATCAAAACATTTTATACCGTTTTACAAATTAAAACTAAAAAGAAAATACATTGACATTGCCTAAAAACTTCGCTTCGGGCCCTTGCTGCCTTCGGCATAGACTTCCTCACCGCAACGTCTTGGTATTGGATAATTTCATTTGATTTAACTTATAATATAGGAAAACTGCACTAGTCATTTTCTTTCGATATTAAACAGAGCGGAAAACGCATAATACTTTACACAGGGATATTTTTGTATAATTAGACAAATTAAAAAAAAAAAAAAAATGCTTTTTTTTTTTCCCCCTCTCATATTACAAAAATATTTAAATTAAATTGAGAAAAACTGCGCAAAAGTAATGAAACAGCTTGGACCTGTTGGTGGAATTAGGAATTTCGGACTGAAGTATTTCGGACGTTTCTCACCAAAATGTTTATGCATTTGCGATACTCATATCAACTCATCTTCGTAACGACAACAAAAATATAAGTAATTATAAGATAAAGAAAAAGAAAAAAAAAAAAGAAAAAAAGAAACTTTTTAATACGCTTTTATTAGCTTCATCTGTATGTATGTTTGTATGTATGTTTGCAACCGCTCTGGGAGCAAACAAATGATCTATATTGCAAAAAAAGACGTGGCTGTGAGGTAGAGAGCCGCGCTGCGAACCTAAAGGTCTAACGTTCGAGCCCAGTCAGAGGGAATTTTTTAAAAATGGTTTTTGTTTAATTCTAAATTATTTTAATTAAAGATTTAAATGTATGTAAATATTATGGTGTGTCACTCAACCGATTTTCTCTTACCCTGCATTTTAATACTAAGATAGATATTTTGTGCTTTATAGTTCACATTTCTATAAATAATTTTTTTAAACTATAATATTATTATATACTATGTTTTTCAATTTTCAGTTGAATAACGCAAGCGAAGTGTGACGTCACTGACCGTCCGTGGATAAAAAGATTTTCTATGTTAATCGCCCATTGGATATTTTGTAAAAAAAATATTAAAAATCCAGGAAAATTATTTACCGATTTTAATCCGCGTATTTGAGTATAGATATGTATTAGTTATATGACCTACTTTTTTAAAAATGACCTTTTAAATCTGAATATGACATCCATTTTGTTCTATCACACACCGTTTTTTAGGGACGGCCCTCTATTTTTTATCACTTTTCGGTAATTTTATGGCTATAAATTTGATTTTTAGGAGAGGGGAGGATTTTTTTTACTGTTAAATATCTTCTGAGGGGCTACAGAACTGAAACATTCTGAAACATCAACATATGCGGCAAGGGCAAAATTTAGGGGTGGGGTTGGGAATTTGCCACTGAAATTATGTATTACATTTATTATATTTTTTAAACTATAATTAATGTTATTTATTAAACATTATATTTTTTTGTTTTTAAGTGTTAAATTAATTCTTTTTCGTTCTCCGAATCAAATTCATGGCCATAAAATTACCAAACAGTCATAAAAATTTGGGGAGGGGGTGGTGTCCCGAGAAAACGGTGGATGATTGGGCAAAATGATAGTCATATTCGGACTCAGGAGGTCATTTCACAGAAGAATCAGGAAGAATGGTATCACGCATCGATTCTTTATTTATTTATTTATTTATTTTTTAGTGCAGTCTAGTTAACATAGACATCTTTTCTTTGGCCCCACTGACGATCAGAGACGTCACACTTCGCTTGCGTATACTCTCGACTACAGATTTTTTATTCTAAGAGAAAACAGCCATTAAAAATGATAGAAATGTAAGTGAATGAGTGGTAGATAAAAAGTTTATACTGTTCAAAATATACGAAATTTTAAAAAGGATTTGATTTATGAAAGTTCTACTTTTTTTAAGGATTAATTTCTTTTTCTTTTTCTTTTTCCTTTTCTTTCTTTTTTTTTTCTTTTGTGATTTAAGCCAGATCTAATTTGAAGACATATTTTGAGCGAAAACATAATGCATTTCAATTAAGTGAAATTGGCTACTTACTCTTTTAAAAAATGGATTTATTACTATACGCAAGCGAAGTGATGACGTCACTGGCAGTCCACGGGACCAAGCAAAAGATTTCCTATGTTAATCGTCCATTGGATTTTCTTTCTTTCTTTCTTTTCTTTTCTTTTTTTTTTTTTTTTTTTTTTACCTTAAGGAAAATTATCTCCCGATTTTAATCTCCATATTTGGGTATAGTTATATTATGAGTTACAGTCTGCGCGTGTTAGCTTGAGTTATTTTTTCTGTAAAATTAATAAAATTTTAATTTTAAATTCCAAAACTCTAGAAAAATAAAATAACAGATTTCCATTTTCGAATGGGCAGCGGTAGCCCCATCGGTAGAGCGCCGGCCTCGTAATTGGAAGATTGCGGGTTCGGTACTCGAGCCGGCCAAAGACCGCCGTGTACACTACTGGTGGCATCGCCAATTGCCCATCTGCGCAGCACTAGTGCGACGTAAAACCCAACCAACCAACCAACCACTACTGGTGGCTGGTGCACGTAAAATCTGTCGTGGCCGCAATGTCCTCCATGTTCCCATCAAAAGTTATACCTCTGGGGGTCAACGAAACAGGAGAGCCATCCCATCCGTGGAGGATCAAAATTGTGATGGCACGTCTCCGGACCACCTCTAGGGGTGTGTCCCAGACCGCCACCAATTGCCCATCTGCGCAGCACTAGTGTGACGTAAAACCCAACCATTTTCGTATATAAACATAAACATTTCATTTCAAAGGAATGAGATTCTCATTTCAAAGGAATAGATTTGATATCTGTCCTCCTCGGCAAAAATAAATAAATAAATAATACAAGATCGCTAAATTATTTGGCGAACATATTTAATTCCTTTCAAAAATCATGGTTATTTTAATAATGTATATTAAGAGAGCAATCAATAATATGAAACAATATTTCGCACAATATATATGTATTACAAAACTATACATCTGGCATGCATGTTTTCGTATTACGATTTTGATCGGCAAATACAAAAAGAGCCAAGGACGAACAGATATAAAATCTATATCCATTTTGTTTCTAGAGTTTTGAAATTTAAAATTAAAATTTTGTCAATTTGACAGAAAAATAACTTAATCTAACACATGTGCACGATAACAAATTTGTAATTATACCCAAATATGGGGATTAAAAATCAGGAAACAATTTTTCTCAATTTTTAATAAGTTTTACAAAAAATCCAATGGACGATTAACATAGGAAATCTTTTACTTGGCACCAAATTATTTTTATATTTTTCACACTTTCGATGGAGGTAAGCATTGATCGTGACCATATGCAGGTACTCCGAAGTACTCACGTTGACAAATAGTATTGGGAAAACTCGACTAATTTAATTATTGAAATTGTATTTATTTTAATATGAAATTTTAATAGTTATATTATTAAAATCAAATATTTTTAATTAGTTCCTTTTTCTGTAATCACAGATAGAAGGTATCTTTTTATATTTAACAGTATTTTGAAACAGCTTGTTCAATTAAAAGCCCAAACAGTAATATTAAGCAATTTGAACTAAATTATTATTAAAAAATATTCTTAATATTTACCTTACTTTTAAGTATAATATATTATTAAACGATTTTTTAATTAGATTTATATAATATAATCATTTATTTAAAAAGAAAAAAACTTTTTATAGTAAAAATATAATCAAATAACTTCGGAATCTCTGATATTTTAAATTTTTATTGAGGTTCAAAATTAAGCTACATCTATATTTATAAAAAAAATATTTGAGTGACTCCACTCGACTTTCCGAACATTGAGTAACTAACAGTTTTGTAGATAAAGTAAAAAAAGAGACGTAAATAAACAAAAAAGAGAAAATCATAATAGAGAAAATCATAGAGAGAAAATCATAGAGAGAAAATCATAATTGTTCAACATAGGTTTACATAACAGTACTCTTTATCTTACCTCTTAAGCTTCAACCTGCATTTATAGTATTAAGTTTCAGGGTAAGAGAAAGTCGTGTGAGTGACACACCAGATTATTGATATTACTATTAAAATTTTAAAAATTGTAAGTGTTATCGGATTTTTGCTTTTCAATTTTTCGATATTTTAATTTAATGTGTAAGATGAAGCTGATGCCAATGAAAATAAAATGCTTGGTACAACATTTTACTTTAATTATTATTATTATTATTATTATTATTATTATTATTATTTTACATAAAATAAAACATTTATTAACGCTTAGAGTTAAAATCTGTGCAGTTAAACCTAAAAAATCCGGACTTTTTTTTTTTTTTTTTTTTTTTTTAATAAAACTTTATTGTACGTGATTTTCACATTTCGTGGGCAATGAAGCTTAAAATCTTTTTAATTGAACATTGAACACCAAATACATAAATATGAGCATAATCTGACACATTTTTAAACTGCTTGATTAAATTTATTAATTACTTGATTGCTTGATCGACCGCTTGATTGTTTATCTTTTACAAAAACAGGCACGTTAAAAACATAATTAAAAAGAAAAGAAAAAAATGAAAAAATATTTCTACTAGAGGGAAACAGCTTTCAATTACTAAAATGTAAAAAAAAAAAAAAAAAAAAAAAAAAAGTTACCATGTTTTATTTCTATATTTTTAAATGAATAAATAGTTTAAGGCAGTATCTGTCGTCTGTTATATTTTAATTTATCGTGTTTATATTATTTTAATTCAACATAAGTATTTTATTATATTCCTGTTCTAATGTTTAATTCGCTAATTTTATTGTCGTTTATTTTCACTAGCATAAAAAATTACATTTTATATGTTATTATATAATGCCATAAAAAACAGTTTTTAATGAATCTCTAAAATCTGAAGAATTTGAAAATCGAGAATCGCCGCGATCCTGCTGATTCTGGATTTTCGATACCTTTATATATTGTTGTATTTCCCTTTTAAAATATTTCATTTTGATTTAATTTAAATTAAATTAATCAAATATTCTAAGAGGATTTTTTCCTGGACTTCCATCGTTTTCAAACTAATGTGGATTCACAATTAGTTTATATTAAAATAACTGCAATTCTAATCAACATTAGGAAAATCAAATAAATAAAAGTCATTTACAATGGTTTACACCACGGTACTTGGCCATGGTGTTGATTTTCTAAGAATGGTCGTCGAACGAAATAAGTTTATTTAAACATTTCAATTATTATTATTGAAAATTCATTAAAATATAGTGACCAGTGAAGCGGGCAAATCCTACAAGTATAATACAAATAACTAGGGGGCTTTGCCCCCTGCTCGCTCCGCTCACCAACCCCCGAGGAAGGCTTCGCCTCCCCCGACTCACTTCGCTCATTAACCCCTGTGGGATTCTACCCGACTATTCGCAACTTTGATTTCCATTGAATTGGAATATTAACGATGCATAGCAGAAGAGAAAAGTCGAACAATATTATAGAAACCCACCATATTTGGTATCACACTGAAATACACAATATTTAATATTATATCGTTTATAATATGTGAAAAATCTGTTTTAACGTTCGACAATTTAATAACAATTTACCATTCTTTTGAGAGAAAACATATACTAGATAGCTAAGCCTACAAAATAAACAACGATACCGCTGACTTTTTAGAACAAAGTGAAATTCTTAACATCTAAACCATTTAGCGTTACAGCTTTAGTATAAGATCCACTTGTTAAATTTTTGTCACTGTTTGACGATTAATTTTCTGGGTATTATTGCTTCATTAAAGAAATTATGAAATTATTTTTTTCTAATGCCTCTATTTTTTACTATTGAATTTTTTTAGTTAATTTAGGACAATATGTAACACTATGTATTTATTTCCAATGTACAGCTAGATTTAAAATGGTGCTTACAGCAGTAAAAATGCAATTTTTTAAAGTGCATTTTTTCTAAAATATGATTTAGTCAGATACGTTGAAAATAAATATCTCATGTGATTAATACAAATATTTTAAACATTTCTTTAGTAGTAGTAGTAGCAGCACGGTAGGATAATTTCTTTCAGATAGCAATTTTGCATTGTCGCCATTTATTGTATTACACTTTGAAGTTGCCAAGATGCCCGCCAATATCTGATTTTACCATTTAATTTCTTAAACTATATAAAATGCCAAGTTAAATCTTAAAAAAAAAAAAAAAAAAAAAAAAAAAAATCACATTTTTTGAAACCTACTGATAAGTGAAAAAATTCCTCTTTGATTGTATTGTAAAAACGTATTGCCGGATTGAAGTATTCGAGACAGACCATCACCATTCATAAGTTTAATGGCTTTTGGATATTTGTTTATAATATTTTCTGAATAAGTATTGGTGATGGCTCCTGAATACTTGTTGGTGATATCTTCTGAATAATTATTATTGTTGGAGATAACTACTGGATATATATTGATCATGACGTTTTAATAGTTGTTCGTGTATCTTCTGAACTTGTGTTGATGATGACTTCTGAATATTTGTTGGCTACATCTCCAGGTTATGTACTGATTACACCTTGTTTTTTTTTTTTTTTTTTTTTTTTTTTAACATATATATATTATGTAATATTGAATTTCGGAAAAAAAAAATGCGCGTGGAGAATGAAATATAATGATACTGGATAATTTAATTTAATTTAATTTAATTTATAGAGACATCAATGGTATAGGAAAAATTACTTTAGCCAATTTCTTTCTAACAATAAACAGAACGAAAAATGAATAATATTTTACCTGGAGACATTTTGTATATTTAGACCAAATAAAAAAAAAATTCTTATTTTTTTCCCTCTTGCATTAAGTTAAAAAATATTTAAAATAAAATCGAAAAAAAAAAAAAAAAAAAAAATCGTGCTAAAGCAATGGTACAGTTTAATCACTTGGCGATATTCGAAATTTGACACCGAAGTAGCTTCGACGTTTCTCGCGAAAATCTTGACATGCATAATTGTGATAGATAATTTAATCATAGTCAAAATAAATGAAAATTTTAAAATCTGCCAGTGGGGTCCTATATTAGCTGTAACTAAAATATTTTAGCAATACAGTTACTGCATGCATTTATATGGAAAAACAGACAAAAAAGAAAAAAAAAAAGGTCCTGTCGTATTAACTTAAATTCTGTTTTCTGCAAAGTTTTATATCAATGCTTAAAAAACGAAATTAGGTTGAGGATTTTATTATTATTATCATTATTATTGCACCGTTTTATAATTTATCTGTATATTTAAGACATGGCTAGAGTTAAAATGGCTGTTGTGGTTGCGTACCTTGGCGAAAAACGTACGAGCTTCTTCATTTCTAAATTTTAAAAATAGCTAAATTGGTCATAGTAAAAATTTATCCTTATAACTATGTTTTGGGTTAAAAAAATACTAAATATTTAAATATAAACTAATACAAATTTTTGTCTCGTAAATTTCATTTTAAAAATTTCTGGGCTTAACCTCTAACTCTATATCAATAGTTGTTTAACCGAATCATGATATTCGTTACTAAATCTTTTTTGCCTAACGTTAAAATAAAAACTAAACTAATAGTATAAACTTATATAACTAATAATGTAAAATAATAATATAAAATAAAATAAAAATATAAACTAATTTTCATTTCATCTTTATTAAATTTTTACTTAATATTTTAAGAATATCGGTTATTTTCAAATGTTTCACTATTCTAAATAATTTTTTTCTTCTCTCGAGCATCTCAAAGATGACAATTTTTCAATTTTTCTTATGTACACCATTGATCACATTTTAATTTTCCTGAGGAAAGTGACGTCAGAGACAGAGAAAAAAACGTAATAATAGAAACTTTTTGTACGGTGACAAATAGAGTACCTTTATAAACCCGACGTTTTTAGCTAATAACTTCGATAATTAAGATGATAGAAGTTTCTAAGCAGCTGAAATGCCTTCCTTGAAGCAGTCGGAATACAGTGATATAACTCATGACGCGGAGAACCCTGCCCTCCGCGAAAAGTTGCTGTCGCAGACAAAAAAAGTTGACGCCAGCGACAGTTACTTTTTTTTAATATATAGAGATTATTTTTTCAAACACCAAACCCGTTAATACCAAGTTATTAAAGCTAAACGAAACAATACTTCAAAGGAGCCGTTACAGATTTTGTTATGGCGGTTAATTAAAAAATACACGAGCAATTTTTTGAGAATAAAAAAATATATAAGTTATAATCATTTGATTAAGATAAATATTGCTCATAAATATAGCTCATAATCCTTTGATTAAGATAAATATGCTTTTTTTTTTTTTTTTTTTTTTTTTTTTTTGGAGATAACATGATTAGAAGACATAAAATTGACCTAACGAAGTAGAAACCTAAAATTTTGCGGTATGAGAAACTTAATACACGTGTAAAGACATATAAAACAAAGTTTACATACCAAGTTAAAATATAAGGGAAAAAAAATGGTAGAGTTATTTTTTGAAACACCAATATCCGAGATCTAAAATTAACCTACCTAAGCAGGATGACTGTTAATTTTCCTGTAATAACCACATAATACATGAGAAAGGATATCTAAAACTGATTTATGTAACAATTTTTAAGAAAATCGCTAGAGCTATTTTTGAGATACAAACTTTTACTAAAACTTGGCATACTCAATTATTGACCAGAAAACAATAACTACATACAAAATGATATTTAAAAGATTGTTAATATGGCAAGTGTGAAAAAAATCCGTACAGCGTTTTTAAAGGAACGCACTTGCGAGACCTAAAATTGAGCTATTTATACAGAACGCCTATCAATGTTCCTGAACTAACCAACAATATCATTCGAAAGAACACTTAATAGAGTGTTTATGTAGCAACTTTAAAGAAAATCGTTAGAGCCGTTTTTGAGATACGGACTTACGGTCCCACTTCCGGTTGTTTTCCAATTTTCATCAAAATTTGGAAAATTCATCTGTACACCATACCTGTATCAATTCTGAAGTTTCGTACACACAGAAAAATAAATTGGTCACAGTGACCTGCCAAAATGCTCAGCTGACAATACAGAATTGACTAACCAAAATAACTGACTAGCCAAAAAGTGTACTTGCTGAACTAGTCTCCAAAACTGAAAAGTGTACTTGCTGAACTAGTCACCGCAACTGAAAAGTGTACTTGCTGAACTAGTCTTCAAAACTAAAAAGTGTACTTGCTGAACTAGTCACCAAAACTGAAAAGTGTACTTGTTGAACTAGTCTCCAAAACTAAAAAGTGTACTTGCTAAACTAGTCACCAAAACACTACTCCAGACTAGGAAGGTTAATATTATTAGACAAAGAAGGCTAGTCGATAATCATAATTATCTGACCAGGAAGGTTAGTCAACAACCGCAGTTGCCAGACAAGGCAAGTTAGTCAGAATCTGCACTTGATTAAGACGGTTAGTCAGCAGCCAACAGGTATCTTACGAAGCAAGCTAGTCAATTTTCAATGAATATCTGAAGAGGCAGGATAGTCAAGACTATTTACCTGACTAATCTGTCTGGTAATATTTGAAAAGGAAAACTAGTCTCTATTTGACTAAGCTGCCTCATAATATTTGAGGAGAAATTTTAGCCCGAAAAAAAAAAAAATATATTTGACTAGCCTGTCTCATAATATTTGAGAGAGATTAATCAAAAAAATTTAATAGATTAAAATCCCTCATATTTCATGAGGAAGTGGCCTCATACTTGTTTGCAGGGGCTTTTGAAAAAGCATTGTTGTTAGTCTTAACCTCATTACTTTTGTAATCGTTTAATTTTTTTCCCCGTTCAAGATGTTCAACATTGGAAAGACATTTAAAGAACTTTTCTGAAAAAGATTACTTGTCCATCATTTGGAATAAAATACTCATAGCTGCCAACTTTTTCAATTTATTACGGAATGCTTCGCCCTTTTCTTCGTACCATATTCTTTCTACAGTAATTTTCATTAGCATGTAATTACAATTAAATATGAAGGCAATTACTCTTCAAATATGATTTGAAAAAAGGGCGGTACTAACAAAATTCCTGAATCAATTAAAATAGTTAGCAGCTATGAATACTGGAAATTTAACAAACCTAGTGAAACAAAGAATTCGCTAGTTTAAAACTTCCTACATTTATTTTAGTTCCTTCCCTACATTTATTTATCATTAACACATGCATTTATCTCGCACACATGTTCAAGAAATGAAAGTTCGGGGATCAATTGTGTGTTGGTGTTGCATATTAAGGCCGATTGACATCACGAGAGTCCTAGGCCTATTGGAGCGTTGCCCTCCGTGAGGGGGGGGGGGGTCTTTCTAAGTGGTCCTACTCCTTATTTTACGCACGTTTCAGAGAAAACCACGGAAAACACCGAACGACTGGGTCGGCGTACGCCTCCTGGAATCCCACTTTCCGTCTACTAACTTAGAACGCAGAGCCTTATGGCTGACGTCATCACAGACAGGCGAACATTATCATCACCGGCTGTGAGCGTTTTGTTTGGTGTCAGCTGCGATTTTTTTCCCTTTCCTCTTCATAAAAATAAAAATTGAATGTAGTAACAGAAGCAAATTTTCGCAACTACAATATTGAACTTGCTTTATTTAAAATCATTTGAATAATTTAGGGATGATTGGATTTAGCAAAAATTTCTGAATTTAAAACCAGTTAAAAAACAAACAAGAATACTCCAATGGCAATATCGTTCCATTTACAAATGAAAATAACTTATTTTCTAAAAGAGATTATAAAGATGCTTTCTTACTCGCCCCCCCCCCTTAAAAAAAAAGTTTGAAATGTTATATTTTTTAAAACTGAATTTTTCAAGTTTTCCGATATTTACGAACAGAATTCTTCCCATATTTAATTTCAGTGGACAATGATAAAATAATAAATAACTATGTAATATTAAGAGGCATATCTAATACTCGTATAGTTAAAAAATAAAATAAAAAGCAAATAAAATAATCATGTAAAAAAACATCCAAATAACGGGAAATAAATTATTGGAATAAAAAACTTTAAAAGTTAATATTATTTTACATGCACAAGAACAAAGTACTGGATTCCTGAAATTTTTGAACACCAGTTTTTGATGAACTTATCTGGATACTGTATCTTTCGAATCGATGAACATGATTTAATTCAACTTGATATTTAGTTTGACCTTGACCTATATTGTGCTGATTACATTTGGGGATCAACAACTAAACATGTGGTGGTGTCATCGCGTTTTTGCGGAATTTTTTAATAGGTAGTATAGGAAAAAATTTCGCATGAGTTTACATAATGGAAATTATTTTTGACTTTTTAATATGAAATTAAATAAATATGTTTATAGTAGCAAGAGTCAACCAGCTAAACAAATTGTATATGTAAGCGCATCGCTTCCGCCCTCTTGTAAGAGTAAATTTTTAGTATGGGTATCTTTCAAAAGAACTCGTCAATACCTTTAAAACTAATGGTTGAACATAGATCTATGATAATTTTAAAAATATATATGTATCAATCTCCCCCCCCCAATTTAAAAAATAAAATAAATAAATAAAATTGAGAAAAGTAAAGCACATATACATATATAGAGAGAAATTTAAGATTTTTATTTTGAACAAAACAGAATTTATTAAAAATAGAAACTTCCCCAAAATTTATTTGCTGTTAAATTTTCATTTAGGTTCCTATGACCATTATTAAGATTTATGCTTTAGTGCTTTTTTTAAAAAATTATTATTCAATTGTATAATATGAAATTCCTGCTCATAATCCATAAAAGTTTCTTAAAATTACTGGGTCTTGAATTTTACAGTCTCCAAATTTGTTAACAGATTACTTTATGACATTCAAAAATTTACATTATGACATAAATACTTAAATGGTATCTAACCATAAAGGTTATGGATATACCAATATTGTTGCAGTTAAGTAAAATATAGTTTCCACTAAATAAATAAACAATAATTAAAATAGTTTTTATCTATTAATTTATTTTTGTTGGATTAAATAATAAATAATAAAGTGTCTTAAATTATATATAATGTGTATATTTACTCTTTTGACAGACAACACACAATTTTGGGGTGAAAAGTTATCCTTTATGTATAACAGAGAACTGAGATTTTTGATACAGCTGAAATTCTTTGCAATATATAAAATATGAGCTGGCGTGACTAAGCATAATTTTTGTTTATAGACTGTTTCTTAACATGTGTAAAAAGGGGTACTTATTTATAAATTTTACTACAGTACTCAAATTCTCACATCTCTCCAAAATTTTAATTGCTTAATATCACTACAATATTATAAAGCTAAAAACACTACAATAAATTCACACACATACGCGCACGCGCAAACACACACACACGAAAAAAAAAAAAAAAAAAAAAAAAAACAATTTACATAAAGCAAGTTTATTAAGCATCAATCTTGATTATATGAAAAATTATAAAATTACATTTTAACACATCATAAAATAAACAAATTTAACAGATAATATTTATAATTATGAAATGATCTTTCACGATCTTCAATTTGAAAATTATCTTTCACGATCATCCCTTGAAATATGCTTTTCAGTAGGACTCACTCTTGATATTGTCTTGCGAGGACAAATTAATAGACAATCCAGAAAAATACATGGGATAGCACCTGCTTTCAAACACGGACGATGTAAAGGAACACAAAATTTCTTTTCATCATAGGCAAAAGTTTCATATTCTACATCCGATTTCTTGAAATGTTTCTCAGAAACCTGTTAAAAAAAAAAAAAAAAAAAAAAAACTGTAGCATGTATTATGTTACTACCTCAGAAAATACGAGGACTTTTTGCAACTTTACAATAAAGTTGCGTATATATATATAAATCCAGTTTAATAAACATAATGCTTCAAAATAACATTTTCATATATTAAGTTTAGATCTATTGTACGCAATACAACCTGAGATGTAGCTTTCCCTTAAATTGCGAATATCGCTGTATAGCAGCGACACCTTTTGAGCGATTGATGTAAAAAGTTGGCATAAACTAATTTATGTTAAGGTGCATCTACATATAATTTTATATGCAATTCTGTGCTGTTCCTGAGATATAGCCTTTCCTGAATTTGAGAAAATCAATATATAGTAGCGTCACCTGCTCTGTAATGGTACCAAAAGTTGATAGGCACTAACATATGACAAGGTGCATCTGCATATAAATTTACATGCAATTTCGTCCAGTGGTTCCTGAGATACAGTCACCACAAAATTTTTGTCACACACAGATGGACAGACATTTTCAAAAAATGATCAAAACGTGTAAATCCATCAAAAACCGGAAATTGAAAATTTTTCTGCATTCAATACTTTCTTCTACTGAATACAAAAAAAAAAAAAAAAGAAACTAAAGAATAGCATGTATGTTGCTTTAATGCAAAGTAATTTTAAAATAAGAAAATAATATAAAGAAGTTTAAGCATAATTTTAGATTTAAAAACAATTAATATGAAATGATTGTGTTTCCATAAACAACAATATAAGAACAACAGAAGTTTTAATTAATTGCTAAAATTAAAATTGTTATGTGAAAACAAAATTTAAGACGCAAAAAAAACCCAACTCATTCAAAAAATTTATGTTTAATCACTCACAGCTAATTGCTCAAATACTTCTTCTTCTTCCTTTTTTTTTTTTTTTTTTTTTTTTTTTTTTAACTTTCTTCTATATTCAATAGAAAAAAGTATTGGATTCATAAAAAATTTCGACTTCCGGTTTTCGACAGATTTTCACGTTTTGAGAGGTCTGGAACAAGATTTGACTATTTTTAGAAAATATCTGTGTGTATGACAAAAATTTTGCGGCAACTGTATCTTCGGAACTACTGTTCAGAATTGGATATAAATTGACATGTAGATGCACCTTGAGCTAAATTAATGCCTATCAACTTTTGGTGCCAAATGCTCAACAGGTGGCGCTTCTATACAGCGATTTCTACAATTTAAGGAGAAGATATATCTCAAATTCTATTGCGTATGAGCAATGAAAACTTGATATAAGAGAAGGCCATTAGGAGACATTATGCTGATTCAATATGAATGCTTATGATCGACAGGTGGCGCTGCTATACGATTCCCGCAATTTCAGGGAAAGCTATATCTCAGGAACTACTGCGCAAAATTGCATATAAATTTATGTTAATGCACCTTAACCTAAATGAGTGTCTGTCAACTTTTAGTGTCAACCACTCCCCAGGTGGTGCTGCTATATAGCGATTTTTTTTTTCAAATTCGCCATATTAACTCCCTTTTAAATACCCTTTTTTATATAATTAATATTTTCCGGTCAATAATTGAGCATGCCAAAGTTTTGGTAAAAGTTGGTATCTCAAAAGCGGCTCTAACGACTTTCTTGAAGTTTGTTACATAAATTCCTTTTTGATACCCTTTATCATGTATTATGTGGTTATTAAAGGAAAATTATGGTTATTCTGATTAGGTCACAGTTTTAGATCTCGGAAATTGGTGTTTAAAAATATAATTCATAATTTTTCTTAATTTTTATTTTTAACTCGCTAAGGAAACTCGGTTTTATGTCTTTACACTTCTATCAAGTTTCTCTTACTTGAAAATTCCTAAAAAATGAATATAATATCTCTAAAAAGTTCATATAATGCGTGTAATAGTGAGTAATGGAAGTCTTGTGGTTGTTTCACACTAGATTTTTTTTTTTTTTTTATCATGATAAAAGTTTTTTAGACGAATGAAATTTTAGTGTACTCTTTGTCTCTGGTATGTGCAACCTCGAATTTTTAATACAAGGAAGCACAAAAATGCTCTTAATATTGGAAAGTCTGGTAATCTATGATATGTTTATGATTTTACATTTTTGTTTAAATATGAATAATCTTGTATCAAAATGTATGTATGTAAAAAAATCTGGTGTGAAACAACCACACGACTTCCATTACCCACTATTACAGATATTATATGCATTTTTTAGAAATAATGTGATCAGAAGACATAAAATCGGCCTAATGCAGAAGACACCTGACAAATTTTCCATAAGAGACAGCTGATAATATATATATATAAACATGTGAAACAGAGCCTACATAGTGAGTTAAAAAACAAGAAAAAAGTGATAGAGTTATTTTTTGACACACCAATTTTCGAGATCTAATAAAACTGACCTACCTAATCAGGATGACCTACCTAATCAGGATTTTCCTGTAATAACCACGTAAACATGAGAAAGGATATCTAAAATGGATTTATGTAACAATTTTCAAGAAAATCATTAGAACCGTTTTTGAGATAACAACTTTTACCGAAACTTGGCATACTCAATTATTGACAGAAAAACAATAATTACATATAAAAGTATACTTAAAAGGGAGTTAATATGGCGAGTTTGAAAAAAATCCATACAGCCGTTTTTAAAGGAATGTACTTGCGAGACCTGAAATTGAGTTATTTATACTGGGCACCTATCAATTTCTTGAACTAACCAACTATGTCATTCGACAGGACATCTAATATAGTGTCTTTTTGAGATACGGACCTACGGTCCCACTTCCGTTTTTCCAATTTTCACCAAAATTTGGAAAACGCATCTGTACACTTGTCCTGTCTCAATTCCAATGTTTCGTAGTTCTATCATTATTAGTTTCGGAGATATGGTAGCCAGACGATTCCACACATACATACACACACACACTGACCAATTGACAAAAACTACTTTTTTTTTACTGATGAGACCTGAAAACGTGTAAATCAGGAAAAACTCGATATCGAATTTTTCGACCGAATATAACGCTTCCATTACTTACAGTAGTAGGGTAATGGAGTAAAAATGCGATTAGCAGATATTAATGTGAATAAAATAAATTGAAGGAAATTTTAACAAGAAATTAATAATTTTAACAGAAGAACAATGATGTTAATTATTATTTTCTAATTCTATTAGTAATACAATTTACTAAGGTATTTAAAATCCTTTCAAGAAATATTTTTTCGCAGTTAATTGTAAAATTTTATTTAAAGGTAATTCAATAATATATTTCAATTATTATTATAGAAAACTATGTGACATTGATACAAATTAATACATTGTAGAGAAAACAATTTAAATGTATTAATAATATGGTAATACAAATCATAATAAAAATAAAAATACAAGACACATAATAATAATCATGATGGTAATCAGGCCCTGATTAACGCCAGGGCATGCGGGGCAGTTCAGAGCCCAGTTTACCCATTTAAGGGCCCGGGGCTGTGATAATAGCGGAGCCCCCCCCCCCACACACACACACATTTTTCTTTTTCTTTAATATGAATGTTTATCATTAGATAAAATTTTACAATGGTCATGTTAGAATAAGATTCTCATTACATTTAAATAAACTCTGAAACTGTTTGCAAAAAGATTAATTAAAACAGAAAAAAAAAAATATTAACAACAAAAGAATCTAACTCACCAACCAAAGGAAAAGTTATTGCATCAAAAACTTTAATGAATATACTTTGCAGAATAAAAAAATGAAATTGGCTTCTTCCTAGCTTTTGCCGCGCTGAAAATTTCAATTACATTTTTAAAATCCAGGTTGCTTGTTAAATCGTGCTCTGAGCACAGCATAGCCAAACATTGCAGCTTATTCAGCTGCATTTTTGTTCTTCGAAGAGATAGAACTCTCTCTAATTTGGAGTTTGCTCTCTCGCCTTCGCAATTTGATATTGGTAGAGTTAAATAAATACTTAATGCAATAAACATATTTGGAAAAATCTCATTTAACTCATTTTTAAACATATGATCATAAATATGTATCGGTGAATTTTTAATCATATTTATTGAAAATTTATTTTTCCAACTGAGTGAAAATAATGCCTGGGCCGGGAGTCAAACCCCGGATCTTTGATTTTCACTCAGTTGGAAAAATAAATTTTCAATAAATATGATTTTTTTTCCCAATCTGTTGATTGTGTGATATTAATAAATGTATTTATTCCTCCCATTGTTTAATGTTGTTTTCCATTACCTGCGGCTTATTCTGTCGAGCTATCTACATGATAGACCAGTTGCTCTGCCTAAAGGTTGTCTGAGTGAGTAATGCCCATTTAATTGTCGGCCTAGATAGCTCAATTGGTAGAGCTTTGACCTTGTAAGTCAAAGATTCGGGGTTCGACTCCCGGGCCAGGCATTATTTTCACTCAGTTTGGAAAAATAAATTTTCAATAAATATGATTTTCTTCCCAATTTGTTGATTGTGTGATATTAATAAATATATTGTTCTCCCCCCCCCTCCTCATCCCTTGAATGACTTTTGAAATTTTCAAATGTTAATGCATTTTTAAAAAATACTTAAATTTTTTTTTTTTTTTTTTTTTTTTTTTTAAGTTTAAGTACTAAAAGAAATTTTCAAAAATTTGTCTTTTTAAAATATTTTTACATAACAGTATCAAGGATTTAATTTTTGACTGTAAAAACAGAATTTAAAAAAAAAAAAAAAAAAAAAAAAACTTGTTTCTATTTACTGGGGTTTTTTGCCCCTATCTAGGGCCCCCTTGGTCATTGGGCCCGGGGCTGCAGCCCCCTCTTTAACTGGGCTCTGCTGGGGCAGTTCCCTTGGGCCCCTTTCTGGAATGGGCCCCCCAACAGGTATAAGCAGAAATTTTGCAACCTAAAGACCTCTTGTCACTGCAAGCCCCCCCCCCCCCCCCAAGAATAAGCTTGTGCCGGAACTCGAGGTAGCCCTGATGGTAATAACTATCAACTGAAAAAGAATTTTTAATTGAAAGAAATGTTTATTGTAAACTTTATTCAAGGATATTTAAGCACTTTTATCAATTATTTACTAGAAAATGTTCACAAAACTGTCACGCAAAAAATAAATATATCTATATTAAAGCAATATAAGAAATACTCACACGTAGATATTTTTGGAATGGCTTTTATCCAAGCTTTCTTTATATCATCAACTTGAGGCAATCTGTACAGTTACAATCTTCATCATAATTACTTCTACAGGCATATTGCACCACTTATAAATAAAAAACATAAAATGAAAAATTAGTATATAATAGTGTATATTAGTACTATATAATAAAAACTAGAATGTTGTGGCCACCACATGACTTTTTTCTATATTTTCCCATGCAAATTCACTCAGTAAAAATAATTTATTAAAATCATTATTTAATAAAATGATCTTCCATGAAAATGCAATACGATTTCCTTATTAGAGAAGTAGTATAACACTAAATATCCAAAAAAAGTTCATTATTGTTCTCGATATAACATTAAAAAAAAAATAAAAAATATTTTGTTTGTTAAAAATGAAAAAAAAAAAATCGATAACTTTATTTTAAATTATCGCAGATCGATTGTTCAACCATTCATTTTAAAAGTATTGGCGAGCTCTTTTGAAAGATACCCATCATGAAAAATTATTCTCCTCGAGAGGTGACTTCCCCCCCAGGGAGAAGGTGATGCTCCCACATATACAATTTTTTTCCCAGTTCACTATCTGTATTATAAATAATTCTTGTAAATTTCATGATTATTAAAAAATAATTCTCTTTATGCACATATACAAAATTTTGTCTTATACCACCATGTTAAAAATTCAGAAAAAGCGGGATGGCAACGCAACCTGTCGAGACAATTTTTACCATAAGTTGATAGGCACTTATTTATGTCACACACACACACACAGATAGACATTTTCTAAAAATGGTCAAATCGTGTTCTACACCTCTCAAAACGTTTAAATCCATCAAAAAGCGGAGGTCAAAAATTTTTACGAATCCAATACTTTCTTCTATTGAATATAAAAGAAAGTAAAAATAAAATGAAAAATTAGTAAATAAAATAATATTTTATGACTTCTAAGCTGCATTTATTTATTAGCTATTGTTTTAAATTAATATTTACAGAATATTAAAAGCAACGTGTTAAATTATAATGTGACATTCGCATGCATAATTAAATATACCTAAATGTAAACACTTTTAAAATATTAATCGCAATAAGGTGAATATTAAAGTATAAATTATTACTTTCTTCTATATGTATATATAGAGAAAGTATTGGATTCGTGAAAATTTTCGAACTCCAGTTTTCGATGGATTTACACGTTTTCGGATATCCTGAACACGATTCGACTGTTTATAGAAAATGTCTGTCTGTGTGTGTGTATCAGAAATTTTGTGGACGCTGTATCTCACGAACCAATGGACGAAATTTAACCAAACTTGGTATTTAGTTAGACCCTGACATAAACTGTTGCTTATTCGATGTGGGGATCAATCGCTCAACCGGTGGTGCTGTCATCGCATTTTTTCTAAACTTTTAACCCTTGTTTTTATTTAACATGGCAGTATAGGTCAAAATTTGGTATAAATGTACATAATGAGAATTATTTTAATCGTGTGGTTGTAAAATTAATATGAGTTATTGATAATAGTAGTAGTTAACTAGGAAACTACTATTGACTAAATTTTGTGTAAAACTATATAGATTATAGAAGAAAGTCATGTGGTGGCCACATCATACTAGTTTTTATATATAGATATAGTAATAAGACATAGATTAATCAGCGAGAGGGAAAAGTGATACCTTTTTTTTTCGGGAAAAGTCACTCTAATGGCTGCCTTTCCCCGAGTAAATCACACACAGGGATACACACGGATAATTTTGTAAATAAAAGTTATGAATAATTTATTTACTAAAGGTAAATGAACAACTCCAGATACAGTTTCAAATTCATTTTTCTTTTTTTCAATACTCTCTAATGGCTGATTTTAGAACTTTTTTTCGGCATCAAAATTTTTTGCTCGATAACATGGGGATGATACATCTATAAACAGGGCCCGATTAAGCTCTGAAGCTAGGGGAAGCTCAGCATCATTTCGGGGCCCCCTTTCATTTCGGAAAGTCTGGTTTTCCTGTTACATATTATAATATAAAAAGGCTATAGACCAAAAAAAAAAAAAAAAAATGTGTGTTTGTTATTATTATTATTATTATTTTCATACATCTGGGTGGTTTCTGCACAGAACATCAAAATCATACAACTTTTTAATTAAGAACACTCAGATTTTTGAGGTTAAATAATAGATTTTTCCCGAAATAGTGAGTATTTTGTCTTGTTTTAGGTAACCTTTCTCAGAAAAAATTCAATCTCAGTGTGAAAATATGAAACAAAAAATTCAAGACCCTGTTTTTAATCCTTATGGGGCCCCCTCTTAAATTTTAGAGAGGAAGCTCGTGCTTCCTGAGCCTCAACTTTTTGAAGAAACGTTCATGAAATAAAAGCCAAATCTTAAAATTATATTCTCACTTTAGCATATTTAAATACAGAGGGGCGGTACTAACAATCTGCCGGATTTGGTTGGCAGCTCTGTAAATATAATTATGAATTAACATACGTAAAAATGCATGTTATGTTCTATATATATATATATATATATATATAATATATATATATATGGCTTTTTCTTTATACAGACATGGTGCAAGCTTACAGAAAAAAAGGCTGAACTTTTCACAACCCCCCCCCCCCTCTCAAAAGTGGTATCAGGCAACTGACACAATATAAATTTTTCAATAATAAAAATAATGATAAATCTGATTGCATACATGTACACACAATAAACAAATCAGAACAATAAATCTTATATTGAATATCTATAGAAGCATTGTTTGCTGGGGCAATTGATTAGTAAAATAATGTAGTTCAAGTTCATTAGGAAGATGCAGTTGAAGTGCTATTTCTTTTTTATTTTCTCCAAGTTTGAATTTGAGATTTCTTGAAAACCAATCACATAGAAATTTCTAATATATTGCACAAATTCAGGCTGACCCCCCCCCCCCCCCTACACACGTCCAAAAAGTTTGAATGCGGATTTGCATTAATCCCAAGAATAATAATTTTCAAGCTTAAAAAGGTTGAATTCAGCCTTAAGAGGCCTCTCCACTTATCGTTCTCAGAAGCCAGAGCCAATGTTATTCTATGGAGAATTTCGCCCCATTATAACTTATTAGCTAATATATATTTTTAAATTCAGTTTTCACATTCAGAAACTTTTTAACTATTAAACAGTTTATCGCTTCTAAAAAATATTATTTTTTATTTTTATATTTTATTTTGAGGTTGTAAAATACGAATTTTCGCAACGTGAAATTTTTCGTTTTTGAGCTTAGAAATGAAATCTTAAAAAAAAAAAAAAAAAAAAAAAAATCAATTTTTAGAAAGCGATAAATTGTTTAATAGTTGTGAATTTTCGGAAAGTGAAAACGGAATTTAAAAATATGTATTAGTTAACGAATTATAATGGGACAAAATTTCCCATAGAATGACATTGGCTTCGGCTTTCGGGGACGATAGGTAGAGAGTCCCTTTAAGGCTGAAACGTAACATGTCTGTTTATATTATAAGCTAGTTTACTTATTTTTACTTGCGAATTTTTAAAAATAAATTCAAGCAGAATATGCGATTACAATCAAAACATTTAAAATAAATAAAAAGCTTTATATACAAATAAAGTGAAATTACTAAAATATGCTTAATATCACGAGTACAGATATTTTGATTCCAATTCATACACTTATTTGACTACAGATAAAAGTATAATAAACTATCATTAACGTTACATTATCAGTATTGATGTTATGTACAGATTATTCTAATATTAATACCTTATAAAAATATTCAGAACTCACCCTTATATTTTCTTGAATTACTTCATAACCTTTGACTTTCATAGACGCAGCCGACGAATCTATCATTTTTCGCTGTCGCACGTCGCAAGACGGGAAGAAAAGAGAAGTGCATGCAATGCAATGCAACGGCTTTTCTTCTCGTGTTTACAGGTTTACACGCATGTCCACGAAGAAACCAATCGCCTGCTAAGCTGACGTCATCAGATTTTTTAGAATCCGAGGCTCACTCATTCGTTGGCAACGGCCGACGCCGAACCTGATAAAAAAAATTTCATCAACCCGGAAACCGACCCGAACCCGCAATAGAGAATTTTTGCGACCCGAACCCGCTTTCTTTACACCCGAACCTGACTTTTCATACCCGAACCCGACTCGGAAAACGAAAACTAAATGAACATTACTTATTCATCTAAAAATCATGCAAAACAAGGTAACGTCATATAACATCATATAAAATAAAGTAAATTTCCATTGTCACACAGTCGGTAAATTATTTTAAAAATCTGGCGTGAAACAATACGACTTCCATCGCCCTCTATTACACGTATTATATACACTTTTAACCTTTTGGAGATAATGTGATCAGAAGACACAGAATTGAGCTAATGAAATAGATAACTAAAAAATTTTCCAGTAAGAGAAAGTTAATACACGTTTTCGGTAAACGCATGAAAACATAAAGACATAAAATAGAGTTTACATAGCAAGCGGGAAAAAAAAAGTTTTTTTTTTTTTTTTTTCTTTTTCTATACACTAATTTCCGAGATCTAAAACTGATCTATCTGATCAGGATGGCTATTAATTTTCCTGTAATAACCACGTAAAACATGAGAAAGAGTATTTAAAATGGGTTTATGTAACAATTTTCAAGAAAATCGTTAGAACCGTTTTTGAGACACCGATTTTTTCAAAATTTGGCATATTTAGTTGTTGACCGCAAAACAACAATTACATACAAAAAGATATTTAAAAGAGGGTTAATATGGCAAGTTTGAAAAAAAAAAAAAAAAAATCCATACAGCCGTTTTGAAAAGAATTCACTCGCAGTACCTGAAAGTCTGCTATTTATGCAGAATTCCTATCAATTTTCCTGAACTAACCATATCATTCGAGAGAACATCTAATAGAATATTTATACAGCAACTTGGAAGAAAATCGTTAGAGCCGTTTTTTGAGATGTGGACCACCGCACTTTAGAATTAAAAAAAAACGAGGAAAGAATGGCTAAAAATCCATAGAAAAAGCATGGGATGAAAACGAAAAAAAACTCAGAATGTCAAGTATGGAAAAAAAAAAGCCTATACCGGAAGAAATAATGCGGCAAAACTGACTAGAAAAAGACATTGACCGAGCGGGAGGGTGGGTTGGGGCATTAAAGCTATAGTCGGGGGTTTAATACGACTCGCCTAGAATGTGGCTCGGCAGTGGCCTTTTATCACTTCCGATTTCGGATGTCCCACTTCCGCTTTTCCAATTTTCACCAAAATTTGGAAAATTCATCTGTACACACCAGTTCTGTCTTAATTCTGAAGTTTCATAGCTGAATCTTTATAAGTTTCGGAAATATGATAGTCAGAAGATTCCCCACACACATACACACAGTCTGACAAATTGCCAAAAACCATCTTTTTGGACTCAGGAGACCTTAAAACATGTAAATCAGGTGAAATCTCGATATCGAATTTTTGGACCGAATACAATACTTCCATTACCTACGGTTAGTCGGGAAATGGAAATAAAAAAATTCAAAATGTAATTACTTATTGTATAAAGTTAAAAATTAAAAAAAAAAAAAAATCTGAAAAGTGGATTAATAATAATGTTTAACCATTTATGCGAGTTGTGGAATTCAAGAACACAAAAATATGCATCAAGTTCAGTATTACAGTAGTTCATTGTTTAATTCTTATATTCTTAAAAAAATTAATATATCAATAAAAATAAAATAAAGTAAAAAGTGTATATTTATTTATTGCTTTCGTTCGATGTGAATGTTTACTTTACTGTAATGTAATAATCTAGATAGCACGGATATGATTCATAGGTAACATTTGCTTTCCCACGGATCACTTTAAATTCAAATGGTCAGCAAATTACATTCCTCCAGTTGCAATTAATGCATTGTTTATTTGTTATAGAGTAAACGATAAAGAATATTATCTGCCTTGATGAAATCTGCTTCCTAAATGTCTTCATTTTACATTACTTTTTACTTTCATCTATATTCAATTGAAGAAAGTATTGGATTCGTAAAAATTTTCGACTTCCGTTTTTCAATGTATTTAGACGTTTTCAGAGATCCAGAACCCGATTTGACCATTCCTAGTATGTGTGCGTGACAGAGACAAAAATTTTGTGGCGACTGTATCTCAGGAACTACTGCAAAGAATTGCATATAAATTTGTATGCAGATGTACCTTGACCTGTATTAGCACCAATCAACTTTTGGTGCCAATTGTTCAACAGGTGGCACTGCTAACAGTTTTTTCCCCAGTTTCAGGGAAGGTAATATCTCAAGAACTACCGCGCAAAGTTGCATATAAACTTATATGAGGATGCACCTTGTTTTTAATTAGTGACTGTCAACTTTTGGTGTCAATTTCTCAACAGGTGGCGCTGATATACCGCGATATTCAAAATTTCAGGGAAGACTTTACCTCAGGAACTACTGCACAAATTTGCATATAAATTTATATGCAGATGCAACTGAAACATAATTTAGTGCTTACCATATTTTGTTGTTAATTGATCAACAGGTGGGGCTACTATACAACGATTTTCCCAATTTAAGGGAAGGCTATATCTCGGGAACTACTACACAGAATTGCATATAAATTTATCATTAGATGCAACTCGTCATAAATTAGTGTTTAACTAACAACTTTTGATGCCAATATCTCAGCAGTTGGCTCTGCTATAGTCGATTTCCGCAATTTCAGGGAAGGCTATATCTCAGGTTTTATTGTTTATAATCAAACAAAACTGGCATGTAAGAAGGCCATTATATGACATTATGCTGATTTAATTTGGATGCATATTAGCCTATAAGTGACGCTGCTATACTGCATATTTACCTGAGAATGGGATGGCTATATCTCATCTTCTATGGCATAGTGCTAGTTTTTTCTAAAATGAAAATCATCTGCATTTACTATGGTAGATAATTTTACTAAAAACGAGTTTTAATAAAATATTTTTACTGAGTGAATTTCTATAGGAAAATATAGAAGAAAGTCTTGTGATGGCCACAATATACCAATTTTGAAATGAAGTTTCAACAAGTATTTCCTCTATATTTTCTGTATATACAAGTATAAATGGAAAAAAAAAATTCAAAATTTCGTTCACATAAAAGCGAAAATTGAAATTCACTAAAAATAAAGATATATATACACTAAGCGACAAAAAAAAAGCCGCACTTGGATGTTTTCCTTTTCGCCTTCTACAACCGCCAATTTTATCGTTTAAAAAGCAAATTTTCGAACAGATTTTACTATGTTGTCCTCCACATACACTTTAGCTTTGAGTCCAGTGTTAAAAACAAAATGCAATTGTCAGGAAAATTGTAATTTTAGAATTTATTTCAAAAATGGTAAGAATAAGGCAGTTAACGATTCCACAAAAAGTATTAATTTTTAAATGAAAATCGAAAAATATTTTAATACGTGAGATGGCAAAATAAATAAATGCTAACGAAATATTGGTAAAATGAGTTTTAGCAAAATATAAATTTTTTTGGCCGTTTAAGCTGGGAATTTGGCTTTAGGCGGTCATGTTGCTCATCCAAGCAAGATAACCGCAAATTAAAATGCGAATGTTTAAAAAATCGATTTGTATCATGTTCAGAACTTAAAAAAGATTTTTAAAAAGTGTATAGTAAATTACTTTCTTCAAAAACAATGCGGGAACAATTAAACAAAGCGGGTTAAAGAACGGAAGATCTGCGAAAAAAGCCATTATTAAGGAAAAGAATTAGAAAAAACAATACTTTAGTTGACCAAAATTTAAAAACATTATCAGTTAATTATTAGGCTGAACTGGTTTTCTCTGATGAATCAAGTTTTCTTTATTTCGTGCAGTTGAAAAAAGCTAGAATGAAGACGAAAATATAACCGACTTAATGAAAATCGCACTTTTAAAACGGTGACACATTCTCCGTACATTATGGTACGGAGGTGCATAACTTTTCAAACACTCGGGGAAATTTTTATGCTCAAGGGATCAATTAACTCGAAATAAAACACAATCTGCATAAAAGTGGTGCCTGACCGACTATTTTGAAGGTATCTTAGACATTTCCGTAAACAGCATTTGAAGATAATAAGGCACCTTACTACACGGCGTCTGTGGTAAGTTTATTCACTTCAAATTGTCAAAATTTCTTATACATTCCCATGAGAACCTATAATTCTGTAAGTAATCATACTTTTTTTCACTTTAAGTTAAATACCACAAAGGATATAGTAGAATTTCTTCTTTACCAGACATGGAAATGGTGAAAATCGCGATCCGCTCGAAAATGTTTCGTCTATAAAAAGGCGGGGGAGAGGGGAGAGGATTCGAAATTTGCAGCCTATAACTCTGCCAGAGCTAGAAAAAATTATTTGTGATATTTGGCACATTGAAATTTCTGAAATTTATATTAAAACACTGTATAAAACTATGCCATTGCGCATTGATGCAGTAATTCCATATAAAGGTGGAATTAACCCAATGCAGAATACATATTTTTAACAAAAAATTGCTTAGATCTAACAAATAAATAGTTTTATTTCATATATTAAAATATAACTTGTTTATTTCATATAATAAATCATAATAGAATGCAAAGTGTATAGTTATTGCATTATGTTCAAAAAGAAAGTTTTATGCAGATTTTTAAAAAGTACTTCGTAAAGTGCAATAAAGCGAATTATTAAATCGAAAATGTACATAGGTATCATTTCATACCTTTGGTATTATGCAAACAGGACAGTTTTATTTGTTTCAAACATTAATTTTAAAGTTATTACAAATAAAAAAGGTATAAGTCATTTTTTCTGCAGTGCGGCTTTTTTTTTTGTCGCTTAGTGTATATAATAGTATGTTGTGGCTACCAAAAGACTTTCTTCTATGTTTTCTAATACAAATTCACTCAGTACAAATAATTTATTAAAACTATTTATTATTCATTAAAATTAACTACCATAATGATGAATGCAGACGATTTTTATCTTAAAACTTACACAAAATTTATAAAAAAAGACAATTTTATATTTTATAAATATTATATTATAAAATGCGTTTTCATAAAGGCTATCTCAACTATCTCTCAAATTTTGTACAATTACACAACATAGAAGTCGAGATATAGCTTTCCCGTTCTGGGGGAAAAAGGCAGTAAAGCAGCGCCACCTATTGGTCGATATGCATCCAAATTGAATCAGCATAATGTTTCATAATTGTCTTTTCACATACTAAATTTTTTTCATTATGCGTAATAGAACCTGAGATATCCCTTTCTCTTAAACTGTGGAAATCGCTGTATAGCAACGTCACCTGTTGAGTTTTTGGCACAAAAAGTGAACAGACAATAATTTATGTCAAGATGCATCCACATATAAATTCATGTGCAAACTTGTTCAGTAATTTTTGAGATATACAGCTTTCTCTTAAATTGTGGAAATCGCTGTATAGCAAAGCCATCTGTTGAGCGATGGACACCAAAAGTCGATACGCATTAATTTTAATCAAAGTGCATTTACGTATAAATTTATATGCAAATATGGGCAGTAGTTCCAGATATACAGTTGCCACAAAATTTTCGTCACACACACACACAGAGACAGACTGATATTTTCTAAAAATAATCAAATCTAGTTCTGGAGCTCTCAAAGTGGGAAAATCTATCAAAATCCGAAAGTCGAAAATTTTTACGAATCGAATACTTTCTTCTATTGAATATAGAAGAAAGTTAAAGAAAAATAAAGTGAATTGTGAATTTTTTTTAATTTCTAGAACGTAAATGCGAGGTTATACAGTGAAAAAGATTTAGGATTTTCTAATTTTCGCACAGTTTGTACAAAAGATACGTATTAGTTTCGTTAAAGAAAAGAAAACGGATCCAGATATAAATACGGATCTATTTTTCTGGTGGATATCCGCGGACACGGATACGAATATATACGGAGCTCCGATACACAGTATGTTTAAATCTGTTTTATAGTTATAAATATGCCTACAACATTATGTTTAAAATTATAAGAAATATTTTGAAAGATGTTCTCAAGTCGATCAGACTTGTTGAAAACTAAACCTGAACGCGACCAGCAAGAGAAATAATTTTGTCAACCCGAAACGACGGGTAAAATCGTGTTACCCGACCCGATGCAGGTCATCCGATAATAAAATAAGTTTAAGAATTGAGAACAAGTTTTCGGAACAAGAATTTGGAATTAGTGAAACATTTAGAAAATTAATTAATTAAAAATTAATTAGGGAGCTGTCGGTGGATTAGTGGGAGATAGAATCATTTAAGTGTGTAAAATGAGGCTTTAATTTTAATGGAGCTTTTAATTATATTACATATATATATATATATATATATATATATATATAAATAAGTAATCAGAAAACATATAATATATATAATCATATTAATTTCACTTCTAAAATAATTTGTTGAAAAGCATAATGCGATGTAATAATTACGAAGTGAAAACTTCTTTAGGTGCATTTTACACATTAATTTATTCAGAGTGAATCCTTTTGGTCCTATGTTAAAATAACTTTACTCGTTTTATAAAGTCGTGATATCAATTTACGTTTTATAGTGACCAGCGAAGCGGGCGTAGCCTGCTATTTTATAATAAAGAGCACATAATAATTAAAAAAAAAAAAAAACAGTTCTCTGATTCATCCTGGCGACAGATTTCCGTCTACTACATGATGCAATCTCTTTCGATGTTTCGATTGTACTTGAGTATAGATTTTTTTTTTTATCTTTCTTTTTTCTTCTACATATTAGTTTTAAAATATTTTAATGTTAGTTTCCTTGAACTTTGTGTGGTTTTTAAAAATAATTTTTTTTTTTTTTTTTTTTTAATACATTGGAACAAATTTTGCCGCTTAGTGTCATTTCTCAGTGGAAAGATATTTCTATTTAAGTTTTCCTGCAGGGAATACAGATTTCAGTCTTTTAATTTTAGTTGGGGTAAAAAAATTAAATGTCTGTTTTCAAAAAAAAAAAAAAAACCTCTTTTTCTATCTGTTATTAAAAATTGCCGAGCTCCTTTGCTATAGTTTCATGTCATACTTAGAAAATTATTTATTAGATTTAAAAATACAAAAACTGGAATTAGCATGACACAAAGTTCTTATAAAAAATATGCGTTTCCCAAATAACTTTAAGCGTAATTTTCTTTTTCAGAATTAATGAAACTGACACTATCCCGCGAAATTCGATGGGTTTATTTTTCGATTTCGGTTGACTAACTCAAGTTGTCAGAAGGAGACAAAAAATAAATAAACAAATAAAAAAAGAAAAATTAAAGAAAAAAAAATAATAATGCTGAGCTTTTGGACTAGCCAAACAAATCTTCTTAGTCAATTGACAAAATAGGAATAATTTATTTTTATTCTCTCATCTGACTAACCGGTCAAATTTGAGGAAAATGAAAACTGTACCTGGGAAATTAGTCATCTGACAAGTTTTAGAGCCAAAACGGATCATCAGACGAAACACATTAAAGATACATGGTAAAATAAAACGACTTTTGTGTCTCATGACTAAATAGGATTGTCAGGTAGTGTTTTGATTGTTTAAAATTTTGCGTAATTTTGTGCAAACTTGTCAATGTACTTGACAAACGTTTAGTGTCACAAAGATGGCACGTCTCTTGACAAGTTTCGATTTTTCATTTTTCTGTGTGTAGTTCTATCTTTATTAGTTTCGGAGACATCATAGTCATTTCGGAGATTCATAATAATCTATAAGTGCTGTATATGCTACTTTTTGAATTGTGAGGAAAGGAAACTTGTTATAGTTCAATTTATAGCTTTTTTTTTAGGGGAAGTATAAGATAAATTGCTATTGTGCAACCTTGTATATTTCATTAAAAATATAATATCCTACAAAAAATTTCAAATATACTTAAAACAATAATAAAAAGAAACTTTACAGCACAAATGAAAACTCCTCTTGATAAATTTCCGCTTAGCTTTGCTGTTAATCATGTTTTTACTCATCAGCATAATGTTTGTTAATTTCTTTATTTTTTCTGCAGCATAAATATATTAAAAGTACTTCATAAAAATACCTCTTATAAACCGTAAAGTATCCGAATTATTTTTTGAGATCTCTTATAAGAATTAGTATTCATATTTTAAATATTTATTTAAGTTTTATTTTATTAAGTTTTATTTATTGTAAGTATTTATTTATTTTTTCAATAATGGTGGGAAAAATCTCACATAAACTATATTTATGATTTTACATTTTAAGGAAAATTATAAAATAGAATGTTTTAAAATAACCCTGCATAAATGTTTAAAAAGAGAACTCTTTATCTCCTCTAATATAACACAATGCATCTGAATATTTTGTGGCACCCTCTAAGACAGATATTGATGCTAAAATTACATCCTACGGGAAACACGTTCGTTTGCAACTGGATAATATATGTTAATTTCGTTGTAATGTGTATAGTATGAAGGTATAAAAACAGGCTTTTAAGAAATATCTCCCATAGACAGTAATGTATAGGAATTCTGTTTGTGTAGTAAAAACAGGGTGTGTGTGTGTAAAAACAGGTTTATTTTATTATTATTATTATTATTATTTATTTATTTATTTATTTATTTTTATTTATTTTTTTCAGGGAGTAAAAAAAGTTCTGATAAACAAAAACTTATATTTTATTTCAATAATTATCTATTACTTTTGAATTAAAAATCAGACATTAACTTAAAAATATGAAAAAAAAAAAATATTTTTTTGAAGTTTAATTTAATACTTATAAACTATTTCTGATAAATTGATATTAAATTACATTTGTTTTTTTTTTTTTTAAATGAAACATTGAAAAATATTAAAATTATTTTAGCAAACTTTTTCACATTTTAAAAGAAAATTCGTGAAAAATCTAAATTAAGAATAAATTACTTTTATAACAAACATCAAATTTTATTTATTGAAACGTGTAACACTGAGAAAAATCAGATGTTTTTCAATGCTATCGTACATTTCATTGATCAAAAGGACTTGATTTATAAAGCACTGTCATTGGTTGAAATGAGACGATAGTGAAAACGTAATCGCCTCCGAGTCTTTGTCTAGATACTGTTTCCCCCCTTATTTAACACTTCTTTTTTCACTAGTATAATATAGTATATCTCACGAAACTGTTTTTAACCAGCTGTTATACATTCTTGGATGATCGCATTGTACATACACAATATTCGCATGCACAGTGTTCGCAAATATCTATTACATAAGTTAGATGCTTTTTCGTTACATGAAATCAGTATGCATTACTCTTTTTACTTCTGTATGCAAAGTATAAGTGCAATGAACTCTCGATTACGCACAAACAGTTTATGTGCGTTGCGCATTATGCGCGGGCGTAGAAAAAGGGTTCGATCAAAAGAAGGGGTTTTATCTACAAGAAACAAAAACAGACGATTTCTTAAAATAAATAAATAAACAAATATAAAGAATTAGTTTGCTTCTTCTTTATTTATTTTCCAGTTAAATACCAGACAAGCCAATATTCCGTAGCATTGCTATTACCTGCTTTTTTTTTTTTTTTTTTAATACCACTTTTCTTGAAAGGTATTTTTCTTCTTATTTAATTGTAATTACATATTGGAGAAAATTACAAATAAAGCCGTGTGAAAAAAAGGGCGGGTATTTACAATGCTTCGGAATAAATTAAAATGTTGGCATGTTTGCGGCACTGTACACTTTTTACTTCCTTATACAAAGTATAAGGAAGTATAGTAATCCCGATTTGCGAAATGGATTTTGCATTTCAAATTGCTCGAAAACGAATGATCGCTGAATGTTGCCAATTTATACGTGTGACTGTCATGATGTCTAGTTGTACACCTGCAAGTGTCATCTTAACACGAGCTCTCGTTTTAGAGATATAAGGGACTTTACACGATTTTTCTTGACGTCTGTATGTATGTGTGTCTGTGTGTGTGTGTGTGTGTGTGTGTGTGTGTGTGTGTGTGAGAGAGAGAGAGAGAGAGAGAGTATGTCGCATAACTCAAAAACGGTTAGACGTAGAAAGTTGCGAATTGGTACTTAAGTTTGTTATAACATTTAGTTGTGCACCTCCCTTTTTGGACTTTGCATGATTTTCCGTTTTGGAGATATTTAGGAAAATTAGGTTCATAATGGCTAAGATATATCAAAAAACGGTAATAACTCAAAAACGGTTTGGACAAATCTTGCAATTTAACTGACTTCCCGACTAGCTAGACATTTGAAACTTTCAGAAAAGTTCAGAAAACGTTGACAGTGCATTTTTAAAAATATTTTTAGCCAACTGTTTCTAATACCTGCTGCCTTCAGCAGCGTTTATGTGATTCAACAGAAAATTTATTTAACTAACTTCTCGACTAACTAGACATTTGAAACTTTCAGACTAGATGAGAACACAGTGAAAATGCATTTTTTAATACTTTTAGCCAACTGTTTAGGGTCCCTGCTGTCTTCGGCAGCGTTCCCAATACAAATCTTGCAATCGATTTTTAACTAACTTCCCGACTAGCTAGACATTTAAAACTTCCGGAAAAACTCAGAACACGGTGACAATGCATTTTTAAAATATTTTTAGCCAATTGTTTCAGGTCACTGCTGCCTTTGAATGCGTTTATATGGTTCAACAGAAAATTTATTTAACTAACTTCCCGAGTAGCTAGACATTTGAAACTCTCAGTCTCAACTAGACATTTGAAACTCTCAGTTCAGAACACGGTGAAAATGCATCTTTTTAATACTTTAAGCCAACTGTTCCCTGCTGCCAACAGGTCCCTGCTGCCTTCGTCAGCGTTACCAGTACAAATCTTGCATCGGTTTTTAACCAACTTTCAGAAAAGCTCAGAACACGGTGATAATTCATTTTTTTAAATATTTTTAGCCAACTGTTTAGGGTCCAATGTCAATGTTTTTTAAAATTATGTATATTTCTAAAAGTGTATAAGGAAGTCATGTGGTGCCCACATCAGATTTTTTGTTTATTGTTTTTACATCCTTTAGCATATAAACCCAAATATTTTTATTATGTTGTGAATATTTTCACTGTTCGTGTTATGCTTCAAATACAATACAATCATTAAAAGTAATTTTTCTCTCTTTACACAAACAGATGAAAAAGAAAATAAATAAATATAATTTGTCTAAAATTTTTATTTTTAAAGCTATTGCATAGATTTTTTTAGCGGCAGAAATAAGGTAAACAGCAATAAAGGATCAATTTCTGCTTAAATCGATTTAAAATTGAAAAAATTAAAAAACTGTTTTTATTTTATTTCCAGTAGTACCTTGTTAAGTGATTAAAAAGCAATTATTTTCGACAGGAAGAATCTCTCTCAAACTGTAGAATGAGCACTGTAAAATAATGAAGCACTGCAATAAAATTTCATACTTTAGTTAATAAAAAAAATTCTAATTGGCGCATCAATAAGAAGATACACCCCTGTATTCAGGAAAATTGCTCCCCTCATTTCGTACCAAATTTGTAACGATCGGACCGACATTTCTGATTTATTTGGCCATTTAATGCTGCTTAATTGCTTTCTAAGCTCAGAATTGACTCATTTATTAATTGACATAGTAGGTTGACGTCTTAATTACTATATCCGCAACTAATTAAAAATTTTAAATACTTTTTTCACTATCCTCTCGCGAAGGTTTCTAAGCACCCGTATGTCAATTTTTGTACTTCTACGTTCAGTGGGGGCTGAACTTATAGATGAATGGACACACAGGCAGACGGACAAACCTTTCCTTTTATTATTATAGATTTTTACAATATAACAATTTTCTATTTTTACTTTAACTAATTAATTCTTTTGAAACTTTTTTTAGTTTATTGTATTAATTGGGGGGAAAAATGGTTATATAGTACAAAAGATTAAATTTATTAAAATTTAAGCTTAATTAAACTTCATTTATTTTTGTTTATTTAATTCCTTTTAAAGAAAAATCGACTTTTTCTTTCATTTATTATATTGATCGGAAATATTGGGTAATATAATGTAAAAAGCGTAAAAAGCGAGGGCTATAAAGTACATGGTTCAAAAACTAAAATATTTAATAGATGCTGAGATATAGTCATCTTTAAAATCGTAGTTCTTCAATAATAGCAAGCTTCACATGTCGTGGATAAATACCCAAACTGAAGTGCTCGGGAACGACCTTCTGTAGGCAGCAGAAACCTGTACCCGATGCAGTGCGGGCAGGAAAAGAGCTGGGGTAGGCAGCGGGTACCCAAAGCGAGGTTTAGAGTGATTTCAATGTATTATTATTATTTTTTTAATTTATACAATGATATAATTTTTTTTTAAAAGTCATTTAAATATAGTGTCCAGCGAAGCGGGCATAGCTTGCTGGTTTTTATAATATAAAACTCTTTATTTTTCATTTTATTTAATTAATTCCTTTTAAAGGGATTTTTTTTCTTCTTTAATTCATTTAAATATAGTGTCCAGCGAAGCGGGCATAGATGCTTGTTTTTATAATATAAAACTCTTTATTTTTCTTTTTATTTAATTAATTCCTTTTAAAGGGATTTTTTTTTTTTTTTTTTTTTTTTAATTATTGTATTCATTCGAAGAAAATGGTATTACGATACAAAGGATTTAACTTATTAAAATTTAAGTTTAATTAAAATTTATTTAATTTTTATTTCTTAAATTCTTTTTAAATAAAATCTATTTTTTCTTTTATTTATTATACAAGCAGGCTTTGCCCGCTTCGCTGGTGACTATATTTAAGCGAATTAAAAAAAGAATAAATATATTTTATACTGTTCTACAAACTAAACTAAACTAAATAAATAAATAACATTTGAAATTGCTTAAAATCTTCGCTTTGGGCTCTCGCTGACTTCGGCATAGATTTCTTTACCGCAACGTCTTGGTACTGCATAATTTAATATTATTTAATTTATAGAAATGTCAGTAATACAGGAAAAACTGCATTAGTCATTTTCTTTTTAATAATTGCTAGCCTGTCGGCAATATTTCCTAGAAATTGCATCATCCTAGTTTCACGTTTGTGAAAGTAACGCAGTGTTTAGTACATCTGTTTTTTGAGCATGTTTTGATTTTTGCAATAGAATTGGAATTGCAACAACGAGTGTGCATTATATTTTGCGTTAAAAGCGGATTCAGTGGTGCAAAGACCTTCGAAATGTTGGAAAAGTGTTTCGGCAATGACGCTTTAAAAAACAGTGGTTTACCAGTGGCACGAACGCTTTACACTTGATCGTGAGTCCGTTGAAGATAATGAACGCAGTGGCAGGTCGTCGACATCGTAAACAGATGAGAACATCGATAAAGTGAAAGAAACGTTGGCAGAAAACCGGGAATTAACAATTAGAGCACCAGAGCGTGAAGCAATTCGCTTAAAAATAAAGAATCTCTGGGCAAAAAACTTGTGGATTTTGCACCATAAGGATGCACCGTCGCACAATGCTATCTTTCTCCGCGAGTTTCTCCTTTAAAACGTAACGAATACCGTTCCGCAGCCATCAAATTCACCCGATTTAGCTTCCTGCGATTTTTTTCTGTTTAATCGACTGAAAAAACTATTACGCGGATCGCGCTTTAGCAGCCAAGAGGAGATAACACAAAAATTGAAGAATCTGATGGACATACCAAAAATCGTGTACAACAAATGTTTTGAGAATCGGATCAAATGCTGGTATAAGTGCGTTGCAGTCTATGGGGATTACCTCGAAGGCGACAACAACAATTTGTACGAATAAACCTGTATTTTTAATTTTGTGAATGAATTCCGGAAACTTTTTCATCAAGGTGGTATTCAGCTTCGAAAGAAGTAATTTTTTTTTCTCCTGTCAGATAATTCTGAAGCAATCGGAATAGATAATAATCCGATGAAGCTGCTATGTCAGATAAATATATAGTGGGTGATTAAGAACTTCCTATTCAAGTTCACTCAACTTTTGTTGCGTCATCATTGCAATATGTCATTTTGTATTATCTTGAGGGAACAGAATTCTTTTTGTTTTCGTCAATACTAGATGCTTTTCCTTGATAGCTGCATTCAAGATGGTTACAGTAAGTGTTCGAATTGATTGTTTGGGCCTGTTTAAGTAGATTATAGTACACTGGACCTTTTCTATCCCACCACAAACAAATAGTCACCATCCGTTGATGAAGATCGGGTTTTGCAATAATTGTGGGGGATGTTCTGTGTGCAGTACACTTTTTTTTCTCTTTATATTCGCGTAAAGGATCCACTTTTCACGTCCCATCATGAGCTTGCCCTAAAACGGCTCTACATTGTGTCTAACAAGGAGAGATGAATAGATTCTCATACGAACCGATAAAATCCTTTTTGTGAAATTGTGCGATACCCAAATATTCTGCTTCAAAACAAATTCAAGATGTTCGGTGTGTTTTTTAGCAGTCGAATGTTTGATGCCAAGTTCCTTTACAATTGCTCTAGCGGTTAGATTTGTTAGAACATTATAGACTCCGAAATTCATATTTAATATTAACCTAGAAACTTTTTCATTTAAAGAACTCTAATTTTCAGTACGTGATATGTAGATGTATTAAACTCAATTGTTCCGCGTTCTCGCCACACCCTGCGGGTTTCAATGTAGATGTATCTTCTGTATCTTTTTCGCTTCTGTAAAACCGTCTCAGTATATGTATGTAAGTGCCTCTCTAAAAGGACGAGCTTCGGGCTCGCTCCAAAACATGATATATTTCAATAAATAGTCAAGAAGAAATACAAGATCGCAATTAATTCATTATACAATATTCAATCCACAGTGTATAATCTTGAAATATTCTAGATTTTTTTTCAGAATAATCAGTGATCAATTCCAGTTAAAGTGGTGTGGTGGAGAGGTTTAATAAAAGCTTTGAGACATAAGACGAAAACAATCTTCCGGTAAGAAGATTTACAGGTAAGCGAAATTTTACTTACCTACGTCTGTGTTTCATATGTTACATTTAACTGAATAATATTTCAAAATTGCAATATGAGTGAATTAACCGTTCTCACGCCAGTATTTTATTTTAATTTAATTTTCGATAAGATTTGGGTCATGGGCCTCAAAGTTTCATTATCGGCCTTGGATGGCCGCCCAGATCGACGATTTTCTTTACGACTGTAACCTCTGTAAGAAATTTGGCAAATCATCTTTGGCAGGTTCGAACTTTTACAATTTTACTTCCCAACGTGACACATAAGCTTTTACAAGCAACCGATTTGTTGCTTCCTATCTGGAGCGCATAACAAATGGAATGTCTTAAATGCACTTTATCCACTGTCATCTTATTCACTCTGGACTTAGCAGCTAACTGATAAAAGGTATGGAAAGTACAGTCGGCCCCGCTTAAACGAATATCTACCTTTCCAACTATATTAATTCGATTAAGCGGGGTATTCAGTTATGCGGGGAAGACTAGAAACGCATATTGCATGTACACTGGTCAAAAAAATTAAAGGATCAACCCGTTTTCTCTTTCTCTTCTTTTGCACATAATTTTTAAACAAATAAACATATGAACATAAAATTTGGATGGCCTGTTCATTATCATATTATTAACCGAATCTTATGTAATTTTAGCATAAGAATAATTTTTAAGCTAATAAATATTCAGTTTTCTAGCAAAAGTAAGCTTTTAAAAAAATGAAAAATTTCAATAATTTTAGGAAAGAACACTTAATGAAAAATGGTCATAAGGATGCCTTACAGATAGGTAAAGACGCACACGCGTTCCTATGTTAGATTACAACCAAATCTTTCTACCTGCATTCATTTTCTGTTTCTTTTTTTTTCTTCTTCTTTTCGCATGTGAATAACTTTTTAAAAAATATGCATACAAACATGAAAATTGGATAAGATGTTCATTATACAATTATTTTTCGACATCATTATTATTCTAGTGCTGAGTATAGTTTACAAATTAGTAATTATATATTTTTAAAAAGTTCATTATAAAAGAAAAAGAAAAGTTAATACAAAAAGAAAAATCGAGATTTAGTTTAACATTTCAAGGTATGAGCGTCTTTACCTATCTCTAATGCATCCTTAACACCACTTTTCATTATGTGTTCTTTCCTAAATTTGTTGAAATTTTTCATTTTTTCCAAAGCTTACTTTTGCGAGAAAACTGAATATTTATTAGCTTAAAAATTATTCTTATGCTAAAATTACATAAGATTCGGTTAATAATATGATAATGAACAGACCATCCAAATTTTATGTTCATATGTTTATTTGTTTAAAAATTATGTGCAAAAGAAGAGAAAGAGAAAACGGGCTGATCCTTAATTTTTTTGACCAGTGTATAACTAAAATGGTTTTATGCTTACATGAAAAGATAAATGATCGATACCTCTTTCGTATTTAAATATTTAACAAAACTTTTACTAAGTTAAAATATTATAGTAATTTATAAATGCAATTAATGCTGGAATAAATATAAATAAAATGTACTTACAATTTTACTTTTAACAAAAAAAAAAAAAAAAAAAAAAAAACAGTTATGATTGATTACTTTAAGATAGACTTAATTAAACATTTTTCGATTTCTTTTTCTAAAGCACATAAATAGATTATAATCGCTTCTATATGAGACTCAAAATGACGATGAATATTGTTAAAGGATTTTGCAACTTAATTTATCGTTCGCTTGCTCTTCTTTATCACTTTCATTTAAAGGTTTTATTGGAAGATTAAACTCTTCATCTCTTTCTGTTTCTCCATCTTTATCCACATCTATGAGTTCATAAAGTTCTTTTTCAATCGTCTTAAAACTTTGAAAATTTGTGATTTCTATTTCCTGGAGATAATTTGTAATTTAATTTCTAATTTTCTCATCGGTTGCTGATTTTATAAATTTGGCTTTTGCAAAACAATTTTTATTACCTCAGCAGGAATGCCGTCTCATGTTTAAAGAGCATGCCTTAGTTATGTAAGGTTTTTATAAGAAGGACGGATTTTTTTTTTTTTTGACAATGAGAGGAAAAATTTCTCCAGAAATACAGGAATTTTATTTAAGAAACTTTGAGTGTTTATGCGATTAAGCGGGGTGGCGTTGTAAAAAATATTTCTTTAAATGAGGAAATTTAACATTACTTCTATGGGAAAAAAATTGGTTCTATAACTTTATATTCTTATAAGCGGGGTATTCGATTATCCGTTACCCGATTAAGTGGGGACGACTGTAGTTCTCTTATATCCCATGAGATGTACGCTAAATAATAAGACTCCATTTGACGTGTTCTACTTGCTTGTCTAGATCTGACAGGTAAAATTACCTGCAGGTAGTAAAATACGACAGAACGTCTTAACAACTCAATAAATGGAAGCGCTTTTAATATTTTTCGTCCCTAGGCAAAGTTTGAAATTCTGTTCCGAAGTAGCTCGGACGTTTCTCTCTAAAACTTTTGCTTACGGAAATGTGATATCCATTTTATTTCATCGCAAAAATGACAACAAAAATTTAATAGCTGCCAAAGGAGTTCTATACTAAAGCTATACCAAGGAAATTTTAACAAATTAATTTAGTAACCATTGCTAAGGAATGAAACACAATTCTCGCATGACTTTTTATGGAAAAATAGATTTTAAAAAAAATCTTGTCGCGCGCGCATGTATTAAATTGTTAAATAATAAGGAAATTTGTCCTTGAATTACATTTTCAACAGAATATTTTATTCCAAAGTTAAACAAATTCAATGTTAAAATTCATTCAAATTTTTTATTCAAGTATTCTGCTGTGTAATCAAACATTATTCTGTCAGTTTAATATTCAAAGGAAAATTTGCAATGGAACATAAACAGATCAAGGTTATTTCTGATCCAATATTACATTATGGCACCTGCTCTTCTTGTATAATGCAATGGAACAATACTCGTAAAACAGAAGGAAGCTATTTCACCTGCAGTGAAAATATTCAGACATCTAAAATTCACATTAAAGTTACAAACAGATTCTATTCTTGAGCATTTGATACTAAATTTTACAAAAATTTACCGTAGATTTTATTAGGTGCAATTGTTTATATTTTATGGATCCAAGCCCTGATGTACTTCAAGAAAATTTTAAAATAATTTTCATAAATGTTCTTTGTGATCTATTTATTCAATTTTACTTTCACAATTATAAAGAGCTTAGTAAAGAAACATGTTATGTGACCAAATTTGATAAAATCGCCTATATGGATGAAATGGTATCTGAGATGGGCAATATATTATATAGGATAACAAAACTGCACAAGTAGTAGATATTTCAAGGACATTTTCTGAGTGTAATGTTCATTTTTTGAGGCTATAAACAAAGTTAGATACCATTAAGTTTTTCTGTATATGATTGTTCTGACAAGGAAACATTGAAAAGGTGTTATTTTTTAAAAATTTTGAAAAAAAAAAAAAAAAATGTCTGATTCTACTCTTCATAAAACACCAGAAAGTGAAAAAATTATCGGCTAAAATGAATTACAGCGACCACAAAAAATTATCAAAATTAAGCATTTTTGGCGATTTAGCGCTGTTAGGCGACACATTCGCTAGCACTGAGATTGCCGTTTACGAACAGAACCTTGCTTTTCTTCTCCGCCAAGTTCTCAAAATCAATCGCCGAACAGTGTAAAATTGCCAAATATGCTTAATTTTGATAATTTTTTGTGGTCGCTGTAATTAATTTCCACCGATGATATTTTCATTTTCTGGTGTTTTATGAAGAGTAGAATCACATATATTTTTTTTTTCAATATTTTTTGAAGATGACACCTTTTGAATGTTTCCTTGTTGAGAAAAATGATCAATTGAATTATTTTTTACACACGAAAACCTAATTTTCTAGAAAGCTAAAAATGCGTCAGCAGTGGGCACTTTTCTCTTCCACTAGTGAACATCTTCGAATTTTTTCAGAAAAGGTGAAATAGAATACGAACTGATTGAAAATATATATTAAATTAACAAAAAGTATTTTGCATCATTAATGTGTTAAAAGAAGGAAAAAATGTGTAAACTTGCATCATAAATTGAAAATATATATATATATATATATATATATATATTAATAAAATTAGACTTTTGTCTGTAAATTTGCAGCAATCAAAAAATTTTGCGATATCTTCACGTTCACACCCCATGAACGCTGAAAATGACTTCAGAAAATTTTGCCTGTGTGTGTGTGTGTCATCGTGTCTGTATGTCTCTTTTTTTGTCTGGGCATCACTCGAAAACGGCTGGACGGAATTCAACGGCGCTTGGCAGAAACGTAGGTCTTCACCCAACTTAAAATTATATCTATAGAAATTTTCAAAATTTTAATTAGTTTTTGAATTAAAGGGTAAAAAACGCCTGCGCATGCGCAATAAATATTTTTTCACTAAAACGCTTTGAATGGAAAAATAAAATTAATATATATAATGATCCTCATCTGTCATGAACGAATCCGGTTAGTACCGCTTCAAAACAGAAACTTTTGGCAGCCATTTTTTTTTTCCGTTTCTTTAATTCAACTTAGGAAACATACATATCATTTTCATACATGTTTTGTATCGCACATATTCTTATTTCCTATAAAACCTTGAAAAACTATTCAATTGTAATGTTTAAATGTCTAAATTAAGTATAACGGATCACTGGCTATTATAAACATGAACCTATAAATAGAATTATGTAACTTCATGATTATAAACAAAGCAAGACCAAATAAAAACAAACCAAAACTGTTGCCATTCAGAAAATACAAATTCCAAATGGACAACTTTTTAATTCCGAATGAACGACTCTTTGACTGTTTCATTGAAAAAACGCTTAAAATATTTCTAAAACATATTAAAGCCTTAAAAATCTTAAAATATTTGTAAAAACGCATTAAAGCCTTTAAATATTTTGTTGTTGTTGTTGTTGGGGGTTTTCTTTGAGACCTATAGCTGCTGGGGCTGTTGTCTCAACTGATCCATGGCCTATCGCAGAACGACGAGAGGACAAGCCACAACGATCTATAGCTTACTTGCACATTTTTTAAAAACGATTAATAGAATGCAAGAACCCAAGAGTGCAATGACGAAAGTTACTTAATGAGCAGAATTTTTGCAGGAAAACAGGAAAGGACCTAAAATTATCACTATTTAGCAGCGCACCGAAATACTGAATGCGAATCTGCTGGTAGCGACTACAAGATAAAAGAATATGTTCAATAGAGTCCATTATGTGACAGCGATCACAAATGCCATTGTCAATAAGGTGGAAGCGATGCAAAAGAGCTGGGGTAACGATCATCTTGCAAAGAAGCCTGGAGATCAGCACATCGTCCCTTCTGTTGGAAGACCAGGAACTGGTCGTATTGACCGGAGGAATGTCACCATGAGAGAGCGCATATTTACTCTGACGATAAGTATAAGAACTCGATTCTTTGAAACAATTGGTAGCGTAATTGATAAGGTCCTCAGGAGAAATCCAATCCAAGAGAACGTCCGAGGGACCAGTATTCTTTGCGATTCTGTCGGCTTTTTCATTAAGAGAGATACCTCTGTGACCAGGGACCCATACCAGCCGAATACTACAAGCAAAAGATGAGGCACGGCAAATTTTATTGTGGAGCCAAAGTATGACTCGGGGAGATTTGATGGAGATTGATTGAAGAGCAGATAGGACCGATAGGCTATCCGTAAGGATTATGAAGGAAGAGCTTGAGGAAGCCAGTTCATCAATCGCTGTACCGATGGCAAGGGCTTCAGCGGTGAAGATTGAATTTATATGAGAAATCCTATACTTGAATTGAGAATCAGAGGAGCAGCCGGCAATAGCCGTTAAGGTATGAGTTTTGGTCGCATCGGTAGCAAAGATATCGTGACTCGACGAGAACTCTGAGATAAAGGCCGAGAAAAAGGACTGGATGATAATATCATTCAAAGTTGTGTTCTGGAAAGGAAGGTCAGAAAGATAAAAGAAAACTTTCCCATGAGCCATGGGTTGAGGAAACTGGAAAATTACTAAACTCTCCAAGCAGGAACTAATATCATCAAGCCCATCTATGCCATACGGTAAAAAGTCGAGCTGTAGTTCTTTGTCATAGTCATCAGCTTCATTCAGAAAACTCCAAAGAGGGGACCAGGTACCCAGACAGAGCTGACGGATCCAGAATCTGAATGATTGCAAACGAATTCTGTAACCTATAGATAGGACATCAGCATGTTTGTGAAGGAGGGCTATGGGAACCCAAGAGGGAAGACCGAGAGCAGCTCGAAGGCCACAATTCTGGAAAACTTCAAGCCTCTTGATTAGAGAGGCACCCGCCGAAGACAGAGTAGCAGCACCATAATCGACTAAGCTCCCGATAGAGGACGTGAAGAGCGTAACTAAGTGATGTGACCTAGCACCATAACTCTTTTGAGAGAGGGCCTTGAGAAAGTTAATTCTTTTAAAAGCTTTTACACGCAGGTAGTCAACGTGCTTCTTAAAACCACCCCGACGAGAAAAGAAAAATCCTAGAAATTTCACATCATCCGACCAATTGATGAGGCCGCCGTTAATGCTAAAATTAAAATCACAAGCGCCATTTCTGCGAGAAAAATTAATCGCATGGCATTTATCCGGCCGAATGGAAAGTTTCCAGTAAGAACACCACCGGGAAATATTCTGTAGGACAGCCTGTAGCTTCTCGTGGCAATAGCTCAAGGAGTCACCAAAGCAATAAATGAAAATATCATCGGCATAAACTAAACACCTGGTACTAAAATTCAAGACTTCAAAGAAGTCAGATAGAAAGATTGTGAACAAAATAGGGCTGAGGACCGCACCTTGCGGAACCCCGCGCCGAGAAGGATGAGGAGACGAAACCACGCCCCTCCAAGCAACTTTAATATAACGGTTTGACAAAAATTTATGGATCCAACGGAGCACATTGCCCGTGATACCGACTTGGGCGCACTTCTGGATAAGGCCATCAATATAAATGGAATCATACGCAGACTGCAGGTCTAAGGAGATGCCAAGAATAAACTTTTTGTTTCTTTTTGCCCTCACAATATCCTGGTGCAGCATCATGACAGCCGTTTGGCTGTCCCGAAAGGGAGTAAAACCCAAATGTCTGTAATCAAGAGACTTATTTTTGAGAAGAAAGGTATTTATTCGCTGGGCAATCATACGCTCACAAATCTTGCAAATAACAGGGGTGAGAGCAATAGGACGGTAGGAAGAGGCCGAGCACTTAGGCTTGTCAGGTTTTGCAATGGGCAGAATCAGAGCAGAGGTCCAATCAGGTGGGATAATCCCCGTAAGAAGAGATTCATTATAAATTTTTAGTAATAGCTCAAGAGAGTGGGAACCAAGCTTCTTGAAGAAACAGGCAGGAATCCTGTCCTCACCAGGAGAGGTAGATTTTGTACGTTGAATAGCAGAAGTCAGTTCGGACATGGAGAATGGTTTGTTGAGACTCTCATCATGATCAGTCCCATAAGTAAGAGGAAGAGGAGGAAGGTCAACCCCACCGCAATAAAACTCCGCGAAGATCTCAGATTGATCGCCCGCGTCAGACACAAGGGAACCGTTGTGCGAAAGGCAAAAGTTAGAATCAGGAGAGGACGAAGGACGATTTTTTAATTTATGGAACACCTTGAACAGTAAACGGGGTCACTAGCATGCCTGCAAGCAGAGTCCCAGAAGCGCCTTTTGGCGTCCTTGATGGCCTGACGAAGTAAAGCGGAGGACTTTTTGCATTTGATCCAAAAGTCAACAGAGGCCAGCTGAGTAGCTTTCTTGAGGAAAAACTTCTTCTGGGAGAGAAGGGCCTTACAACGAAGGGACCACCAAGTAGGAAAAGCTTTCTGACGAGAATGTACAACCCGGGAGTTTCTAGCCATCGCCCGCTGGACGGAATCCGAAAAAGACTCATAGCAAACAGAGGGGACAGACAGCAAAGAAGCGTCAACTTCCTGGCAGATACGAGACCAAAAATACCGTACACAGACGGGCTGAGGGACAGGAGCCGACTCAACAACAAGAGACACAGGAAAATGGTCACTGCCGACAGGATCATCCAAAACCTGAAAAGAGATCTGAGGAAGGATTTCAGCCGAACACAGGGAGAGATCTAACAGTGAAAGAGAACCATTGGGACACATATGGGTAGGGCGTGAAGAATTGATCAGGCAAAAGGAACTGTCAGCAAGCCACTCCACAAAAGCCTCACTGTAACGAGAAGCATGGGGAGCACCCCAGAAGGGGTGATGGAGGTTGAAATATCCCAAGATGAGGGAGGGACCAATAAGACCAAGACAGAAGGACCGGAGATCCTCAGTGACTGAACCAGAGCGCGAGTAGACATTAGTAATGTTCAAAGAACCCGAACCCGTAAAGATTCGAACGCACATAATCTCATTCTCCAAGGAGGACAAATGAGTTGGACCAAGGGACGAGGAAAGAGATTGATTAACCGCAATTAGGAGGCCCCCGCCAGAACGAGAAGGCCTGTCCAAGCGATACACGACCTTGCCAGGAATAAAGAGGGACTTCTCAGGACGAAGGAAAGTCTCTTGAAGCACCAAGATATCAAAGGATGGAGATAGGGTGTGGACCAGCAAGTCTAGCTTGTTTAAGATGCCTCTACAATTCCATTGAAGTAACTTGAGGGAACCCATAAAAGAAATACAAACAAGAAAAGACCAGACAAACAAAAGGTCTGACAGGCTACACCCTGCAGCTCAACAGAAGAATAAAAACATGGTACAGGAACAGCGAAAACATTATCCCTTGGAAGTCGCCGGAGAACTCCGGCGTTTACGCTTATCAGGCGAAAGGTCCCCAATGGATTCTTGGAAGCTTTTGATTAAATCGCTTAAGGCAGAGATAGCATTAGACAGAGAGTCCGAGTTTTTTCTAATAATTTCATTTAGCACTTTCACCATAGCATTCGTGCGATTCTCTATATAGTTTTGGATAGTTGTTACGTCGACGTTTTTTGCGCTACCTGTAACAGTAGCGTATGATGACTCTTTTGGAGTTTTTTTTACAAATGTTCTGCGAGCTTCTATGAAGGATAAAAAGTTTTTGCATTTAAAGTTCAGAAGCTCAATTTCCTTAAGTCGGGCTGGACACTGGTTGTAATCAGCACGATGCTCGCCCGCGCAGTTAACGCAGGATAAAGAGCCCGTACAAGGCCCCTCATGTGAAGTACCACAAGTCGCACATATTTGGGCTAATTTACACTTGGCAGAAGTATGGTTGAATTTATGACATTTTCAACATTGCCGGGGTCTATCTATGAACTGGCGTATGAGTTGGATGGAGAACCACAGTCTAATTTCTGATGGGAGGGCTGTCCCGAGAGTGGTAATGAGAACAGGAGAAGATTCACGAGTACATCCTCTTTTCACAAACCTACATAATTCCAAAATGTGCAACGGATTGCTATTTTCTATTTCTTGAGCAAGCTCGCTCAAAGAAATGTTTACAGGAATGTTGAAAATTAAAAACCGGTTAGTGATGTTCTCCCATATTACCCGAGAAGAAACAGTCACCCCTGCGAAATTGGACAAATTACAAATCTCCTGGGCACAACCAACATCAGAAGTGCTAATAATTAGGCTTCCCGCTCTTGTGTGACGTATGTTCACAATTTTCCCATATGACTTAATTTTCAATTTTATTTCCGCCTGAGTTGAGCGCGGATCTCGTTTAGGAATACATCCAGACTCTGTACTGTTTATAAAAATATTGTAATTTGTACCACCATTATTACCAGCCTTTAACAACATATCACTAATAGGAGCAGACGAGCGCAAAAAATTCTGATTAATATTCTCAATAGAATGGCTCTCGCCATCTGCAATAGACATTTCCACATTATTCGTTACAATATTTGACACTTCCGAGGACTCCACAACGTTAAACCAAGAGTGGGCCATACCACCAGAGTTACGACAAACTCATCATAAACAAACCAATACAAAATAACTTAATTGAATAGCCAGAAAGCAATAAAACAAAACAGCGCTTACCTTGCTTTCAAAAGATAAGAGAGATAGAAACACAAACCGTTTAAGAATACCACAGAAGAGAAACGAACCGAAATTCCTTTAAATATTTTTATCAAACTTCATTGTTTGTTTACATTGTAAGGTATGATTGGCGCCGAGTTTAGTACGTAAATGCCGCCAGTTGATTTTAGTTTTGAAATTAGTGTAAAATGATAGTTGGGATAGAATGTTTGGTTGGGCAAGTAAAAGTCACCAGTTGAAATGAGTATTGAAATTAGAGTAGTATAAGGTGATAATGTCGAGTCAAGGTAAAATGTTCGGTTGGGAATGAGAAAGTCCCTAGCTGGATCCTGGATATTTTGGCGATGTTGAGGGTGAGATAGCTGGTTGGAGGTATCGAGTAGAGGTTAATTTGGGTTAGCATGGAGTGTCTGTAGTTATTGGATAGTTAGTTAGAAAATTTGAAAACAGGATCTACGATAGTCTTAAAAAAAAGTATTTTGGTAAAATGAAGTGAATTGTTTTTTCTTATTATGAGGACTTTAAATACGCAAGCGAAGTGATGACGTCACTGGCCGTTCGTGGATACAAGAAAAATATTTCCTATGTTAAACGCCCAATGGATTTTTCGTAAAAAATTATTAAAAATCGAGGGAAATTATTTCCCGATTTTAATCCCTATATTTAGGTTTAGATATGTAATAGTTATCATGTGCATGCGTTAGATTAAGTTGTTTTTGTTCTAAAATTGATAAAATTTGAATTTTAAATTTCAAAACTCTAGATAAAAAAAAAAAAAACTTCCATATTCCATTGAAAACATAAACATTTCATTTCAAAGGATGATATTACACAATAAATATCCAACTAATATACTAATTAAAAGGAAAATGATAAATATTCTATCATAATTTGAAGTGAAATTTGTTTTCAAATGTCTAAATAAAGTATCTGATATAAGATACTAATATGTTGCAGCGGAATAGATTTGATATCGGTCATCCTTGGCAGAAAAAAAAAATATATATATATATATATCGCCAAATTATCTGGCGAAAATAATTTAATTCCTTTCAAAAATCATGGTTATTTTAAAAATTTATATTAAGAGAGTAAGGAATAATATGAAACAATATTTCGCACAACACATATTACGAAAGTATACATCTGGCATGTATATTTTCGTAGTACGTTTTTGATCGCCAAATACAAAAACGCCAAGGACAACAGAGTTTTGAAATTTAAAATTAAAATTTTGTCAATTTGACAGCAAAATAACTCAATCTAACATATGCACATGATAACTAATACATATATATACCCAAATATGGGGATTAAAATCGGGAAATAATTTTCCTCGATTTTTAATAATTTTTTACAAAAAATCCAATGGGCGATTAACATAGGAAATCATTTTCTTACATACACGGACGGTCAATGACGTCACACTTTGCTTGCGTATAGAGCACTTAATGGAACACTGGGATGTGTTGTTGCTGTTGTGTTGTCGGGCCTATATTTTTTTATTGTCATTCATATTTATTGATCGGGTAAAATTTTTGAAGTGAAAACTTCTTTAGGCGCGTTGAGCACTTTTGGGTGAACAAAAATCATTGAACTCCCGTCATCGTCAGCTAACGCTTTCCATTTGAAGTGAAAACTTTCGGGTGAAGAAAAATCATTGAATTCGCGTCATCGTCAGCAAACGCTTTCCATCCTTGTATGATACAAATAATGTATCACACAATTAACTTGCTAATGTGATGTGTTAATAATTATATACTGTATATTGTTTTAAAATCTGGTGCGGCGTTACACGACTTCTCTCATCTCAGGCACTGTCTCTATTGCAGTTAGACCTCACAAAACCGTGAGAAAGCCCAAAGCTGCCATTTTTCTCACGTTTTTACAATCTGCTGCGGCTCTACACGACTTCTCTCATCTCCGGACACTGTCTCTTGAAGATTGCAGCCGGAAACGTTGCAGTTAGGCCTCACAGAACCGTGAGAAAGACCAAAGCCTCCATTTTTCTCACGTTTTTACAATCTGGTGCGGCTCTACACGACTTCTCTCATCTCCGGACACTGTCTCTATTGCAGTTAGACCTCACAAAACCGTGAGAAAGGCCAAAGCCGCCATTTTTCTCCCTTTTTTACAATCTGGTGCGGCTCTACACGACTTCACTTAACTCCGGACACTGTCTCTTAACGATTGCATCCGGAATCGTTGCAGTTAGACTTCACAGAACCATGAGAAAGACCAAAGCCGCCATTTTTCTCACGTTTTTAAAATCTGGTGCGGTTCTACACGACTTCTCCAGAGCTTCCAACCTAATCCGGCAAATTGTTAGTACCGCCCCTTTTTCTACACCACTTAATTTTTAGAGTATTTTTCTTCTTAATTCATCGTAGATACATTTGAAGAGAATTTCTCTAAAAATTAAGTGGTGTAGAAAAAGAGGCGGTACTAACAATTTGCCGGATTAGGTTGGCAGCTCTGCTTCTCTCATCTCCGGACACTGTCTCTTAAAGATTGCAGCCGGAAACGTTGCAATTAGACCTCCCAGAACCGTGATAAAGGCCAAAGTCTCCATTTTTCTCACGTTTTTACAATCTGGTGCGGCTCTACACGACTTCTCTCATCTCCGGACACTGTCTCTTAAAGATTGCAGCCGGAAACGTTCCAGTTAGACCTCACAAAACCATGATAAAGGCCAAAGTTGCAATTTTTCTCACGTTTTTACAATCTGGTGTGGTTCTACACGATTTCTCTCATCTCCGGACACTGTCTCTATTACAGTTAGACCTCACAAAGAACGCAAATTATAAAATATCGAAACACATTTGATTTATAAACAAAAATTGAAAATACATTTAAATGATCACGTGGTAACCATCATGATCTAAACATTGTTTTCAAGATTTATCGTTCACATTCCGTCATTTTTGACGGGGTTATATACTAGTATAAAAATAAATGTTTAAGTTAAAGGCTTTTTTATTCGCGTGATTCTCACTACAAATTATGAAAAGATTGAAAGGAAGTATTGCTATCTAAATTCCATACTTTAGTTAATTTTAAAAAGTCTAATTGCCGTATCGAAAAACTGTTTACTCCCCAGGATTCAGAAAAATCACCCTTTTCATTTGGTACTGAATTTGTAATGATAGGTCTGATATTTCTAATTTATTTTTCCCTTTTTTCGTTTCCACATAAATTTCACACTTCAGTTATTTTTTAAAAATCTAATTGTCGCATCGAAAAACTGTTTGCACCCCTGGATTCAGAGAAATCACCCCTTACATTTGGTATCAAATTTATAAATATAGGTCTGATATTTCTAATTTATTTTACCCCTTTTCCGTTTTCAACCAAGATTTGGTAGAAGGTTTTATATTTCTATATACGCATTTCTATATATTCTTATTTTTCAGAAATAAAATGAAATATGTTTAATTTCACGTGAATAATAATAAAAACTAGAGAGAAAAATAAATAGTTGACCTACAAAAGTTGGTGATTTTTTTTTTTTTTTTTTTTAATCAGGAATTTATATGTGGACTAGTTGTTATAGGTGTACTCTGCTCAGTTCTCCATCATATGTATGTTCTCATAAATTTTTTGTACAGGACATATTATATTCATGTTAAGAGAAATTAACCCGGTGGAAGGCGCGCGCTAACCCTCAAACTGTTGGAATTCAGTTGGAGCTGCCTGATGCCATAAGTGTGCTAATTCGCCAAAAATAGTAAACTCTCATTTTGTTCCTTCTGCTCAGTTTGTATCAGCGTTTTCTCATCATTGACACCATCATTACATTATTGTTAGCAATACATGGAGCAAACAGATTTAGCGAAAGCTTCATATTTGAGCCTCATATTTGTGCAAACAATAATGAAAGTGTAATTTGAAATGAAGATCTGCCATACGAAATTTGTATACGAAGGTTTACATAGCTCGAATAGTTTTGCTTTTTAAAGTAAGATATTAAATGGAATATTAAACGGTTTGTTTGTTGGGTTTTACGTCACATTAGTGTTGCGCTTTGGGCAATTGGCAAATAGTCTGGGACTCACCCATAAGGATGGTCCTGGGGAAGAAAATGGAATTGGTGCTTTGAGAAAAATGCTATGAATAGAATTAAAAGTGTTAATAAAGTTTCAAGTTGTATCGGAGTTATGGCTTTTGATAAATTTTTAATATTGTAGGTGCATTGGAAAATATTTTTGATGAAGTTCTGTTATGATTATCATTCAAAATGATTCTCCGATTTAATCTTCACCGTGAAGGCTCCATTCCCCTCCATGGAGGACCAAAATTTTGATGATATGTCTTCCAGTGGCGGCTCGTATTGGGGGTACTTCATCGAAACGTCTAGAAAAAGCACAAAGAATGGAACTTTTATTCACCTAATTGGCTGATTCGCTTAGTTCGACAATCTAAGTAAATATGTTAATACTTCAAGAGCCAAATAAAAGAAAACATTTTCGTTGTTAACATACTGTTTTCAGTCATTAGCCTGCAGCCCTCCCAAAACGTCACTCACGAGCCGCCACTGATGTCTTCTGACCACGTTTCGGGGCGTATCCTAGACAGTTGCCATTTGTAAATAGTGTAGCACTAGTGCTACCTAAAACCTATATAATCTCAACCATGTACATACATTTATCGGTAAATATAAGATGTCACCGAAGCAAGGGAGCCATCTACTCCGTAGAGGATCAAAATTGTGATGCTATATCTCTGGACCATCCTTAGGAGTGAGTCCTTGTACGTCGCCAATTGTCCAATGCAGCACTAGTGCGACGTTAAACCCAGCCTGCCTACCCACCCTGTAAATATACAAAAAATATACACTCTTAAGTGGTGTGTCCTAGACTGTAGCCAATTGTCTTTGCGTAGCACTAGTGTGAGATAAAACGCACGTTCGTTCTCTCTCTTGCTCACAAAATAATATAAAATAAAATTTTTAGTTATATTCTAAAGAAATATTAACTGTTCTCACAAATATTTCTAGCAATAACTTACTCAATTATGCTGGAAAAAGATTACATAGTTTTATTGACTATTAAGGGCTACATACAAACGGAACGCTTGCAATTTCGATGACGTAAATTTTGCAATTTTTTTGCAAATACAGTCGGCAATAAAAGTATCCGAGCACTAGCGAAAATTCCTATGTCAAAAAAGGACACTTAATTCAGTTTTGTTAAATAAATCCTTGTCGAATCCTGTTCTTAGTCAGTCTAAGCACACGATTCGACAAGGATTTATTTAACAAAATAGTGTTAAGTGTGCTTTTTTCACATAGGAATTTTCGCTAGTGCTCGGATACTTTTGCTGCCGACTGCAGTCATAGATTTGGAACGCTTGCAAACGGCTTTGCAACTGGAAGTGTTTCATTTGTATGTACCGCTAAAAAGTTTTAGCAGTTGTGGTGACTCAATCATCCCATGCGAGTGCTATACCGATCTAATTAATTTAATGATATTTTAATGAATACGAATTAAGGGAGCCGCGCTGAGCGGGATTAACGTTGCGTTATGCTACACAATGGGCAATTGGAGACGCTCTATAGGTAGTTGATTGATTTTTAACGTCACACTAGTACTGCGCTATGGGTAATTGGATGTACCCCTAAAGATGGTCCGGAGAGATGCCATCACAATTTTGATCCTCCATGGAAGGTATGACCTCTTAAGGTAATATATTATAACTAAATTTAAATATTCAGTATTTTTTTTTTTTCGTTATTTGAAGACGCTCACTATTTACTTATAGAGATTAGTGTATAATCGATTTTAAACATTTTTCCCCAAAAGTTATTTTTTAAAAAATGGCGTTTGGAGGAGTTTTTTTTTTTCATCAAGAATGAGGTTGAGGGAGTTTACCGTCTAACTAGAACTGCGCAGTGGGATATTAGCGATAGTCTGTGATTAACTTTAAGGGATGGGTTAAAGTGTTTTATTTACATAATATTATGTGTATTTAATTTTATATAGTTTAAATTATATATACATATATATAATCAAAACATGTATGTGTATATATAATAAATTGTTTCCATACGTATTTTAAACCCTAGGCTTAAAATCAATATTGTCTCCAATAGCTCACTATGCAGTTCTAGAGCGACACTAATAAACCCTTTCTAGTCTAATCCACATGTATTCAGCGTTCTGTTTGACGTAACTCGCACTCTCTTACGTATGCTCTGGAGGGTTGCAATTTTCGGCACGATAAGAAAAGTGCCATGTTGGCGATTTTTCGAAACCGGCTACCTATTCCAATGAATTGTCTTTTTTGGGGTAACTGAGTCACCCCAGCGAGTGCTACCGGGTTAATTTGACCAAACGCTTGGCACAATAATAGAACGAAATCCTCACCTAATAGACTACCCACCATTCAGTTCAACATATTTATCTTATTCTAATCTATTAATTTATTTTATTGGGATCAATTTCGTAGTTTATTTTTCATGCTAATATTTCCAATGCAACAATCCCAAAAATGCATATTTATATGAAATATCGCAACATTTTGCTATGTTGATAAAATCTTAAATTTCGAATAACTTACGAAATTTTCCCATTAGAATATTTGTTGTCAATCATCGTGTTCATTAAAGTATCATAAATGTTATTTTGAAATTGTCTGATATATTTATGATCCTCAAAATGGACGTTTGTGCTCGATTTTGCCTTATTCTGCCATTTTAAGTAAATCGTAAATTCCAAATAACTTACGACTTTTTAAAATTGGAAAATTCATACTCTATGGTATTTATGTAAGTATCCTACATAATATTTCAAAAGTGGTTTGACATCTTTACGATGAAAATATCCCTCAAGATTTAACGTTTGTGTAAAATTTTGCCCTATTCTATTGTGATAAGAAATTCGTAAATTTCCAATAACTTACGAAATTTTTATATTGGAAAATTCACAGTCATCAATATTCATGCCAGTGTCCTAAATAATATTTCAAAAGTAGTCTGACATCTTTACGATGAAAATATCTCTTAAAATTGACGTTTATGTGAAATTTCGCCCTATACCACCATGTTAAGAAATTCCTAAATTTCCAATAACTTGCGAAATTTTCAAAGAAGCATATTTATAGTAACTGATGTTCATTCCAGCATCAAAACTGATATTTTAAAACTGGTCTGACAATTTTACGGTAAAAAGTTTCCATTTAATGCACGTTTAAGTGAATTTTTGTCCTATTCTCCCATGTTAAGAAAATCGTAAATTTCTAATAACTTGCGAAGTTTTTAAAATCTAATGTTGCAAATGAATAGGGTTCTTGCCAGTGTCGAAAGTAACATTTTAAAACTGATCTGACCTCTCTGCGACAATTTGTTCTTGAGATATCGTGTACACAGACTAACAAACTAACGAACTAACGGACTAACGGACTAACAGACTAACGGACACCCTACAGACAGACACCATACAAATTTTGTCATTTTCGGATTCCTCACACCTGTAAACGTGTAGAAAAGTCAAAAAACCGAGGTCGAAAATTTTCACGATTACCTAAGTTCCCCATACATATAGTATGATGGGGAACTTAGGTAATCGTGAAAATTTTTGACCTCGTTTTTTTGACTTTTTTACACGTTTTCAGGTGTGAGGAATCCGAAAATGACAAAATTTCTATGGTGTCTGTCTGTAGGGTGTCTGTTAGTCTGTTATTCTGTTAGTGTGTAAGTCCGTTAGTTTGTTAGTCTGTGTACACGATATCTTAAGAAAAAATTGTCGCAGAGAGGTCAAACCAGTTTTAAAATATTACTTTCGACACTGGCAAGAACCCAATTTAATTGCAACATTCGAATTTAAAAACTTCGTAAGTTATTAGAAATTTACGATTTTCTTAACATGGGAGAATAGGACAAAAATTCACTTAAACGTGCATTAAATGGAAACTTTTTACTGTAAAAATGTCAGACCAGTTTTAAAATATCAGTTTTGATGCCGGAAGGAACATCAGTAACTATAAATATGCTACTTTGAAAATATCGCAAGTTATTGGAAATTTACGAATTTCTTAACATGGCAGTATAGAGCAAAATTTCACATAAACGTCAATTAGAGATATTTACATCGTAAAGATGTCAGACTACTTTTGAAATATTATTTAGGACACTAGCATGAATATTTATGACGATGAAATTTCCAATATAAAAATTTCGTAAGTCATTGGAAATTTACGAATTTCTTAACATGGCAGCATAGAGCAAAATTTCACATAAACGTCAATCTTGAGGGATATTTTCATCGTAAAGATGTTAAACCACTTTCGAAATATTATTTAGGATACTAGCATGAATATCATAGACTATGATTTTTCCAATTTAAAAAAATTCGTAAGTTATTTGGAATTTACGATTTACTTAACTTGCCAGAATAAGGTAAAATTGAGCATAAACTTTCATTTTGAGGCTCATAAATACATTAGACAACTTCAAAATTACATTTATGATATTTGTTTGAACATGATTGAATACAAATATTCTAATAGGAAAATTTCGTAAATTATTCGTAATTTACGATTTTACCAACATAGCGAAATTGTAAATTTTTCATATAAATATGAATTTTGAGGATTGTTGCATTGGAAATACTAGCATGAAAACTAAACAACGGAATTGACCCTGATAAAATAAATTAATAGATTAGAATAAGATAAATATATCGAAGTGAACGGTGGATAGCCTATTAGGCGGGGTTTTCATTATGTCACTGTATCAAGCTTTTGTCAAATTCATTTCTTTTAACATGATTATATCTCTCAAACTAGAAATTATGAGAACATAAATATGATGGGGAACTGAGCAGAGTCCACCTATGCCAACTAGTTTTCTGTTTAATCGACTCATAAAACTATTACGCGGATCGCGTTTTAGCAGCCAAGAGGAGATAACACGAAAATCGAAAACTCTGTTGGACATACCAAAAATCGTGTACCACAAATGTTTTGAGAGTCGGATCAAATACTGGTATAAGTACGTTGCAGTCTATGGGGATTACTTCAAAGTCGATAACACCAATTTGTATGAATAAACTTGCATTAGTTCCCTATCATACTATAGGTATGGGGAACTTAGGTAATCGTGAAAATTTTCGACTACCTCGGTTTTTTTACTTTTTTACACGTTTTCAAGTGTGAAGAATTCGAAAATGACAAAATTTGTATGGTGTCTGTCTGTAGGGTGTCCGTTAGTCCGTTAGTCTGTGTACACGATATCTCAAGAACAAATGTCGCAGAGAGGTCAGATCAGTTTTAAAATATTACTTTCGACACTGGCAAGAACCCTATTCATTTGCAACATTCGAATTTAAAAACTTCGTAAGTTATTAGAAATTTACGATTTTCTTAACATGGGAGAATAGGACAAAAATTCACTTAAACGTGCATTAAATGGAAACTTTTTACTGTAAAAATGTCCGACCAGTTTTAAAATATCAGTTTTGATGCCGGAATGAACATCAGTAACTATAAATATGCTACTTTGAAAATTTCGCAAGTTATTGGAAATTTACGAATTTCTTAACATGGTAGAATAGAGCAAAATTTCACATAAACGTCAATCTTAAGGGATATTTTCGTCGTAAAGATGTCAAACCACTTTCGAAATATTATTTAGGATACTGGCATGAATATCATAGACTACGATTTTTCCAATTTTAAAAATTCGTAAGTTATTTGGAATTTACGATTTACTTAACATGTCAGAATAAGGCAAAATTGAGCATAAACTTCCATTTTGAGAATCCTAAATACATTAGACAACTTCAAAATTACATTTATGATAGTTGTTTGAACATGATTGAATACAAATATTCTAATAGGAAAATTTCGTAAATTATTCGTAATTTACGATTTTATCAACATAGCGAAATTGTAAATTTTTCATATAAATATGAATTTTGAGGATTATTGCATTGGAAATAGTAGCATGAAAACTAAACAACGGAATTGACCCTGATAAAATAAATTAATAGATTAGAATAAGTAAAATATATCGAACTGAACGGTGGATAGCCTATTAGGCGGGGATTTCATTCTGTCACTGTATGAAGCTTTGGTCAAATTCATTTCTTTTAACATGATTATAATATGTCTTGCACTAGAAATTTATGAGAACACAAATATGATGGGGAACTGAGCAGAGTCCACCTATGCCAACTAGTTTATTTAATTAAGCAATACTTTTCTTTCCTGCAGTAAAACAAAATTTGTTGTTGTTATTATGTACCTTATGAGGTTCTTTTATGTTCTCCCCTTATTTGTAAATGATTATAATTTGGATTTTATTAAGATTTTATATTTTTATTTTGTAAATATCAGAAAAGTTTTTATTTTATTTATTTATTTACTTTGTGTATGGAACAGCTTTAGTATCGGATCCCTTTGCAAAATTTAAAATTTGGCCCCGAAGTAGCTCGGACGTTTCTCTCCAAGATCTTTAATTGCACAATTGAGATAGCCAATTCAGTTCGTCGCAAAAATGGCTTAAAATATTGAAAGTCACTAAAGAGGTCCCATACTAAAGCTGTGCTTTTTGTATTTATTTATTTAAAATATTTTCTATTAAAGACTTCTGTGGTCACGAAATTAGGTGCGTAAATTGTTTGTATGCGTCCGGCACTTATTGTAACTGGATTTCACGAAATTCGAATTCCTCCTCTCCCTTCTCGGAGTTGGAGGGCAATAAACATGTGTAAAAACATGTTTTTCCGTTTGAATGCGCTTTTAATTATCTTAGAATGGCGAATTTCGGTGTGTGGATATCGATTAAGTGTACGCATTATGTACATTAGTGGGATTTTGCAAAACTTCGAACTCACTCGCTGAGGAAGGGGAAGTAAGAAGTGGGTAAGTTGCTGCCGTAAGCAGTGGGGACCCAGACTCCTCACGTTGCTAGCGAGAAAAACCTCTACCAATCACAGCGAGAACTTAGGTTATTAATAAGGATATGGGATTTTGACAACTCATTTAAGTTTAATGTTCAGCGAAGCGGTCAAAGCCTGCTAGTATATCTATATTAATAAAATCAGACTTTTGTCTGTAAATTTGTCAGAATCGAAACATTTTGCGATATCTTCACGTTTCACACACCATGAAAGCCGAAAAAGACTTCAGAAAATTTTGCCTGTGTGTGTGTGTGTGTGTTTCATAGTGTCTGTATGTCGCTATTTTTGTCCGGGCATCACTTGAGAACGGCTGAAAGAAATTCAAAGGCGCTTAGCAGGAATTTAGGTCTTTACCGAACGTAAGATTATATCTATCAACTTTTCAGAAATTCCCTCATGTTCCCCCTTGGGGACAAAAAACAAAAACACATTTGCCCGGGTATCACTTGAGAACTGCTGAAAGAAATTCAGCGGCGCTTCGCAGGAATTTAGGTATTCCCCCAACTTAAAATTATATCTATCAACTTTTTAGAAATTCCTCCACGTTCCCCCCTCGGGGGCAAAAGACAAAAACACGTTTGTCCGGGTATCACTTGAGAACTGCTAGACGGAATTGAACGGCGCTTCTCAGGAATTTTGGTCTTTCCCCAACTTAAAATTATATCTATCAACTTTTCAGAAATTCCCTCACGTTACCCCGTAGGGGGCAAAAGGCAAAATAACGTTTGTAAGCATAATTCGGCTCCTAATTTCTTCACAGTAAAGAAATTGCACATGGGGAGACTAGACATGAATATAAATAAAACATTATCTGCGATTTAGGAATTTTCGATTTTTAAGGAAAGGGAGGGGGGGGGGATCAGCTTTTGGCGGTAAATATCGAAAATTCCTGATTTTTAGTAGAACTCTACAAAAAATGGAACAAAGATAATGAAAAAGGCTATGCGACTTCCTTAGGATATTTCCAAAAACACGTTTTTGTATTTTTGTGGTTATCTTTTTTTTTTTTTTTTTTTTTTTTTTTTGGGGGGGGGGGGGGGGTTACGAGGGGGCAAAATCGAGACACCCCTTTTAGCGCTAAATTTGTCTATGGAAATTTTTGAAAAATGCGGTCACGAAGTTTGGTGATTATATTGTTTATATGTATCCGACACCTAAAATAACCGGATTCATCGAAATAAACCCGCTTCCCCCTGAAGGACAGGCAGAAAAAAAAAAAAGTTTGTAAGCATAACTCGGCCCCAAATTACTTCTCGATGAAGAAATTGCACATGGTGAGATTAGATTTAAGTATTAATAAAACAATATGTACGGTTTTGGAATTCTTGATTCTTAAAGGAGAAAGGGAAAAAATCGTTTTTCGGGCGGAAATTTCAGAAATTCCGAATTCTTTAGTAGAGCTGTACTAAAGATGTTACAAAGGTATTGAAAACAGCCATGTGTCTTTTCAATATTTCCAAAACCACATTTTTTTTTTTTTTTTTTTTTTTTTTTTTTTTTGTGTGTGTGTGATTTTCGATTTTTCTTTTTTTTGAAAGGGGGGGGATGGTTACGAAATACAAAATTCGAGATCCCCCCCCTTTTTTAGCGCTAAATTTGTCTTGGGAAATCTAATGGAATCTGCGGTCATGAAATTTGGTGCGTAAATTGTTTATATGTATCCGATATTTATTGTAACGAGATTTTACGAAATCCCCCCCCCTCTTTACCCCCTTGAGCTCGAGGGGGCTATAAACATGTGTAAAAGCACGTTTTCCCGTTTGAATTCGCCTTAAATTACCTTAGAATGGCATACTTTGGTGTGTGGATGTTGATTAGGTGTACGTATTATGTACTTTGGTGAGATTTCGCAAAACTTCGAATTTAGCCACTGGGGAAGGGGAAGGGGAAGTAAGAATCGGGTAAGTTTCTGTTGAAAGCAGTGGGAACACTGACTCCTCACGTTGCGAGCGAGAAAAATCTCTACCGAACACAGCGGGAACTCAGGTTATTTAATAATGATATAGGATTTTGACAACTCATTTAAGTATAGTGTCCAGCGAAGCGGGCAAAGCCAGCTAGTAGTATATATATTTGTAAAATATAACGGCTTCAATAACACATATAAATATAACGGCTTTTATCTGAAGGTTTCAGACAGTGGCGGATCCAGAACTTGACTTTTGGGGGGGCTAAGATTTTTCAAAGTGTTATTCTAGAACAATAAAAAATTTACAATTGCAATATTCAGTTGGGAATGTCAGTGTTTTGGGGGGGGGGGCTTCAGCCCCCTAGCCCCCCCCCTTAAATCCGCCACTGGTTTCAGATAAAAGCTTATATTTTTATTTATAAATTGAACTGTAATGGGTTTGTTCAATACAATATATTGTCAGGCAACAATTATTGTTGTTTTTGATATATTTTTTACAGATTTGAAATTTTTTAAACTGCGTTTTCTTAATTTGCATTTTTTTTTTTTTTTTTTAATTCAAGATAAAACTTCTACAGATATTTAAGAAAAGACTTGTTTTTATTTTTATTATTTTTTATTTTACACGTTTTATGGAACCTACCTGAAGGTATAAGGGATTGATTTTGAAGTTTATTAATTAGTTTTTGAGAAAAAATTAAAAAATATATTTGTATATAAAAATTTCAGAAAGAAAAAAAAAAAAAAAAAAAAAAAAAAAAAAGGTTTTTATAATATTTTTAACTTTAGTATTTTTTCTTTGAAGGATATTGTACAAACCATACTTAATTCTTTTAAGTTGGTTTTATTAAATCTGTAAAAATGTATGAAGTCTTTCCTTAAATATCTGTAGAAGTTTTAGCATTTTCTAGATCGTGAATTCATCAAAAAATGCAAATTGAGGAAACGCAATTTAAAGATTTGAAATCTGTAAAAATGGTATGAAAAACTACAAAATTTGTTGTCTGGATACATATTTTATTGGAAAAAACCCTAATATAGTTCAATTTATAAATATTAAATGGAAATATAAGCTTTTATATGAAACATACTTTAGTGCTGCCAAGTTAAAGGTGCCGAGTTTCCTTAAAATGAGTCAAATTTAAAAAGCACTTTAATCGCCCGTTTGTGTGATATTTTTACGTATACCAAGCCTATCTATATATTCTTTCAGATAGTTACTTGAATTCTACGTATAATTTCCAATTAGGCAAATCTGTTCTAAAACTTTCGGAAAAAAATAACCTGTTATGAATATGTTGGAAATATTTCGATCAAATTTTGAGTGAAAGGAATTGTATTTCGTTCTACATTAGGGTTTAAACTACCCATTAGTTTTTTTTAGCATTTTGCTAAAAGATATTGTATTTTGCTAAATTATGTCAGTAAGAATTTCGCTAAAAAGCTAAAACTAGATTACTTTATAAAATATCTTTATATAACTATCTCTAGTTTTTTATACAAATATTCGTGGATGGAAAATACAAAATCACTGAAAATATTGGGAATCATTATCTATTTAGTATATTTGGATTTAATTTCGACTTTTAATAGTTGAATTTAAATGCAAAAATATTTAAAAACATAATTAAGAATTTGCTTCATAAATGTATTCTCAGTGCTAGTATTGCGTTTGTTGAAATCGTAACAAAATTTTGCCGATTCATTTTTCTTAAGTTGCAATATATGCTTGGCTAAAATCGCCAGTGAACAAAACAAACAGAAACCAAAAGTGGGGATAACCAAGTTAAGAAAAAAAAAAAAAAAAAAAAATCAATTCTATTCAAAGAATTAATTTTCGAAAAAGCTAAAATACTGCTTATATGTTTTAGCTAAACTGCTAAAGAAACTTTTTTGCCAGGTTAAACCCTATTGTACATTTTCCCACTTAGGGATGATATTAAGTTCTTCCTATGCTAACTCGGGCCTTAAAAGTCAAATGAGTTAGTTGTCTTATCATCATCACGATGCTTAATGGAGATCCTACGGCGATCGCAACCATCGCTTACCTTCACCTCCCAGACAGCACATCGCCTCCCCAGGATACCTTCAAGATGTCTTCTGGATGAAAAGACCTCCCAGAAACGTCCTTAAGATGTACTGTGTATAAGTTAAGCCTAACTGTGCTGTTAGGAGAGGTAGGAGAACGACCTGGAAATGAGTTGTTTGTTCGAAATGGTCGGAACCATTAAGCGCAGTTTCCATTGCGGTTGGTTGGAGGTTGTTTCGAGCGGCGCTATTCAGAATCTTTTGATGTGGTCAAGCGGTTGGAGGTGGTTCGACGGGTTGGTTGTAAGGGAGAAGTCCCTGGCTCTAACCCCCAGCTGAGATAATTGAGGGGGTCAGAGGCAGATATCTTTGTCAATTTTGCATACTTTCCTTTGAAGTAACTGCGCAATCTGATAAAAAAAAAAAAAAAAAAAAGGTTACAACTGATGACAAGATATTTGGCTCTTTGTGTCGGAAGCGTGATTAATGGTTTTTTAAAACTCGAAGTTTCAACCCTAGTGAAAACCAGCCTTTAAATGGTTGAGTTCCAAATGAACTCAGGGGTGATGAGTTTCATGAACATTGTATGTATGTGAGCAGAGGAGAGAGACATGGGAGGAGTTAAACTAGAAGCTGTAGAGACATTTTAGCATAGGAAAAAAAATTATCCTGTTTTTCCCCCCTGACAGTTAAACTAAAATTATCTAATTATTATTACTATTATCATCATTATTAACAGGGGGTTTAAGAAAAAGTTTAAAAATAAACCTAACGAGACTGTTAAGCAGTCAGAATTAATATATATATTATATATATTATATATATTTATATATATATATATTTACAGATGACTTATTTACAAACTAATTGGCATAGGTGGACTCTGCTCAGTTCCCCATCATATTTATGTTCTCATAAATTTCTTGTACAGGACATATTATATTCATGTTAAGTAAAATGAATTTGACCAAACACTTGACACAGTGACAGAATGAAAATCCCGCATAATAGGCTATCCACCGTTCACATCGATATATTTATCTTATTCTAATATATTAATTTATTTTTTTAGGGTTAATTTTGTAGTTTAGTTTTCATGCTACTATTTCTAATGCAACAATCTTCAAAATTCCTATTGATATGAAAAATTTTCAATTTCGCTATGTTGATAAAATCTTAAATTATGAATAACTTACGAAATTTTTCCTATTAGGATATTTGTAGTCAATCATGTTCAAACAAGTATCATAAATGTTATTTTAAAGTTGTCTGATGTATTTATGATCCTCAAAATAGACGTTTATGCTCAATTTTGCCCTATTCTGCCATGTTAAGTAAATCGTAAATTCCAAATAACTTACGAAATTTTTAAATTAAAAAGTTAATAGTACGGAATGTTCATGCTAGTATCCTAAATGATATTTTAAAAGTATTCTGACATCTTTACGATGAAAATATCCCTCTAAATGGACGTTTATTCGAAAATTGCCCTATTCTCCTATATTAAGTAAATCGTAAATTTCCAATGACTTACGAAATTTTTAAATTGGAAAATTCATAGTCAAAATATCATAGATGCTTATGCCAGCATCTTATATAATATTTTAAAAGTAGTCTGACATCTTTACGATGAAAATGTTCCTCAAAACGGACGTCTATGTGGAATTTTGCCGTATTCTGCCATGTTAAGAAATTCGTAAATTTTGAATAATTTTGCAAAATTTTTAAAGTAGCATGTTTGTAGTTAATGATGTTAATTCGGGCATCAAAGCCGATATTTGAAAGCTGTTCTTACACCTTTACGATAAAAATATTTCTTTTCCTACCCGTTTAAGTGAAATTTTGCCCTATTCTTCCACGTTAAGAAAATCGTAAGTTTCGAATAACCCATAAAGTTTTCAATTAAAATGTTACAAAGGAATAGGGTTCTTACCAGTGTCATAAATAATATTTTAAAACTGGTCCGACATCTCTGCGATCATTTGTTCGTGAGATATCGTGTACACAGACTAACAAACTAACACACTAACAGACTAACAAACTAACAGTCACCCCACAGACGGACGCCATACCCTTTTTGATATTTTTGGATTTCTCGCACCTGAAAACGTGTAAAAAAGTCAAAAAATCAAGGTCGAAAATTTTCACGATTACTTAAGTTCCCCATACCTATAGTATGATGGGAAACTAATATTATTTTCAAGGAAAGAATATTTACAGAAGAGGGAGATCCCTACGAATAAAGGTAACTGGTAAGAAGGCTGACCTTATGCGGCTGGAATAAAAGCATAGCAGGTGATAGATGTCGAGGGAGTAGAGAAAAGTAGCTGAATAGGATTATTCAGTCTTGAGAAAAAAGTAAATTTAGAGTGAGAATCTTGCGTTGTATAATGCCAGACGGATCTCGTCTCCTACACTTGGAGGTGGGAACGAATCCGTCCTCCTTGAAGAAGATAGCGAGCGGGCATTTTCTGGCCCTTCCGATCCTAGGATCATACCTTCTGGTTGCGTTTAACGCAGGATTCTGGGCTTTTAGGATAGACCTAAAAAACTTCAACGTAAGTCTCTTAATTTCGGAATAAATTGGTCTAATTTTCAGGTCTTTGTGAATGACATCATTGCGAACGTAGCGAAAAGCCTGAGCCTTCGTACGTATTGTGTGTTTTGGAATACTTGAAGTTTTCAAGCACTGTCTTCGAGGCAGACTCGAACACCACGGACCCTTAAGTCAAGATGGGCCGGATTATGGACTTGTAAAGTAGCAATTTATTTTTAACAGACAGGCGGCTATTCCAAGCCAAATGGGGAAAGAGGAGGGCGGTAGCACATTGAGCTTTTTTCAGAACTTTCGAAATGTGCTTGTGCCACAATCATTTAAAATCTAGGTGAAATCTAGGTGCTTATACGATGTTTCCCTGGAAATAGATTCGTTATTAAGAAGGAAGTTAATGTTGGGGAAATAGGATTTATTTGTGAAGAAAATGGCGGTACTTTTGGAACTGTTAACCTTAATTTTCCATTTTTTGAGCAAACTTTCCTACAAATGGAGGTTGTATTTGAGTTTTTCAAACACTGTGTGAGGTTGTGTGTGTCTGTACATAACAGCAGTATCATCAGCAAGTAGGACAAAGTTTATGTCAGGCTTGTGCGGAATGTCGTTAATGTAGATGCTGAAAAGGCTGCAACTGTTGAAAAGGCTGCTGCAGGGTTGAAAAGGCTGAGGCGAGAGAACCTTGAGGAACAGAATTAAGTACAGGTTCTTGGCTAGAGAAGGAATTTCCGACTTTCACCACGAAAGACCTGTTAGAGATATTGTCAGCAAAGATTATAATTAGTTAGTAACACCCAACTCAGTCATCCTAAAGAGAAGGCCGGTTGCCAGACCTTGTCAAAGGCCCTTTGCACGTCGAGAAATATAATTCCCGCCACATCACTGGTTTGGTATCCAACGTGAATGAATTTCATCACCCTCTTCAACTGCTATTGTGTTGAATTACGCATCCTAAACCCGAATTGCTCGGGTATAATTTTGTCAAGAGAGTCAAGGAATTCATTCCATCGGTGGACGAGAACATACACATAAACCTTTTCGTGAGATAAGAGAAAAGAGAGATGGGCCGAGAACTAAAATGGGAGTGAGTATCCTGGCCCTCATCCTTCGGTACGGGACAACGATAGCAATCGGGAAAGATATTGAAATTAAACACGAAATTAATAATGAGAGTAATAGATAAAAGGAAGAGGGGCAATTAAGGGCCCGCTTCACTCACCGCCGCCGGAAGCAGAAGCTAATGTTATTCTATGGGAAATTTTCTTTACAAATTACTTATTAACTAATACATATTTTTAAATTCTGTTTTCAGCTTCTGAAAATTCTCAGCTGTTAAATTGACGGACCTTTTTTAAAAAATTATTTTTTATATTTAAATTTGAAGCTGCAAAATACGAATTTTCAATATGTGAAATTTTTGCATTTAGCAATTTCAAAATAAAATATTAAAAAAAAAAAAAAAAAAAAAAAAAACACATTTTTTAAAAAGGTCCGTCAATTTAACAGTTGCAAATTTTCTGAAGGGGAAAACAGAATTAAAAAATATGTATTAGTTAATAAGTTATTTGTAAAGAAAATTTCCCCATAGAATAACATTGGCTCGGGCTTCCGGCGACGGTAAGTGAATTGGGCCGTTAACATGTTATTAGTAATTTGGTCCTCACCAGGTGACTTATGTTTTTCAAGCCTGAAAAATATTCCTGAACCTCAGAGTGCAAAGCAGGTTGAAAAGTGTTTGGTGCGTCTGTGAACATTAAATTTTGGACCATAAACTCGACCATTGGGTTAACGATGTCCGAATGGGGATAAAAACTGACTTCTAAAACTTTCAGCAGTTGCTTCAGCCTTTTCCGTGTTAGTATAAGCCATGCTATTGTGGCTAATTATGGCGGAAATGTGTGTTCCTGTCCTACGAATACGGAAGTCAGCCCTTCAAATTGTGTTTTCTTCGGTCGAGAGAGACTCGACCCAATTGTTGAAGCGTGTTTTACTGAACTCCGAAATTGCAGCTATAACACTACGAATAGGCCTATTTAGCTTATTCTTTGAATCTAACATTGCCTGCTAGTATGATTTCGATCTCTAACCACTTCCCTGATGCTATCCAGCAGCCTGTAGTAGTTACTTGATCTTTTTCGAGGTTCCGAGCTTTGCATGTATGCCTCTCTTGAGTCTCCAAGCATTGCTACAGCTTGCCCAGTTTCCTCTTTGGAATATGGGATAATGGGAAGAACTTCACATTCCGAAAGAATATCCGCGAACTAACTCCACTGGAGGCGTTCTCAGATCTAGATCTTATGACCCCACATCGTACCTTACGACAACAGGTAGGTGATCAGAGTCTAGAGAATTCAGCGCTTGAATGCTGTAGGCAAACAGGAAATTGCGGGTCATAGCAAGATCCAAAATATTTTGAGATCTCACGAAGATGAATTCAGTGAGTTAGTTGTCAACAGGAATGTCCACTACTAATCATGGTCACATATTGTGGTACCACTACTGAGTACCAATAAAAATATTTATAAAAAATAAAAAATTTGGCACTTTAAATGAATTATGCACCCTTATTGTGGAATAAAAGATGCATGAAATCAGTCAAATGTAAGCAGAGGCAAAGCAAACAAATTTTTCCTTATTTATTCAAAACGACTAGAAAAATGGAGAAATCTCAGAGAAGAATGTAGCACCAACCCTCAAAGCTATGCAAGAATTATTAAAGTTGATTTCAGAGTTTATTTTAAAAGTGACTACTACTGGTATAGGATCCACAACTGGTGCTTTTACCCTACTTGTATAATATTATATAACATAGTATGATCCATATACATTTTTATATTGTATACTTTATATTTTACAACATATAAGATACATACATATTTTATTTAATATACATTTTGCCTTGTATATTGTATATTTTTCTAAACTTAGTATACAATATATATTTTGACTATTACTGTAAATATAAATTTTTAAATCTCACAGTGTTTAATTAAAAATAGTACTCACTGTGTACATTTATATGAAATTTTGCCCTATGCTGCCATAACAAAAGTTATGAAAAAAGGTACGACCTCGCCACCTATTGAGAGATATGCACTGAAATTTTATAGACAGCAATTTATGTCAATGTCCAACTAAATAAAAAAATTCATGAAATCCTGTGCATTAATATATTAATCTAGACCTGCCATGAAATTTTTATCATACAAGCACACAAACGTAATTCCAAAAATGGTTAAAACACACTCAGGATCTCTTAAAATATGTAAAACTATCAAAAATTGAAAGTTGAAAACTTTTAAGAATCCAGTAGATTATTATTATTATTATTATTATTTCTTTTTTTAATAAAATAAAATAAAAATACTGTAATATTTTTTGATATGAAGTTATAAGAACAAAAATATCTTTTCGTGTTTTCTACCCACAAACAGTGAAATCATAGATGATAGAAAAAATATTTTCTGAAATTAATATTTTTGGTTGATAGTAATTTAAAGTACAGATGAGAGGACTTTAAATTACATAATCCCAAATTACATAATCAGAAAATTTTTAAATGTCATACAGTTTAAAATTTTGTTACCTTAAACAAGTTAATATTGTACAATGTTTCAATATTTGTTGCTGTAAAACATTTAATAATTTTAAATTTATAGGAGAGGGCTTTTAACTACGGAATGGTTGCAGCTATAACCATAAAAAGGTGTCTAACACAAAGAGAAATATGCAAATGAAAGTCCTATAAATTGCACAATTTTGCGATTAAAACAGCTTATTTCTTATTTTGCTTCTTACTTGTGCATACATGAAGTTTTAATTGCGATGCTGACTTGGCGGATAAAACGTTATTGGTGAAGATGTTTTCACTCAGGTAAGAATCACCGACTGAAGCCGAAGTTAGCAGTGTTATAACTCATTTTCAAACTGTAATTTGTGGTGACGACAGACACATGGCATAGTATTTATATGCCTGTAAACATCTGCAAGAGAATAAGTACATATTTTCATGAAAATGTGTGATCTGGCCCCGTACAGCGCCCTCTATCGACAAAAAGCTTAATTATTATTTTTTCTTTAAAAAAGAAAACGAAAAAAAAAAAAAAAGAATATTCCACCTCTACGAGAAGAAATTTTTGGCAAACCTCGTTCAATTCAATCAATTGCTTCAATAGTTATGAATTTTTAAAATGTCTACAGACTTTTGGGACACCTGTGGGTCTATTCTGGCTTGTTCGCTTCGTTATATTCCTTCGGAATTCAACGATCTTCGGAATATAACGATAATTTGGTATTCTGGGCTGTTGCGATCGAAATTTTAGCGATATTTATCTTCGTTATTTTTCGAGAGCTCTAAGGCTGTCGTTGAGTGGCTCATGTATTCGTTACATTATGGCGCGCCTTTTTGCTATGATAAAGGTGTTTAATCATTCTTTTTTTTTGTTTGTTTGTTTGTTTTTTAAAGAAATAGTTATGATTTATGAAATAAGGAAACTTGGTTAAAGAAATGTTATCAAAGCTTAAAATACATAGAATGTAAATAAAAATTAATCACTTTTTCTCACACATATTCCTAAAGATTCCATCATTCCTAAAGATTCAAAATAATAGATTTAGTTTATTTACATGGTATGTACTCATGTTTTAATTATTTTTTCCAAAAATTAATTTTGAAATATAGTACAATGCATCTTTATTATGCTATTTATTTAAAGTAAACTTTTTTAATCACACGCAAATTTAAATAAAGTGAAAAGGGAATAAAATACAAACTTTATTATTTTAAAATTATGAAAATTTCAACTGTAGTTGAGAACCTATTATTTATTATATATATATATATATTTAAGTAATTGTTTTGAATGACTCTAAACTATTCCATACATAATTTAATTTTTTGATGTAATGTTTATTATTTAAATTTATGATTTAATTTAATATTTTGGGTATAGTAAATCTTCTAAACAATTTTAAAGCTTAATATTTTTTTAAAAGCAATGAATTATTCATCATATACATTTATGTAAAAAGTTGAGTAACGCACTTTTCATATAAATTTAGAAATAATTTTCTAGAAATCAATATACAGATTAAATCAAACTTCTATATACCTTTTTTTTTTTTTTTTTTTTTTTTTTGGTTAAACAGTTAAAAAGTTATAACATTATTTAAAAACAATTTACATTTAATTTGATAAAATCAAACAATTTTTATGATATTTATATAAAACAATCATTGAATATTTTTTATCATCTCAACTGACAATGACTTTATAAGTTTTAACTTCAAATATTTAAATAAAAATGTGTTTATAAACAGAGAAAAATATTTTTATGTTTTATTTACTAAATTAGAAATATATATACATATAATATTAAAACTTTCTTCTTTTAAAATTATAAAAATTTCAGCTGTAGTTGTGAATCTAGTTTCTTTTTTTAATAATTATTTTGAATGATTCTAAACAATTGCATACTTTCATTTAATATTTTGGGCTTAGTAAATCTAAACAACTTTAAAGCTTAATATATTTTAGACAGCAATATATTATTCATATATTTATGTAAAAAATTGAGTAACGCACTTTTCATATAAATTTAGAAATAATTTTCTAGAAATCAATATACAGATTAAATCAAACTTCTATATACCTTTTTTTTTTTTTTTGGTTAAACAGTTAAAAAGTTTATAACATTATTTAAAAACAATTCACATTTAATTTAATAAAATCAAACAATTTTTATGATATTTATATAAAACAATCATTGAATATTTTTTATCATCTCAACTGACAATGACTTTATAAGTTTTAACTTCAATTATTCAAGTAAAAATAAATTTATAAATAAAGAAAAATATTTTTATGTTTTACTCACTAAATTAGCATTGCAGTTTATTTAATTTTACTCTTAAATATATCTAAATATCAAATATTTCAATTGCACTTAAACGAAAAATTATTTCAAACAAGAAAGAAATTAAAAACACAAATATTCAAACTTAAAAATATATTCGCTCATTATTAAAAGAATTCTCTAATACGGATGTGTTAACAGAAATTTGCGTGTGATTAAAAAAGTTTACTTTAAATAAATAGCATAATAAAGATGCATTGTACTATATTTCAAAATTAATTTTTGGAAAAAATAATTAAAAAATAAGTACATACCATGTAAGTAAACTAAATCTATTATTTTGAATCTTTAAGAAGTGATAAGAAAATACTTCCTCTATTTTGCCGAGTAAATAATTTATATCGAGTAGCTGATTTCATTGTAACAGCCAGTCTAACATAAAACTTGGCTATTTTAAATTTGTTTTTCATCTAGCCGACACAATTTAATTGAACTGGAAAACTGCTCTGCTACAACACATAAAATAATCCACACTGTGCCTTTGCTTTTTAATTTTCATTTTCATAACAAACAAATTAACAAACAATCTATATTTAACATGGCGACCATCGTCTGCTCTGCTACTCGCTTGTATTGTAATCATAATAAAACAAAACACGTGCTTCGTCCTGATTGGATGAAAGAGTTAACCTCGAAAGCAGTTTCCCCCATTCTCGTTTGATTATAACGTTCGGAAGGCAGAATCGCTCTATCCCTGAATATCGTTATGAAAGATATTTCGATCGAAAAAATAACGATCGCTTTGTCTTTTTAACGAAAAGGCCAGAATAGACCCACCGGTGTAGTAAAGTGGCTATGCGCTACTATATGCTAGGGTTTACAGCGCCACCTGATGAAAATGGGGTAGTTAGAATTCATACCTCAAAAATGGCACAAGATGGGAGAAAAAGGTGATTTACAAAGATGTAAAGATTTAAGCGTTATGTTTTTATCATTCTTATCTATAATGTGTCTTTTCGTACTTAATCAATGATGCTCTATAACTGGAATTCTCTTTTTTCTCCTATCTCGGACCATTTTCGAGATAGAAGTACTAATTTCACCGTTTTCGTTGTTGGACATTGACTCGCCAATTAATCTGCAGTACTTGTTTAATCTGTTATATATGAGATCGACACCATTATGCTCTGCAAACTTTTCAACAGCTTTCTGCGGGCTACTCTAGAGATAATAAAATTGTTTTCCCGATATTTTAATTAAAATGAAAGTGTTAGTATCTGATAAAAATATATTATATTTTATGACGATGGAGTTGTTTATAAATGAACGTCCGTCATTTTTGTTCAATGCCCAGTCTCATCTTATAGCGCATAAGCCACAAAGACACTTTTATGAGTGTAACTGCAGCCGTTCAGTATTTAAGACTGGGGATGGAATTTAGCGAGCTCTTAGTATATTAAAATTGTGTACTTTTTCGGCCACACTGTGTGAGGTTTGCGTTGATGCAAACTCCACCTTAACTAATTACTTAGATAAATAAATGGATAAGTAAAGAGAGCACGAGACTTGAATTAAACTATAAATAAGAGTTTTATTTGAACAGATTAATGGGAGGGCGGTCTGGCAATCAAGATAGCTCAGTCAGCGTATTTAATTACTTTATCAAAATATGTATCAGAATTTAAATTAGATAAATCTAAATATCTCACCTCGGCAACAGTCGAAGGTGTAGAGACGGATGCACTCTTTAACTCCGCTACTGTGACTCCACTGTGGATCAGAGGATTCCCTGCTGGTCCAATATTACGTTCACGAATGCTAGTAGATACGCACCGCAACCCTCATCCAACTACTTAACCTTCACACAAGTAAATCTCCACTACTGCACACCTCAATACTCGCCAAAATAAGAGTCTTCACAATCTACACCACAATCTCCTATACTATACATCACAACCCACTCTAAAACCATCTCCATCTTATACTACTTCCTACTATACTAACCTCCTTTCTCTTCATTTCAATCAATACTTTTAAAATCACTTCCAATTCATCTACCTCTCACAGCCTAATTCCTTCGTTGTAGCACCATGTCGACATGAAACTAATCCGGCCAAAACTTTCGCCGAGTCACTGGCGTCGAAGCGATTTTAACCGTCCCAACTTTATACTTTGCTGGATCCAGCTTAATTTCAAACAACTGTGGAGACGTTCTGTAGTCTCAACCTCACAACTGTCTTTAAGATATTTCAAAACAGGAAAATACATTTTTTTTTTCCTAATTGAATCCAACTTTATGTTGCTGAAAATTCATAAATTTTTAAAGTGATAAGATTCAAATTTTTAAAAGTCTAGTAAAATTTTGAAAATATTAAACCTTTTGGGTTTTATGAAGCGGAAAAAAAAAAAAAAAGAAAGAAAGAAAGAAAAGAGAAACCCCCCTATGAACCTAAAAATATAAGAGGATAGTAGGCATTTCTTAAGTTTGAATAAAGGTTTTATTTAAAATACCGTTCGTCAAAAGTAATTTCAAGAAAATCATTTTTATAGATCATTAATGCTATGCTCAATATATTTTTCAGTGAATAAATAGACACATACAAGGAAATTAAAAAAATACGCGCAGTGTTTCACTACTAGTTGGGAGCGCAAAACAGTATGTTCCATAACAGATCGGATGGCATCTGTGCTTACAGATTATGATATTATGAATATAATGCGTGATGATTGCCTTCAAGTTGGCCAGATTCGCAATCTACCCGCTATAATTAACATTCTTTAGGTATCCCCAAAGCCAGAAATCACATAGATTCAAATCGTAGAAACGTGTCTACGGCCACGGCCAGACTCGATTGACGCTGCTTACCCAAAGAATATAGAAGAGAGAAGTAGTAGAAGTTCTTTGGCTTAGCGGCCTGTTCAAAAACCGGCTTTCCCCGGAATCATCCAAAACTACTAGTGGCCTTATTCACCATTAACTTCAACTCTCGGTTCAAAGCAAAAGCTTGAAAAGCGCCTAAAAGCAGGGTGCAGCTTTCCAAGAAAATTTGACACGCTGCTTCTGTCATCTATCGTGAAAGTTTTCATGCAATTTTTAATTGGTTATTTTCAGCTAAAAAATCTGAAAATAACAATGCCGCTAGATGGCAGATGCACCGTGTCAAACTTTGCTAAGAAGTTCAATCCTGACTTTATACGCTTTTCAAGTTTTCGTCTTCAACCGGGAGTTAAAGTTATTGGTGAATACAGACGTGGATGGCGCTAGTCACCAACCACAATCAGAGTTAAGAGAACTCTCCAGTCATTTTCTAAATCCCTTTACAAGAAATATGGATGTGCATAAGGCACGCCAATAAACTGAATAGACGAAATGATCAATGATTTCTAGTCTACACATTTCTAGATGGTGAAACAATATTCTGAATCTTTGTATTGCGAGAAATTCTCTCTTCATTTTCTAGAATTGAGTCATAAACCAAAATTATAGTTGTTGGAACCCGCCTCTTATATTCGCATTTATTTGCAGAGATTTTTAAATAAATTTGCCCTCGAGAATATAGGCAAACGCTTTAGAATTCTAATAGATGTTTTTAGAACGGACTAGAATAAAGGGGACTAGAATTTATAAGAATGACATGGAACTATTTTTCTAGAGCCACAATTTAGATTCTGGATGTCAGTTACAGAATTTTTTCTCAGTGCTGTGCGTTAAAACATTTACTCACAATCACAAAATAATAAAATATTTCAAAAAAATTCTTTATTTAACGGTTCAGGTTTTAATACAAATTGTCTAAAAAAAAAAAAAAGGTTTATGCTTCAGCTACTTCCATAAACTTCCAATACAGTGGAACTCCAAACACATTGATTACATTAGATTACAATATGTCTATCCAATTCTTAATATTGCAGAAGCTTATTGTACAGAGCAGAAAGATTGGAGCGAAGAACTTTCGTCTCTTGAATCTGAAAAAAAGAAAATAAGTTTAAAAATTCACAAACATTCAAACTGGAAGATAATAAATGTTTAGTAAAATTTTATTGGAAGTATATATTAAAATATGCACAAAGAACTTTAAAATTTGAATAATTTTATTTCGAATTTCTCAAAACATAAAAATAATACTTTTGCGTGTCTCCCATAGCGTGATATTTGACTAAAAGTTTTGAACCATTTAAGTTCTGAGATAATATTTATCCGTATCTGCCAGGAAAACTTATTAAAAAACAAAGAAGAAACTATAGTATTCGAAAATATTTTCGACAACTGGTTTTCGATAATTTTACATAAGTTTTGAGATAACCTGAAAATGATTTAATCATTTTTTGAAAATGTCTATGATAAAAGTTTTGTCACTGCTCTAACTCTAGAAGTAATGCACAAAATTTCATATAAGTTTATATATTTAGTTGTACCAATGCATATAAATTTTTGATGCATTCGAAAACAACTGTAATGAGAGCGCTGGTGTTGCTATGCTGCGATTTCTATCATTTACAGCAAGGCTATTTTTAACACGCTTTTATTAGCTTCACCTGTATGTATGTTTGTATGTATAATGTATGTTTGTAACCGCTCTGGGAGCAAACAAAAAATCTATATTGTAAAAAAAGACTTTCTCTACGTGAACGCTGTGGCTGTGAGGTAAAGCTCCGCGCTACGAACCTAAAGGTCTAGCGTGCGAACCCAGTCAGGGGAGATTTTTTAAAAATGGTTTTTGTTTAATTCTAAATTACTTTAATTAAAGATCTAAATGTATGTAAATATTAGGGTGTGTCACTCACACGATTTTCTCTTACCCTGCATTTTAATACTAAGATAGATATTTTGTGCTTTTTAGTTCACATTTCTATAAAAGCGTGTTCTTTAATTTTTTAAAACTATAGTATTATTCAGCTTCTTTTCTGTATAATTTCACATTTTGTGACATTTGAATGGTCATTATGCAAAACTATGCCGATTTAATTTAGGTACATATCGTCTGACAAGGGCATTGGTATGTTGCAATTTCCTCCATGTATGGGAAGGGTATATCAGCTTTCATAGCGTATATGCACCAAACATGATATAAAGAATTTTCCAATAGGGATGATGCAGTTTTAAACGGTTAGAATGGCTACACTGCGTATTATTTTTTGACATTTCTGGTGTCATTTGTGTTTAGTATGCTATGCCATTTAATCATGTAAAGATACACGCGTGAACATCGTTTCGAAATTATGAAATTGTTTTATCAAAATCAGTGTTCATATGGGAATACTGAGAGAAATTTGAAAAAAAATCATGGATGACATTATTCAGTTAATCGACTCGATCAATTGAGATTTTTTACTTTCCGAACACTATAGTGAGGAAAGTATTGTAATCATGTCAAAAATCCGAATTCGAGATTTTGATGTTTCTATACGTTTCGAGGTCCCCTGAGTCCGTTTTCACTATTTTTGCGATGACGTGTGTATGTGTGTGTGTATGTGTGTATGTGTGTATGTCTGTGTGTATGTCTGTGAGTGAACACGCTAGCGTCTAAACGCTTTGTTCAATTAACCTGAAAGTTGGTACGCATATTGTAAGTCACCATAGTACGAACCCTATAGATTTTGGTGAATCTAGCACTTATAGTTTTTTTACAGGGACACAAAGAAAAATTCTTTATCATTATGGCCTATGGGAGCAAAATCTTAAAAGTGCGATAGCATCTAAACGCCTTATTCAATTGAGCAAAAATTTTATACACATATTATAGATCACAAATACTCAATCTGTATAGATTTTGGAGAATCTAGCACTTATAGTTTTTTTACAGGGACACAAAGAAAAATTCTTTATCATTATGCCTATGGGGCCAAATTTTTAAAAATGTGATAGTGTCTAAACGCCTTATTAATCCGAGCAAAAAAATTGTACACATGTTATAGATCACAGTTGAACTAACTGTATAGATTTTGGTGAATCTAGCACTTACAGTTTTTTTACAGGGACACAAAGAAAAATTCTTTATCATTATGGCCTATGGACTAAATTTTTAAAAGTACGATAGCATCTAAACGCCTTATTGAATTCAGCTGAAAATTTATATGAGTATTATAAATCACTGTTGCACTAACTATAAGCATTTTGGTGAATCTAACATTTATAGGTTTTTACAGGGACACAACGAAAATTTCTTTGTCATTATGATCTATGGGCTCAAAGTTCAGTAGCGTTAAATAAAACAACGTGTAATAGATGGAGAAAAATACTCAAACACTCTATTATGGTTTTCTCTCTTTTGTTTGTTTAACAACTACTCTTTCTTTACTTTATCTACAAAACTGTTAATTACTCAATGTTCGGAAAGTCGAGTGGAGTCACTCCAGATTTTTTTCTTTGGGGATATGTTAAGTCACAAGTTTATGCTGATAATCTAATAACAATTGAGTAATTAAAAACCAACATTGAACGTGTTATGCGTGAAATAACACCAAATTTATGTGAAAGAGTGTTGGAAAATTGGTTTGTCAGAATGCGGTATGTACAGAGAAGTCATGGTGCTCACATGAACGATATTATTTTCATACTCAATGGCATAATGTAAGCTTTAAAAAAAAAAAAAAGTGTCTCACTGAATAACTTATATTTCTTTCTTTCTTTCTTTCTTTTTTTTTTTTTTAAATTGTATCACTCTTAATGGAAAACCCTTTGTTATACAGCCATTGCGTAAAACGAATACTGACTAAACTTGGGTTTATATCTGCCAACAGGTGGCACTACTATGCTGCAATTTTTCTCATTTAAGGAAAGAAAATCTCAGCTTCTACAGTGTATAAATGTACCAACATTGATATGTGAGATGGAAACTAGGAAAAAGAATGTTGTCTGAATTTAAGACTGTTTCGATTGATAGGTTAGGGTTGCTGTTAATCATCTTCTGCAATTTTCTGTGTAACGTATCATTACAAAAACCCTTAACGGGTTAAAAGTTTGTGACGCAGCTACTTTATCACTATAAGAATTTGAAATATGGGTCTTAAAAATAATGATATCAAGTTTTAAGTGACGCTCTTCTATTAGTTAAAATATACATAGATTTTCTTATTTGATCATTCGCTTTTTTCTTTTATTTATATTTACAATGCAAACATAATATTTTTAACTTCAAGATAAGACAAATATATAAAATATACTCACTGATGCTTTTTCATTTTCATTTCAATTTCAAAATAACAGTTTTAAAAGGAATGATATAAAAATTCCAGTCACGCCTCGGTGTCATTTTAAAAGATTTGTTTTTAGATTCCATTAAAATTACCTTTGTTTTGTCTAATAAAGAATATTTACACATTGAAACAGTGCTTTTAATTTTCAAATATACTGTCAAATAATCACACTTTCACTGAGTTTGCATTATAAATAAAAATTATTTATTTCAATAAATCGATTTGTCTTTTGTGTCACGCTATCCAAAACTGTGAGTAAAATATATGTAAATGTTATTTTGTATCATAGTATCCAACTAAGTGAAAATTTCTGCAAAGAGACAGTGTGATGCAAAGAAAACATTTGCACAAATTTTACTTGCAGTTTTGGATAGCGTGACGCAAAAGACAAATCGATTTATTGAAATAAATAATTTTTATTTATAATGCAAACTCAGTGAAAGTGTGATTATTTGACAGTATATTTGAAAATTAAAAGCACTGTTTCAATGTGTAAATATACTTTATTAGACAAAACAAAGGTATCTAAAAACAAATCTTTTAAAATGACACCGAGGTGTGACTGGAATTTTTATATCATTCCTTTTAAAACTGTTATTTTGAAATTGAAATGAAAATGAAAAAGCATCAGTGAGTATATTTTATATATTTGTCTTATCTTGAAGTTAAAAATATTATGTTTGCATTGTAAATATAAATAAAAGAAAAAAGCGAATGATCAAATAAGAAAATCTATGTATATTTTAACTAATAGAAGAGCGTCACTTAAAACTTGATATCATTATTTTTAAGACCCATATTTCAAATTCTTATAGTGATAAAGTAGCTGCGTCACAAACTTTTAACCCGTTAAGGGTTTTTGTACTGATATCATTACTTTTTAGAGGTTATTGATCAAAAAATTAAAACAAGTCGTTTCGGCTCATAGGAAGGTTAGGTTGATTTATCTTTTCTTATGAAGATACCACCATTTTTTTTCAAAATGGCAGCTACAATTTATTAATGAACTTGGTGGATTTATTAAAGAGGGCTATTTACATATGGAGTTTTAAGCAAATCGGTTCGAAAGTTATTGTGATAATTTTCAAGTGGCCACCATTTAGAAACAAAGGACAGAGTGACTGAGATGCCCAGTGAACTTATCAAAGATATTTGAATGATATGTCAACTGTGCAAATGCGATTCAAACTGATTCCATATTACAAAAGTTATTGTAATAAAAAAATTTTAAGTGGCCGCCACTTGGAAACAAAATGGTGGAGCAAGTTGCATAGCAAACTTTTCCAAGATATTTAAATTGTATTAAATTCACTCCCCAACTTTGATCTGAACCAGTTTAGTATTCTAAAAGTTATCGTTGTGGCATATTTTCAAGTAGCAGCCTGATTTCAAGTGGCTGCAACTTGGAAACTAGATAAATGTTGGAACAAAATTCATCCAAGATATTTGTGTGATAAGTTCAATGTCCAACTTAAATTGATTCAGTATTTCAAAAGATGAGAAAATTGCATATATTTCGGTAATCAGATGCAAAAATTATGTAATCAGAAAACATACGCCAAAAAAAGGCAGAAATCTCGCTGATTTTTGACTCAATATATGTATTTATTATCTGTGATATCACTTTTCAGAAATAGCACGAATTTCGTCCATTATAGCAGCGAAAATATTTGCCTATCTTTATTTAGTGAAAAAGAGAAACAATCGCTATTTGAGCAATTAGCCATGATAAAGGTAAATTTTGTTAATAAGACATGAAACGATGGATTTCGACCCAGTGGCAGAAACACCGCGACATAGTTGCGGACACAGAAAAGCGGCTTGCGGACAGTTTTTGTCTGCAACTTTCGAATAACAATTCACTTAAAAAAAACTTCTGTATCAAAACTAAAACTAATACTTTTATTATTTATAATTATCTATATTGTGTTGTGTCAAACCTATAAAATATTTAATTGAATGAGATGAATTGAATGAGTACACACAATTGTTTATACTATATTGTCCTGCAGTAAAATTGTATTCGTGTACTCAACGCACGATATCACCACTGATGTTACCCCCCCCCCCCCCCAATCACCTTTCAGGCTTTTTGAGTGTAAGCCATTTTCACCACTGATTAACACAAATTTTGCAGACAGATTACACTGTAAAAAAAAATTTCGGTATTTTACAACAAAAGTTGCTGGCACCGCGGCTGCCAGCACAGTTGCTGTAAAATTTACAAGTTGCTGTCTTTTATGGTGCTGTAAAATTAACTGCACTTTGCTGTAAAATTCACAAATTGCTGTCTTTTTTGGTGCTGTATAATTAACTGCACTTTGCTGTAAAATTCACAAATTGCTGTCTTTTTTGGTGCTGTAAAATTAACTGCACTTTGATGTAAAATTCACAAGTTGCTGTTTTTAACGGTGCTGTGTAATTTACTGCAATTTGCTGTTAATTTTAAAAGTTGGTGTTTTTAATAGTGATGTGAAATTTACTGCACTTCGCTGTAAACTTCATAAGATGCTGTTATTAATAGTATACTTTATTTAAAAGTTTGTATTTACATTTAATATTTATAAATTTCGTTTGTTCAATAAAATATGTAGTCAGGCAACAATTCTCAAGGTTTTTGATAGACTGTTTTTACAGATTTGAAATCTTTAAATAGCGTTTTCTCAGTTTAGATTTTTTCATGAATTTATGATCTTCAAAATCTAAGACTTCCAAAGATATTTAAGAATATACTTAATGGGTATGGATGTTTAATAGAACTTAAAAGAATTGGGGATCGATTTTGCAGTAACTTTAAAAGAAAAATTAAGAAAAATCACCTTTTTTTTCCTTTCTTCCCAAATTTTACCAAGCACGTTTTAACTTTTATTTATTTATTTATTTATTTTTAACTAATGAATAAATTTCAAAACCCATACGTAATTCTTTTTAAATTGTTTCCCTTAAACATGCAAAAAAGTTGTCAGTTCTTTCCTAAATATCTCTAAAAGTTTTAGCTGTTTGAAGATAATTCATGAATTCATGAAGATAATCATTAATTCATGAAAAAAAGCAGACTGAGAAAACATAATTTATAGATTTCAATGCTGAAAAAAAAAAGCATTAAAACCCACAAGAATTGATACCGGAATATATATTTTAATAGACAAACCTTATAGTCCAGTTTATAATATTAAGTGGAAATATAGGCTATTATATGAAACTTACTTCAATAATAATTACAGAACTTTGGATAAACACCATAAAATGCAATAAACTCGCAACAATTTCTCGGGTCGAAAGAACTCACGATCCTTTGTCAGGCGAACAAAGTAGGCACGAGTGCTGCATTCAATAATGCCGTCAAAGGTGCCATGTCATCTTAATTCAGTTGCTGCTTCAGATTCTGAGCATTTGCTGAGCTACAAACTCTCATTTTTTACAATTCTGTAAAATTCACTACATTTTGTTGCAAATTTTACAGGATGGTGTTCTTATCAGCGCTATAAATTTCACAACACTGCTGTAAAAACTTACAGATGAAAAGATCGGTTTATTTCTTTTTCATCTTTCCCTCCCCCTCTCTCTCTTTTTCTTTAAAGCCATGTTAAGCCTGAAATAAAGTTTCAGAAAAAGTATAACTGGAGACATGGACTAATAATTTAAACTATTTTTGGAATGTAGTATTTTCTACTTTTCCTTACTCGATAGAGAGTTAAACCTGTTGATTTTGTATTATGGCTTAAAGATTAAAAAAACATTTTAGCTTGGTTCGACAAATTTGAGGTACTCTGATTCAGGGGTGCAGAAAATGTTCAGATCTCGGAAATTTCCCCCAAACACAGTATAAATTTCCCTCAATAATGCAGAAATCTACTTTGCTATACAAAGTCACTTGTTCTATGTAATATATCTTTAAGAGAATAAGTATACAGTGTAACAAAAAAATATCGCTGTTACTGTATATTATAAGAAGTTCAAAGTAGCAAATTGTTATCTTTGACTTACATTTTTATTTTCTCTTTAAAAAATATTCAAAATTTCCCCAGTCAGTTTAAATTTCCCCCGAACATTGTTCGGGCGTATGGACATATTCTGACCCCTGCTCTGATTAAAATATCTTCAAAATTTAATACCATTTTGAAAAATAAATTTTTTATAGTATTTATTTTTTTATTGTATTTGTAACTTAATTTTTGTTTGACAAATAAATAAATTAATAAATAAATAAAATAAATAAATAAAAATAAATAAATAAATAAAATAATAATAATTATTATTATTATTTGAATGTGCTTGTTTTTTGATGCTTTTCATAAGCTTTCCGAAAACTTATTTTTCTATTCAGGAAATACTTTTAGTATTATAAAGTCTCACTTTCTGAGCTATATGCTTATAATTTGTTAACACAATTATATTACACTCTGTTTATGATTTGTCTGTTATAAATATATATCCAACTGCAGCTATCCAAATATCAGAAATCAGTTTTTTAGATGTATACCATTATGCAAGAATTTTTTACATTGGTAGAGTTCTTGCCAGACAAGTAAATTAGATGATCCAAAATGCCAGGTGGTGTGGTTCAAATATAACAAATTTTAGACAAATTAATGCGAAAAATACGTTAACATTATTAAAATTAAGTTTTACTTCATGTTTATTGATACAGATTTAAATTCTGAATCAATTATAATAAATTTTAATACTTCTTCCGATTTTTGGTTCAACTTTTTGTATAGTTGCTGTATCCTTTCTATAATTAATTGTTCAATTTTTTTTTTTTTTTTTTTTTTTTTTTTTTTTTTTTTTGGGGGGGGGGGGGGGGGGTGTTGACATACTTTTTTTTTTTTAAGTGCTATGTTTAATTTAATTTTTTTCTATTAAAAAAAAAATAATAATAAAAATTAAAAAAAATGCAGTTTGTTTCTATTTTTGTAACAGCAGTTATCTTTGATTGAATATTACAGATATTACTTTATAAAAATAGTGTTATTGAAAAAAGTGATTGCGCCGATCCCTGTCTTATATTTAATTGTAGAAATCACAAAATATTTTATTTATTTATTTATTTATTCTTTTTATTACGAAGTCATAAAAAAAAATAAAGCATTTTCGCACAGATGACCTAACAATGCACCCCAGTACATCTTTGTGATATCTCTAGGGAATGTGTTCTTTATTTCTCAAGATATCTCAAGGGTGTCCTGGGGAGAACACCAGGGGAACTGCAGTGTAGGTGTGCCATCAAAATTATAAAGGTAAGAATAGGGAAATGATGTTTGGTTCTCTATGAAAACATGATTCTGCTAGGAGCAATTCACGTTTTGTTTTTCCAATGTGAATATTAGATATGTTAGGCCTACCGGAAACTTTTGTACTTTTTAATTAAAATACGTACATCGGAAAGTTATCTTGGATAATATTTAAGGTATTCTTGTGTAACTCTCAAGATGATAATTGTTAAATAAAAATTTTCATTTTATTAATTCAAAAGAACAGAACTTTCCGGTAGACCTAATATTTTAATGACAAATTTTCTAGATGACACATTTGTTATTCCTAATCGCAAAATTGATACCAATTATTCCGAATTTAGATAATTGTCGTTACACTGACAGGAAACCTATCTATTTAATTATTCCTTATTTATTGAAGTCTTGTAAAAAACTTTTCTTTTCTTTTTTTTTTCTCTCCCCAAGAGAGAATAATTAGAAAAAAACACTGTGAGTGATCAAATTATTAGATTTATTTATTTATTAATTTATTTTTGACATTTTTTTCCGATTTTCTAAAAAAGATACTGGACGTAATGGCTTTGAACTACAGACATCTAAAGAATATTTATACTCACATGGGAACATAATTAGGGGATTAAATATAAACAGGAGCGGACTGGCTCAATTTGGTCCACCCGGCTATGAGATATTTTGGCCCACTCACTCCATAATGAGGTATAAAGAAGCCTTTCCCATCGGGGCACAAAGTAAAGTCGCAGAAACCCAGGCACCTTTTAATAAAGTCATAATTTTACAGCATTTTACATAACCTTCCACATTAATATAAGTTTTATAAACAGAAACATATTTTTAATAAAAGTTTGAAATTGTGATCGAATTCTTCTCTCCCTTGGATCAGCCCCTAATAGAGCATAATACAGTATATCCCAGAACACTAACGCTAGAACGTTAATGGGATACATTTCTGAATCTCCAGGAAATATATTTTCAGTACAAAGTTTTGGGCACAACAGTATTAAAATTATACTGCTATCTAAATGATGTTCAATGACAAAAAATTCAATTAGACCATTTTTAAATAATTTTTTCCTTTTTAAAATTATATGAGCAGTTCCCTGAAGTTATTGCAGGGAAGTGGACAATAACCATTTTAAATGGTACGTTAAATTTTTTTTTTTAGATAAATTGATGAAAATGGTAATGTTAAACAAATTTAATTTGCTTCAATTGATAGCATATATATCAGATTTGTATGCTTGACTCGTAGTCCGCTTGTAAATCTTTGTCAGATAATTACAAATAGCACATGACAGAATTACAATACGAAAAAATGGAAAAACACCCAGGGCCAGCGCGGAAATCGAACCTGCTCTCCTACGCTCGAAGGCGATTAGCAATGTGGTGACATAACCATGCTTTGTAGGTAAATATTGAGCTCTAAATTAAAATTATCAGAACACGTTAAGTTATAAAATATAGCATCAAAGACTATAATTATGTTAAAATGTAAAGTAATATACTTCTTATTTACTTTTATTATAATAATTTTATATTAATGAGATTTTTCGGCTGATTGTGGGCCCCACCAGTGGCTGAGAGGTTCTGCTCTCAAAGTTGGTAGACATGAGGAGTTGGATTCAATCCCAGACAGCCTTTGGAGTTTTCTGTTTTTTTTTTTTTTTTTCTTTTTAATCCAAAATTTACATAAATGCGGGATAGGGTCCCGGGAAAGTCCTCCCACGGAGGTCAATCACTGTCTTGGATTCGAATGCACATACACCTATACCTTCGGATGATGGCGATCTTTATGGCATCTTGTACATTTTATCGGAAACTATACTTTGGAAATTTTTACATTGTAATATCTAAAGATATATAAAATAAAATACAAATGTAAAAGTAAAAAGCTAAATAAATTTTGTGTTAATTTTCACTTCCTTTTATATATATAAGAATGAAGTTTTGGATTTGTGAAAATTTTCGATCTCCTATTTTCGATTGTTTTACAAGTTTTGAGAGACGTCCAAAGCACGATTCGACCATTTTTGAAAACTATCTGTCAATCTGTCTGACTGTATATGGGTTAGTGCGTGAGTATAATACATTTTGTGGACGCTGTAACTCCCAAACCAGTGAACGAAGTTTAACCAAACTTGGTTAGCACTGCCAATAATATCATTTTCAAGAATTTTAACATGACAGTACAGGACAAAATTTCGCATAAATGTATATAATGAGAGATATTTTTAACTAATGATTTTGAAATTAGTATGAACTTTTGATAATTGTAGTGGTAAGCTCGTAAAAAGGTTTTGCGCTTGTAGGAGCATCGCTTCCTCGTGTAAATTTTCAGTATATGTAGCATTCAAAAGAACTCCTTAATATCTTTAAAACGAATGATTGAATCATATATCTATGATAGATTTAAACAAAGTTACAGTTTTTTCTATTTTTAATACAAAAAAAGAAAGAAAAATCATGCAGTACGCATTGATTAGTAACACTTTCCAACTGTACGTAATTGTTGTATCGAATAACTTTTATTATTCTTTGCCTACGTTATCACACAACAGACAGAAGGACTGAAAAATATACAGATAGACTAATTGATTTAAAAATTGCTCTTAGGCATTTTGGAAAGGGTTAAAAAGGCTTAACGAAAAAAAAAAAAAAAAAAAAAAAATGCAGCCATTAGATTATAATTACAGCTTTTGATCTCTCTGAATATTTTAGTGTAGCCCTGTAAATCAGAAAGTTAATCATATCATATTCTATACAAAAGATTATTTTAGAGTATTAACAATAAATGTTAATATTTTTATGATTTTTACAGTAGAAAGACTTTTAAATATAATTTTCAAAAAATTCAGTCCTAAAACGTAATGCATTGGCTTTTTTTTTTTGTCCCTGTAAACAAATTAGTTGTACAGGACCTATTAATGTCATTCTAAATGGAGAAAATTCTATAGGGATAATGTTTATAAAAACAACACTCATAGAACACGATGCTTTTGAATGCTTTTGGGTGTCCCTGTACACAAACCAGAAGAGATATTAACTCCATTTTCAATATGGAACATCCGATAGTGAACTTCAACAAAATATATCAGTTTCGAGAAATTCCATAGATAATTAATGGAGTTGGAGCGCGGGCTTACAGACAGACAGACAGATGGACAGATACACAAACTGAAATCATATTCATACTTAAAAATGTTAGAAAGTGTTAAAAACATTCAATGTAAACGAAAGTAATATTTTAGCAATTTTTTATTAATAGCTCTTAATATAAATAGATATTATTCTGTCACCCTGTAAATCTAATGCTAATTATGCTATATTCTATGCAAAGCATTTTTTTGTGCAGATAAATAACATAATTCAATTTCCTAAAGCTTCGTGGAAAGTAATTAAAATTTGATTTGTAGAAATATCTCTCATAGAACGCAATGCTTTGGAATACTTTTGAGTGTCCCTGTATATAAATCGGTGGTGATATTTCCTCCATTTTATACAGGAAACATCCAGTAGGGAATTGGAATAATATATTTCAATTTCATTAAGATATTTCTACAGTAAAGGTATGAAAATATGGTTTATAGAAATAGCTCTCATAGAACACAATGCTTTGAAATACTTTCGGGTGTTCCTGTACACAAACCAGTAGAGGTATAAATTCCATTTTCAATAGGGAACATCCGATAGTGAACTTGAATAATATATATCAGTTTTAAGAAATTCCATAAATATTTACGGGAGTTAGAGATCGGACAGACAGACAGGCAGACGGACGGGCGGACGGACAGGCAGATACACAAAACTGAAATCATATTCACACTTAAAAAGTGCTAGAAAGTGTTAAAAACGCTTAACGTAAACGAAAGTACAATTCTAGCAATTTTTTATTAATACCTCTTAATATAACTGGATATTTTTGTGCCACCCTGTAAATCTAATGCTAATCATGCTACATTCTATGCAAAGAATTCTTTTGTGCGTGTAAATAACATATTTCAATTTCTTAAAACTTCGTGGATAGTAAAGTTATTAAAGTTTGATTTATAGAAATATCTCTCCTAGAACGCAATGCTTTGGAATACTTTTGAGTGTCTCTGTACATGAAACGATGGTGGTATTTCCTCCATTTGATAGAGGAAACATCCAATAGTGAACTTGAATAACATATTTTAATTTCATTAAGATATGTCTACAGTAAAGGTATGAAAATATGGTTTATAGAAATACCTCTCATAGAACACAATGCTTTGGAATACTTTCGGGTATCCCTGTACACAAACCAGTAGAGGTATAGACTCCATTTTTAATAGGGAACGTCCGATAGTGAACTTGAGTAATATATATCAGTTTCAAGAAATTCCATAAATATTTACGGGAGTTAGAGCGCGGACAGACAGACAGACAGACAGACAAACCGAAGTCATAAACACTTTTCAACCTTGTTGGAAAGTGTTAAAAAGACTTGGAGGGTTAAAAAAAAAAAAATTCTGAGATATTTTTTGAATTGCATAAAATTGATTTTCTTTGTGCGTTTAGTGTATGTACTCTTCTGTGATAAAATCGTCTGCATTTATCATGAAAAATAATTTTAATAAACAATTTGTAATGCGTGAATTTGTACAGGAAAAATATAGAAATAATCTGGTGTGTCACTCACACGACTTTCTCTTACCCTGAAATTTAATACTATATATACAGGTTGGAGATTAAGAGGTAAGATAACGAGTACTGTTATGTAAACCTATGTTAAACAATTCATATTAGGCTTCTGAAGAGTTTTATATGATAATTAGTTCTGTGTGAGGGGGGCTACCGCCCCCCTCAACCCCCCGTTTCATTAATGCACCTACATTTATATATAATTTAATTCGGTTATTAAAAAATATTTCTCTTTTTAAAAAATAATTTATTAAAATTATTATTTAAAAAATTATCTTTTATGATAAGGCAGACGATTTCCATATTAGAGAAGTAGTTTAACACCAAATATCCAAAAAAAGTCCATTTTATTCTCAATAAAAAAAAAAAAAGTACGATTAAGTTTTTTTTCGTTAAAAGTAAAAAAAATCGATAACTTTGTTTTAAATTATCGCAGATCGATGGTTCAACCATTCGTTTTAAAGGTATTTTCGAGCTCTTTTCAAAGATACCCATCATGAAAATTTACTCCCCTCGAGGGGGAGGCGAGGCTCCTACATACACAAAAAAATTTTCCCAGTTAACTGTCTCTATTACAAAAAATATATATTTGTTTCATTTGGTTTAGTGCAGTCTATAGACGTTAAACTCTATTTTCCTGCAATTTCCCCCATAGACGTAATGTATTAGAATTCTCTTGATTGTCCCTGTACACGAACCATTTGCTTGATCTTAACGAAAAGCTTACTGTAGCATCCCTATATGATACACATTTAGAATACCAAGTTTGAACTTTCTGCCATAATTTATTTTTGAGATATGCTGATAACAGACAGACACACAGACACACACACAGACACACAGACACGCACACAGACACACACACAGACACACAGACACACATACCATTTGCTAAAAACATGATTTTCGTATTCAGGGGACCTCAAAACGTGTAAATATAACAAAATCTCGCGTTCGAAAATTTGAGCCAAAAACAATACTTTCTCTACCTTATGGGTAAGAGAAAGTAAAAAGTCTTGTGGTGGTTACAACGTACTCGTTTATTTGATAAATACGAATTGTATGTGCTGAAAATAAAATAAAATTACGACAAATGATGAATGGGATTTTACTATTGATATTGAACTCTTTTATATAATAAAATTCTATAAAATTACAGCCTGATGTTAAAAATTTAATAATTCTTGAATAACGTTAATAATCTGATGTGGCGCACACACAACTTACTCTTACCCTGCATTTCAATATTTTAAAGATACATTGCAGATTAAGGGGGTAAAATAACAAGAACTGTACACAACCATCAATCTGCGTGAAAGGAGCCTCCGCCTCCCCTTAACCTTTCGTTTGAAAATAGTAAATATATTTATATAGTATTCAAGACAGTTAAGTTATTTTAAGGTACGCTAATAACAGACATACAGGATCAAACATTATAAAACTTGATATTAATATTCAATGAATCTTAAAAACAGTCCCGGACTAATGAACTAAGTAACACTCGCCAAGATCTTTACTGGGGGCCGTGGTAGCCCGGTCGAGCGCCCGCCTCGCTATTGGAAGATTGCGGTTTCGGCACTCGAGCCGGCCAAAGACCGTTGTGTACACTCATGGTGTCTGGTGCACGTAAAATCTGTCGTGGCCGCAATGTCCTGCATGTTCCCATAAAAAATTATACCTCTGAGATTCACAGAAGCGGGAGAGCCATCTCTTCTGTAGAGGATCAAAATTGCGATGGCATTTCTCCAGACCATCTCTAGGGGTGAGTCCCAGACCGTCGCCAATTGCGCATCTGCGCAGCACTAGTGCGACGTAAAACCAACTATCCATCCATTCTTCCAAGATCTTTACTTATGCAATAGCGACAAGATTTTTAATTTATCGCCAAAATAACAATGAAAGTTTCAAAGTAGCCAGAGTATATGTATCTGTTGAAGTTACTGCGCCGTTGTTTTGACCTGAGTCATTCGTTGCAATTCTCCTTTAAGTTTGTTAGACTGAAGGAGCGCGCTCACCACTATAAATCAGATTAGAGCTCCGATATAAAAAGCTCTAATGTAGAAAAAGTGACCGACGAGCGACAATACAAAACAAAACTAAAAGAACCTTTCATGCAAGGTTCTAATGCCCTTGGCCCCCACGTTGGTTTGGACTTTCGAATCATTTTTAAAACTGACTTTAATGCCTTTTTATAGTTAAAAATTAAGTGAAGACATACAAGGGGCCACCAATTAGGGGTATCAGTTAGAATTTCACCCTGTGCCTCTAGAATTGTATTTCCGCCACTGGATGAAGCATGAAGCAGCGTACTCCAAGAATGAAACATTCTCGACTTGACTTGCGTGCGATTTCTAAATGAAAACAATGAAGAAAGACAATGTTTTCGAAAGACAATCGCAAAGCTTCAATACTTGTTTGCATTAATGATGTTTGGTCGCGAACTTGTCTGAAATTATGAGCACTACACAACACATAATGAGTCAAAATTGATTGTAATTGCGTAAGATTATTGGAAAATAAATAGTGAGATTACTCTGATGTAACTAATATTAAAGTAGTACATTTTGAGGGGGTTTCTGGGGCCCCCTTGCTCCTGGGGCCCTCGACAATCGCCGACCAGCCGACGTGGCCAGTCCGGGCTTGCTTAAAAAGCATAATTATACAAAAGCAAACACTGAAAAATTAACTTAAAAAAATATTTTACTTATCGTGTGGGTATGGTAAATTAATTTTCATTCCTAAGCAGTTTTCTGGGCATGGTAAAATGTAGCACTAAATACATTTACAAATACACAGTAAAATGTAGCAATAAATGCACTTCCTCCAATTATATTCAATTGAAAATAAAGCTTTTGCTTAATTATTGGTAATTATTTGCGTAATTACTGTATGTCATCTACAAATTATGTACACACCACATTGTGCACTTAAATATAGTCCTCCTTTAATCGCACACAGCACAAGATGAAATGCATTTACAGTAATTTCCTAACATAGTCCCACAATATTCTAAATCTTTTGGGTGGCCCTGTAAACAACTGATGAATGATTTCTATAGCTGATTCCACACAAAACATGCTTCCATGCGTATAAGAAATGCAAGTGCAGCTTGGAGCCTACAGATGTCAATCTGTATACCCACCAAAATTTTTGCTCATAATCGTAATGTGCTAGAAGTTTTTCGGATGTCTCGGTACATGAACCATTTACTATCTCAACGAAAAGTTTAGTGCCCCTATACAATACAGATTTAAGATAGCGAGTTTCGAATTCCTGCTACTATTTGTTCTTGAGATATACTAATAAAGAACATACACACAGACCAATTGCTTAAAACATGATTTTTGGATTCCAGGGACCCCAAAAATCCTAAATATAACAAAAACTCATTCTCGAAAATTTGACTCAAAAACAGTACTTTCTTTACTATATACATAGATGCCAACATTTTAATTTATTCCGAGTATTTTTAGTTCCTCCTTTTTTTCGAACCACGAATTTTTAGGGATAAATTTTTCTTATTTTATCGAAGTTATTTATATATTGGAGAAAATTTTTCTATATAAATAAAACGATGCGAAATAAAGGCGGGGCTAAAAATACTTTGGAATAAATTAAAATACTGTCATCTATGCCATATATATGGGTGAGAGAAAGTAAAATTTTGAACCGGACTATAATTTATCTATAGGGATATAATCACAATGTATACAAAGGTGGTCTACAAACTCTAAATTGAAGTGCAGAAGCAATATAGTTAAGCTTATGATGGCATTCATAAATCTCTAGTTGTCAACTTTATTACTATTTTTTTACTGAATTAACTCAAAAAGCGTAATTTTTAGCGCGTCGATTTGGAATCCTTCTAATGTCATAAATATAAAAATAACACACATGGATGAGATTTATGAATAATTTGAAACAATAAAAGCTTTTATAATTTTGAACACAAGCCTTAAAGAAAGAAAAAAAAGATACAGAAGAAAGAGCGAGAGAGAAAAGAAGAAAAAAAGGGCATTTAAAGAAAATTTAAAAGATAAATACAATTTAAATATTTTAGACACACTTTTATAAATCATAAATTTCAAGAATTTTATATGGGTCCACATGAAATTTCTCTTGAATAAATAATATTTGTAAGTTAATTATAAATTATATATCAATAAAGGAAACGGTTTAGATACAACAAAGATTGCAGGCGTCAATTTATTACGGATTGTCCATTCTTTATATCATTACCTTTTAACAGTACTCTTTTGTAATATTTATACGAAATTAAATAAGATGAAGATTATTATTTTTAAATAATGGTATGTAAATTATTTAAGTTCCATATTAAATTGGCAGCTATAACTGAGATATGTCAACTTAATTGCGTGCACAAGGAAAATTTGGCAATCAATTTAATAATTACTTTAATAATTTGCAAACTATTTTAGTTTTTCTTTTTTCTTTTTTTTTTTTTTTTTTTTTTTTTTTTTTTTTTTTTTAACGCTGACTTAAATACGTAGAAGATGAAGCTAGGTTGTCCATTATTTTATAATAATTAAAACTTAAAAACCTTCCAACGAACAAAAATAAATAAATACATAAAATATTTTAAATGTTCTTATCTAAAATAAGAACGCAACCGACTATTAATTATTTTCATAACAGAAAAAATTCTTTCACAAGACACTTGCGTACATGAAAGGATTTATACATGCTTGTAAGCTATATATAATGAGATAGACATTGGTCCATGAGAGTTAAGTTCGGGCAGTAACTCTAAAGCGTACCTCATACATGTTGCACATTTTCTTTTAGCTTTGTTCTTCAAATAAGCTGATAACACACATAGACGCACACAGAACAACCATTATAAACCAGATTTTCAAATTCAGGTGACCTCAAAACGTGCAAATAGTATATTATAAACACCGTTTCAAAACTTCGATCAGAAAATAATACTTTCTCGTCCATACATGGGTAAGAGAAAAAAAAATAAAAAGCAAAAGAAAGAAAGAAAAAATTACAATATTTTAAAACTTTAAGATATTTTCCCTTAAGAAAAATGGGCCCACCAGCGGCCGAGCGATTCTGCGCTCAAAGCTCATAGGCGTGAATTGCCAGGTTCGATCTCAGGTCGCGCTCATCGGCCTAGCTGTCCGGAGTTTTCCGCTGTTTTCTCCGAAACTGTCATAAATACGGGCTAGTACACGTTAAAAAGATCCCCACAGAGGGCACTCCCCCTCGGGCCTGGAATCCAAGTGCGGTCAATCGACCTTAATCCGCACAACCCAACCCAACTCTTAAAAAAAAGAGGGGATATTAATAAACGTTTCGCTGTTTACTTCCATCTGTTATCAGACTATGCCTGACTTTCACAAAACATTCAGCGTACATGCACCGCGCTCTATTCTAGTTCCACTATTACAAAGATTATTTTTAATTACTTGAAAAAAAAAAAAAAATCTTCGAAGAATTGAAAAAATAAAACGTTCTGATATACAATCGGCAGCAAAATTATTCGAGCGCTAACAAAAATTCCTATATAAAAAAAAGTTTACTTTAATATTATTAAATAAATAAATTCTTGTTGAATCACGTTTTTATAGACTGACTAACAACATCATTCGACAAGGATTTATTTAACAAAACAGTACTAAGTGTACTTTTTTTACAAAGGAATGTTTGCTACCGTTCGAATAATTTTGCTGCCGAATGTAAGCATCTTTAATGTAAAACTTTTCGCGTATTTATGGCAAATCACTAGCCGGGAAAAGTTGACAGCCCACAGATTTCAAATGCAAGCACCCGACGTGAAAACTGCGATGTTCAACTAGGTGCAAACTCGCGAACTATGCTTCAGCAATTCGGAAGTGTAGCCTCCATTGAACCAAAAAATTATGGGCCAAAAGTTAAGCAATATTTCGAGATTTTTCCGGGCCAATGTCTGTACCGTATAAATATTTGTACTATTCTATCATTTGTTTAGATGTAGTATGCTCATTGTCAAATTATGTATTCTTTAGCCACATTTCTTGCGACAATGGAAGCCTCTAAGCAAGTGCGGATTGAACGAGTCCAGCGTTAAAATAGGGGTGACTGAGAGAAAACAAACGATAAGGGAACACTGAATAACTGGATGTTTGCCAAATAACTATCTCTCGGCCAATTTTGCATCCCTCCAAACTTTTGAACTCGACCTCACTGCTAGTCGTAGGAAACGTGGTCGCACTATACTTTGTCACCATTTTTTCCTGAATAATTAAAATCCAGCACCAATAATGCATTTTTCTTTCCTGTTCATCTGGCCCACAGCCTACATAATTTGGCAATTGGCCCACCCGGCGATCGCCGGGTAGCCGGGTGGGCCAGTCCGCCCCTGAATATAAATTGGAAAAATCACAAACACTTTGGATAACCCTGTATCATAAAAAAGTTACAAATGTCTTGTAATTTTAATACATTGTTGTACTTATTATGTTCAATATTTGCATGTAATTTTTGTGTGGAATCGCACAATTTTTTATGCAGGTTAATTTATAATTAACGTTTTAAAAATTCTAAACAGAAAAACTTACCGAAAAAAATAATAACAAGAAGGAATTTAAACAAAATTTTAGAAAAGATGCTGAAAACTTGACAAAACATTACAGATACATTGCTATGAAACATAAAATTCACATGTTTGATATTCGCTGATATATGAACATTTATATATACATATATATATTTACTGCGCATGTTCCAAAAGAATATCTGTAATTTGTACTTAAGAATTCTTGCATACATTAAAAAAAAAAAAAAAAAAAAAAAATTCTGTACTTTGTAATTAAATTCTCATACACACCTAAAAAAAAAAAAAAAAAAAAAAAAAAAAAAAAATACAACGGCAAAGAATTATTTATTTATTTTTAATTGATGTGATAAAAAAAATTTATTTTCTTTCCCCAATATAATATTCTGATTTACATTATACATATGCATATATGTAAATAAAATGTTTATATTTGAATATTTATATTTTTAGTTATTTCAAGCTAAAAATAAACATTTTTTTTTTTTTTTTTTTACTTTTTTCAGATTTATCACAAAGTTTTACAAACAAGAAAAACGACTATTAAATGATACATCTTGCTAATGAAAAATAAAATTTTTTAAGCATGTATTATTTCAGATTTTCACATATTGACAACTATACTTATTTTTAATTTAAATATTTTGCTTTTCTAAATTTGCAAAGAAAGAAAAATAGGAAAATATATAGATGTCATTAAAATGTAATTTTTCCTGTAGCATTAATATATAAAAATAATTATTAGAATATAAAATCATTTTAATAGTTAAATTTATTATAACGATTTTATTTCAGTTAATGCCACTTAATGTATTTTCACTTAATGTCTGAGAGAAAGTTTCGATGTATAGTTTCTTAAAAGAAAAATATGTTTTATTAATAATGTGTATCAGCAATTAAAAGAGAAGTATTCATTTCAAATGGCAATAGCAAAGTAAATTAATTTTTCACTTATAACTATACTACAAAGTAATTTTCTTAACCTATCGCTTTATTAACGACAGAATTTTTTATGTTATATACACATTAATAACAGTTACATATAAGACACAAAAAATAATCAATTTACTTATAAATTTTAAAATTTAGGAATTAGTTTAAAATATTTTTAATCTTTAATAATGTAACATAAAAATAAATAAAATAAAATAAATATAGAACTTTTAAGCTCTTGTTGTTTGTTGATTTATTCATGTATTTTTCCTAATGTTTGATCATAAGCAACTTCCTGATGCCTAAAACATTTAATTGTATTATTAAAATACGATATATAATATTACAATTCATTATTATAATATAATATCCATGATTTACTTAAAATTACCAGTATATTTTAAATAATTCACTTTCAGAATTTTTCTCATAAAATGTGAATTATGCAGAAAGTAAAATTTGTGTATATTTTGCAAAAATTTAACTTAAATTATTCGAAAAAATATTACTTTACAACTGCAGTTTTAATTAATGTACATTCATATTTGAATAAATTGTTGTTTAAAAAAATATCATAGGCATGTTGCTTATGTGCTGTAATTTATATATGTAATTATTAAACAAAAGAATAAAGGGGAAAACTACATTACACAATATGTAAAGAAATAAAATAAAAATAGATACAATTTGTTTATTTGTAGCTTTTATTTATTTATTTATTTATTTTTTGGTAGAAGTATTAAAAACGAAAAAAAAATAAAAAAATAAATTATACATTATAAATTGTTCGAAAAATGCTGATAAAAATATTAATTTTAATTATATTGTGGATAATTAAAGTAAAATAATTATGATTCAACAATAATTTGCTTATTTATAATACGTATTCTACACATAATAGTCTTACAAATCTTTATGAATTTTTAGTTAAATATATATTTTAGTAAAAACTTAATACAAAAATCGAATGAAATTTATTCGTTTGTAGTATTATTTATATACATACGTATATATGCAAAACTTCAGTATGAACTAACTAAATATATTTATGAAAGTATTACATTTTATCCTATCAAAAAACAAAAAGTATATTTAAATGATAAACAAGTTGCTTATTTGTAGTATGAATATATAGATAATGAAATATATATATATTATTTATTTATTTTTAAATGTTACGACGTTATTAATGATTAAAAATATATTAAACAAATCCCTAAATTTTAAGTTCTATCGATAAGTTAAGAAAACATTTGTGATCAGTTATAAGAGAAAAATAAAAATAAACTTACTTTGCTGTTGTCATTCGGAAATAATCCTTTAATTTTAAATCCTTTGAAGCATCTTTAAAAAGTGTGCATACAATATATATATATATATATTTTTTTTCTTTTTCTTTTCTTTTAATTCCACTGAAAATTAAAATATATTAGATTTGCACGTGTAGCAGTTTTGAAACTACACGCTATTCTGAGATTCTGACCTCTGACTGAATCGAGCTGACTTTTACCCGAAGTTTGATGAAGTCAGTATCTTTGTCAGTAGCATAGACCTTATATATACTAGACCACGCATTCCCCCTCGTTATTTGACTGCATCATGAACGAGCTTCCCCAGCAAAATTGTCACGTGATGTTGGTCTAGAGGGAGAGTGGAGAATGATCACTATGTTATTTTTCTGTAGGAACGAATTTTGTGTTTTTTAATATTTTTATTGTGCACGCACTTTTTATTTTAGCATTTAGATTTACACATGGATGGAAAGCTAAACTTTCATAGATTAATTACATAGAAAAAAAAATTATGATAAATCATTTTGAAAGCGAAAAAATTGCGTTTGAATTCTTACTTCAGTCAGAGAAGTATGAGATTATGCTTGCATACGGGAAAAAAGAGAGATAAAGAGAGAAATCACCCCTAGTCCAAGATCACGTGACTTCCGAGACTCAGAACAAAGGATGGAGGTATCAGATTACACCCTCATGTTGAAGACATTCGCTGTAATGGTCAGCCGTATTGGTGGCGGGGTCTAGTATATATAAGGTCTATGGTCAGTAGGGTAGGGGGGAAAGAAGTGGCCTTGTATATCGAATATCACGGCTTACCTCGCCGCCAGTTCAGATATAGAACATCTGCTACAAACCGCAAAATTCCGTCTAAAGTCCAAAGGAAGTCACGTTGCTATTGGTTACGTGCGGTAGAAATAAATTTTTACAAAATTAGGTGCTGTATATTTATTTAATAGTGCCAGTGCTTGGAAAAAAACAGCAGAAAGTGCAGGAAAAATTACAACATTTTTTTACAGTGTATGAAATTTTAAAAGCCTGTCACAGACAGCTACAAAACTTTCTGCCACTGGGGATTTCGATAATTCACTGCAAGAATATTATGTTGTTTTGTAATGAATTAACAGCTTATTTCGTACTTTAAAAGATTAAAAGTAAATGTTATCGGTGAAACGATCCCGTATTGTAGATAGACTTTCGTATTGCGTATTTCTGCAATGTATAAACAATAAAAAAAGTAATTTTATTATTGTTTTGTGAAATAATCTCATATCTCAGCATTCATTTTTTAAAAACATACAAAATTTAATAATTAGCAGTGAAATTCCAGTGGCAGAAAGTTTTGTAGCTGTGTGCGACAGGCTTTTAAAATTTCAAAATCTGTCTGCGAAATTTGCCTGTAATCAGGGATGAGAATGGCTTACACTCAAAAAGCCTGAAGCTGATAGCAGCAATCTTTGGGGGAGAGAGCTTAACAATAGTGGTAATCTCGTGCAACAATACACAAATACAATTTTACTACAGAACTATAGTAATAAACAATTATAAAATAATAAGTTGAACTCATTCAATTAAATATTTATAGCAATGTTTGACACAACACAGTATAAATAACAAAAGTATTAGTTTTAGTTTTGATACAGAAATTTTTATAAGTGAATTATGAAGTGGAGGAGAAGTTTTGGAGCAGTTTTAAAAGAAATTAGCACTTTTCTATGTCCCCGAAGAATCTTAGTAACAGGGGAAAAGAATACACGCATATGCTGTCTATCAAGGGAGATATAGGCTCCTTAGGTCGCCGTTGTTAAGTACTGTTTTGTGTGTTCCTACCAAGGCACCTATATGGGGGCTCTAGAGTTCCTACCAGAGAGCATCTAAGACGTCATACATCGGTAGCGCATTGTCGCAGGCGAAAAATGTCCGTAAATTGCAGACAAAGACTGTCTGAAAGTTGTGGGCAATTTTTTTTATTAGTACAGAGACAGACAAAGAGTGTTCGAAAGTTACGGACTAATTGTTTTATTAGTGCAGACAAAAACTGTCTGCAAGCATTTATTCTGCAAGCATTATTCGCAGGCGAAAAATGTCCGTAAATTGCAGACAAAGACTGTCTGAAAGTTGTGGGCAATTTTTTTTATTAGTACAGAGACAGACAAAGAGTGTTCGAAAGTTACGGACTAATTGTTTTATTAGTGCAGACAAAAACTGTCTGCAAGCATTTATTCTGTGTCCGCGACTATGTCACCGTGTCACGGTGTTTCTGCCACTGGGGTGAAATAATAGTCTATATTAGCAATTAGTTGCTCTTGCATAATTTTAAAAAATAAGCAGTAAAATGATTGATTCCATATTTCAGCAAATTTATTGCATACATCGGATATTGTCTTTGTAAAAAAGGGCGAATTTCATTGATTAACATAGAGATAGAGCCTATTTCAGCAAACAATTAGGATTAAAATAACCTTATTAAGCAACGGCGAAATGATTGCGTGTTTCAATAATCAGCCACAAAACATCGTGAATTTCAGAAATCACCTTTGAAAAGATTTCAAATTTTATCGATTAACGCCGAAATAATATCGTATTTTAGCAATTAGTTGCACTTAAGCATAAATTTTTGACAGTTAATAGTAAAATGATCCCGTATTTCCGAATTAGGCTGCAAAATTATTGCATATTTCGGGATTCAGCTTTGAGAAAAGCATAAATTTCATAGATTAGCGGCGAAAAAATTGAGTATTTGGAGATTAAACTTTATAAAGAATACGAATTTCATCGATTAGGCGCAAAATAATACAAGGTTTCAGAAATCAACCACAAAAATATCGTGAATTTCAGGAACAGCTATAGGAAAAAAAAAAAAAAAAAAAAAAAAAAAAAAAAAAAATCGTGAATTTTATTAGTTAGCAGAGATATAATAGTGGTATTTGGGAATTAAATGTGATTAAATGTAAATTTTAACTATAAAAATTGACACCATAGTTAGCGGTGAAAATAATCCCGTATTTTCGAAATCAGCTGCAAAATTATTGTGTATTTTAGCATTCAGCTTTGAGAACAAAGTGCAAATTACGTCTATTATCGACGAAATAATTGAGTATTTGGGAATTTAACTTAAAAAACGCAGAAATTTTATTAATTAGCGATGAAAAAAATTATGCATTTTGGCGATCAATCGTAAAATTATCGCGAATTTTGGAAATCAGTCTTGAAAAATGTGAATTTTATCGATAACTGGTGAAATTATAGCATATTTTAACAAGTGGTTGTGACTATATGCATAAATATTGTTAATTTCACATTTATTTTTGCACATGCTGTGCAGTTTTTTTTATTTTTTTTTTTAATAATAATGTATAGACCTTAAAAAAAAAAAAAAAAAAAAAAAAAAAGATACCTATATGTACCAGATTGAGCAAATATCGAGAGAGAAAAATAGATACCTACCATTCCTTATAGAATGTGCAATTTACTTATTTATGGGGGAAAATTCTTAGGGAATCTACATATTTAAAGCCTACAATAACTTAAAAATATTATTGTAGATTACAATTTAAAAATTTTTAAATAAAATTATCTAAAAAATAAATATTTAGAAATTATTTAAGTAAAAATTCTTAAATTGCAAATTAGAAGTATTTTGCAACAAATATTTCACTGGCTCCTAATTATTTTAATTATACTTTTATGAAATTTCAGTTCTTTTGGTCAAGTAGATTTTGAGCTACACTTAAAAAACTAATATCACCAAGAGATTTAAGATTGAAAAAAAAAAAAAAAAAAAACATTAAAAAACTCAAAAGTCCCAATAAGTATAATTGCTAAGCATATTGACTAAATTACTTCAAATTTAGTATCCAGTTGTAAAATTTTCTCCAGAATCTAAAAGACAAAATTGTGTATTCGTTGGAAATATAAATTTTAACATCGTTGCACATTATTAAAAAATCTGACTTCAAAACAGGGTTGTTGATTTTTTTTATTTTTTTCAAAAAAAATCGATTTTTTTTTATTTAAATCAAGATTTAATTTATTTTTCTTATGTATTCATACATTATTGTACAGCATTTGTTTTTTATTATGTGTATGTGTATATATATGCACAATATCCACACTATCAATCATTTTACTTAAATTATAAAAATATAAATAATATTCTATTTCTATAGAAAAAATCCATGTAGGCATTTATTACCAACATTTTTATTCAACATAATATCTTCATAAGAAGTAATTGTATAACAATCATAAATGCGGTAGTATGAGCCACTCAACTTCAGACTTTGACTTTGTAGCTACAATAATGTATTAAAATAAAGCAAAATTTTACTCACGCTATTGAACACATAAAATAATTTTGGAAAAGGATAATTTAATAGGAAATATGACATATAACTGAAGCAATGTATTAAGAGAAAAAAATCTTTACTCATAGTTTCAAATCAAAATTTAAAAAAAAATAAGGAATTAGGGAAGATAAAAAAAAAAAAAAAAAAAAAAAAAAAGATATCCTAAAAATTTTTTACTTAGGTTTAACAAATATCATTTGAATCAAGAAAATTTTTTCACACTTTACCCATTAACAATATTCATATTTTCATTACCATTTTAATACTTTCACTTATTTTTTTATCTTTTTTTTACATTTAGTGGGTACAATTCATTAAAACAAGCAGTGACAACAGCCTCGAATTGTATTTAACTGATTACATGTAGTTAAATTAAAATGTTATTATTTTTTAAAAACTTTTTGGAGCCTGCAGGGCTTTTTAAACAGTACAATGTAAACTATGCTATTATTTTTTAAATATCATATGAACCAATGCTAAATGACATAAACTGGTATAAGAGCTAAATAAACAAGGAAATATTTTCTTTTTTAAATGTTTTTAGAAATTGCAGAAGTAGGAATTTCATAGTAAATATTAAATAATACATTGGGAAACTGAGAACTAAAAACTTTAAAATATAGCCTTAAAGTGTTTGAGATAAATGAAGGCGGTAAAAACTGATAAAACCCGTTACACCATTGCACAGTAAGTATTATGCCAACCCTGTGGCAACTCGTACCGCTAAAACGCTCTAGAGTGATCCCTGGCAGCAGGAGTTGTTTATATTTAATGTCTACGGATATTCCACCTCCTTCCATGACTTAGCGGTAAGATATATCCATATAGTTTTATTTTCTTAAAACTTACAATTAGTTTTTCATAAAATGTAATTACATGTTTCGTCTGTTATGAAGAACAAAAATGTTGTCAAATATAAACAAACCAGTGTTTCCACTACAGTCGCTTTTTATGCAAAATGCTAGACAGTTATCCAAAATACGATAATTAAAGAACATGATCACACATTTATACTAAAAAATTACATTAAATTCTATAATAATAATAATAATAAAAATCTTTCACAAAAAAGTCACAATAGACAATTTGCACGTTTTCTGATTTTATTCTAATAGAAAATGAAAAGGTAAGAAAATAAATACATACATTTTCTTTATTTGAAATCTAATGACTGATTTATAACAATTTTAACATCGCACTATTTACTGTATAGAGAAAACGCAATATAATATATCGTGACGTCACTCTTTATGACAACAAACTAAAGTAATCATTGTTTACATTTGATTTCATGCTTTGCTTTGCTTCTTGAATCAGTGAAATAGGTTTTCTATGATATAATAATGACTGATATTAAAAAATTGTAGTATAAATATTGTATTATTTGTATTGTACCATTTTGCACTAATACAACAGCTAACGCTTCTCAAAAGTTATTCTTTAGCGTTCCACAGGATCCTATGAAACGAAAACATTGGACAGCCGCCATGAAAAGAAAACATTTGAAAATGATGATAATGGAAAATGGTGATAATGATATTGAATGATTCTAAGATGAAAAAGAAATGCTCAGAAATCACATAAACGATTAATAATTACGAAAGTTAAAACAAATTGCTGCTTACTAACCAGGCTAACAGAATGTAAACATTGAAGCATCATAAAGTGTGACGTCAGGCAGCGTTTTGAAGTCACGTGATTTTTGGTTAATTTTAAAGTTATTTTTTAAATTAATGAGAACTTTTTTTGCATTTTTAATAAACTTTTTGAAATTTATGGGCCTAAAACTACCAGAAGAATAGGATTCTGTTCAAATCCCCCATGTGTGCAAATTCCTCATTCAGGATGAACTTTTTTCAAAAATATTGTGATTTCGGACAAATTGTGAAAATAGTTTTCAGTTGCATAAATTTGGTAAGAAATGAAATTATAAACAAACTGTCACTAAACAGTGTGAGCAATCTATTAATGATAAATAATGCAGGCCTTGAAAGTGGGTTTAATTTTTAAGATGCATTTGTACAATTAACTGCTATGGGGGAAAAAAAGAAGAAGAAAAAGAAATCTAAGTAAGAAAGCTTTTGATAAGTTTTATTTAGCTTATTTTTGGAATAGCTTTAGTATAAGGCGCCCATCGCTGTTGCTGATGTACATCTCACTGAATGAGTCGATTACTGCAAATCGATATTCTGAATCATTACAAAACATCAAAAATACATTTTAAGAAAATAAATTACTGTTTCACTCTGGTGCTTGTTTTGAAATTCACTGAAATAAATTAAGCATATTTTAAAGATTAATAAAATATTTAAAACAGTAATAGAAATTTGAGCTACTTCACCACAAAAAAAAAAAAAAAAAAAATCAGAGAGCTTTTAAGCTTTAACACATAAAATTCAGCATTATAAATGATGTATAATCTAAAATAACTTGAAGATTTGCCCCAAAATGTCAAAATTACAGCCTTGCATGAATCTGAAAATGCATGAAAATCTGTACAGAAGCAATCACAAAACAAACAAAAAATAAATAAAATCACTGGATGCAGCTAATTTGTCATGCACGAATCTGAAAATTCATGCTACAGCGGTCAGTATCCCAATATTAAGACTAAAACAATATCACTGGATACCCCTAAGTCATAGCACACGAATCAGAAAATGCATAAAAAATCTGTACTACAGTGGTCACTATCCCGATATTAAAACAAAAAAAAACATCACTGGATACTCCTAATTCATGGCACATGAATAAGAAAATGCATGAAAATCTATACTGCATCAATTACTAGAATACACGTTTTTCCCCTAAATAATTCCATTTATTAAAAAGTAAAATAAAATAATAAAATACACTCAAAAAATTAATTTTTATACCTCAAAAACGCATTAAAAAGAAAAATCATTCAGCTGGGCCGCATTACGATAAACACACGCGCGCGGCTGGCACAAAAAGAAAAACTAAGTTCCAAGACAGTTAAATGAAGTACCGATACAAAAAAGTTACTGTTAAAAAGTGTCGATACACTGAATCTCATCACAGCATCATGAATCGCCAACAGGTACCCTATAGTAAAGCTTAGCCTTATTTTCTTTATACTGCTTGTGCTGCATTATTATATTTAGAGTAGAGTACAGTATAAGCTTGATACAGGGTTGCCACTCAAACAGGAGAATGAAATTCCCTGACTTTTAAAAGGTTTTTCAGGTATATTCTAAAAAAATTCCAGTCTAACCGTATATTGAGCATTGACTGTGTTGAGGGCAAAATAATTAAGGTCCCACTTGAAAACACAAAATTTACATATGACAAAAGTTGCATATAATGATATAGCATTTGTCGCTTATAAGCGAAATAAGAAATTCCTTACATGAGCAAAAAAGAAGGGTGGGGGTGTTAAAAAAAAAATAGCAGAAGCTAATGGGGAAAAAAAGGGGGGGGGGGGAATGACCGTGCATTGGCAGATTTTTCTTTTCACTGACTTTTATAGTCAATTTTCAAATTCCCTGACTATTCCAGGTTCTCCAGGTAGCGTGGCAACCCTGTTGATACAAAGTAGTTTTCATACTACCTTAGCTATATCCGTCAAAAACATTATAAATGATTATTATGATACACAACTAAGACATTCAAATTCATTTAAAATTTAACAATATTCAGTTATAATGTATTAATACAGTACATACAACATTTCCCACCATTACATTAGACTTGTGATGTATCTAATTAAGGCTGTACATCAGTCAGATAGCTCCCATTCTCCCTTCCCATGTTATCATATATAGGATTTTTGTTGCTTCGTTTTACAAGGCTGTATCATTCAAAAATAAAGTTTTTCGTAATCTGTTTTTTGAAAAGAATAATACAGCTATTTTATTCCAATAAATAAATTTTGGACTGTAATCGAAGTATCTCTTAGTATCTCGATTAGTTAGGATCTCTAATCAAAACATTTAAATTTATTTTTCCAAAAATTGCTAAGCTAAAAGGTAACATATTACCAATAATAACAACATAATTAAAGTAATAATAAACATAATAAAGAATTCGAAAACTTGTTTAATTATCATATTACAGAAAACTGAGTAACATTTTGCGAAAAAAGCGACTATAAAAAATGTAAACAATGGTTTGTTTACAAATAACAATACTTTCGTGCAATCAGACGAAGCCTATAATTACATATACGTAAAATTACGTTTAAAAATATAAGCAAGTTTTAAGAATACAAATTATAAAACACTTACCACTAAATCATGCAAGTAGGTGGAATTTTTGAATAAATATTTTAATTCCCGATTGAAAATGAAAATGTAAAAAACACTGCTCACACTCTCGCTCTCATATCTCAGTGTTATTTTAATTTCCTTAATAAAAATTATGATTAACACGTTCACGCTGGCGTGGTACACCGGTGGGTCACAGCAAAAGTATCCGAGCACTAGCAATATTTGTCTAAATCATGCAAAATTTCGTATTAATTCCAATTTCCAATCAATAAATTAAACAAACACCGCGGACGGATACAGGGAAAGCAATTAGCTTAGCGTCTACAGGATGTACGCATCCGTATGATGTACGCATGCGCTCCAAAGACCATGGACCATGGTATAAATTTGTGTGCATGAGGGATTTATTAAACGTTTTCGCTTTAAAAAATTTTTTAATTCATTATGAATAATGATGAAATAGAATATCTATAATTAAAAAATTCTTCATTTATTTTAAATATTATCTAAATACTTTTTTGACGAAATGGGAAATCTTAAAATTAAAATTATATTCTTCATAACAAAAATTTATTGACTGCATTCACGTTGGTCAGCCAACCAACGTGTCTTGAAAGTAAGAACCGAATTACGACATTTTCACCGAATAAAAGCATGCATTTTGGCGGAGTAATATAGTTCTATTTTCAAAGCAACTTTTACAAAAAAAAAAGAGTTTTCCTGAAAAAAAAAACAAAAACATTACTAGATTCAGAAAGATCCCATTAACAACATATATTAATTAAATTAAAATCGTTCGTGCGGTTTTAGAGATATTTTAGTCCATTACATCCTTACAGCGTACACCACACATTTTCGCTTTTTGGCTTTAAATTGAGATTCAAATCTCAAAACATACTGCATGTAGGAACGTAAAATTTTCAGGATAGATTAAGACCGACAATAAAAGATTATTTTGAAAATATCAGAACAAAATATGGCATATTTGTTGAGATATTAAGTGTCGGCTTTTACAAATCTCTTTGATGTCAAACTAGGCGTATATATGAGTTCGCAGCGTTCCGTCCATTTGTCCTTCCGCTTGCGTCACTCGAAAAACTGCCGTTTTTAATGATAACTACATTTCAGAATATGTTGGTTCGAATTACGTCAAACTGCATTTGTAAAATCTTTATTGTGTGAAGTTAGGATATTTTTGTTAGGATTTTGTTTAAAGTTCAGATTTGTTCATTTTAAACTGTAGGAAACTGTAGAAGATATACAAAAAAATTTTGCGATGGTTACAATATCTATGGTTGGCGCTTTTTTAAAATATGGCAGCAGAGTCTATAATTTTTCGAACTTTTATTCCTTTAATTTTCTGACAATTTTCTGTTGTTTCCAGCAACACAAAATTCCGTCAGAAATTCGATTTCTAGTTGGCTAAGAAACGGTATATGTTACGGTTTGTAATTCTTATGTGAATCATATATGGATTTCCGCCATTCGAAATATTAAATAAAAATGTTTCTTCTTCTTCTTCTTCTTTTTTTTTTTTTTTTTTTTTTTTAAACAAAATAATGAAAGAAATAAATAAAACATCAGAAGCGGTAAGGGTGAAGTTGAAACTTTGGAATTTTCGAACAGAAATTGCTGCTTCCCGAATTCATTAATCTTACAGTGCGTTGTAGATGGGGGGGGGGGGGCAGGGGGCCGTCAATTCCCCTGGAAAGTTGCAGGAGGGACACCGGGTGGAGGTCGATTCCCCTGACGTATGATATCTTGACAGAAAAAATGGGTCGTTTCCCCTCACCCTTTTTTCGCAGGCACAGGTCGTTTGCCCTGCACCCCCCTTTCCTGTGTCCATTGTCCATGTCTATGGCTGACATGTACTGATAAGCATGGGGGGGATGTGTCCTTCATTCCCTAACAGGTGACATAAATAGTACACACTCTCACACACACGCGTGCAAAAAGAAAAAATAAATAAAAGAATGTGTAATTAATTATTTATACGTGTATGTGCTGTACTTTTATTTTTATTTATCTATTTTCATTTTACCAAAAATTCAAGTACTGATTTATCAGGTCATGATATTAGAATATAAATTTATTATTTTTGTATTAACAATATTAATAAGATATTTTGTAAAGATTTTGTAAGGAATACAATGGGAATATTTGATTTTCTTATTTTTAAGTTTTAAAATAAAATTTTTTGTTTGTAATAATTTGCGATAAAAATATGAAAACTGGGTTCAAGAGAAAAAAAAATCTTTCAGATGTGTTACTTTCTTTCTTTTTGTTTTTTAATTATCACTATAAATAATTATTTATAACCAACTAGTGGTGAAAGAAGGGAGAAAGTTTGAATAAATATGTATATATATAATTTATATTACTATAATCAAACATAAGGAAAGAAGGCTTGAATTAATCAATAAAGAGTTACTTATAGTAATATAGCCTTTTACACGGCAGAAGATATTGAAAAAGTTAATGAGTTGTATTTGCTATATTTACTAATGAGTTATGTGTAACAAATATAAACAAACTATAACAGAAAAAATAAAAAATAATAATTACTAGAAGAAGAATAAGGAGCAGAATCCACCACAGACAAGTGGAGACCTTATTGTAATTAAAATGAAGATAATAATTACTGTAAATTTAAAAAATAATAATAATAAGCAAGTGAAAATTAAAACTTAACGAGATATCTTTGAAAAATGTAATTAATTAACATAGTAATTTTATGATCGTAATGTAGAAAAGTTTTTTTTTTTTTTTTTTTTTGTTTAAATGAGATGAGAGACAATTATAAGGATATCAACAATTGTGTCAGATAACATTTAATATTATGTTATTGAAAGACACTCGTTAAAATGAATTTTAATTTGATTAATAATTTAACTAAGCACCTTCATCAATAACTTTGCTTAAAAAAAAAATACAATTATTGTGATGATAATTTAAACTTGTTATGTATTAATTGCAGTTATAACCCTCATATTAAAGCTAAAATAGTTATTTAAATCCTTAAATGTTATATAGTAGTTGTTACAATATACTTCAATCGAAATAACTTTGCAGTATGAAATGCATAGAATCAAAAATAAAGAAATAATTGAAGTACAGTATTTGTTTTTCTTTCTTTATATATATATATATAATATAGCCGTAGGGCCCCCTGCTTCTTCTTCTAGTTAACATTTATTTATTTCTGTTATACTTGTTTCATATTTGTTATGTATGATCTTATGTATCAGGCTCCTTATAAAGCTCATTAACTTTTCAATATATATTGCTTTATATAAAGTTTCATTTCCATGTATAATTGTTTAATAACTAAAGTATGAGCACTATGGATTAATTCATATTTCATTTTGATCCTAAATATATATTTTTAAATTTATAGATAATTTTGGCGACTGTTCATTTGTTTATCTTGCATTCTACAGTTATATTGCATCATAAATAGGCATATATTTTTTATTGATGGGGGTGCAGGGTGGGATATAAAAAATTATTTTCGTTTTATTATTTTGCAATGCACTTTTTGTTTACGCATCGCCATTTAATACCGTCATTTGTTACAGAGTCTTTATAAAATTTGAAATTACAAAACAAAATTAGTGGTTTACTACGTTTGCTGTAAATTAATTCCATTACAGCATAATTTACAATCTAGCAGCATGAACACAATAAAATATAAACGCTTAATTGAATGAAATCAAACTAACAAGATTAGCTAAACAAGATTTTAAAACTGTTAACTCCATTCAATTTTCTATACAAAGTGTCACGTGTTTCTTATAGATAAATAGCTCTAATCCTTTTGAGAAGCATGTCTTGAAAAAGAAGTGGAGGAGAAGAGATGGATATGTGGGGGAACTCACCGGCGCAATCGACCTGTAAGGGAAAAACCAAATTTCTCTCACCCCCTTTAAATCAGGGGAAACGACCAGGCCCCGGGACACCACCACAACTTTGCATAAAAAGAATCGGGGAATATATGAACAGATAATTAGATCGGGAAATGTATAAACTGATTATAAAATGATTATAAAATGACCAAGACTAAATATGAAATATTCTTTGCTTTCGAAACTTAAGGAGCCGCTTCACTTACCGTAGACGGAAGCCTAAGCCAGTGTTATTCTATGGGAAATTTTGTTTACTTATAACCCATTAACTAATACATATTTTTAAATTTTGTTTTAAAATTCAGAAAATTCACACCTGTTAAATTTACGGACGTTTTTTAAAAACGGATTATTTAAGTTTCTAATATTTTATTTGAAATTGTAAAATGGAAAATTTCACAAATTGAAAATTCGAATTTTTAGGTTCAAAATAAAACATTTAAAAGTTAAATAATCTGGTGTGTCACTCACACGACTTTCTCTTACCCTGAAATTTAATACTGTAAATACAGGTTGGAGATTATGAGGTGAGATAACGAGTACTGTTATGTAAACCTATGTTAAACAATTCAAATTAGGCTTCGGAAGAGTTTTATATGATAATTAGTTCTGTGTGAGGGGGGCTACCGCCCCCCTCAACCCCCGTTTCATTAATGCACCTACATTTATATAGAATTTAATTCGGTTATTAAAAAATAATTTTGTTTTTGAAAAATAATTTATTAAAATTATTATTTAAACAAATTATCTTTTATGATAATGCATACGATTTCTATATTAGAGAAGTAGTACAACACTAAATATCCAAAATAAAGTTGAATTTATTCTCAATGTTACATAAAACATTTATTATTATTATTATTATTATTATTTTGTTAAAAATGAAAAAAAATCGATAGCTTTATTTTGAATTATCGCAAATCGATCGTTCAACCATTCGTTTTAGAGGTATTCGCGAGCTCTTTTGAATGATGCCCATCATGAAAATTTACTCCCCTCGAGGGGGGTTCTTCCCACCCAGGGGGGGAGGCGAGGCTCCTACATACACAATTTTTTTCCTAGTTGACTATCTCTATTGCAAAATATATATATTCGTTTCATTTGGTTTAGTGCAGTCTATAAATGTTAAACTCTACTTACCTGCAATTTCCCCCATAGACGTAATGAATTTGAATATTTTTGAGTGTTCCTGTACACGAACCATTTGCTTGATCTCAACGAAATGTTTAGTGTAGCATCCCTATATGATACACATTTAGAATACCAAGTTTGGAATTTCTGCTACTATTTGTTCTTGAGATATGCTGATAACAGACACACAGACCATTCGCTAAAAACATGATTTTTGTATTCAGGGGACCTCAGAACATGCAAATATAACAAAAACTCACGTTCGAAAATTTGACCCTCTAACAATACTTTCTCGACCCTATCGGTAAGAGAAAGTAAAAATCCGTTTCTAAAAACCGTCAGTCAATTTAACAGTTGTGAATTTTCTGAATGTGATAATAGAATTTAAAAATATGTAGAGTTAATGAGTTAAAGTAAACAAAATTTTCCATAGAATAACATTGGCTTGTGCTTCCGGTGACAGTAAATGAAATGGGACCTTAAAGGGACTTGGCATTTTCGTCTTGGCACCAAAGAAGGTTTCATATGAAAATGAAAGCACACATTTTTATTTAATAATTATAAATTGAACTATATTGAATTTGTTCAATAAAATACATATTCAGGCAGCAATTCATATAGTTTTTGACGTATATTTTTCAGATTTGAAATGTTAAATTACATTTTTTCAGTTTGAATATTTTCCTGAGTTCATGAATTTTAAAATGCTAAAATTTATACAATTTATATATATGTAATAACTTAATATACATATACATATATATATATATATCAAAGAACCTACTTAAAAGAATTAGGGATTGATTTTGAAATTAATTAGAATTTTTTTATTTATTTATTTAATAATTTTTGGGGAGGAGGGGATTAAAAAGTGCATGTCTATGTAAAAACTTGCAACAAAACATAATTTCTGCTATGTTTTAATTTTTTTTTTTTTTTTTTTTTTTTTTTAAGATATTGCAGAATTTTTCCCAAATTCTTTTTAGTACACTTTTATGAATGGTTTCTTAAAAATGAGCTAAATTGTCTCAAAATAGCTTCGAAACAATATATACTTAAATTTGAAAACCCATGTACACATTTTTGAGTATATTGACAAGCTCAAAAATGGGGTTGATTAATACGAATCTCAATATCCCCCTGTTTGACATGTCAATATACTCAAAAATGAGTACATGGGTTTCCAAATTTAAGTATATATTGTTTCGGAGCTATTTTAAGACAATTTTGCTGAGTTTTAAGAAACCATTTTTACCAGTGTAAATTCTATTAATGTCCATAAAAGTATTAAGTCTTTTCTTACCTTTTGCCGGCCCTATTTAATTTCACTTTCTGGTCAGTATTGTCAAATTAGAAAAACATTTTTATTCAAGATCTACTACTAAATTTTATGTGTAGCGATTGTCTAATCACTTCGAAGGTTATTCGTCTATTATGTATATCAAATATCACACCTCAAAATTATTGATGAGAGCTGAATAAAAGCATCCCTAAATTTGGCAACCCTGTTTAGAGCGCTTTAGAACGTTAGTGCCGGCAGAGGGTTAAACTAGAGCCCCTAAATAAAATAATAGGCCGGCGCATCACCGCCATTTTTTTGCCTCAGAAGAGGATGGAATTCCCGCTTGGCGTCGTTATCGCTTTCCTAATGATTTTAAGAAATCTTGATCTGAAGCTAATCCGGTCAAGATAAGAGCAATAAGCAACAATAATATTCCTAAAAACACATTTTTTTCACAGTACATTCTCAGGATGTCATTTTATTCTGAGGATATCGTATGGATGTACTGGGGTAAGATGTGTTGTTAGGACGGTTTCTGTTTCTTTTACAAAATGTCGCCAAAACTCAAATACACAGTCTGCGAACACTTTATATTCACTTCTTGAATGATTATAGCAGTTTATCGCTAAACAAACTTCCATATCATAGTTTACTTAGCTAAAATTATGAAATATGACAAAACAAGTTACTTTAAAGTAACGTAAGACGATAAAAAAAATGTTTGTCGTTTGTTTATCAGAGAAACGCGCTGGGTACACGTGGCAACCATAAGACAACAAAGTGCCTGATGCGCCAGCTCGTACTATATATAGGAGCCTTAGGTTAAACATTTGTAAAAATTTTACCATTTTGAAGATCATGAGTGCAAACTGAGAAAGCGCAATTTAGATTTCAAATCTGTAAAAAATGTTTCAAAAACCATAATAAACGCTGGGCTGAATATAGTTTTTATTGAACAATCATAATATAATTCAATTCATAAAATATTCACTGGAAATATAAGCTTTTATATGAAGTCTTCAGTGCTGTAAATCCCCTTAAATTAAGTTCGATTCATAGAAAGCTGACGATATGAATCGTCAGCTAAATACATTCAACATCTTCAAATCAATTAAAACTGAATTAATTAACGTTCGTTCATTTTTTCAATTTTCTTCAGTTTTCAACTAATTTTAACAAGAGTTAGTAATCTGCTATGATTGTATCTTAATAACTTAGAGCTTAATAACTTTCATGCAATTCGATTAAAAAATAAAAATTTCAAGCAATGAAATATTTAACTCGTTTTATCTCAATTTATTTATTTTGTTTAAATTCGAGAATATTCACATTTTCTAAGGTTAATTAAACCTAAACAAACTAAATATAACAAAATTTGAAAGTTTTTTATATTTTGTACAATAAATTAGACCCGTCCTTTAAGCAGGATTCTGGTATAAAGGGGATGAAATTTACGTTTTTAGTAAGCTTTAATAAACTATAACCACCAGGATGATAACGAAAAAGTACTATCACAAAAAAAAAAAAAAAAAAAAAAAAAACTAGCGAAATGTCCAAAGTAAACTGGAAAATAATTCTGCAACCGCAAAGAGACGATACAAACCATGCCGTGTCGAAGCGTCCATGAAAGCGATGGAAGCAGCGCTTCCCCTATTTAAAATTTTTAAAAAGTAATCAAGAAACGTCGGCTCATCGAAAGACTTAATTGATTCTTCCTCTGCTTTTGGAAGCGCGTCGCTTCGGCGCTTCCATAGTTTTCTGAACCACGCCTACTAATGCGAGGAATAAGCAAAGTTTTCAGGCGTAGGAGGAGAGGACAAGATACATAACTCATACTAGCAAAAGGTTATACATACCCCCTAGTACGTATTACAGCTGAAAAAATATTCCAAATAAACAAACACTGATTTCTACATGCTATTTTGCAACTGCCCTTTAAACAGGACAGTGGAACATAATGAGTTAATTAAACATTACCAGCAGAAAATAGCAAATTCTCTTTCAGGTTTTCCGATTAAATACAATAAATACAATAAATAAATAAAAATAACAGTCCTCACTACTGAAAAGTACATAATGAAATGGTCAGGGGATGATGAGATAAAGCCATCTGTAAAATCATATTAATTGATTAATATCAGCGCCACATCTCGACCTATACGCACACATATTAAACCTAGAGTTGTTGTACACATTAGAAACTAAGTTATAGCCTTTTCATAAACAAAGGAAGTTACAGCACAGCAGTGCCAGCATTCGGCCTATATATACCCAAAAAGGATAAAGAAGCACAATAGCATTGCCTGTCAGCCGATATCAATTAAAAATATTAAAACAGACCTAGAGGCTTAAAAAAAAGTATATAAGATTTTTGAAATGAGGAATCAATTGTGTATACATTAGATTAATGCGAAGAGGATTCGATTGCACATACTTTCGAAAGCGTGAAAATAAGTGGGGCAAAAAGCCACCGGATGAGCCTCCGTACGAGAATTTTTTATGGACAGAATTTTTTGCTTGCACAGTGCGCAAACAGGCTGTCACAGATTATGAAACGTGGGAGAGTGCCGCTGGCGGTAAAGGCTGGTTTCCACTGGAGTTGGAGCTTCCAGGTTCAAAAAACCATTAATCACGCTCCCAACACAAAGAGCCAAATGTCTTGTCATCAGTTGTAACCTTTTTTTTATCAAATTGCACAGTTACTTCAAAGGAAAGCATGCAAAATTGACAAAGATATCTTTCTGCCTCTGGCCCCTCAATTATCTCAGAACCAGGGACTTCCAACCCCGTTCGAGGGTTTTGAGCCCGGTTAACCACATCAAAGGATTTTGAATAGAAGCCGTCGAAAGAGCCGTCAGTGGAAACCGGACTTAAAGATCGAAGTTTCTAGCTTGGCACAGACTAATGCGCAATACGGCGCACAATGTCGGTTCTATTCAAATTTCTTTTGATGTGGGATATGAGATTGCGCGAGCCTCAAAGGTCGATTTTCTCCTCTGATAAACCTTCTGTTGCGATAATTGGCATGGGAAACTTGGGTTGCTTTTATAATATTCTTCAAGGGGCAATAAAAATTATGTCCTTCATTGTAAACATGTCCAAAAGTTAAAGGGTCACTTTAGGGTAATAAATATTTAGTACCATTCTACGTGTCACATTGCGCTCAAGTGAGTGCTCTCCTTAATACAGTCAGAATTTTAGAGGACTGACAACCAGCTGGTGATCGAAGGTAATAAAATAGATGGTAAAGGTTCATGTTACATAATTGTAACTACGAGTATACTTAAAAATACATTTATTTAAGTTTTTTTTATATACGCTTGTTTTTTTTTCTCTAAAATATAGAATTTCTCTCATTTTGATGCTAATAAAATAATGTTATGATTTGATGACTTTCTAAAGCTAAATATTGTAATTTCTAAAAGTATGACTTTCTAAATATTTTAAATAAATAACAATAAATTTTATTCTTACCACAGTAGGGAAACTCATTTGTTGTGGTTAGATAATACTTCCGCCTTTGCCCATCATTTTTGTGACACTTTTCGTACTCCATGCCCATAAGTGCAAATTCATTACTGGTCGATCCAACAAGAAATTTAAGATAGGATTTACTAGTCACTCCCACATATTTACATCCCTCTAGATTTATTGACAACTTATAGTACTGAATTGACTGAAGGTGAGAACAGAACGGGGGATTCAAACTTGCTGAAGCTAAAACAAAACAAAACAATATATATATATATATATATACATATATATTAAACACATTAAAAAACAAAATAAAGAAAAGTGAAAGAATGTACTCAAAAACAAAATAAAGAGAAAGAAAATAAAGAAAACGATACTCTCAAAATTGAAATTGGTCAACACAGATATTTGCGATTATTTTGAAATTTCATTATTTACCCTTAACGGCCCTCTTCACTCACCATCGCCGGAAGCTCGAGCCAATGTTATTCTATGGGGAAATTTTCTTTACAAATAGCTTATTAACTACATATTTTTAAATTCTGTTTTCACAATCAGAAAATTCCCAACTGCTAAATTGACGGACCTTTTTTAAAAATGTATTTTTTTTAATTTTTAATATTTTATTTTGAAATTGCAAAATGAAAAAAAATCACATATTGAAAATTCGTATTTTGCAGCTTCAAAATAAAATATAAAAAATAAAAAAAATAGTTTTTTAAAAAAGGTCCGTCAGTTTAACAGCTGGGAATTTTCAGAATGTGAAAACAGAATTTAAAAATATGTATTAGTTAATAAGTTATTTGTAAAGAAAAATTTCCCATAGAATAACATTAGCTTCGGCTTCCGGCGGCGGTGAGTGAAGAGGGCCCTTAACAAGACAGCGAAAACTTATTAATATTATTTTATTTTACCAGTAAGCCCATCTGTTTGTGGATTTTGTAACTAATTTTGAAAATTGGTGCAAAAAAATACTCTGATATCTCAAGTAAAACGCAGAAAGATTATTGTTCTACTGTTCTACACTACCTACCAATAAATATTTGGACACTTTCGAATACGGAAGTTTTGTCAAATAGCTAGAAAATTTCTTTAGGAATCATCTTGAAACTTTGGGAGTAAAAAAAAAAAAAAAAATAAAAAAAAAATAAATAAAAAAAATAAAAAAAAGTTAAACCTCATATATTTTAGCTAAAGTTTTTTCCTGAAGAGGAAAAGGCGACCAGTAAAAAATTAAAGAAAAATCAAAATGTTTTGCATCACCCTGTATAAACTGAGGCTTGAACTCATAACTGTTTGAATTTACACGATATTTTCTTGGGGTTTTCCTATAACTAGCTCTATACTTTTGGCTATTAAATTATTTGGCGTTAAATTAAACAGCATACTATATCAAGAAAAATACTCAAACGTCTTATTATAATTTTCTCTTTTGTTTATTTAACAATATCTCTTACTTTTATTTATTTATGCAACCGTTTATCACCTGATGTTCGAAATGTCGAGCGGGGTCACTCCAAATTTTTTAATTATTTAAATGTAACACACATAATTTTAAATTTAAATTATGGATTAACATAAATAATGAAATGACATATTTCTTCCTTTGTGTGGCTAAATTTTCATAAAACAGTAATAAAATAAATAGAAAATACATAAATAAATAAAAATAATAGCATCAAATATTGTTTGAAAATTTTTTTTAATAATTTTTACATGTTTGTACACTTATAAATTATTCTCGAAATCTTACTCACCATAATTGATATCACCTTTCTTCAAAGATATCTCTAGGTACGAAATACAACTTTCTTGTATGGTTCCACCATTTGGGTAAAAGTCCGCGTGTCCCAGCTGTCGTATATCTCCATTTACAACGGCTAAATAATAATTATTAAAAAAAAAAAAAAGAAAAATGATAATTAATAAAAAGTTATTCATAAAAATGTAGCTGTTAATAAAAATGGGAAGTCTAAATATTTAAACTAGATTAAATGTCACTGAGGAATCAGTGTGTAGTCAGGGCGAACGCAGCTATGTTTCTACGTAGGCCGCACTGCAGAAAAAAAAATGACCTATATCTTTTCTACTTGTAGTTAGGGGTGTGGGTTTTCCGGAAAAATTTCAGTCTTTAAATTACGAAAGTTTTGTAAAATAAAACAAATGTATTATTAGCATGTTTTTTAAACATGTATAGAGCTAGAAAGTTATAATTTTTAATGACTGTTAATACATGTATAATGATTAAATAATCTATATAAATAAATTGTCAGTGTACGTAGTGTAGCTCTGAGAGACCCTCCACATTTCATTGCCAACAGCTGAATCCCATTTTGTTATATAGGGAAAATTGCTATGAGAATTACTGTTTTTTTTTAAATTCTGATTTTATTATAAATAATCTGGTGTGTCACTCACACGACTTTCTTTTACCCTGAAATTTAATACTATAAATACAGGTTGCAGATTAAGAGGTAAGATAACGAGTACTGTTATGTAAACCTATGTTAAACAATTCAAATTAGGCTTCGGAAGAGTTTTATATGATAATTAGTTCTCTGTGAGGGGGGGCTATCGCCCCCCTTAACCCCACGTTTCATTAATGCACCTATATTTATATAGAATTCAATTCGGCTATTAAAAAATAATTCTGTTTTTAAAAAATAATTTAATAAAATTATTATTAAAAAAAAAAAAAAAAAAAAATACATTTTATGATAATGCAGACGATTTCCATATTAGAGAAGTAGTATAACACTAAATATAAAAAAAATTCCATTTTATTCTCAATATTAAAAAAAAAAAAAAAAAAATCGTTAAAAGTAAAAAAAAATCGATAACTTTGTTTTAAATTATCGCAGATCGATGGTTCAACCATTCGTTTTAAAGGTATTGGAGAGCTCTTTTGAAAGATACCCATCATGAAAATTCATTCCTCTCGAGGGGGGACTTCCCCCTCCCCCAGGGGGGAGATGAAGCTCCTACATATACAAAAAAAAATTTCTTAATTAAATATCTCTATTACAAAATATATATATTCGTTTTATTTGGTTTAGTGCAGTCTATAGACGTTAAACTCTACTTACCTGCAATTTCCCCCATAGACGTAATGTATTTGAATAATTTTGAGTGTCCCTGTATACGAACCATTTGCTTGATCTTAACGAAAAGTTTAGTGTATCATCCTTATATGATACACATTTAGAATACCAAGTTTGAACTTTCTGCCATAATTTGTTTTTGAGATATGCTGATAACAGACAGACACACACACAGACACACGCACAGACATACACACAGATCATTTGCTAAAAACATGATATTCGTATTCAGAGAACCTCAGAACATGCAAATATAACAAAAACTCGCGATCGAAAATTTGGCCCAAAAACAATACTTTCTCTACCTTATGGGTAAGAGAAAGTAAAAAAATCTAGAATAATTAAATTTGCCTTTATTTTTTCCCAAATTTATTTCTTGAATTTTTACTGCTTCATTTTAAAGTTATAAAGTGGAAAAAATTTAACAAAGTGTTTTCTTGCAACTTTATTACTTCAAAATGAAACATTAAAAAAAAAAAAAAAAAAAGTTTTTGAAAACCAAGAACAAATTTAACAATTGCGAATTTTCTGGAAATAAACAAAAAAATAAAAAATAAAAATAAATATAAAAATAAATATAAATAAATCGATAATGAGTAATTCTCATAAAAATTTTCTCCATAGAATAATATCGGTTTGGCTGCCAGTGGCAAAGAAATCGTACAAGATAATTAGCAAGGTATGGCTCGGACCATAAGGGTTTATTTCATTAAATTTCTTTCGATTTTTATTTATTTTTACTTTTTTCGATTTGTTCTATTTCTAAACATAACTTGCGAACACATAATCCTATTTTTTAACAGTTGGTAGTATTGGATAGTGAATGTAATCCTCTACACAAAATAAATAAATAAATAAAAATAATGTGGAAGTTTGAGAAGGTTTTTTTTTTTTTTTATTTATATACACTCTCAGAAATGGATACTCAAATTTCACGAAAATTTCTTCATTTTTGACGAAAGTGTTTCTGGGCATATGCTCCGAGCGAACATTTCGTCAAATTGACGAAATTTGTTTCGTTACCTATTTGAGAATACGAATTTCGTCAAAAATAAAAAAAATATTTTCTCCTTCTTATTTCGTCAAATTGAGAAAATTACTCTCGTCACTTGTTTGAACACACGAATTTCGTCAAAAGTAAAGATATATTTTTTCATCCTAGTTTCGTGATACAGAATAAAATACAAATTATAGAATTATAAAATTGCTTGCAAGTTCGTTGCTTTAGGCATTAAATCCTAATTATATTTAATGAAAATATAAATAAAACAGAGCAAACAAATAAAAATCATTTGGACATTTATTTGACAGCTTTGAGACCTATAGTTGTAATGATTTTTGTCTCAATTGATCCATATTTTTACAGAAACAAGCGCACACAATATTTTGTAGACATAGGACATCACAAACATCCATGCCCGAACCGCGATTCTAACCCGGGACGTGGGAATCCAGAAGGCAGCGTCCTACCGACCGAACCACCAGGCCGATAAATAAAAGTCATTGTAACGTAAAGTCGAAAGAACACAGGAAAAAAACCAATATGGCGGTAATGAAAGTTAGCACGTGTTATTGTGAGTAAACAGTTTCGTCAAATATTTGAGAGTTCACGTTCCTCAAAAATCACGTGATCGCTTGACGAAATGGTTGTCAAAAACATCGAAATTAAGCCCGAGGGTGTCTGAATCGTCAAAATTGAGTATATTATTTCTGAGAGTGTATTTTTTAAACTTTAAATGTAACACTCACTATATTTTTCAAGTACAATTCAATTTTAGGTATTTCAAGCAAATAAAGAAATATTGAGTTTTTTCAAATGAACCGCCAGTTATCAGTTATAACATCATTCATTTTATCTATTACACTTCCTTAGATTTTATTCAAAATCGAGCTCTTTATTTATTTAGGCAATAAAATATATTTCCTGTTGTTTACATAAAAAAAAAACATTTTTTCTTTTTTTCCACTTTAAAAAATAGCTTTAAAAAGTGACTTAAAAAAAAAAAAAAAAAAAAAAAAAAAATGTTTTTATATAAAGTTTTTCTCTAAAATTTTTAACAATGCTAATTTTGTGATTGAAACAATTAAAAAATAATCTGGTGTGTCACCCACACGACTTTCTCTGACCCTGAAATTTAATACAGGTTGCAGATTAAAAGGTAAGATAACGAGTACTGTTATGTAAACCTGCGTTAAACAATTCATATTAGGCTTCTGAAGAGTTTATATGATAATTAGTTCTGTGTGAGGGGGGCTACCGCTCCCTTCAACCCCCCCGTTTCATTAATGCACCTACATTTATATAGAATTTAATTCGGTTATTAAAAAATAATTCTGTTTTTAAAAAATAATTTATTAATATTATTATTTTTAAAAATTATCTTTTATGATAATGCAGACGATTTCCATATTAGAGAAGTAGTATAACACCAAAAAAAAAAAAAAAAAAAAAAAAAACCATTTCATTCTCAATATTAAAAAAAAAAAAAAAAATCGTTAAAAGTAAAAAAAAATCGATGACTTTGTTTTAAATTATCGCATATCGATGGTTCAACCATTCGTTTTAAAGGTATTGGCGAGCTCTTTTGAAAGATACCCATCATGAAAATTTACTCCCCTCGAGGGGGGACTTCCCCCCCAGGGGGGGAGGCGAGGCTCCTACATACACAAAATTTTTTCCCCAGTTAACTATCTCTATTACAAAAAATATATATTCGTTTCATTTGGTTTAGTGCAGTCTATAGACGTTAAACTCTACTTACCTGCAATTTCCCCCATAGACGTAATGTATTAGAATTCGCTTGATTGTCCCTGTACACGAACCATTTGCTTGATCATTACGAAAAGCTTACTGTAGCATCCCTATATGATACACATTTAGAATACCAAGTTTGAACTTTCTGCCATAATTTGTTTTTGAGATATGCTGATAACAGACAGACACACAGACATACAGACACACACACACACACAGATATACAGACATACAGACATACACACAGACCATTTGCTAAAAAATGATTTTCGTATTCAGGGGACCTCAAAACGTGTAAATATAACAAAATCTCACGTTCGAAAATTTGACCCAAAAACAATACTTTCTCTACCTTATGGGTAAGAGAAAGTAAAAAATGCTCTTTTTTCTATCTTTTTATTTATTTATTTATTTATTTTTTTTTTTTGAGGGAGCGGGAGATTGAATATTTAACGAAGATTATGATAATATTCTAACATTCCGAATCACTCTCAGAACCAGAGACCATAAACAAAGTGATCTAAATCAGAATTAATAAATATATATTAAAAACACTTTAAAACACGTATTAAAATTTATTAAAAATTGTTTATAAAGCTTTTCACCACAACGTTATGGCATCTTCAGGTCTTTTTTTACACAAGCAAAGAATAGACAGCATTTTATATATCAAAGAAACTTGATACGGTTATAGTAAGAAAAAAAAAAAGATAGTATGTACACAATATGATGAGTCTATTAGTTCCAGGAAATTCAGGAAACAAGGCTGAGTCTAGTAGGGTCACACTAGGGATACATTTATGTATCCCTAGTGTGACCCTTCTGGACCCTACTGCTGATAGTCACCTATGATTTTTATGCAGGATGGCGCTCCACCGCATATTGTTAGACGTGTGAAAGATCTCTTGCGCACGTCGTTTGGTGATGATTGCGTGCTGAGCCACCACTTTCGTCATGCTTGGACTCACGGGTTCCCAGATCTCACTCCGTGTGATTATTGGCTCTGGGGTTACCTGAAGTCGCAAGTCTACCGCGATCGACCGACATCAATAGGGAGGCTAAAAGTCAACATCCGACGCGAATGTCTCACCATAACTACAGATATCCTGTATAGGGCTGTTCACAACATTGTTCCTCGACTATAGCTATTGTTGAGGAATGACGGTCGACATGTTGAGCATTTGTTTTGAAGAACATCGTCTTTGCTTTGTCATAATTTGTTATGCTAATTATTACTTTTCTTATCACATAAAGTGCAATCTGTCGGCCATTTTTTTTTTTTTTTTTTTTTCGTGGTTGCAATAGAACCCCATGTCATTCCAAGTATGTTTGTCAATTTTTACCCCTCTACCTACATTATTCTGTGAAGTATTAATTTTTCAAATGTATGCTCAATTTCTGATCACGCTGTATATATATATTTATAATTATTTTACATTTTTTCATTAAAATTGGTATTTTTGTGTTGTGCTGTGGGGATTAAGGCCGATTGACTGCACTAGTGTCCTAGGTCTGAGGGTAAGTGCCCTCCGTGTGGATCTTTATAAGGGGTACTAGCTCGTATTTACGCAAGTTTTGGAGAAAACCACGAAATCTCCAAACAACAATCGCGCGACCTGCGATTGAACTCGGCACATCACTGGTATCTAAAAATGTATACAAAAAGAAACAGGTTTATATTTTTGCTGGCAACGTTAAGAATTAAAGAAACTTTTCGGTAACGGATCGGTGATAATATTTGCAGGTTAGTAGTTCTCATAACTTTAATTATTTAAAACATCTCAAATACCATCTCATTGATCTCATAACTTTTAGTATTTCTCATGTTTACTTGTCCGTGGGACAATTTAAAATTAATTCTAAAGCTATGAATAATTACCAAAATCTTAAACTACTTACGAAAAGTTGTACCAGAGTTTGTATGAATTATATCCACAATGCGTGCATCTCTGAAAGTGATTCTTTGCTCCGGAGGTTCTCTCTTAAAAGGCTCAACGGATGGATCAAGAGCTAAAATGTAAGAATATTAATTGAACCAATGGATGCAGAATGAGCTTCAGCCCTTTTTTTTTTTTTTTTTTTTTTTTTTTTTCAAAATTGAGATAGCAGTGGTTTCAGTATTTTTCATGGTACAGTCGGTAACAAAAGTCTCCGAACACAAGCAAAACTTCCTATATAAAAAATGTACACTTAATACAGTTTTTCTAAATAAATCCTTGTCGAATCCTGTTTTTAGACCGACTAAGAACAGGATTCGAGAAGGATTTATTTAACAAAACCGTATTAAGTGTACTTTTTTTACATAGGAATTTTTGCTAGTGTTCGGAGACTTTTGTTACCGACTGTACACCCATCGATGCATAGAGAAAAGACTTCAAACTTATAATTATTTAAGGTAGGGCAGAGGGGCAAATTTCTTGTTGCGAGCAAAAAGGGCTTCAGTCTTGGACTGAAACCCTTACTGCTTACAATTGACTACTTACAATACATCTACTAGATGGAAGCCCTGCAGAACAGCTTTTAGACAGATATATCTAAGTTCCTTTCTTACAGTTCAACAATTTTACAAGCAAATAACCTAACAATTAAAAACTGATCTACATGTAGTGAAAATGTGGACGATTAACAATATATTTCAAATAAATTGAAAAATATATGTACAAAACTCTTTTTCTCTCCTTACTTACAATTAAATATGTTAAACAGATACTTCGCCTAATTTGAACGGCCGTCCCCATGTTATTCTATTAAGAAATTTATTTTATAAGTTACTCATTACCTAATATATATGTTTTTTGAATTCTGTTTTTACATTTAGAAGATTTACGACTCTTAAAAGGCTTTTTGTTTTTCAAAAATTATATATTTTTATTTTTAATATTTTATTTTAAATCTGGGAAATGCAAAAAATTAACTATGAACTTTTTTTTTTCAGTTTATAGCTTCAAATTGAAATATTAAAAATTGAAGAAACTAGGGATGATCTCTGCCTCACTTTTCTCACTAAGTCCTGCTGCAATTTATCTTAGCAGGATTTAAATAAATTAAATAAATAAATAAATAAATAATTCAAACGTTTAAATAAACACAATTCGATTGGCGACTATATTCAGCAATTCAAAACCATGGCCAAATCCCGCTATATATAGCCATTAATGAAATGTAAATGACATTTAATCGGGATCCGGAATTTTCGCCCCCAGCATCTCGCCCCTGGCATTTCGCCCCAAGCATTTCGCCCCGGGAAATTTCGTAACCCGGAACATTTCGCTCCCGGAAATTTCGCCCCCGAGTGATGTAAAATAAAAATCTAATTATAAATAAAAATATGAACATACATACGGTATTTCCCAAAATATTTCCATGTTTTTATTAACTTCGATTATTCTTTGTTTGTTTGTGTGTCCAGTACAAATCTTGCAATCGATTTTTAACTAACTTCCCGACAAGTTAGACATTTGAAACTTCAGAAAAGCTCAGAACAAGGTGACAATGCATTTTTAAAATACTTTTAGCTAACTGTTTCGGGTCTCTGCTGCCTTCGGCAGCGTTTGTGATTCACCAAAAAATTTATTTAACTAACTTCCCGACTAGCTAGACATTTGAAACTTTCCGAATAGTTCAGAACACGATGGCAATGCATTTTTCAAATACTTTTAGCTAACTGCTTCGGATCCCTGCCGCCTTCGGCAGCATTTATGATTCAACAAATAATTATTTAACTAACTTCCCGACTAGCTAGACATTTGAAACTTTCAGAATAGTTCAGAACACGGTGACAATGCATTTTTTAAATATTTTTAGTCAACTGTTTCAGGTCTCTGCTGCCTTTGGTCGCGTTTGTATAATTCAACAGAAAATTTATTTTACTAACTTCTCGACTAGCTAGCCATTTCAAACTTTAATAATAGCTCAAAAGACGATAACAATGCATTTTAATACTTTTAGCCAATTGTTTCGGGTCCCTGCTGCCTTCGGTAGCATTTATATGAATCAACAATCACATAATTTTCCGACTATCTAGAAATATGAAACTTTTATAAAAGCTTATAACACGATGACTATGAGTTTTTTATTACTTTTAACCAACTTTTTCGAGCTCCCGCTACCTTCGGCAGCGTTATATGATTCAAGAACCATTTTACTTCCCGACTAGCTAGACATTTGAAATTTTCAGAATAGCTCAGAACACTGTGGCAATGAATTTTTTCCTTACTTTTAGCCAAATATTTCGGGTCCCCGCTGCCTTCGGTAGCGTTTATATGATTCAACAGAAAATTTAAAAACATGTTATATAAAAAGTTCGTTCTTTTTACCTTGTAATAATTGGTTGTATAAAAATATGAAGTTTATACAGTATTGATATATGTTTTGATTTTGGTCATAACAAGGGTTCACAAAAGCATGGCGATAAAAATATGCGTGAATGAATATTGAATATATTCATTCACGCTAAAAAGGTTTACTATATTTCTCTCCTAACATCGTTCATAAATTCTGGTCGTTTTTAACTTTCAATAAGCAAAATTACTCTGCTCCTCAATTCCATCCGTGGAGGTCAAAGATGTTATGCCATGTCTTCGGACCACCTTTAGGGTCGAGACACGGACCGTCGCCAATTGCCCATAGCACAGCACTAGTGCGACGTAAAAACCCAACCAACCAACTCTGCTCCTCAAAGTGTTCAAGAACTGAGAATCAAAACTGAGGTTGTTTGTAAGCATAGTAAATTTTCAAAAGTTACTGTTAACTCTAATAAAGCATAGAAAGTTTTATTATGGGTTTACATTTATTATTTTACACTATTTATTAGTAATGGAAGATTAATTAAATAAATTGCATTAAGCCAAAATAAGTAATGCTCGCTTACTATGTATGTTTTCGTTCGTTTCAAAATTCGTAAACAATTCGTCTTTTATCAATATCATTGCATCCTTTATCTACGGGCTGAATATTCATAAATAAAATCCATTCGTCGACTAGAACATATTTATGTCTTAAAGAATCAAATTCGAAACGCTAAAATGTCGACAACTTTCGCAACAATAAAATTACGGGCTCTGTCTATGGGCTGAATATTCATTAAATAAAGTGCATTTGTCGACAAGAAACTGCTTATGTCTTTACATATTACTTTATACACTCAAAAATGTCTTCAACTTTAATAATAATATCATTACTAGCTCTATCATTAGCTTTTTTTGAAATCTCTATGATGATAGGTCCTATTTAATGGCCAAAACCTTTCTATTCTTGGTCATTATGAATATAATTCTCCTAAATATCTCCAAAACGGAAAATTATATAAAGTCCAAAAAGAGAGGTGCACAACTAGATGTTATAAGAAACCCTTATATCAATTTGCAACGTTCTACGTAGAACCGTTATTGAGATATGCGAGATACATTACAGGCTCTATCTACGGGCTAAATATTCATAAAAAAAAAAAAAAAAAAAAAATGCATTCATTGACAAGAACCTGCTTATTCTTTAAGCATAACTTTCTACACGCAAAAAGTCTTCAAGTTTCATAACAATATCATTACTGACTCCATCATTAGCTTATTTTGAAATCTCTATGATGTTAAGTGATATATAATGGCCAAAATCTTTGCATTTTTGGTCATTATGAACGTAAATTTCCTGAATACCTCCAAAACGAAAAATCATATGAAGTCCATAAGAATATAAATTATATAAATAGAGGTGCACAACTAGATATTATAACAAACATATATACTAATTTTCAACGTTCTACGTCTAACAATTTTTGAATTATGCGAGATACATGCCCCCCCCCCCCCCACACACGTACTTACATACTGACGTCATGAAAATTCGTGTAAAATCGTTGCTATCTCTGAAACGGGAACTCGTATTAAAACTAAAGTTGCAAGTGTGCAACTAGACATTATATCAGTTACGTATATAAATTTGCAACCTTCTACGATCATTCATTTTTTGAGCTATAAACAAAATCATTTTCGCACATCGGGATTACTAACTTCCTTATACAGGGTGATTAGAAAAAACTACCTCGATATATGAGACCATAGCTACCATACAGTTCACAGTAACTGAATAAAATTTTGGTGGAAGGTATTTTGAGGTATGCGCTCAAGAATTATATAAAAAACAACAGTTAAACTCTCACAGTTACGGTTACAGTGATAAGATTTCGAAAATTTCAAAAGGCAACACCAATTTTTTTTTTTTTTTTAATTGGTATGGGATCTCCATAGCAAGAAACCATAAATAGCGTTGGAACGGCACCTCTAGCATGAAAATCACCAACGCTAGGCATACTAAGAAAAAAAGAGAAAACAGCTGTGATGTGCCTACCAGAGCACGACTTTCATTTTCTTAATGACGTCACATTTCACACTGAGTCTTCGGCTCGCACTAAGGTCTGCTGATTCTGCTTCGAAACGAGAAGAAGAGACCATGGTATTCTTAATTTCATGTAGGTCTACTGAATAAGGGACTTAATTTCGTTGTTAGTCATAAGACACCGTCATGACTGACGTCATCACACTAAAATAAGGCATTTTGAAATGCGTGATGTGTATCTTGCTTTCTTGCTCTGTGAAAAATATGCCGCTTACTGGGAAACATCATTATCATCATCAAAATCGATTTTGATTGCTATTTCACAATGCATTGTTTTTCACGTAGTGCTATGATGTCAGTCATGACGGCGTCTTAGGACTAACAACGAAATTAAAGCCTTTATTCAGTAGCCTTACAAGAAATTAAGGATACCGTGATCTGCTATTTTCGTTTCGAAACAGAATCAATAGACTTTAGTCTGAACCAAAGACTCGTGCTCTGGTAGGCACATACCAGTTGTTTTTTCTCTTTTTTTTCTTAGCCTGCTATCGCTGGCGATTTTCGTGCTACAGGTACCATTCCAACGCTATTTATGTTTTTTTGCTATGGAGATACCATTTCAATAAAAAAAAGTAGGTGTTGTCATTTGAAATTTTTGAAAAATTGTCACTGTAACCGTAACTGTTAGAGTTTAACTGTTGTTTTTTATATAATTCTTGAGCGCATACCTCAAAATACCTTCCACCAAAATTTTATTCAGTTACTTTGAACGGTATGGTAGCTATGGTTTCATATATCGGGGTAGTTTTTTTTCTAATCACCCTGTACTTTGTATAAGGAAGTAAAAATGGTAGACTCATTTTTTAAACGCCAATTTCCGAGATCTAAAATTGACCTACTTAAGTAGGATGACTGTTAATTTTCCCCTTATAACCACGTAATACATGAGAAAGGATACCTAAAATGGATTTATGTAATAATTTTCAAGAAAATCGTTAGAGCGGTTTATGAGATACAAACTTTTACCAAAACTTGCCAAAATCAATTATTGACCGGAAAACAATAATTATATACAAAAAGATGCGTAAAAAGGAGTTAATACAACGCGTTTGAAAAAAAAAAAAAAAAAAAAAAAAAGATCCGTGCTGTCGTTTTTAAAGGAACGCACTTCCGAAGCCTGGAATTGAACTATTTTTACAGGACGCCTACAAATTTTCCTCAACTAACCAACTATATTATTTGAAAGGTCATCTAATAGAGTGTTTATATAGCAACTTTGAAGAAAATTGATAGAGCCGTTTTTGAGATACGGACTTACGGTCCCACTTCCGTTTTCCGCTGTCCCATTTCCGGTTTTTCAATTTCTCCCAAAATGAGAAAAATTGATCTATATACCAGTCCTGTCTCAGTTCTGAAGTTTCGTAGTTCTATTTTTGTTAGCTTCAGAGATATGATATCCAGAATATTCCGCACATACATATACAGATACACACATATATACACACTCTGACCAACTGTCAGAAACTGCTTTTCTGGACTCAGGAGGCCTTAAAATGATTAATCTGGTGAAAACTCGATATCGAATTTTCGGACCGCACCTTAGAATGTAGAAAACGAGGGGTAAAGGATGAAAGTTCATAGAAACAGAGGAAAAAAAAAGAGTCAATATTCCATAGAAAAAAGCATGGGATGAAAAAAAAAAAAAACCCTCACAATGTCAAGTGTGAAAAAAAAAAAAAAAAAAAAAAAAAAGCTAATACCGGAAAGGATAAAAGGACAAAATTGACTAGAAAAATAGTATATCGAAGAGCGGTAACGGGCGGGCTGGGGCGTTCAATACATCGTCGGGGGTTAATACGACTCGCCTAGTATAAGTTCATTACCCTACGGTAGTAGGGCAATAAAAATTTCTTGCTTCCGTAACCTTATTTCCTTATTTATCAATAATGATCAAACTAATTAATAAATAAAACAAAGTAAAATAACATTTGATAAATTAATAAAATTATTTTATGTGCACTAAAATTCAATAAATAATTAAATAATATTACTGTACACTTAAACTTTCTTTTTATTAACAGCAATAAAAGCTTAATCGAACAATTTTTGCATTCGAAAACCGTATTTTAATTCATATGTTTTATATTGAAATTAAACAGAAAAATACAGTGAATTAAATAGAAATATATCGAGAATTACTACTCGTACATGTATATTTATATTTTTATTTGTCATTACATATATAATTTCCACAACTCGGGGGCGAAATTTCCGAAATCCACTGTTCGGGGGCGAAATTTCCGGGGGGTGAAATTTCCGGGGGCAAAATTTCCGTAAACCCATTTAATCATTTGTGTTTGATTATATTGATGCATTCATATTAGTTTGCGGACGATAAAATGAAGAAAAATAAAACATATAAGATCGTTTGTTTAATTGAAATTAATCTATCTATAATAATAAAGGAAGATGTCTGCCTGTCTGTGCATCTGTACGTTCAGCCCTTACTGAACGCAGAAGTACAAAATTTGACATGCGGGTGCTCAGAAGCCTTCCCGAGGGGATAGTGCAAAAATAATTAAAATTTTTTAAATTAGATCCGGATATATTAATAAAAACGTCGACCAATGTCTAATTAAAAAGCGATCGGATCATATTTCCCGCCCTCCAAGTAGAATTCAGCGCGTTCCTTAAAAGAAAAAACACAGAGAGAAAATTTCGCGCGTTTTTGTAAAGCTATCCCAGCTTAGCGGTTCCAGATATTGAAAATACACCTATATCACGAGAAAGAGCATTTATTGCCGATTCTTACGGTGCAATTTTTTTAACGGATTTTTTATATTTTTAAAAAAAGTTTTAAAAAGGGTCCAAAATTTTTCTTTTTCTCAATCGTCTTTTTTGAATCGCCCTGTACGACCGAGTAACTGTTCCATTTCTTAACAATTGGTATATTTAGAAAGCACATTTAATCCTCTTTCGAACCATATAAACATTTTAACAAAATACGGATTACCATATTTTTAGATTTTACGAAACATCGATTTTTTCACAAAACATTTTATAACTCAAAATCTTTTAGAGATAAATCATTTCTTTCTTTTTTTTTTTTTTTTTTTTTTGTATATAGATCTCGGTTAGATAATTCACATCTCAAAAGATTGAAAGATTTTTTCAAAAACTGTATAAGTTATAAATTTTTTAATTTTATGCATAAAACCATTGCATACCGCGTTCTGGATCCATTCGAATCGTACCACTTCTTGTATTTGGGTTGGGAAACCATGGCAACTCCCATTCACAGGGAAAACGATATCTGGAAAGTCTGGTGAAAGAAAAAAATATTTTACTGACTGTGATCACATGTTTTTTGTACTGGGAATAAAAATTGCAAATTTCAATATTCCTCAATTTTCCTTTGTCGCACAAAAAACTTACTATGCAGTTTTTTCATCACAAGACGAAGTTGCCGTTCAAATGTCATCGATTTCGGAGAATAAACAAAAATTTACATTTTAATTGCAAATTGAATTTTATTCTAATACGCGCATTTCAAATTCTAATTATGATTAAATTATTTTTAATACATCATTCTAAAGATATTTTAAAGTACTTTTATATTATCGAAAGTGCAATTCGAGATTTCACCTAATTTACACGTTTTGAGGTGACATGAATCGTTTTCTTTTGTATCTCAGCTACTAATTAAAATAATTTCATAAGTAATACATCATTTGAAAGCTTTGTTGATTTGGAATTGAACAGTAGATTACAGAAATTTCTAACGTCAGATGGCGCTGTAATATTTCAAAACTTACCCCTTTTATATTTGAATCCCAGTTACATGTGAACAACACTATACGTGGTGCACATAATATTTGCTTTTACGTTATTTCCTATGTTTATTTTGTTTATCCAATCAACCATAAAATGACAGCAATTTCACGCCAAATATTACAATATGCTATGACCGGCTACGTCTGTCGCATGAGACAATTAATTTTTTGTGGTTATATATAATTCATGGTTTGTTAACCTAATTAAAGTACAGCCTTAATATAGTTTGGCGCCTCTTTGGCGACTTTTGAATTTTTTTCACCATTTTAGACTTAATTCCTTGGAATAATAAGACTTAATCCTTTGTAATAATAAGACATAATCCCTTGTTATTATTAGACTTAATTCCTTGTAACAATCATAGATATAGAAATAAGACATAGATTGATCATTGGGGGGGGGGGGGGAAATGATGCCTTTTACTTGGAGAAAAGTCCACAATATGGTCGTCTTTCTCCGAGTGAATACACACAGATAATTTAGAAAATAAAATTCATGTATAATTTATGTACTAAAGGTGAGAAAAAAAACTGCAGATACAATTTCAAATTCATTTTTCTGTTTCTTTCTTTTTCTGTTTTTACTATATTTGTTAATTTAGTTAATATTTAAACACTTTTTATATACTAAAACTAACGTTCTTTACCTACGCTGCTGCTAACTATACTTAAAAGAATTTTGAAAATTCTATGTTACTTGCTAATATAAAATCTTAAAAAAATATATCAAATTTTAAAAAACGTATTCCATTAAAAATCAAATCAGTTTTTATTTCATAATAATAACAAAGCAACTGATTATAAATATTATATTTTTTATAATTTAGTCAGATATAATTTACTTTTATGATAACTTATCCCATTTCTTTTCACAAATTTATTAGAAGAATTAAAAGGTACGCAATATTTCGACATTTTGAAAATCCATCAAAATTCTATTCTATTACAATACGCAAGCGAAGTGTGACGTGACTGACCGTCCGTGGATGCAAGGAAATGATTTCCTATGTTAATCTCCCATTGGATTTTTTATAAAAAATTATTAAATATCGAGGAAAATTATTGCCCGATTTTAATCCCCGTACTTGGGTATAGACGTGTATTAGTTATCGTATGCATGTGTTAGATTGAGTTATTTTGCTGTCAAATTGAAAAAAATTTAATTTTAAATTTCAAAATTCTGTCATCCTTGGCGTTTTTCGTTTTTGGCGATCAAAAACGTAATACGAAAATATACATCCCAGATGTATATTTTCGTAATATGTATTGTACGAAATATTGTTTCATATTATTTATTACGCTCTTAATATAAGTTTTAAAAATAACCATGATTTTTGAAAACAATTAAATATGTTCGTCAGATAATTTGGTGATATTTTTTTTTCCACCAAGGATGGCAGATATGAAATCTATTCCGCTGCAACATATGAGTATCTAATATCAGGTACTTTATTTAGATATTTGAAAACAAATTTGACTTCAAATTATGATAGAATATTTATCATTTTCCTTTTAATTAGTATATTAGTTGGATATTTATTCAGTAAATATGATTCTTTGAAATGAAATGTTTATGTTTTCAATCGAATATGGAAATTTGACATTTTTTTTTCTAGAGTTTTGAAATTTAAAATTCGAATTTTATTAATTTTACAGCAAAAACAACTTAATCTAACGCATGCGCACGACAACTAATACATATCTATACCCAAATACGGGAATTAAAATCGGGAAATAATTTCCTTCGATTTTTAATAATTCTTTACAAAAAATCCAATAGGCGATTAACATAGGAAATCTTTTTCGTGCATCAACAGACGGTCAGTGACGTCATCACTTTCGCTAGCGTATTGCCGAGTTTCAATGGTTTCAATACCACTATATAGCTGATGCCAAAAAATTTTTTCGGCATCAAAAATTTTTGCATTATAACAATGGGATGATAGATCTATATAAATTACTATATCTATGGTAACAATATGCTATGAGCGCTATTTATGCCGTATTTTAGACAACTAATGTTTTTATTTTTATATTTATTTCCCGTTAAACATAGTTTTATTTTTATTTATTTATTTAAATAATAATTTGAATTAATCAAATATTTCTGTTCGTCAGCGTGCAAGTGCAATAACTCTCAGAAGCTCATTTCTTTGTATGATAAATTAGCATAGTGATTATTATATAAAAAAGTAAATAAATAGGTAAACATTATCGTGCTAGACAACTTTATTATGTCCTCCATTGGCGGCTTTTGAATTTTTGTCGCCATATTAGCGATTAATTTTTTTTTTTTTTTTTTTTTTGAGAAAAAGGTGGGGGGAGTCTATTTCTAACAATTTTATCAGACAGCTTTTTGTTTATACATAAGAATCCTTCATCTTCTGCTTATATTTTTAATGGTTTTTAGGTTTAAAATCGTGCTTGTTGAAATAAATTTGCTCTCTTTAAAACTGCATTTTTTCTGTAAACTTTTTATAAAAATAAATCATTTATGTTTTTATGTTTTTGATGTGGTACTTAGATTAAAATGGCTGTTGCTATATTAAACTTCTTGTCGAAAAACGTTCGGTGTACTTCAACACCAAAATTTAAAAAATCGCCCAGCAGGATCTATTAATGAAACTGATAAAATAAGAATATGGTTTATAGAGTTTAAATAATCTATTTAAAAGACTTTTAAAACCCAAATACTTAATGTATCGTATCACATAAATATTTTCGAAGTTATAATAAAATTTCATAAAAAAAGGAACTTTTTTGATTATTAACCAAAAAAAATTGATGAAATGTAAAATGCAAGTTGGTCTTGTGGGGTACAGGCTGTTTATTATATTTTTGTGTTCGCGAGAGAAAATTTAAAAAAAATTGAAAACTGCAATTTTTAATCCCACTTCAAAAACACGTGACAATGTGAAGCATATTTTATTATTATTATTATCTATATATTAATAGGCAAGCATAAAATTTGTAGTCCCTTTTTAACGTATTAATTATAGGAGTAGAGGGTTAAAAATGGTATCATTCGAAAGGTATGGTTAGCCGGAAGGTGCGAATATAAATATTATTTTCTTACGATGTCAAGAAGGTATTTAAAAATACATTTATTTTTTATGCATTTTCCCCCATTTATCCCCTTTATACACGTATTCCTTTACATTAAAAAATACCTAAAAGTAGAAAGTTGTTAAATCTGGCAATTTCATAAAGCTCAAATAAAACCATAGACACAGTAATTTGTATAATGTAGCATCACTATACGTAAGACTCCTATAACACGAGCTGGCTCACAGCTGATCATTGTTGCCCAGCGGAAATATAGCTTGGCGACGTTTAGTTGCAGACGTATTACTCGGCGTCTTTATCGCCTAAAATGGCGAGTTTGCCTAAACAGAAGAGCGAATTATTGTTTGTACTTGATAAGTTTGGCGGTAATATTTGGCGAAATTTTCTTATACCCTTGTGAAAAGTAGCCATCACTGTTGCTGTTAAATTAGTTAATTTTAAATATTTATACACGTTGAAAAGTAGTGTAGGTTGTAAAATACAACATTTTGATAATCAAACAGCAATAAAAACAAATAATTGATACAAAAAATGCATGAAAACATATCATAATTACACTTCATATTTGTGATTGAAAGCTAAGCATACAATTTTCTTTTGAACAATTAATAGCCCATTTGTTTCGCCTTTCTTCATCTGTTGGAAATCTAAACGTTCTAAAAGCAGTTCTGACATGATTTGAGCAATTTTCAGCTGCAAAACCTCCGTTTTATGTGATTTGATAACACTTGAAATTCGGACCGCGTGGGCAACAATCGCTGAGTGGGAAACAAAATGCCTGATGAGCCAGCCTGTATTGAAGGAGCTCTAACTATACGCAAGCGAAGTGATGACGTCACTGTCTGTCCATGGAGCCATGAAAAAGAATTTCTATGTAATCGTCCATTGGATTTTTTGTAAAAAATTATTAAAAAATAACGGAAATTATCTGCCGATTTTAATTCCGATATTTGGGTATATATAAGTTACTGTCTACATGTGTTTGATTGAGTTATTTTTTCTGTAAAATTGATAAAATTTTAATTTAAAATCACAAAACTCCAGAAAAAAAAAAATGGCAAACTTCCAGTTTCGAATGTAAACATAAACATTTCATTTCAAAGGGTGATATTTAAACAATAAATATTCAACTAATATACTAAAAAAAAGGAAAATGGATTTGTTACTAACTGCTGCATGTATAAGTAGACGATACGGAAAAAATTCCGATTTTCGTTTTTTGCTGAATTTACATGTTTTGAGCTTTCTTTACGTTTCAATTAACTGAAATTGGCTACTTACTTTTTAAAAAAGTGTCTTTATTGCTAGCTTTTGTGGGTAGAAGAAGCAAGTAGAAGATACATAAAAACTTTTGATTTCCGGTTTTCGATGAATTTACACGTTTTGAGATTTCCTTGCATTTTAATTAAGTGAAATTGACTACTTATTTTTATTTTTTAAAAAGTGGATTTATTATTCTTTCCTCTGCATATATAAGTAGAAAATATAAGAGTCAGAAAAGGTTTAGATTTTCGGTTTTCTATAAAGTTACACGTTTTGAAATTTCCCGAACTCAATTCGACTATTTTTGAAAAATATCTTTTTTTTTTTTTTTCTTTTTTGTTCAAAAACTGTACTTTATGAACCAATCGAATTAATTTAACAGAATTTGATACTTGGTTGGGCCTTGCTTTGACATGGTACCTATTAGCTTCTGGGCTGTATCACACAACAAGGGCGCGTTTTCACGTTGCGATTTTCTCTCATTTCAGGAAAGGCTAACATCTACAGAGAGAAAACTCTGCTGATTCAGTTAGAGTGAATATCGGCAAACAATTGCCGCGGCTGTGTTGCAATTGCCTTCCGTTTAGGACAAGGCAATAACTTTGCTTTGCCACGCTTTGGAAAAAAAAAAAAAAAAAAAAAAAATGGTCGATTTTCGACCACTGGGCGATACTAGTTATTATTATTTCTCCTAACGGTTTCCTTTCCATACAATCTTCTGCTGTTGCCACCTAAAATTCATACTTTAGTTAATTTTAAATATCTAATTGTCCGGTCGATAAGCAGTTTAATCCATCGGATTCACAAAAAATCCCCTTTCATTTGGTACCTTATGTGTAACAATTCGACTGATATTTCAAATTTATTTTCTAGTTTTTTCTAATTTATTTTCCTCATTTTAAATAAATATACGTTTTTTTTTTTTTTATTCTGTCTAAAAAAAAAAACTGGCAACAATTAAATTATGGATAAAATTTAAATGGCTTATTTATCAGAAATTAGAAGGTTATTATTTTCACATTTTAATTAATTAAGAGAAAACTAATCAAAAATTCAAAAATCGGGCATCGAGTTGCATCAGGAGAGGTCATTGCCAACGAGATATATAAAGTAGAGTGATAAATGGTAACCCTTGAGAAGGTCCAAGATGAGTCATGTGACATGCTCTCCTTGCACCTGAGTATTCGGTGGTTCCCTTGGTAACAGCTTATTTTCAGTAAATTTCTATGAAAACAGTTTGGAGATTGTTCTTCGCATAAGACATAACCGCCAATGTTTTTGTTTACTTACGTAGTTTAATATTCTTTTGTTCTAATCATTTTGATTTTGATTTTACTTCTTTTTTATTTCGTGTAGTTGAACTTTAACCGACAAAATGCTTAAAAATAGTTGATAAGTTATTATTTGTTGTTCAATTTAGCTCTTTAAAAATTTAAATTTTCTTTTATAAACACTTTTAAACTTTGTTGGGAAACGATGGAAAAAAAAGGTATTTTATTATTTATTAAAATGTGAAATATGTGTAAAATTATTTTAAAAACAATTTATTTCGGTCATAGGACTGTCATGTTACCTAATAATAATGATAATTTGTCGAACTGATATTTTAAATGCCAAAATAGCGATAAAGGGCCAAACACAGCAACTTATTAGAGCATGTCACGTGATTCATCTTGAACCACGGTAAGCTAATCCTTCATCCATTGAATCAGCACTCTAATATATATATCTCGTTGGTCATTACGAACCTTCATGCAAATGTGTGTAGCTCTGCAATCAGCTGTTTTCCTAAAAGGCTCTAGGTATACATACACAATGACACACACACTCCCAAACATCTTATTTTATTATATATATAGATTAAAGGACAAAATTTCCCCAATGTTATTAACATGGAAAATTGAATATTCAAGATCGCGAGTACGCAGAAACCTTAAACGATGATAGGAAATTGTGAAAGAAATCCATGTCTTTACTAAATGCGTGCAAAGAACAGTCTTCAATCCAGTGTCTTAATTAATTTCTGTATGGCCTAAATTTTTTTACATTAAAATTGAAAAAAGATCTCAGAAAACTTTCTTATGCATTAGACCATAAGTGTAATTTTCTTTTCCCGATTTCTACACTTACATGAAAGGAGATAAAGAGTGTTTTCTTTTTTTTTTTTTCCTTTTTTTTTTTTTTTTTTAAGCTTTCTTAAAAAGTGGTTTTAAGCACTGAAGCCCCCCCCCCTTTTTTTTTTTTTTTGCGCCCTGCGATTCAATTAGTAAAACAGTTATTCATAAAAGAAAATGTTGGCATTAAAAAACCATGTAGGAAGATACCAAAATTACAGTTTTGAAAATATTAACTAATGTAAAGTAGAAAAACCAATACAAAGCACTCGTCTCATGAACTGCAAGATATTTACAAAGAATATTACTATGTAAAATACGTTTAAAATTCCATTAACTAAAAATTACTTAACCTGTAATTCGCCTTAATCCTGGAACTTTTCTGCCAATGAATCCTGCAGAAATTGCACCGAAGCTATGTCCAATCACATGAAACTTTTCTGGACCAATCTGCTTTTGCTCCTATTTAAAATGCAAATAATGGTGTAAGATATATCTATGTAATTTATCAGATTTTACACAAGACTTCTCTTTATAGAAGCTAATTTTTTCGATTGATTATTCTTAATACAAATACTATTTTTTGAGGTTCAATTAGTCGCAAAATGAAAATTACAGTGAAAATCATAACTGTTTTATTTGGAACATTAAGGCTGCTATTCACCATCACCAATAACTTAAACTCCCGGTTAAACATGAAAATTTGAAAAGCGTATAAAGGCAGGGTGCAAATTTTCAGCAAATTTTGCCATGTTGTTTCTGCCATCTGGAGGTATAGTTATTTTCAGATTTTTTAGGTGAAAATAACCAATCAAAGATTATATGAAATCCTCGACGCTAGATGGCAGAAACAGCCTGCCAAATTTTGCTGGAAAGCTGTACCCTGACTCTAGATGCTTTTCAAGTTTTTGCGTTGAACGGGAGCTGAAGTTAATGGTGAATACGGCTATTAGACACATCTTTCAGCTACTTCTCTAAATAATCCCCAATCCAATTGAGGCATTTATCGAATCGTGGTACCAACTTTCCAATACTCTCGTCATAGAAGGCTACCGCAGGTGCTTTAGTTAATTCTCTACAGTGGTCTGCAGATCATTGTTTGAGCCAAACTTCTATCCACCTAGCCAGAGTTTCATGTAAACAAAGAAATGAAAATCAGAAGAAACAAAATCCGCCTTTATGGTGGGTGATCAAACACTTCCCAACGAAAATGCTGCAGGAACTTCAAAGTTTCTGCACCATTGCCGCCCTTTGCTTGTTACACATAATTTTTTTCCCGTATACATTAGTCATTCCTCAATGAAATTCGGCTGCATTGCACCCCTCAGCAGGCAGAAATATATTAACGGCACATACTTCAACTTCGCGGTAGACTCTATTTTTCGAAGCATTTTTACGTGCTCACTGCGCGCTTAGAACTGACAGGAAGTATTGCCAACTTAGATTTTGCCACTTCCCTACGAACAGCTTAATATGTCCCTACATTAAGAACATTAGATAAAAGTTGCTTCTCTAGTGCTGTAGAACATACTTTCTGCCGAGGTCATTCTCAGAATACCATTAAAATGTCCTGGGGAGGAAGGGTGCCTTAAAAAAAAAACCCTACTCCGTCTCTACATGCATAAGAAAACAGCTGAAAGTCCCTACGTAAAGGAACAAATCCCTACAGTTGGCAACACTGCTGACAGCTGCGACCTGACGCGATCGACGGACATACCAGAGACACTGTGCAACACATCTGCGCACAGCGTCATAGGATATTCACAAGAGGCAACCTGTCATTTGGCAACCAGTCAGGCTTCGAAAAAAAGTAACCTTTGCATAATCATGAAATTCCTTTCTGATATTCTGCAAATTAAATTTTAGTATCATTACACTTATAAAGCTGCACTTTTAAAGTTTGCGAACATTTAAAACTTTATAGAAATACTAGCTACTGTATCCGTTCCTCGCACGGGAAATGCTATTAGAAATGGAAGAGGGAATTTTGATTAAATCAGTACACACATAAATGAGGGTAAATTAAAAGCTATATATATATATATACAGGGGTCGATCCAGGTTTTAATTTTTGGGTCCCTTTTTTGTGAAAAACAAAATATTTTTGTGAAATTTTTATTTATTTTTGTGAAATGTAAAATATTTTTGTGAAAAAGTAAAATATTGTGTGTGTTCCGTTTTTACAATCACTTTATGTAATGTTTAATATCAATTTAATAGAGTTTCGTTGAGACAAATTAAGGCATTAATTAAAAATAATACTGAAAATATGAAAACATTTAATAAAAGGATCATTTTTATAAAACAAAATCTTGTGAAGGGACTCATTTTATAAATTTGAATTTTGTGAAGGGTCCCTTTTCATTGATTTGAATTTTGTGAAGGGTCCCTTTTCATGGATTTGAATTTTGTGAAGGGTCCCTTTTTATGAATTTGAATTTTGTGAAGGGTCCCTTTTTACTATGTGGAATTTTGTGAAGGGGCCGCAAAAGGGACCCAAATTTTGCCTGGATCGACCCCTGATATATATATATGTGTGTGTGTGTGTGTGTGCGTGTGTGTGTGTACAAATAAATATAAATTATGATTAATAATGCATATACATACATTTTAATAATACATTCTTATATTTATAGTAAGCTGCAGATATTATAAAATAAATTTTTCTAACATTGTTTGAATTTAAAGCCATGCGCACATTTTTAAAATGGAAGCTATTTAAAAACTAAATTTTAAACTTTGAATTAACGGTACAAGTTGCAGTTTGGTCCACAATTGGATTTGGTGATTTTACTTTGCCGCCGTTTTGAATGATAACGATGTCGTTCTGGGTTCTTTGCAATATGATATGGCAACCTGCTTGCTATTTATTTTTGATGCCCATAGCAACCACATTCTGTTTATTTTTTATTACCATGGCAACCAACATTGTAATTAATTATAAAGATAACTTTAATTATTCATTACTTTTGCATAACCCCGTCAAAAATGACGGAATGTGAACGATAAAGCTTGGAAACAATGTTTAGATCATGAAGATTACCACGTGATCATTTAACTGTATTTCCATTTTTTGTTTATAAATCGAATGTGTTTCGATATTTTATAATTTGCGTTCTGAAATTAAAAAAATTCTACCCGGTCAATAAATATGAATGACAATAAAAATAACTGCTGGTTGACAAAAAATATAGGCCCGACAACACAACAGCAACAACACACCTAGTGTTCCATTAAGTGCTCTATTTATAAAGTGCTCATAATAAGAAAAAATCTGGAGTGACTCCACTCGACTTTCCGAACATTGAGTAATTAACAGTTTTGTAGATAAAGTAAAGAAAGAGTAGTTGTTAAACAAACAAAAGAGAGAAAACCATAATAGAGTGTTTGAGTATTTTTCTCCATCTATTACACGTTGTTTTATTTAACGCTACTGAACTTTGAGCCCATAGATCATTATGACAAAGAAATTTTCGTTGTGTCCCTGTAAAAACCTATAAATGTTAGATTCACCAAAATGCTTATAGTTAGTGCAACAGTGATTTATAATACTCATATAAATTTTCAGCTGAATTCAATAAGGCGTTTAGATGCTATCGTACTTTTAAAAATTTAGTCCCATAGGCCATAATGATAAAGAATTTTTCTTTGTGTCCCTGTAAAAAAACTGTAAGTGCTAGATTCACCAAAATCTATACAGTTAGTTCAACTGTGATCTATAACATGTGTACAATTTTTTTGCCCGGATTAATAAGGCGTTCAGACACTATCACATTTTTAAAAATTTGGCCCCATAGGCATAATGATAAAGAATTTTTCTTTGTGTCCCTGTAAAAAAACTATAAGTGCTAGATTCTCCAAAATCTATACAGATTGAGTATTTGTGATCTATAATATGTGTATAAAATTTTTGCTCAATTGAATAAGGCGTTTAGATGCTATCGCACTTTTAAGATTTTGCTCCCATAGGCCATAATGATAAAGAATTTTTCTTTGTGTCCCTGTAAAAAAACTATAAGTGCTAGATTCACCAAAATCTATAGGGTTCGTACTATGGTGACTTACAATATGCGTACCAACTTTCAGGTTAATCGAACGAAGCGTTTAGACGCTAGCGTGTTCACCCACAGACATACACACATACACACATACACACATACACACATACACACACACATACATACATCATCGTAAAAATAGTGAAAACGGACTCAGGGGACCTCAAAACGTATAGAAATATCAAAATCTCGAATTCGGATTTTTGACATGATTACAATACTTTCCTCACTATAGTGTTCGGAAAGTAAAAATAAATTACTAATAATCCTTCATACTAAACTAAATTCTGCTTTACGAGATTTTTTTTTTTTTTTTATGACACAGGACTATTAGTCTCAAGCTGCGGATTTTTATGATACCAGTTTTACAATAGCTGGATATTTATCGAAAATATAACTGAATAATTTGAAAGCGATGTTATAATTTGAAAAAAAAAAATAAATAAATAAAATAAAATAAATAAATAAATAAATAAATAAACAAATAAATAAATAATAATAATAAATAAATAAATAAATAAAACTAATAGTCCTCCATACCAAACTAAATCCTGCTTTTCTCAGAATTTCATCAAATTCTTTTTTTTTTTTTTTTTTTTGAAAGGAATAGAAAAGAAAATTAATAATAATTAGTAAATAAAGTAAAAATCAGATTACAATATTGCAACATTTCCATTGCGCAATAAATTTTCGAAAAGTAAAAAGTATTTTTTTTTTCTAAAAGGAGCAACTTATTCATTTATAGATCTGAGGTAAAACCCTGTTTTGTGATACAAGCCGGTTTCCTGTAAGAAGTCCCCCCTTTTTGAATGAACGCCTCACACAAAGATCATCAATCAATAGTAATTGCTTCCTCTAGTGCCAGAATCCTTCTAGGGCGGAGTTTGAGAGAAAAATGCCAAATTTTTAGCAAAACTTTGCCCCTTTGCTATTAATACGCATTTAAAATTAAACTTTTTTCTTAGGATTTAATAGTAAGCCTGATTATTTAGAAGATTTTTCCGCTTTTCAGCCTTTCGATATCATAATTTGTTAATTTCTTACGAGCTATGAAAACAATCAAGGCAAATTTCGCATTTTTTAGCTTAAAAATGAAATATTAAAATTAAAAAAAAAAAAAAAAAAAAAAAAAAAAAAATTTTCAAAGCGAAAAATTTTTTACTAGTTGTGCATTTTCTGAATGTAAAAACAGAATATAAAAATATGTAATAGTTAATGAGTTATAAAAGGGCAAATTTTCCTATACGGGCTTTGGTTTCAGGCCACAGTAAGTGGACAGTCCTCTTAACTTAACTGTTTCTGGAGCTGTTTTGCCTAAACGGTAGCAAACATTTATGGCACAACGCATTTCGTTTTTTAACTCTGAATCACTGATCTCCATTTCTGTAGGGCAAATAAAACAGTTCTTTAAACAATCACGGAAATCTATATAAATAAAGAGAAGTGTCTGTGTGTCTGTCTGCGCTCTGGTGCTCACACAACTGATCGCAGAGCTTCCAAATTTGGCATAAAGGTACCTGGGCCCCTGCAGGTGTGCACCTCATCGACATTTTTTCGAATTTCGAATTTGAATTTTTTAAATTAATGTTTTTTCTATTTTAAATATTGGCTTTAATGTTTCATTTTTCATGAATTTATTCTTCGATTGTGATCGTCTGCGTATCTTAGCAACGGCTATTATGCAATTCATTTTTTATTTAATACATTCATTTAAAGGCGATTTTCTTATATTATTATTATTATTATTATTATTATATTTATTGAAAATCAAATGGTAATGCAATAGAAATAAATTGTTACGTTTATGTATAAATTTTACACTATAGCAACTTTTTATTTTTCATTTCTTTAATTAACTCCTTTAAAAGAAAAATCTTTTTTTTTTTAATTATTATTATTTACAGTATTTATTGGGTGAAAAAAATGGTAGTTTATAGAAGAAAGGATAAACTGATTAAAATGCGTTTATCATGTATTTAATTCCTTTTAAAAGAAAATCAACTTTTTTATTTTATTTTATTGCACTGGTCGGAATCAAATCGTAATATAGTGTAAATAACGGGGGCTATAAAACACATGGTTCAAAAACCAAAATATATAATAGATGCTGAGATACAGTCATCTTTAAAATCGTAGTTCTTAAATAACAGAAAATCCACAAGCCGTCGATAAATACCTAGATTGAAGTGCCCGGGAAAGACCTTTCTGTAGACAGTGGGAAACTGGACCCGATGCAGTACGGTAAAAAAAAGAGCTGCCTTAGGCAACGGGTACCCGAAGAAGCAAAATCTAAAGCAATTTCAGTGTTTTTTTTTTTTTTTAAGTTTTTATTTGTAATGTGATGTAAAAATTAATACTGATCCAAATATTTTGAAAATTCATTTAAATATAGTGAAAAGCGAAGCGGGCGTAGCCTGCTAGTAGGAAAATAAAATCGTCTGCTTCGTTTAGAATTTTGTATAAATGTACAGTTAACAGTTTGAAAAAATCGCCTGCACTTCTATTTTTTAGTTTCGCGGTGTTACCACTACGTAAAATAATAACTCTCAGTTTTTATGGAATGCCATTTGTAAATAAAAATAGGTGTGATATAAAACATATTATATGTATTTTCCTGTAAGTTGAACAAACGGAAAAAAAAAAAAAAATGGCTGCCAAAAGTTTCTGTTTTGAAGTGGTTTAACCGGAACTGTTCCTGACAGATGATGCTCATTATTATGTTTAAAAATTCTATTCTATTTCAGCTGGTGAAGCACAATTATATAAAACGGTTGTATTTTTACTATTTATTATTAATTTATTTTGTTTATTTAATTTATTATTATTTTATTTTGTTTAAGTATGGCATCTAATAGTAAGGAATCAGTGAATGAAATTGTTGAAAAATATAAGGATTTGTTGAAAGCTGAATGTAGTAACATGCGTATACGGAATTCATACATTTTTCCTTTCATGCTACGTAAAGTAGCTTATTTTTAAGAGTATGTTCTAAAAATCATTAAAAGAAATGATAAATGGAATTCTAATTTATATAATCGTATTTTTCCGGCAAGTGTAGAGCATTTAAATTGTATAAATGTACGAGAAACATATATATATATATGCATATTGATCGTCCTTGAAGTATCGAAATCTATGAAGATGTTTTATTATGCATAGTGAGGTAAGTTAATTTTAAATATTTGTTTTATTAATATTAAAAATAGGCTTAATTAATTTTGAACATTACAAATGACGCCATTTTGAAAAACGCGTTTTGCTTTTGTTTACGTTTGGAATCCATGCCAACCACTTCCGAAAACGGCATTTCTGCATAATCACCAAATCCAGTTGTGGGCCAACCTGCAATTTGTTTCGAATCAACTGCAAATCCAACTGTTTTTATCATTTTTAAGTTACAAAGACCAGCCTAATAGTCGGCAGCAAAATTGTTGAAGCCCACATAAACACTTTTCATATATATATTTTTTTGTTTGTTTGATCGCTAATTTTTATCATCAACTTACTTTTTTATAAACAGTATAAAACCAATGTCACGACCGACTCTATAAATATTTACTTAAGGGCCCTCTTCACTCACCGCTGCTGGAAGCCGAAGCTAATGTTATTCTATGGGAACTTTTTCTTTACAAATAACTTATTAAGTAATACATATTTTTAAATTGTGTTTTCACATTCTGAAAATTCCCAACTGTTAAACTGATGGACATTTTTTAAAAAATTATTTTTTTCTATTTTTTCTATTTTACTTCGAATCTGCAAAATACGAATTTTCAATATGTGAATTCTTTTCATTTTGCAATTTCAAAATAAAATATTAAAAATTAAAAAAATACATTTTTTAAAAAGGTCCGTCAATTTAACAGTTGGGAATTTTCTGAATGTGAAAACAGAATTTAAAAATATGTATTAGTTAATAAGTTATTTGTAAAGAAAATTTCCCCATAGAATAACATTGGCTCGGGCTTCCGGCGACGGTAAGTGAAGAGGGCCGTTAACAAAACAGTATTAGATGTCCATCTTTTAAGTAGGAGATATTGCTAATGCTTAAATAATTTTGCTGCTTACTGTATCTATACCTGTAATCTGGAATACGGCAGAATCTTTTACTCTGTTTTCAGGCAGAGGAGCACTAGACATACATAAAGCCCTCGAATTAAATCTTTTGTAGATCACACAGATGGATAACACAGGCTTTACATTCTTTCTTCCGTTGAGGAATCAATATTTTTCTCTAAGAAAATTTAAGAGGATTTGTAACCCCGCGTGATATTTGATTTTACATGGGTATAAAAAATAAGTCGCTTTACAACCTCATGCTTTGAAGGAAGAACTACGGGCTTGAGAGAGTCTTCACTAACTTTACTGTAAATTATTTTGGTTTTTAAGGCAATGATATCTTGGTCATTTTTATAGGTTTGTAATGTTTTCAATCTGGAATTACTTTCCAAAGAGAAAGATTCCTTTTGAACCATTCGTAGTATTTTTACGAGGGTAAGTCATTAAGTAAGTCACAAATGCATATGGCATGATTTAAAGTAATAATATATATCTCAAAAGAATGGTGATAGATGGCAGCACAATACAGCTTTATGATATTCAATTCATATTGAATAGGTCGCATTCACACGCATGCGTAATGCAGTTTCAAAAATGGCGATGGTGCTGAATGATTGTACGGTAGAAGAGCAGCGTGCCGTGGTCCAATTTTTGTAGGCGAAATGACTCGAATAAAAAAAATATTCATAAAGAAATGGGAAGTTCTACAGCATCCACCTTACAGCCCAGACTTAGCCCAAGCGATTTTTATCTGTTTGGTCCCCTTAAACAACATCTTGGAAGCAAACAATTTGCAGTTGACCACGACGTTCAACATGAAGTCCTACTGTGGATGAGACATCAACTCAAAGAATTTTATGCAGCTGGAATTGGGGCTCTGATAAAACGATGAGATAAGTGCATCAACGTTGCTGGAGAATATGTGGAAAAATAAAAATTGTTTTCAAGTGATTATCATGGTTAAATTATTTTTTTTTATTATCTTTTGCGACTTACTTAATGACTTTCCCTCGTATTAAAGCTCCCCGAAATTCAGTAGCCGTCAATTGGTTTTCCTCCTCTTATCAGGATTTGAACAATTATTGCTTACAACGGAAGACCCAAGAAACTAAACATATGATTTTCTCATAACTTGAAGAGTAGAGGTAATACCAGTTATTGTCGGATGTAAATTCGGAAGACGTTAACATCCAAATAGACCTTGAGTTTTCTTTTTGAATTTCTTCCTCGTTTCAACTTTGATTGAATGTGCTCAAGCTCATACAGTTTCTAAATTCTGTTGCATCTTTCATCCAATGTCGTCCCTCTCACCATTCGATGAAAGCTATTTGCTAAGCCTTACAGCCTCTAAACGGCAAGTCTGGTGAATTCTTGCCACTTGATATAGTCAAAGTTCTCATGTAATATTTGATTGGTTGTTTTCAGCTAAAAAAGCTTAAAATAAGAATTCCGCTAAATGGCAGATGCAATAAGTCAAACTTTACTAAAAAGTTGAACTCTGACTTTATACACTTTTAAAATTTTCGTGTTCAAACGAGAGATGAAGTTATTGGTGAATACAGCCGTTAGTCAGTTTCAAATCTTGGTAAAATTGTTTTTCCATCTAAAATATTATTTACATTTACTTAGTTATAAATCTAATTAATGATAAAATAACTTTCAGCTTAATATTAAATTTTTGGATAGTTCTTTTGCCTACCATTAATGTAAATTAAGTTTCTTACCTCCTTATACAAAGTATGGCTGTACCAGATTTCTGATCTAAAACTTATTCTTCTTACTGACCCGATACAGCATATTTCAAATCTTAACTCTTTTCTTACAGTTACTACTTAAATTTTCTAATAAAATATTTATTCTTCTAAATAATAAAATATGGATGGGTCTCACCTGAAAACTTCTAATCCAAAAGTCCGGATGTGGATGGGGCAACTATCATCCATTAAAGAAACTAAACTCGATGAATGCAGCACTTCTTAGATGAAAACAGAATTTTTAATGCTTTGTTAGCATACATGTAAAATGAAAACGAAAACAGAAACTATCTACAGTATTTACAATTAAATATTAAATTAAATCTTAATATTAACGTTCTTAGATTGTCATTAGTTCTTAAATATTAATTCTAATTCTTAAAGGTTATAATTGTTCTGTTTTAAGACCGGGGCGGGCGTCTGTAAACACAACGCTCTTAACGTAGCCCCATCTCCATTCAAGGTCCTTTCTGTTCTGCTGCTGATTCTAAAAAAGCACCTTTCTCGAAAAAGAGGCGCCCGTCTGTCTGGAAAGTCATTTTGTTCTCAAAGCAGAAGAATGAGCGGGAATTCCCGACATCCTCCCACCTTGAGTTGCGACTAATCGGAGGAACTCAACAATCCAAGTTGAAGTCGTTGAGGGGGTTTCACCACACGGCCAGTTCGGGAGACCACCGGGGAATTGGAAGTGGGATCATGGGTTCTGGAACTGGTAGGTTCTGGAGGGTCTTTCACAGGTTCCTTTTCTCTGGGTTTGAATATCGGTTTCTGTGAGAGGTTCTTGTTTTCGGAAGTCGAAGGACTTAAATTTTCTTGAACATATTTATGTAAAGTGGGGTGATTCTTAAGTTCGGTACTGTCAATTTCTAAAGGGAACAATCTTTGCAATGGACGCAGAAAAAGTAAATTTTCGGTCTTCACCTTAGCTAGGCGTATCACATTATCTTTGCCTGGGTAAATTTCTATAACTCTTGCCAAAGGCCAGTGAACACGTTTCTTATTAAAATCTTCTAATAGGACAACATCGCCGACTTTCAATTGTTTGAATCTTTTGGTCCTAGATGCATGTTGTCGTAATTGTCCTAAATATTCAGCTCTGAATCTGTTTCTTAGGTTTTCTCTGATTATTTGCCTATATCTGGCTCTGCGGTTAAGATCTTTAGAATCCAAAGCATCTAGGTCAGGTACTCCTGATGTTGGTAGTTCTCTTAGGAACATCATTGGGGTTAAAGGTAAAGGGTCTGTGTTATCTTCGGAAACATAGGTTATAGGTTGTGAATTAATCACTTGTTCACAGTCACATAGCATGGTATAAAGTTCTTCGTAATTTAAAGATGTACGACCTAAGTTTCTTTTCAGGATTCCTTTAACCATTCCAACAAGCCTCTCCCACCAACCTCCCCACCACGGTGCGGCAGGAGGGTTGAATTTCCAAATGATCTTCTGGGTGGAAGCTACCTTGCAGATGGTTTCCCAATCTACACTCGAGAGAGCATTGCTGGTTCCTAGGAAGTTCTTCCCGTTGTCTGAATAGATGATGTAGGGTCTGCCTCGCCTTGCTATGAACCTTCTCAGAGACTGGATAAAACTTTCTTTAGACAGAGACGTAATGGCTTCAAGATGTATGGCTCGGTAGACAGCGCAAGTAAATAAGGCTATCCACGCTTTTGATCCATCAGAAAGATGAAGAGGACCGGCTAGATCTACGCCCACCACTTCAAAAATGGCTGCTTCTCGTACTCTGTCTTCGGGTGGTACTCCAGGTTCAACATCTATTTTGGAAGTCTGAAGTTTTCTGCAAATCACGCATTTTCTTATTGAATTTCTAATGGATTTTCTAGACTTCATTATCCAGAAATTTTCTCTAAGTAATGTCATTAGAGTGCTGACTCCAGCGTGCTGATTTTCTAAATGCTTCTCGAATACCAATCTTTGGACGACGGGATGCTTGTAAGGTAAGATTACAGGATATCTGTAGTTTTCACTGTCGTTTCTTTGAATTATATTGGTCTTTACTCTTAAGAGACCAGCTTTATCTTCGACAGGTCTTAAATTTCGTAATTTTGGATCTGTTCTCCCTGAAAAAGATTCTTGTTGTACTAAACGTAGACGAACATTTTTTGCTTTTGAAAATTCTTCAACTGAAATATCTAATTCGGACATTTTCTCAGTAGTCTTCGAATTATGATAAAATCTATATATCCAGGCAATGGTTCTGACAGTTTTCTTGTAAGACGAAAAATACTGATAAAATCGATTGAAATTATCTTCTTTTTTATCTAAAAGATTTAGGATTGTTTTCCTTTTTTCGCTGTTTATGAGTTCTTCGTTTGGGTCTCCTTCTATTTGAGGCCATTCATTTTCATGTAAATAAAGCCAACTCGGACCCTCCCACCATCTCGATTTCTGTAGTTGTTCAAAAGAACATCCTCTAGACGGGAGGTCCGCAGGATTCAAATTTCCGGGTACATGTCTCCAATTGCAAACTTCGGTCAAATTTCGGATTTCTAATACTCTATTGTGTACAAATGTACCCCATTATTGTTTTCTTCTAATCCAACCTAAAGCAGTGGTTGAATCTGACCAAAATATGGTATTTACATGTACATTTAAATCGTTTTGCACATTTTTGGCCAACCTAGCGCCAATAAGACAAGATAACAGTTCAAGGCGGGGTATGGTCAATTCCTTAATAGGTGCAACTCGACTTTTAGCATTGATTAACTGGATCTTGATTCCTTCTGAGGTCTCTACTCTTATGAATACGCAAGTGGCATATGCTCGCTTGCTTGTATCAGAAAAAACATGTAATGATGTTTTCTTTTCTTTCTCTGGGCAAATGTTAAGCCACCGAGGTATTTTAATTTGGGATAAAAAATTTATTCCTTTCAGCCAATTAGAAGATTGTTGTTTTAAAGTTTCAGGGAGCTCTTCGTCCCACTTCACATTCTGAATCCACGTTTCTTGAAGGATTAGTCTGGGAACTAAACTGAGAGGTGCTGTGAATCCCACAGGATCAAAAATTCTTTGGGTAATTGATAAAAGTTTTCTTTTTGTAAGGGGTTCACTTATCTTTAGGGGTTCTTCAATTTTACAAACTAAACTGTCATTTTTCAAATCCCAGAGTAATCGTAACACGGGAGCAAACCTCGGTTCATCTTCGGTTTTGTCGATCATAGCCTGGGGTCAATTCAATCGCCAGCATCTCAAATTGAAATGTGCCGAAGCCAAAATTCCTTGAGATTCTGATATGAATTTTTCTGTTTCTTGAATCGAATTCAGGCTGATGAGGGAATTATCTAAATAGAAGGAATCTCTTAAGAGCCTAGCTGTCTCTCGCCATTGTTCGGGAACATTTTCTAAAAGGTGATTTAATGTTGCCATAAGCAAAAAAGGGCTTGAAGTTAGGCCGAAAACCACACGACAATGTCTATAAATTTTCAATTTATTTTCGCTATTAAACCAAAAAAATCTCAAAAAGTCGCGATCTTTCTCTGTTATTTTAATTTGCAGGAATGCTTTCTCTATATCGGACGAAATTCCTATCTTGTATTTACGAAATCTATTCAAAATGCTAGGTATAATTTCTACAAGATTTGGTCCTTTTGTTAAACAATCATTAAGGGAGGGACTGTTTCTAGTGTGTGCTGAGACATTGAATACTGGACGAATTTTAGTGGTTTCACTAGATTCTTTAACCACAGGTCTGTGTGCTAAATAATGTACCTTGTCCCTTTTCTGGTCCAATACCTCTTCTATAATCTGATTGTTTTCCCAGATATCAAAAATTTCCCCATATTCCTTTTTTATATCAGATTTGATTAATTTATTTTCCGTCCTGTACAGGCACTTTTCTGTCAACGAGTAATTATCTGATAAAATCGAATGGTCAACTGTCCATGGTAAATTGACTTCATATCGACCGCTTTTATCTCGTTTAACAGTTTCTAGAAAATGATTCTTGGTTTCTTGTTCTAAATCCTGTTTCGATTTGTTATCTTCATTAGTAATTCCTAGAGTGTCAACGCGCCATAAATCTGATAAACTGGCGTTTGACACGTGTAATGACAACGATAGACCCGCCAAAGAATTGTCCTGCTCACTCTTGTGACCCTCTGTCTTGCCCAAAATGGTCCAACCCAATTTAGTTCTAAATGTAGTTAATCCCAATTTTGGAAAATATTTTATGTCATCTGTGAACAGTTTAGCGGACATATCAGCTCCCAAAAGTATATGTACTTCGTCTGGATTTTTCTGGTATAAACAGGATTTATTATTTCTAGGGACATCTGATAAATATACACCTTCCTTTTCTAAGAGTTTCACTAATTTATCATCGCGACATAAATTCATGCCTGTGCATATTTTTTCTTGATCTAGTGCTTGTATTTTACACTTAAACTTATTATCTAAACTCCCGATCGTAAATTCATAACGATTATGTTCAGCTGACATTTCCATGCCCCCAAAAAGACCATGTCTGATTGTTTCTTTATTCATTCTTTTTAATTTTAACTTATCAGCTGCAAACTTACTGATGTAACTATTATGAGATCCGAAGTCAATAATTAACCGAATATATGATGATTTACTATCATCCCTATTAGAAATTGCTACTATTAACGTCTGCAAATAAACATTCGCTTGTAAATTATGATTCGATAACGCCAATTTAGATTGATCATTTCTTTCGTAATTACTTATTTCCTGTTTCAAATCTTTATTTCCATTACACATTATGTCTGAATGTCTACGATTACATAACTTGCATAAAGTTTTTGATGCACAGTGTCTAGCTAAATGCGAAGGTTGAAGGCATAAATAACACAATCCTTTCTTACGCAATAGATTAACTCTTTCATCAAATGGTAAATTACGAGTTTTGACACATTTGTTACTTAAATGCGATTCTGAACAAAAATTACACCTATCATTTTTATTCTCATTTAATAAATCACAAGCAGTAGGCAATTTCCGGTTCTGAGTATCAAATTTATTAACGCGGGGGGGAAAAACATCTCTACGATTTTGATTATCTAATCTTTGAACTCGGGGGGAGAAATGACTGGCACTAGCGCCGCTGTCATCTTGTCTGGTAGTTATTAAGCATTCTCGCGATACGAGTTGTTTATTTAAGAAAGATAATATATCTTTCACGCCATAATTAACCCCATGAAATTCCATATTAAATTGTAATGCTAAATCTTTAGGTAATATTTTTAGTAATATCGGTGACAATAAACTGCCGTAGCTATCCAAAGAAACATCTAATGATTCTAAACTTCTAATGTTAGTTTGGATTTCATCGTAAATTTCCCTGAGCGATTTAATGTCACTTGAATGTTTTAGTGGGGCAATATTTAATAATTTATTCAAATGTACATTCACTAAGAGGTCTTGTTTGCCATATCTTTCTTTTAAAATATCTACTACTTTTATGTAATTACTCGCGGTGACAGAGAATCCTTCTATACATTTTAAGGGATCAGGTGCAAAAAATGATTTCAAATAATTAAATTTATCTACAGGATCTAAACTTTCATTATTATGAATAGCCGTTTCGAATGACGACCAAAAGGTCAGCCATTCGGCTGCATTCCCGTTAAATTTAACAGGATCTATCTGTGGTAATTTGATGTGCATTGCTTCTTTTGAAGTATTTCTTCTTTCAATTTCGGTTGATGAAATACTTGTTTCACTTTTCTTTAGTTCTTTTAATTTTCTGTTGGCTCGAAATCGCCAAGTAATTATTTTCTCACGATATTCATTTGCCGTTTCTAATTCGGCTTCTAATTGGAGTTCTTGAGTTAAATTTGTAATTTCGGAATCTTTAATCTTTAAATCTATAGTAGTTTCATTCAGTAATTCTATAGTCTCTTCTAAATCTACAGCATCTGGATCTATATCGTCGCATAAAGCTTTTAATTTCTCTATAAATTTATTAATACTGTCTATTATGACAGCTCTTTCTTTTTTAGCTATTACTAAATTAGCCATAATAAATACAAAAATTAAATATTTAATAATATTATGTATCTTTTCAAATATAAATAATGGATATAGCTTTCAATTATAAATAATGGATCTATATAGCTGCCCACATCCCGGCAGGGATGCCACAAGATATGGCTGTACCAGATTTCTGATCTAAAACTTATTCTTCTTACTGACCCGATACAGCATATTTCAAATCTTAACTCTTTTCTTACAGTTACTACTTAAATTTTCTAATAAAATATTTATTCTTCTAAATAATAAAATATGGATGGGTCTCACCTGAAAACTTCTAATCCAAAAATCCGGATGTGGATGGGGCAACTATCATCCATTAAAGAAACTAAACTCGATGAATGCAGCACTTCTTAGATGAAAACAGAATTTTTAATGCTTTGTTAGCATACATGTAAAATGAAAACGAAAACAAAAACTATCTACAGTATTTACAATTAAATATTAAATTAAATCATAATATTAACGTTCTTAGATTGTCATTAGTTCTTAAATATTAATTCTAATTCTTAAAGGTTATAATTGTTCTGTTTTAGGACCGGGGCGGGCGTCTGTAAACACAACGCTCTTAACGTAGCCCCATCTCCATTCAAGATCCTTTCTGTTCTGCTTCTGATTCTAAAAAAGCACCTTTCTCGAAAAAGAGGCGCCCGTCTGTCTGGAAAGTCATTTTGTTCTCAAAGCAGAAGAATGAGCGGGAATTCCCGACACAAAGTATAAGGAAGTATACTTTGTATACGTCCTCATTACTTTACTATAAATAATCATTTGAGAGCTTTTAGACAGACATTCCATTGTTTTGTTCGATGCATTTTTCGAATATAACGACTAAGTATTTGGGTGTCATTCTGGGCCCATCACCTCTGCTTTCATGAGCACATCGAATTTATTAAAACCAGAGCGAAAAAGAGACTAATACTCTAAAGAGCATTTCAGGTAAGGATTGGGGCGCTTCTGCAAAAACTCTCAAGATAACATATACAGCGCTGATCAGACCCTTGCTAGAGTATGCATATCCCACCTGGATCCAGGCATCACAGACAAATCTTGAAAAATCGGAGAGAATACAGCGGCGAAGTGCAGCTAGAATTATTTGTGGATTGAGAAATACAACTCCGGGAAATATTTCTGAATTCGAGGCTGGCCTTATTCTTCTTCGAAACAGGTGGGACTTAAATCTGACCAAATTTATTGAAAAACGAGTCAACCTTCAGAACCACAGAACCTCTGTATTAATTAAGGACTGAATACTATCTCATATGCTATGCACTCAGATCTTCAGAATGAAATACCTTTAGCTTATCCTAACAAAATAACTACTTCGACTGCTTTCCCTCCGTTTCCTGTGAGGAAATAATTAATCATCAATGTCTCCATTGGGAAATCCGTTAAAAAGCAAGATGAACTTCCATGTCTACTGAAGGCTCTTGCTCTTGAAAAAATGAATCATTTTGGCTCACAATACATTAAGATCTATACCGATGGGTCTAAGGGCATCGATGGAAATTCTGGAAGCGGTGCAATTATCGAGTTCAACAATCAGTTCGATTTGATTTTTCTTTATTTCCAGGAAAATTAGTTTTCATTAGTATCCCACGCTCTGTCAGGGATGAACAAATAAGAAACATATTTTTGAAAACAAAATCACTGTATTCACACTACAAGTGATTTTTTACATTGAGACCGGGTAAACTGAGTCATCCAGGTACTAAGCAATGAAATGTATAATATGCATACATTAAAATACAAAAAACACATAGTACAAAAATGGAATTTTTTAAATAATTTACAATTCGCATGGAGCATTTTGAAAATGGGCATTATTGTGTATTAATTTCCCAATAAAAATATTCCTTCCATCTCTAAAACTAATTTTTAACCTTTAAAACATACTATATTCATAAAAATGATATAATTAATGGCAGTACATGAATTTAAGAACTATTGAATGTAAAACAAAAATAATTAATTTCATCGTCACTTGTCCCCTTAAAGTTAAAACATTATAAAGATAAAAAACTCATAGTTGTTTGTTGTGTTTATTATGTGACTAAAACTTTAACTCTTCCCTAACTAATATTGTTAAGATGAACTTACCATTATGTTGTTGATAACGAATCCCACTTGCTCTCCAACAATCTTGCAGCTCTGCGAAGCAACATAATACTCTTCTAAGCTTCCCCAAATCCAATCAACAAGTATAACGTTGTATGATTCACCTGTTCTCTTAGCTCTTTTAAAAAGTTCGTCTTTTGATTCCTATAGGTAAAAAAACTTAACAAATAAACAAACTCTCTAAAATTAGGCAAAACAATGCATAAAAAAAAATATATATATTAGTTTAATGTCTGATTTTTTGTTTTTAAAGTTTTGTAAAAAAATTAGAAAAAGGCTTGAATTCCCTATAGTTTACAATGACCCAAAATTGTCATTAGTAATCACTGTAGTTTCCTGCGAATTATAATTTCAACTAATCATTATTGATTGATTGATTGATTGATTTTTACAAAAATTACATAAGTATTAGATTTTTTGCGGGATTTTATTTTCAAAATGACCTAAAGTAAATATTTTGTTAACGAACTCTCCAGCTCCAGCTAACAAACTGTGTTCATATTTTCTATTCATTCAGAAAAATAAATCTTTGTCCAGTATAAAATCATTAAAGCCCATTTCATTTCATACATGTTTATACTTTGTAACGTATTTAGTTATCTTTTTAATAACCTGAATGTAAACCCCTCAAAAATTTTTCCAATACTCATTTTAATAGGAAGCTTAATACTATCGTCTGCAAATAAATAATGTAATCGGTACATATAAAATTGTTTGTCATAATTGACTAATTAACAGACTGACTGACTGATTCATCATCGCTTAGCCCAAACGAGAGATGGGATAAACAGTTGCTTTCCAGTAATAGGCTACTTCGTTCCATACTACCTTTGGTAATAGTTTCTAGTACCATTATTATAACCTATTACTCTTTAGTTTATATATGGCTAATGTCTTTCTAACTCTTTCGGGATATACAAAATATACATGTGTCCTGCTTAGTGGATACGGTTCATGTTTTTGAGCCCCAGTGCTTTCGAAGAGTAATCTTTACACTGTTTAACACTAGAATTTCTAAAAAGAAAAAAAATACAGATATAAAATAGTGTTAGAATTAAAATTTTACACAAATGTTCGTACCAATCGTGTAAACATAAGAATTTGTTCAATTAATTCATTTGAACACGGAAACAGAATATTTCAAATAATATCAAGTCGCACGTACCCGAGTACCATTTTCTGTAAAAAAAATTCTCATATTATAAGCCATATAATTTATAAATAAATAAATAATAATAACAAATAATAATAAAAAAAAAAACATCTTTAAGAGATCTCAAATTTTAAACTACCGAGTAATTCTCTCTTTTGATTTTCCGAAGAACTTGAACATTCCAGATTGGCAAGAATTTACTATTTTTCAATCATATTTAGCAAACAGTCACTTTGAATATGTTTTCTAAAATTAGAAACGCTTGTTTTAAAATGTAAATTTTGCTTACAAAAACTGCATAAAAGAATTTATTTTCTCAGACACTTAATTTTAACATACGACCATAATTAACTATTCTTAACACTTTTACTCATTTTAAATCATTAAAAATAGTCTCGAGAAAAAATCGTATTAAAAAAAAGAAATAAATAAAAAAATAAAAGGTAAAAAAATAAATAAACAAATAAATAAAAATAAATGAATAATAAATTTTCCTATCAAATTATTCTTGATTAAACTCAAACAATATTCTTGATAAAACCACAATAAATAAATGCTCATCAACACTATCAGTATGCCGTATGCGATTACGCATTTTCAATTCGAGCTGCTATAAACAATTTCAAATATAAACAAACACTCTTCATCCTTCCTCTCCCTTGTCACGCATTCTTTCTAAAACCTTCCATCATCTCCCGAAATTAACTGTTACCAATACGCAAAGCGAATAGAAACCTAGCAAGTCTAATCCCATTCCCCATCCCCATGACAAAATAATCAACATCTAATAATCACTCCTTTTCTATCTCAATATGGCTGCTTAAATTAACATCCTGACAACATTATTTCGTTAAACCATGGTATTAAAGTACCTTCGACGTTAAATATCACGAGCATAGACTATACTAATATTAAACTAAACTAATACACAATAATATTCAGTTTAGAATTAATACTTTAAATAAAATATTAGAAAGATGTAAAATAATCAAAGCTTTTACTTATTTCAAAAGAATATTCGACAAAAATGAAATCTACGAAGTAACAGTATGTATTCGTTACTAAGATGATACGGGTATTCTTCAGACTCGAAGTAACGAATTGGTATTTTTGAATTTGACTCGTTACTCATTACTTTCGTTACTGTATCCTGCGACACATGGATAGTATCATCCACATATTGCAGAGCAAAGCAAAGTTCGAACATTTGTGCGGGAAGTCTGAAGTGAAAGATGTTAGTTTTTCGTTTCTTGTATGATGCTAACTAATATACGCTATGCGGGAATTATCAGATGATGAAAGGTGGTAGGTGTTTTATTCGTTACTCGTATGATGTGATTAAATCTAGTTGTTTTCGTATGATTTGAATATCGCTAGTAGCGGTGTTAATGTTCATAGTTTGTTTTTGTAAATTCATTATGGGAAAGAGAGTATTCAAACTCGTTACTTGTATAATGCTGTATCATATAAGTTGTTCTTGTATGATTTAAATGGTGTTTGCAATTTTGATTTAGAACAAAGGAAAAGGAGTAAATTCTGGAGGTCCCCCCCCCCCTCTAAAAATATATGATTACCGATGTGTATTCATTTACTTAAAAAAATCCTGTTATTATTATTATTATGTTTTTTATGACAAACACTTTGTTTGTGTGTGTTTGCAGAGAGGTAATTATGGAAGCGTTATTTATTTAATAGTAGTCACCTTCGTCGACCAGCTGGTTTGCGATTCTTGAAAAATCCGACTTTACGAAACTACCGCTCGGTGACGCCTGCGGCGCTTTTTTGCCGTTTCAGGACCTACAACAGCTTATTGACATACACTGTAAAAAAATAACTATTACCAGCTGCACGAAACTCTTTGTGATTGGAGAAAATAATTATTTTCTCCAATCACAGAGAGTTTCTTGCAGCTGGTAATAGTTATTTTTTTACAGTGTATAGTGCAAATAGCTTTATTCAAAACTTTAACCGCAGTAAATTCCTGCTCGGTAGCGTCTGCGGCGCCGTCTTCCCGTTTCAATATCTGAAACCGCGTGTTCGCTCACCGTGTTATGATTTTTGAAAATTCTGTCTTTAGAAAAGTCCCGTTCGGTGGCGCCTGCAGCGTTTTATCCCCGTTTTAGAAGCCCCTTCCCCAATTTTGAACGGTCCAATTTAATTTCTAATTTTTTGCCCCCTTGCCCACCTCCCCACCCCCTAATAAATTTGCACTTTCGAAAATATCCTCATTTGACTTGGAAACCCCATAAACCTATACATACCAATTTTGAACAATCAGAGTCAATTTCTAATTTTTAGCTCCCTTTCCCCCACCCCCGCTGATAATTTTACACTATCGAAAATATCTTCATTGGACTTGTAGGTCCCATACACCTATATATACCAATTTTGAACTGTCTAACTCAATCTCTAATTTTTTGCCCCCTTCTTTTTTTTTTTTTTTTTTTTTTTTTTTTTTAACCAAAATCGATGAAATTTTAACAGCAAGTTGGTTTTCTGATGTTCAGGCTGTATAGTAAGTTTTGTGTGCAAGAGAGAAAAATTGAAAAATTTTGAAATTTGAAATTTTTAATCCCAGTTCAAGAACACAAGATTTTGAAAACATTTCTTCTTTTCTCTCAGTGAGTTTAAGTTGCTATGGAAACCAAAATATCAAGTATTCAAATACGAATCGATCGCGAAACGCGATATAGGAGAATAAAGATTTTATGAAAAAGTAGAGTGCTCTGCAGAAAATTAAAAAATTAATAACTGATTAAGTTTTTAAAATTCTATTTCCATCTTTTGAGATCTTTTTCATTTTATTGAGATCTACCGGATGATCCAAAAGTCAGGACAAACTTTTAAAAAAAATAATTCGAAAACGAATCAAGATACAAAGGTACGGTTTGCACCAAACTGATGAAAAAGAAACCGGGTTTTGTGTGGCAAAGAAAAAAAATAGTTATGTTGGCGACCAACAGATGGCGCTATAGTGTTTCATTTCACCAAAAGATGATTTACAGAAGAAAAAAAATGTTGCCAACTTACAAGTCAGCTTAATTACAGTTAATTAGTAATGCTACAGTAACTGTTCAATGTCCATCATTCAGAAGTACAGATGTGAGACGATTCACCACATCGTTCACAGCATTTAGCAGCATTTCTTGCATTATGGCAGACACATTTTGGCGGATGTCATCTTTCAGTGCTGCTAGTGATGCCGATTGGTTGCAATACACTTTTGACTTTAAAAATCCCCACAGATAAAAGTCGCAGGGTGTCAGATCGGGAGATCTTGGAGGCCATGCGTGATTAAAGTAGCGACTGAGAATGCGATATTTCGATGCATATAAGCTTCGACTACCATTACCTGCTGTAGTTGTTCCTTCATATATCGTTTGTTGCTTTGCATAATCCTACATCAGAAATCCGACAGCGCCATCTGTTGGTCGCCAACAGAACTATTTTTTTTTTCGTAGCCACACAAAACCCGGCTTCTTTTTCATCCGTTTGGTGCAAACCGTATCTTTTTATCGTGATTCGTTTTCGAATTATTCATTTTTAAAGTTTGTCCTGACTTTTGGATCACCCGGTATATACAAAAGAAAAAAAAAAGAAATGATTTATCTCTAAAAGATTTTGAGTTGTAAAATGTTTGTCAAGATACGAGACAGTCAGGTCAGATATTGACAATCGGACTTCCATCGGAAAAATAACCATTTAGTCTCTTCATTCTGACTCCATGTTACAGAATCCGTAATGATCGCCAGCGGCTTCATTTCTCCTGAATTCCCTTCCTCCAACGCAAGCCGCATCTACAGTGAATCGGATCCATGAATGGTTCTTCAACAGAATTCCCCAGAGGGCGCATTACGTCAGTATGCAAATACAAGTACTTGGAAGAAGTATAAACCAAACTATAAATACTTCAGGCAGACTGTGATGAGTCGCTTGCTTCCTTCCTTTTTGTTGTTTTTTCCAGGCTTGCAGATAGAGAGTATCTTGAGGCTGATGTTCTTTTTCAGAAGGAATTGATAGCACTAAGCTAGTGCAAAAGCTGCATATGTTTTGTAAAAAAATGCCATAATGGCTAAACTTTTCTTTTTCTCTGTATTTATTTAAACAAATTTTTCCGTTTAGTTTTAATAAACTAAATTTATTTTAATTTTGATTCTGTTTTATTTCCCTTACCATATGTGTGTAAATTATCTTATTTATAGATCCAACTTAATTTAAATTTCTGAAAGGATTTAAAGTTTATGAATAAGGTTAAGTTATTCAAATTCTGATTTTAAATATTTTTCTTTTTCAAAGCCCTTCTAGATTTAAATTAAGTATACCTAAAAACAGTGACCATGCTCCATTGTTACTGGATCTCTGCTAATTAATATTTTATCGGATTATAAGATTAATGTTAACCCATAATCCAACAATGTTTAGTGAAAAAATCGATGTTTCGTAAAATCTAAAAATATGGATCGCTAATCCGTATTTGTTAAAATTTTTATATGGTTGGAAAGACGATTAAAGGACTTTTCAAAATATACCAGTTGTTAAGAAATTGGACAATTACTCTTTTGTAGAGGGCGATTCGAAAAAAGACGATCGAAAAAATGAGAATTTTTTTTTTTTTTTTTTTTTTTTTTTTACCCTTTTTAAAACTTTTTTAATAATATAAAAAATCCGTATTTTTCAAAAAAAGTTATACCGCAAGAATCGGTAATAATAAATGCTCTTTCTCGTGATACAGGCGTATTTTCAATATTTCAAATCGGTGAGAACGGATCGCTTTACAAAAACGCGCGAAAATTCCCTCTTTGCTTCATCTTTTCGGAAGTTGGAAAATACGTTGACATTGCTTTTTAATTAGACATAGGTTGAGGTTTTGATTAATATCTCCAGAACTAATTAAAAATTTTTAAATTATGTTTTCAGGAGACCCTCGGGAAGGCTCCTGAGCATCCGTATGTCAATTTTTGTACTTTTGTGTTCAATAGGGGCTGAACGTATAGATGCACAGACAGACAGAGAGACAAAGAGACAGACATCCTCTTTTATTATTATAGATGATCTTTTCAGTAATACGTTACAGTGCTAATAGGTTCTTATGTAATAACAATATTATTTATTTTGTTATGTGAAATAACGCCCTTCTCAAGCATAAACCCCTGAACCTAGAAACCATGAAACTTGGTGAAAATATTCCTTCTGTGCAGTTGATACCCACTAAGAAGCGATTTTACAAAATTCACCCCCAAGTGAAGGAAGGGGAAGGAAGGAGAACGTGATTTCACAAACACCTTTATGCATCAAAAAGAGAAAAAAAAGAAAAAAAAAGGATACAGTAGAGTTTCAGAAACTTGTCACTGGATAACACAGCAGTCCGTGTTATCCAGAATGTGATGAAGCAGCAAAACGCAGAATGAAATGCGAAAGGCAACAAGACATTACGCATTTCTGGAGAAAAAAAAAAAAAAAATAGCTAGTTTTGCAAATTATCTAGTTAATTTTCATTATAGACAGCTTTATGTCTTCATAAATTATTTTTCTGAGATCTATTTTATCAGGTAAGTTACTGCATTACACAGTGGATTCATTAATTTTCATTCTCATCTAGTAAAGGATCTATGCCTTCATAAATCACGTACTTTTCCTTTGTTAAAAGGTATTTGGGCAGTTTATTCTCTGTTGTATTCTCAAGCAAACAATACATACCAGTACTGTATTTTCTAAAGAAGCACTCGTACTTATTCTTTTTCAACCCTATTCCCGATAACTCGTGATTTTCACAAACTCGGCCAACCTTTGGTCCACATCAGGCCGAGTTTTCGAGACTCAACTGTATTAACATTTTTTTTTCTTTAAAATATAACTAAAACAAATATCTAAAAATCAATTGCTGCAATTTTAGAAATTCAGCCTCCAAGGGGAAGGGAGGCAAAACGTGATTTTACATAACTCTTCAAATCTCAAACTAAAAAACGGTTATCAGTAAGATTTTTCGTTTAAGAAGTAGCAGAGAGAAATATCTAAAAACCAATTTCTTGAATTTTAGAAACTCGGCCCTCAAAATGGGGAGGGGGGTGTGTGTGTGAGGGGGGGGGGGTTGAAAGCGTGATTACTTAAACCCATCTTATCTCAAACAATAAAAAGACTTTAACAGGAGTAATGAGGGGTCAAATTCGAGAACCTCTTTCGCTAATTTTGTCTTGGAGAATCTAAGACGTTCACGAATTTTGGTGCGTGGTTTGCTTATTTGCATCCAACGCCAACTACGACGGGAATTCACGAAATCCTCCTCTTCCCCCTTTGAGGGGGGAATGAGGGCAAAAAATTTTTTTTTCTAGGCGTAACTCTGTTCCGAATTATCTCAAAAGGCAAATTTTTGGTATGTGGGTGTGCTATGTGTGCACGCACAAAACATTTTGCGAAATATTACCCTTCTCCCATTTGAGGTCATGGGCAAAAAATACGTTCTTAATTGAAACTCTGTTCTAAATTACCTCAGAAAGGCTATTTTTTGTGTGAAGGTTGTTTTTGTGTGCTTACCACACATTATAAATGGATTTTGCGTAATTTCTTCCCTTGGCGTGGTGGGGGCATGAACCACGTTTTCTAGCGTAACTCTGTTCCAAATTACATCAGGATGGCGAGTTTTGGTGTGTGAGTGTTGGTTAAATGTACGCAGCATGGACTTTGTGAAAATTCCCGCTTCACCTGGGGGGGGGGGGATACACACAGTTTCAAGCGTAACTCTGTTCTAAATTACCTCAATAGGCAATTATTGGTGTGTGGATTGGATCTTCTTAACTGAGGTTTTGACCATTTTCAATGATTTTTTTTTTTTATGAAATTTTTATATTAGTAAGCTATATATTATTTTGAGAATTCATTTAAATATATCGAAGCAGACAAAGCTTGCTAGTATCATATAGACCAATTTTTACTTTCTCTTACGTATTTCTCTATATATATAAATGGCTAAGAGAGTTTTTTCCTGTAAGTCCGTGACTGGACGCAAGTTGATTGGCTAAGAGAGATTGTCTTCTGTTTGTCTGTGTGTTGTTGCCACCAGCTTTTCATACTTTAGTTAATTTAAAAAATTGTCACCAGCTTTTCATACTTTAGTTAATTTAAAAAAATATAATTGTCCGATCTACAAGTTAAATAAATCAACGGATTCAGAAAAAATGCCCCTTTCATTTTATACCTATTTGTAACAAAATTTTGATTAGATTTTTTAAAATTAATTAAAATGTGAAAATAATAACCTGGTAAAAGCTTTAAATGTGGACATTTAAAATTTTGATTGTTACTAAAAAGAAAAAAAAAATACTTTTTTTTTTTTTTTAACGTAAATTGAAATATGATTTCACGCGAAAAATAAAAATTTTTAAAATATTTTACTCATGCACAGGAAAAAATGAAAACTGAAAATGGAGTAAAATAACAATTTAGATAAAGTTGCACGAGAGTTCCAAAACTTAATGGAAATACACTGCTGTTTGTAAAAAATGCAACACCAAGAAGGAATGAGAATATCATAATGATATTTTTTGGGCACATACATTATAGTAAGAAGAACAATTGATTAAAATTTCAGAAAATTTGAAGTAACATGTACTGAGAAAACAGCACATAAAGCAGCGACCTCTGTGAGCAATAACAGCACTTATCTGTCTAGGCATTGAATCAAACAGCGATTGGATGACATGTACGGGTAAAATACTTCATGAAGCTTCAACACAATGCCACAATTTATCGATCGTAGTTACTGGTGAGTGGTGGGGGGCCAGTTGCTTTTCAACGATTAAACAGTTATTTTCATTGGTGCGAGATCAGGAGAATGCGCTGACCAGAGCAACGGTTGAACACATTATGTATTAAGGAAGGTCCGGACTATACTGACAACTTGCGGTCGTGCATTATTCTGCTTAAATGTGGCGCTGCGGAGGCCTTGAATATAGAGAGGAGGTGCGGGCGTTAACTCACCAGAAATTTAATGACCGCATTTCAGAGTTCCGGGAATGCGAACAAGAAGTAATCGAGACGTGTATCCAATGGGACCCCATACCATTACTGCATGTGGTGGACAGTGTGACGATGTCGAATCCCAGCTGGCATTGTGTATTATTGACAATGCCGTTAAATACGGATAAGGCAACCTTCATGCTGTAAACAGGGTTGTGATTTGTCTGAAAGGCGACTTCATGCCATCCCTGCGTCCAGGTTCGTCATTAATCACAAATTATAAGCGTCCATATCAGTGATGCAGTTTTGAGGGTAAATTTTGGTAGCTGCATACTGGGTCACCACCTGGAGTGATGGTATGTGGTACCATTGGATACACGTCTCGATCACCTCTTGTTTTCATTCCCGCCACTCTGAATACCAGCCATTACATTTCTGACGACTTAAGGCCCTTCACTGTGCCCTAAATTCAAGGCCTACGAAACGCAATACTTAAGCAGGACAATGCACGACCGCAAGTTGTAAATATTGTCCGGATCATCCTTAATGCAGGATATGTTCGACTGTTGCTCTGGCCAGTGCGTTCTCTTGATCATGCACCAATGAAAATGACTGTTTAATCGTTGAAATGCGACTGGCCCCCACCATTCACCAGTAACTACGATCGACGAATTATGGCATCGTGTTGAAACTTCATGAAGTGCTTTACCGGTACATGTCATCCAATCGCTGTTTGATTCAATGCCTAGGCAGATAAGTGCTGTTATTGCTCACAGAGGTCGCTGCTTTATGTACTGTTTTCTCAGTTCATATAACGCCGAATTTCCGGAAATTTTAATCAATTGTTCTTCTTACTATAATGTATGAGCCCAATAAATATCATTATGATATTCGCATTCCTTCATGGTGTTGCATTTTTTACAAACAGCAGTTTATAAATGAACGTTAAATAAATAAAATAGTCGTCTGCTCAATCACGTGATATTGAAAAACAAAGAATCGAATTCAGTAAATATGGAAAGGAAAGGAAAACGAAAAGAAAAGAAAGGAATAATATTAATAATATTAATAATAATAATAATAATAATAATAATAACATAAACCAAAGGGAAACCAAAGCGGGCTGTAAAGCAATTTCATGATTTCTTTAAATTTTATTTTTGTTTGCAAAGCGATATAGAAAAGAGTTTCCTTTAAATATAGTGACCAGCGAAGCGAGAAAAGTCTTCGTTGATCCACTACCTTTATTGATTTCATGAATTAAAAAATGGTTTCGCTAACAAACTTTGATCTATTGGCACGCTGGCAGCATCACGCCGAGTTTTGTACATTACGAGTTTGATTTTGAAATTTTTCCCGCATTCGGAATTCGGTTCGTTCCCGAACCGGGGCTTTGCTAGAATATGATAAAGGAATTATTGGTTTACGGTCAAATTTTCGAAACTGAGTTTTTGGTATCTTTACACGTTTCGAGGTCCCAAAATCCAAAAATCAAATTCCCACACAGTAGCCGAGCAGTACTGCGATCAAAACTGATAAATGGGATGGGCCAGTTTCGATCCAGGTCACACGCATCGACATAATCGCTCGGAATTTTTCCTTGTTTTTTTCCGAAACTCGCGTAAATAGAGCTAAGAACTCTTAGAAAAACCACCACCGAGGGCATATC